>CM060358.1:59609996-60809996 GCA_030545235.1 Helianthus tuberosus
CATCTGCGACTTATGCTTGAACTTCTTCGAAAGGAGCAGTTGTATGTCAAGTTTTCGAAATGTGACTTCTGGCTTCGCGAAGTCCACTTTCTAGGCCATGTGGTAAACAAGGATGGGATTCATGTTGATCCATCCAAGGTTGACTCAATCAAGAACTGGCCTGCACCCCGCACACCAAAAGAAATCCGCCAATTCTTGGGTTTGGCAGGATATTACAGAAGGTTTATCAAAGACTTCTCCAAGATTGCGCAACTTCTCACTTCACTGACTCAGAAGGGTATCATCTATCGCTGGGGTGATGCACAAGAGTCCGCATTTCAACATCTAAAGGATAGACTTTGTAGCGCGCCTATCCTCTCATTGCCTGAAGGCACCGATGATTTCGTGGTTTATTGCGACGCTTCCATCCAAGGACTTGGTTGCGTATTGATGCAACGTGACAAGGTCATTGCCTACGCATCGCGCCAACTCAAGGTTCACGAAAGAAACTACACTACTCACGATCTGGAGCTGGGAGCAGTTGTATTCGCGCTTAAGATATGGAGACATTACCTGTACGGTACCAAGTGCACCATTTACACCGGTCACAGGAGTCTCGAGCATATCTTCAAGCAAAAGGAGTTAAACATGCGACAACGCCGATGGGTCGAACTCTTGAATGATTACGAATGCGCTATCAAGTATCATCCGGGCAAAGCCAATGTTGTGGCCGACGCCCTCAGTCGAAAGGATACCATACCTAGGCGTGTACGTGCTTTACAGCTTACCATCCAATCCAACCTTCCTGCTCAGATTCGCGATGCTCAGGTCGAAGCATTGAAAGCAGAAAACATCAGGGCTGAGTCCCTACGAGGATTGAGGCAACGGCTAGAACAAAAGGAAGACGGCGCTTACTATGTAACAGGGCGCATCTGGGTCCCACTGTATGGAAACTTACGCGAGCTTGTGATGGATGAAGCACATAAGTCTCGTTATTCAGTACATCCTGGTTCGGATAAGATGTACCACGACTTAAAGACCACATACTGGTGGCCTGGCATGAAAGCCCACATAGCAACCTACGTCAGCAAGTGCTTGACTTGTGCGAGAGTCAAGTCTGAATATCAGAAACCATCAGGCCTACTTCAACAACCGGAGATCCCGAGATGGAAATGGGAGCAAATTTCCATGGATTTCGTTACCTGCCTGCCCAGATCTCAACGCGGAAACGATACCATTTGGGTGATCGTAGATCGACTAACTAAGTCCGCACATTTTCTGGCTATCAAAGAAACGGATAAGTTTTCTACTCTTGCAGACATTTACCTAAAGGAAGTGGTATCGAAGCACGGAGTGCCAACCTCTATTATATCTGATCGTGATGCACGTTTTACTTCTGAACTGTGGCAAGCAATGCACAAGTCCTTTGGCTCACGTTTAGATATGAGCACCGCTTATCACCCGTAGACGGATGGGCAATCTGAACGCACCATCCAAACCCTTGAAGACATGCTTAGGGCATGTGTAATCGATTTTGGTAATGGCTGGGAAAGGCACCTCCCGCTAGTGGAGTTTTCGTACAACAACAGCTACCACACCAGCATCCAAGCCGCTCCGTTTGAGGCATTGTACGGACGCAAATGCCGATCACCTCTCTGTTGGGCAGAAGTTGGTGACAGCCAAATCACTGGCCCAGAACTTGTGGTAGATACCACCGAGAAAATTGCTCAGATACGACAGCGAATGGCGGCAGCTCGTGACCGTCAGAAAAGCTATGCTGATAAGGGAAGAAAACCACTCGAGCTCCAGGTTGGGGATCGAGTGCTACTCAAAGTCTCACCTTGGAAAGGTGTAGTCCGCTTTGGCAAACGAGGCAAACTTAATCCGCGTTATGTCGGACCATTCGAAGTCATTGAGAAAATTGGCAAAGTCGCCTACAGGTTGGATCTACCTGAAGAACTCAGCGGAGTTCACAATGTTTTCCATGTGTCGAATCTGAAGAAGTGTCTGTCAGATGAGACCCTCATAGTTCCTCTGAAGGAACTCACTATCGACGAACAGCTGCGATTCGTCGAGGAACCAGTAGAGATTACGGATCAAGATGTTAAGATCCTCAAGCATACCAGGATACCTCTGGTCCGAGTTCGTTGGAATGCTCGTCGTGGCCCAGAGTATACCTGGGAACGAGAAGACCAAATCAAACTCAAGTATCCCCAACTGTTTAAGAAAACGCAACCACTACTGAGGCTGAAGCTACTGCAGAATTTCGGGACGAAATTCCAAATCAACGGGGGGATGATGTGACACCCCAGGAAAATCAGGAAAACAACGCAACTTAACTAGCTTCCTCAGTAACCACGCGCTAAATTTCGGGACGAAATTCTCTTAACAGGGGGAGAATGTGACAACCCTCAATTTACATGTATTCCGTACAATTTATTTAATAATAATTTAAGTGCTTGGTGACTGTGTTGAAATATTTAACTGCTCTCTGATTACTGAACTATACTTACATGAGCATGTTAACATACTGGTAGTATACAAAAAAAGTCACTAAATGGTCCGGTGTATTTTCCTATGTGTTAGGAATTTATTTCGTTACAAAAATATATAAATAAGACGCTTTACGGAACAATTAAACAATTTAACGGAACAGTATCCGACCGAACAACCGGACATTACCCGGGACATCATATATTTGTCAAACACGTTACTTTATTATTTTTTGGCTTGTCATGATCCCCGTATGCCATAACACCCGCTAATATTAAACAATCTAACATATACCATCCAACACTTGGGTTCTAACTTGTAGTTAGACTTTAGTTGAAATGTTGCATTTAGACCCCCCCCCCCCCCCAACGATTTCGGTTCCCAAGTGGACCCCTAAATCACCCCCCATATCTCACAAGATTTACTTTATATTTTTTTGGATTGATTACTTGCATGGATGAACAAAATATAAGGAGTAGATTTTTTTTATGACACCAAAGATCTCCATCATTTCAAAGATCACACTCTCAATTTACTCCTCTCTCTCCCTCCATTCGGTTTACTACAACCGAATCCACCACCATATCACATTCCCATACTTCACATATCCTCATTTGATTAAATCTCAATTACTTATTAGACTTTACTTGTTGAAATTAACATAATATATGAGAATATCTATGAAAGCATGGTGTAGGGATCTTAACCTCACTTCACATAAGATTTCACTCATTTCACTCAACCCTCTCTCCCCATTTCGGTCACCACCCAAACCGAACCCACCTCTCTCTCTCTTGTCATCTTCATCTTCATCACTTACAAGTTCATACAAAGCTTACAAGAAGATCTATGGAGGTTGCATCTTGAATGACTTTCTAAGGAGCTTGTTCTAGTCTTTTTCACCATCATTTCCTCATCACTTTGCATTAGATTCATCCCTAGCTATAAGCTAGTAGTAAGTCTCATCTTAACTTGTTCGAAATTTATGATTTGTAGTATGTGTGTTGTTGTTTAAATCACTAAATAACGAGAATGCTAGAAAATGTGTAACATAAGTTATGAACATAAAAGCTACATAAAAGTTTACTTGTGGCTGATTTTTGAAGCGGAATCTTGTTGGTTTGAGGGTTGGTTAAATCATACTTGATGTTTGATTGTTGGTTTCTTGCTAAATACATTGTTCGGACACTCGTTGATGCGATTTAGTAATGTTTAAACTGTGAAATAACATGCTGATGTACTTTTCCAGCCGCCTTCAACAGGCTGTAAACGGACTTTAAAAACTCGAAAAACGGAATTTCGAAAGCCTAAATCGTGTCATTTCGAAAAACGAAGAAAATGGCGCTGGAATCGTATTTTTTTGAAGTCGTTTACTATTTTAAAAGTCTGTTTTCGTAACAGCAGCTAAGGCTGATTTTTACTGCAGTAAAATGGGCTGTACGTTTTCGGTCGTAATTTGAAACCTGAATTGAACCAGCCCCTAAAATTCATACCATAGATGGTCACTGATGTATTTGTGACCCTCGAACTGGAATTTTTTCAAACGGACTTCCGAGGAATTTTAGACGAATTATTCCGTAAACTGTGATCAGAATGTGACAAATCTGATCACAGTTCGGTAGACGATTTTCTATAAAATATTGGTAATGAACCGGACCCCGATATTTTTACACAATAAAATATGGAACGTTTAAGACATCCTGTAAAAATTTGGGAATTTTTGGAATAATTTAACTATTTTATTTAAATGTCCGAAAACAGCCGGTTTCGAATATTAATGCTGAATTGACATAAGTTGTGACTTGCGTGTCTAAATGTCGAGTATGCTATCGGTGAATTATCTAACATGTTATATGTGTTACGTGCAATATCGTATGTTTGTTTATGAGTGGGGAATGGATGGGAAGTTCATATGGGCATAAATCGTTAAAGTGTGTACCTGTTATGTGGACAAAGTAATGTGCAAATAAACCATACGTAGGATACGTGTTATGCATGAGAAACTGATTGTTATCCGTACCTTATTCGGACGTGATTGACCGACCTTGACTGTTAACTATATTTGAGAACCTAACCGAGCAAACCGAGGTGAGTTCACACTCTTTCTAAGGCATGGGATTCCCAGGGGTTGGGAATGGGATTGAATAACTACTTGTACTATCGTTACTATTAAACTACTTTTTACTGTCCTCGGATTGAAGGGCACGTACGTAAAACCTACGTACACTCATACTCACTACTGTCCTCGGATTGAAGGGCACGTACGTAAAACCTACGTACACGATCATAAGACCATCAACTCTATCACTTTAAGTCCCTCAATTATCGACTTAATCGCCGAGGCCTATGGCGAGCGGGTCATTAGTTAATAGCGCTATTAGGTTTAACAAACCTCACACCGTGCCAGTCGGACGGGCGTGTACTAATGGACTATGGGCAAAAGGTCAATGCTGATAGACATTGACTTAGGGCACCTCTTATATTTTCGTAGCAGTCGATACGCGTGGTTTTTGAAACACATGGGAAGCCCCCACTAATCATCGCACGCATGCCTGGACTGGCAGCAAGGATTTACGCGATACATGGTTTACAAAATGAACATATGATTTACGAAACGAATGCTATAACTAAACAACCAAACGTGAACTCACTCAACTTTGTTGTTGACTCGTTTTACATGCCTTACAGGTCGCTAAACATTTGGAGCTTGCACGAGGAAAGAGTCGTTGTGGTGTGCGGACGGTTATGTCCAGTGTTTAATGTTTAAAACATTATGAACTTATTAAACCTATGTGTTGGACTTTAAACTTATGAACTGCGAACTTATGTTTTGAACCTTACATTTATGCTTCCGCTGTCTAAATTAAAACTTGATTAGCTAGCTTTTGGTCACCAATCGTATTGTGGTTGTCTTTATTTACTTAAGTATGTTGTTCAGTATGATTGGTGGCTCGATCCTGGTCACGTCACGCCTCTAAGCGGTGGAACTCCGCATGGTGGATTTTGGGGGTGTGACAGATTGGTATCAGAGCCATTGGTTATAGTGAACTTGGTTTTAAAAAAAAGGGGAAAAGCTTTTTGATAAAACCAGACTATAACCTGTACAGTGCTCAACGATCCACAACGACGCTTCGCTCCACGTGCAAGACTCGACACCATAAGTGGTATGATTTATGTTATATTGTCGGTTAGATAGTTCTCACTGTGCATTAGATAATGTGGTAATTGCTATTTGAACCTTGCGTGCTTACTCTCCACTATCGTCCCACACTTACGCACTTTCGCGACACTTTTCTCACCTACGTTATTTCGTTGTGAAGATCATGGGTGGACGTTTGAACCTAACTCAAGCCCAGCTGACGGCTTTGATCAATGAACGAGTCGCTGAGGCACTCGCAGCTGTCCCTGCAGGAGGTATAACCTGCCATATCAACTCACCTTAGGATGTTTAGATCCTACCTTCGCAAACCAACCCTCGTGCTTAACTTTGTCTTTTATTCTCGCGCAACAGGTCAACATGCTCAGCCTCCTGTGTGCATATTCAAGACGTTCATGGACTGCCGACCTACCACTTTCAGTGGCACCGAAGGAGCAGTGGGCCTTCTTCACTGGTTTGAAAAGCTTGAGTCAGTTTTCGAGATGTGCGAATGCCCCGAAGACCGTAGGGTGAAATATGCTACCGGAACACTTGAAGGAGCTGCGTTAACCTGGTGGAAGGCGCAGGTTCAACTACTAGGACTGGCAATTGCTAATGCCACACCCTGGAATGGTTTTAAAGAGCTGATCAAGGAGGAGTAATGTAGTCGGGATAACATCCACAAACTAGAAGTGGAATTTTACAATATGAAGATGACGGGGTCTGAAATTGAGGCTTATACGAAAAGATCAAATGAATTAGCCACATTTTGTTCCACTATGGTAGACCCTCCCACCAAACGCATCGAGCTGTATCTCAAGGGTCTGGTGCCCGAAATTCAGAGTCGTGTGACCGCAGCAAATCTTGGCACTATCCAGCAAGTCACTCGGCTTGCTCACCGTCTCACAGACCAGGCAGTAGAACAAAACAAACTACCGAAACATGCTAAAGCTGCTACTACATGTGCTTCTAGTGACAACAAACGCAAGTGGGATGGAAACCTGAGCAAGGGATTAATTCCGGTTCAGCCTCTGGCGCAGCAGCAAAAGATAGGTGACTACCAGAGTCCCAGTCAGCAATTTTCTGGTAGTCGTGGGCAGAGTGGATACCGAGGAAATCATCCAAAGTGTAACAGATGCAATAGGCACCACAGCGGTCAGTGCAACAAGGGTCGTTGTCAGAGGTGTCTCAAGATAGGTCATGAAGCTAAGGATTGTCGAAACTCACGTCCTGTAACTCAAGAACAGCAACGACCGCCTCAATCTCCACAGAATCAGCAGTAACAACAGAGTTTTAAAGGATGTTTTCAGTATAATGCTAAAGATTACTACAAGAGACATTGTTCGCAAATAAACCAGGACCAGACTCAGAACCACAACCATGGAGACAGGGACGACCATGGGGATAGCATTGGGGCAAACAAGGGAAACAATGACGCCGGGGCCGCGTGAACGTGATAGGTCAGGGTGACGCAAGGAATGATCCCAACGTAGTTATGGGTAAGTTTCTTCTTGACGACCTTTATGTTACTGTATTATTTGATTCGGGTGCCGATACCAGTTATGTGTCTCTAAAAGTTAGTCAAATGCTTAAACGTACCCCAACACTTTTGAACACCAAACACGCGGTAGAACTAGCAAATGGTAAAAGTCTTGAAGCCACACACGCAGTTAAAGGTTGTAACCTCGTCTTAGCTGGTCAGACTTTCTCTATCGATCTTATTCCTATCACACTGGGAAGTTTTGACGTCGTTATCGGAATGGATTGGCTATCTCGTTATCAAGCGGAGATTGTTTGCAAGGAGAAAATCATCCGCATTCCTCGTTCTGGTGAAAACCCTCTCGTGATTCGTGGCGACAAGAGTGGTGCTGTCGAAGGCATCATCTCTTTCCTTAAGGCCCAGAAATGTCTACGAAAGGGCCACACTGCCATTCTAGCGCTCGTCACTGACATATCCACGGAAGAGAAGAGAATTGAAGACATTCCTATTGTGCGCGATTTTCCTGAGGTATTACCTGAGGAATTACCTGGTCTTCCGCCTCACCGCCAAGTTGAATTTGAAATCGAGCTAGCTCCTGGAGCAGCACCAGTCGCTCGAGCACCATATCATCTAGCTCCATCAGAACTCGAAGAACTGTCCACACAACTACAAGAACTCTTGGAAAAGGGTTTTATTCGTCCTAGCTCTTCGCCCTGGGGAGCTCCAGTCTTGTTTGTAAAGAAGAAAGATGGTACTTTCAGAATGTGTATTGACTACCGCGAACTCAACAAGGTGACTGTGAAGAATCGTTATCCTCTTCCACGTATTGACGACTTGTTCGACCAGTTGCAAGGGTCGAGCTATTACTCCAAGATTGACTTGAGATCGGGATACCATCAGCTGAGGGTCCGAGATGAGGACGTCTCCAAAACAGCATTCAGAACTCGTTACGGCCATTACGAGTTTCTGGTTATGCCATTCGGGCTGACGAATGCACCAGCAGTCTTCATGGATCTCATGAACCGAGTATGTAAGCCTTACCTGGATAAGTTCGTTATTGTGTTCATCGACGATATCCTGGTCTATTCTAAGAGTTAGGAGGAACACGAGCAGCATCTGCGACTTATGCTTGAACTTCTTCGAAAGGAGCAGTTGTATGTCAAGTTTTCGAAATGTGACTTCTGGCTTCGCGAAGTCCACTTTCTAGGCCATGTGGTAAACAAGGATGGGATTCATGTTGATCCATCCAAGGTTGACTCAATCAAGAACTGGCCTGCACCCCGCACACCAAAAGAAATCCGCCAATTCTTGGGTTTGGCAGGATATTACAGAAGGTTTATCAAAGACTTCTCCAAGATTGCGCAACTTCTCACTTCACTGACTCAGAAGGGTATCATCTATCGCTGGGGTGATGCACAAGAGTCCGCATTTCAACATCTAAAGGATAGACTTTGTAGCGCGCCTATCCTCTCATTGCCTGAAGGCACCGATGATTTCGTGGTTTATTGCGACGCTTCCATCCAAGGACTTGGTTGCGTATTGATGCAACGTGACAAGGTCATTGCCTACGCATCGCGCCAACTCAAGGTTCACGAAAGAAACTACACTACTCACGATCTGGAGCTGGGAGCAGTTGTATTCGCGCTTAAGATATGGAGACATTACCTGTACGGTACCAAGTGCACCATTTACACCGGTCACAGGAGTCTCGAGCATATCTTCAAGCAAAAGGAGTTAAACATGCGACAACGCCGATGGGTCGAACTCTTGAATGATTACGAATGCGCTATCAAGTATCATCCGGGCAAAGCCAATGTTGTGGCCGACGCCCTCAGTCGAAAGGATACCATACCTAGGCGTGTACGTGCTTTACAGCTTACCATCCAATCCAACCTTCCTGCTCAGATTCGCGATGCTCAGGTCGAAGCATTGAAAGCAGAAAACATCAGGGCTGAGTCCCTACGAGGATTGAGGCAACGGCTAGAACAAAAGGAAGACGGCGCTTACTATGTAACAGGGCGCATCTGGGTCCCACTGTATGGAAACTTACGCGAGCTTGTGATGGATGAAGCACATAAGTCTCGTTATTCAGTACATCCTGGTTCGGATAAGATGTACCACGACTTAAAGACCACATACTGGTGGCCTGGCATGAAAGCCCACATAGCAACCTACGTCAGCAAGTGCTTGACTTGTGCGAGAGTCAAGTCTGAATATCAGAAACCATCAGGCCTACTTCAACAACCGGAGATCCCGAGATGGAAATGGGAGCAAATTTCCATGGATTTCGTTACCTGCCTGCCCAGATCTCAACGCGGAAACGATACCATTTGGGTGATCGTAGATCGACTAACTAAGTCCGCACATTTTCTGGCTATCAAAGAAACGGATAAGTTTTCTACTCTTGCAGACATTTACCTAAAGGAAGTGGTATCGAAGCACGGAGTGCCAACCTCTATTATATCTGATCGTGATGCACGTTTTACTTCTGAACTGTGGCAAGCAATGCACAAGTCCTTTGGCTCACGTTTAGATATGAGCACCGCTTATCACCCGTAGACGGATGGGCAATCTGAACGCACCATCCAAACCCTTGAAGACATGCTTAGGGCATGTGTAATCGATTTTGGTAATGGCTGGGAAAGGCACCTCCCGCTAGTGGAGTTTTCGTACAACAACAGCTACCACACCAGCATCCAAGCCGCTCCGTTTGAGGCATTGTACGGACGCAAATGCCGATCACCTCTCTGTTGGGCAGAAGTTGGTGACAGCCAAATCACTGGCCCAGAACTTGTGGTAGATACCACCGAGAAAATTGCTCAGATACGACAGCGAATGGCGGCAGCTCGTGACCGTCAGAAAAGCTATGCTGATAAGGGAAGAAAACCACTCGAGCTCCAGGTTGGGGATCGAGTGCTACTCAAAGTCTCACCTTGGAAAGGTGTAGTCCGCTTTGGCAAACGAGGCAAACTTAATCCGCGTTATGTCGGACCATTCGAAGTCATTGAGAAAATTGGCAAAGTCGCCTACAGGTTGGATCTACCTGAAGAACTCAGCGGAGTTCACAATGTTTTCCATGTGTCGAATCTGAAGAAGTGTCTGTCAGATGAGACCCTCATAGTTCCTCTGAAGGAACTCACTATCGACGAACAGCTGCGATTCGTCGAGGAACCAGTAGAGATTACGGATCAAGATGTTAAGATCCTCAAGCATACCAGGATACCTCTGGTCCGAGTTCGTTGGAATGCTCGTCGTGGCCCAGAGTATACCTGGGAACGAGAAGACCAAATCAAACTCAAGTATCCCCAACTGTTTAAGAAAAACGCAACCACTACTGAGGCTGAAGCTACTGCAGAATTTCGGGACGAAATTCCAAATCAACGGGGGGATGATGTGACACCCCAGGAAAATCAGGAAAACAACGCAACTTAACTAGCTTCCTCAGTAACCACGCGCTAAATTTCGGGACGAAATTCTCTTAACAGGGGGAGAATGTGACAACCCTCAATTTACATGTATTCCGTACAATTTATTTAATAATAATTTAAGTGCTTGGTGACTGTGTTGAAATATTTAACTGCTCTCTGATTACTGAACTATACTTACATGAGCATGTTAACATACTGGTAGTATACAAAAAAAGTCACTAAATGGTCCGGTGTATTTTCCTATGTGTTAGGAATTTATTTCGTTACAAAAATATATAAATAAGACGCTTTACGGAACAATTAAACAATTTAACGGAACAGTATCCGACCGAACAACCGGACATTACCCGGGACATCATATATTTGTCAAACACGTTACTTTATTATTTTTTGTCTTGTCATGATCCCCGTATGCCATAACACCCGCTAATATTAAACAATCTAACATATACCATCCAACACTTGGGTTCTAACTTGTAGTTAGACTTTAGTTGAAATGTTGCATTTAGACCCCCCCCCCCCCCCCAACGATTTCGGTTCCCAAGTGGACCCCTAAATCACCCCCCATATCTCACAAGATTTACTTTATATTTTTTTGGATTGATTACTTGCATGGATGAACAAAATATAAGGAGTAGATTTTTTTTATGACACCAAAGATCTCCATCATTTCAAAGATCACACTCTCAATTTACTCCTCTCTCTCCCTCCATTCGGTTTACTACAACCGAATCCACCACCATATCACATTCCCATACTTCACATATCCTCATTTGATTAAATCTCAATTACTTATTAGACTTTACTTGTTGAAATTAACATAATATATGAGAATATCTATGAAAGCATGGTGTAGGGATCTTAACCTCACTTCACATAAGATTTCACTCATTTCACTCAACCCTCTCTCCCCATTTCGGTCACCACCCAAACCGAACCCACCTCTCTCTCTCTTGTCATCTTCATCTTCATCACTTACAAGTTCATACAAAGCTTACAAGAAGATCTATGGAGGTTGCATCTTGAATGACTTTCTAAGGAGCTTGTTCTAGTCTTTTTCACCATCATTTCCTCATCACTTTGCATTAGATTCATCCCTAGCTATAAGCTAGTAGTAAGTCTCATCTTAACTTGTTCGAAATTTATGATTTGTAGTATGTGTGTTGTTGTTTAAATCACTAAATAACGAGAATGCTAGAAAATGTGTAACATAAGTTATGAACATAAAAGCTACATAAAAGTTTACTTGTGGCTGATTTTTGAAGCGGAATCTTGTTGGTTTGAGGGTTGGTTAAATCATACTTGATGTTTGATTGTTGGTTTCTTGCTAAATACATTGTTCGGACACTCGTTGATGCGATTTAGTAATGTTTAAACTGTGAAATAACATGCTGATGTACTTTTCCAGCCGCCTTCAACAGGCTGTAAACGGACTTTAAAAACTCGAAAAACGGAATTTCGAAAGCCTAAATCGTGTCATTTCGAAAAACGAAGAAAATGGCGCTGGAATCGTATTTTTTTGAAGTCGTTTACTATTTTAAAAGTCTGTTTTCGTAACAGCAGCTAAGGCTGATTTTTACTGCAGTAAAATGGGCTGTACGTTTTCGGTCGTAATTTGAAACCTGAATTGAACCAGCCCCTAAAATTCATACCATAGATGGTCACTGATGTATTTGTGACCCTCGAACTGGAATTTTTTCAAACGGACTTCCGAGGAATTTTAGACGAATTATTCCGTAAACTGTGATCAGAATGTGACAAATCTGATCACAGTTCGGTAGACGATTTTCTATAAAATATTGGTAATGAACCGGACCCCGATATTTTTACACAATAAAATATGGAACGTTTAAGACATCCTGTAAAAATTTGGGAATTTTTGGAATAATTTAACTATTTTATTTAAATGTCCGAAAACAGCCGGTTTCGAATATTAATGCTGAATTGACATAAGTTGTGACTTGCGTGTCTAAATGTCGAGTATGCTATCGGTGAATTATCTAACATGTTATATGTGTTACGTGCAATATCGTATGTTTGTTTATGAGTGGGGAATGGATGGGAAGTTCATATGGGCATAAATCGTTAAAGTGTGTACCTGTTATGTGGACGAAGTAATGTGCAAATAAACCATACGTAGGATACGTGTTATGCATGAGAAACTGATTGTTATCCGTACCTTATTAGGACGTGATTGACCGACCTTGACTGTTAACTATATTTGAGAACCTAACCGAGCAAACCGAGGTGAGTTCACACTCTTTCTAAGGCATGGGATTCCCAGGGGTTGGGAATGGGATTGAATAACTACTTGTACTATCGTTACTATTAAACTACTTTTTACTGTCCTCGGATTGAAGGGTACGTACGTAAAACCTACGTACACTCATACTCACTACTGTCCTCGGATTGAAGGGCACGTACGTAAAACCTACGTACACGATCATAAGACCATCAACTCTATCACTTTAAGTCCCTCAATTATCGACTTAATCGCCGAGGCCTATGGCGAGCGGGTCATTAGTTAATAGCGCTATTAGGTTTAACAAACCTCACACCGTGCCAGTCGGACGGGCGTGTACTAATGGACTATGGGCAAAAGGTCAATGCTGATAGACATTGACTTAGGGCACCTCTTATATTTTCGTAGCAGTCGATACGCGTGGTTTTTGAAACACATGGGAAGCCCCCACTAATCATCGCACGCATGCCTGGACTGGCAGCAAGGATTTACGCGATACATGGTTTACAAAACGAACATATGATTTACGAAACGAATGCTATAACTAAACAACCAAACGTGAACTCACTCAACTTTGTTGTTGACTCGTTTTACATGCCTTACAGGTCGCTAAACATTTGAAGCTTGCACGAGGAAAGAGTCGTTGTGGTGTGCGGACGGTTATGTCCAGTGTTTAATGTTTAAAACATTATGAACTTATTAAACCTATGTGTTGGACTTTAAACTTATGAACTGCGAACTTATGTTTTGAACCTTACGTTTATGCTTCCGCTGTCTAAATTAAAACTTGATTAGCTAGCTTTT
This sequence comes from Helianthus tuberosus, assembly GCA_030545235.1. Classification (NCBI taxonomy): domain Eukaryota; kingdom Viridiplantae; phylum Streptophyta; class Magnoliopsida; order Asterales; family Asteraceae; genus Helianthus; species Helianthus tuberosus. The sequence goes on from CM060358.1 coordinate 59,623,559, forward strand.
GGTCACCAATCGTATTGTGGTTGTCTTTATTTACTTAAGTACGTTGTTCAGTATGATTGGTGGCTCGATCCTGGTCACGTCACGCCTCCAAGCGGTGGAACTCCGCATGGTGGATTTTGGGGGTGTGACAGCCGGGCATGAAAAAGGGATATCGCTCTCTATGTTTCGAAGTGCCTGACTTGCTCGAAAGTCAAGGCTGAGCATCAAAGACCCTCTGGCTTACTTGGGCAACCCCCGATCCCTATGTGGAAGTGGGAAATTATAGCTATGGACTTCATAACAAAACTCCCACGTACGCCATCAGGTCACGACGGCATCTGGGTTGTCGTTGATCGTTTGACCAAATCTGCTCATTTTCTGCCAATACGGGATGACTACAAGGTGGAAAGATTAGCCCGAATCTACACCAATGAGATCATTTGTCGACATGGCACGCCTTGCGACATCATCTCTGACCATGATGCTCGGTTTACCTCGCGTCTATGGGAAACGTTTCAAACGTCTCTCGGTACTATGCTTAATCTAAGTACCGCTTTTCATCCCCAAACCGACGGTCAGACTGAAAGAACAATTCGTACCCTTGAAGACATGCTCCGTTCGTGTGTCATAGACTTCGGTGGTAATTGGGACGCTTTCCTGCCTTTAGTCGAATTCTCGTATAATAACAGTTATCATTCCAGCATTCAAATGGCACCGTTTGAGGCATTATACGGAAGAAAATGTCGATCACCTATTGTATGGCACGAGGTCGGGTACTCGCAATTAACCGGTCCTGAGCTATTGCAAGAAATGACTGAAAAAATCCTCGAAATTCGAGACCATTTGCTGAAAGCTCAGAGTCGTCAGAAAAGTTACGCTGATAGACGACGCAAGCCCCTTGAATTTGACGTTGGCGATCACGTACTCTTAAAGGTATCACCTTGGAAGGGTGTGGTCAGATTCGACAAGAGAGGGAAACTCGCGCCTCGATATGGTGGACCCTTTAAGATTCTGGAAAGGATCGGAAAAGTGGCCTACAGACTCGAACTACCAGAGGAACTTAGCAACGTCCACCCGACTTTCCATGTGTCTAACCTCAGAAAGTGCCTGGCTGAGCATGATTTGTTTGTACCTCCAGAAGATCTTCAAGTAAACGAAACACTACACTTCGTGGAGAAGCCTGTCGAGATCATGGATCGCCAAACCAAGCAGCTCAGACGCTCGCGCATTCCCATTGTGAAGGTTAGATGGGAAGGTAAACGAGGCGCCGAGTTCACTTGGGAACTTGAAAGCGACATGAAGGCGAAGTACCCATAGTTGTTTGTTATGGCTTCGGCCTAATTTCGGGACAAAATTCCCTTAAGTAGGGGAGGCTGTAACACCCCGTGTTTCGAAAGTCAAAGTCAAAGTCAAGATTGAAGTCGAAGGAAGAAAAGATTGCTCATTTCGATCTGTCACTCCTTGCTCAACTCCTGTTTTGACTTCTTTGACTTGTAGATAGTCTTTCTATGCTTTTACGTTAGTTGTATTATGTGGAGTACTTGTTATTAATCGAGGTTTAATCGATGTTTATCGCATGTTTTATCGCCTATCGTATCTCATCGCAATCGCAGCTCGAATTATGCGTTCTGGATATTGTTTTACGAGTGTGTGTGCCCTTTTGTGTTACTTGTGCATGTTTATTTATGTTATGATGTGGTGATTAATCGAAACACAATCGCAACTCAATCGCAATCGAATCGCAAACGCTAAACGTAAGATAATTAGGATGATTGTATGTTAGATATAGTAGTTGGGATTAAAAGTAATTTGAATAAGAAACTCTGTCACATCGCAACGCTCAATACCCGAATCGAAAACAGCAAAACTCGTCACGCCGCACACTCCAATTGAGTGGCCAACCGGTCGAGTTGCCACCCGATCGACTAGCCACTTTCCCCCACTTTCCTTTTATGGAAACCCTATAAATACCCCTCATATGTCAACATCACTTGATGTTGACAGCTCTCACTCGACCAACTCACTCCAGCCTCTATTTCTTCCGATTTCTCGCGATTCTTGTATGTTTTCAACCTAAATCTTGTACTTTCTTAATCTACACGCACTCCTCCACCTTTCTATCTTTTGAATCTTAACTTTTAACCGTGAAATCACCTAGATTCAAGGTGTTCTAGGATGATGTCATCATGGTGTTCTTAGGAACTTCATGTTTTGGCCTCAACCCACCAAGAACAGCTTAGATCTAAACGATTTCCACATGAATAAACAAAGATCTTGCATAGATCTGAACATAATCATGGTGAAAAGGATTAAAAGATGGTTTTCTAACTTTCTTTCAACTCTTTTACACTCAATGCACTCAAAACCGATAGAATCGGATCTGATCTTCTACTCTTTCTTAGTGATGTATTGGTTCAAGATCTGATTCTACCGAAGAGGCAACCGATTCCGGGTTAAACACGAACTACCGTCACGAACCAGTGAAATGGGTCGGATTTGGGTGATTCCTGTCTGAACGGGTTATAAGAGTCTTAACGAGGTTCTGTTGTTTAGCACGTTATCACACTGCCTCGAACAAAACGCAAACTATCAAAACGACCAAGTATCAAGACGATCAGGCTACCGGGACAGATTGCCGTCCGATCGGATTGCCACCAGATCGGGTGGCAATCGGATTGCCACCCGATCGGCTTGCACCTTGGTCCCATGCTTAACTTTTATTTTCAAACTTTGAGGTTAAACATCAAACGGATTGCCGTCCGATAGGATTGCCACCCGATCGGACTACCACCCGACCATGTGATGTTTTGACTTCAACACTTAAACAATTTTCAACACGTTCAGTACGGGTTGCCACCCGATCGGATTACAATCCGATCGAGTGACAAACTGCTGTGAACTTGTTCTCACTAGAGTGACCTACCAATCGGATCGTCGCCCAATCGGATCGCCGTTCGATCGATCGACCTGAAGGGTATAGATACTTCTCTGTTTTCAAAATGCTACAATGAAAACTTCAAAAGGCAAGCCATCATACACAAACACATCCATCCTAAACGAGGTAACAATCCAATCGAATGGTCACCCGATCGGATGACCACTCGAACAGATTGTCACCCGATCACCCGGCCACCCGATCGGATTGCCACCCGATCGGATTACTGTCCAATCCATTGACACTTGCACCGTTTTACGCATCGCTTATCATTTATGCTATCGTTCTAATCAGGCTAATCTCACTCTAGCACTCCCTTCAATCCATCATCGCTGTGAGTATACTTGAACCCTTTTTGTTTTACGCACTTTTGGGTGTTACATACGTTACTTATTCTAAATCACATTTAACACACTACGCAATACTTTAATGCTAACCGTTACCGCATGTTATACGTGACTTAATGAATGCTTGTTTGTTATGTTTACACATGGATTGATGTCTATCTGCCTTAGCAACGATAGTACTATAGTTTGGACTCAGCACCTGTTCACTCAGGGGTTGTTAAGGACAAGTAATTACATGGCTCACTGTGGTAAGTGTGTATTACGAACTGCCTCGGGTAGTCAACCCGCAGTCATTGGTATTGATAGGATCATGTCGATAACTTACGTGCTTCATTTCACACTGTGTACATGCTGGTTATGCGTAAACGATTTCGAACTCTATTATATCTATTAAACTTGTATGCTCACCTTTACACTATGTGTATTGACTTTTACTTTAACGTATGTGGCAGGTGCTTAAGATGTTAATTTTCTTGGATTGCTGTGAAATCGAGGCTAGGAAAGAGTCATCTGGATCCCGTCACTCGCGCGCTGCTCGCCAAAGCCAGAAAGACAAACGCCTTGCTGCTCCCATCGCTAAGCAAATGGCAAAAGTTGTTCCTCAGATCGTGAGTGAACTATACGAAAATGTGAGCAAATCGTCTGAAGAGTCCAGGACGGAAACCCCTAAAGCTGCTTTCAGCTTCAAGCAGTTTAAAGCTTGCGGACCGAAAGAATTCACTGGCGAAGATGGCCCTACGGCTTTGTTTCAATGGTTTGATTCGATCAAGGTCACCCTGCGCCAGAGTGGTTGTCCTGACAATCTCCGCACTCTGAATGCTACCGGCGTCTTCCAGTCCCGCGCTTTAGACTGGTGGACGGCCGAGAGGAACAAACGCAGAAACGATGCAGCTTATGGTCTGTCATGGGATGAGTTGAAGAATGTCATGTTGGAAGAGTTATGCCCTCCCCATGAGCGCCAAAAGTTGGAGGACGAATTCTGGCATATAAAGCAGAAGGATGGTGACAACACTGCTCTAACTGCTCGCTTCAAGCAGCTCAGTATTATCTGTCCTGATCAAGTCAAGACTGCTGATATGACAATCAAGAAGTATATCCGCGCTCTACCAGATTGTGTTGTAGATTTTGTGCATGCTTCAAAGCCAACAACAATCGAGGAAACTTACCTGCTTGCCGCTGAAATCAACGACAAGCGAGTCAAAGCTAGTTTTTGGGATAAAGCTTCGAAGAACCTGCATTAAGCTACCACCGCCGCATCTGCTGAAACCGCTACCGCTGCCCCCACAATCGTCAAAGTCCTCTCGTCAATGAACTTTCTGTTTTGTATTCGCAGATGGAAAGCTACATGGAGCAGCAGAATAAGACCAATCAAAAGATCTTGCATGAGATTGAAGGCATCAAGAAACAGAAGAGGCTAGCAGAGGATCAGTCTCCATTGATGCCTAGGGTGTTGAATTTTGTCACTCCAGCATCAACAACTCAACAATCTAATGGATCCATCATCCAGCCTTAAGGATCCTCCAACCACCAACAAGGATCATTAGCGATGACTCAGCCTCAAGTTATCCTTCAGCAAGGATCATTAGTGATGCTTCAGCCTCAAGGATCCTTCCCCCATTCAGAAGAATACATGGAGATGTTCCAGCGTCAGGGATCCTACTTCCATCAGCAAGGATCCTCAGCTCGAGTTCAAGGATCCATGGATTACTCATCAAGACCTTTGACACAGACCTTTCCTGGATCTAGTGTCTTTCAGGACCAAGGATCCTCAGGGAGACAACCACTGAGAAGCTCAGAAATCCATGATGAGGATTTCATCCCCATGCAAACTATTGCTTCCTCAGGACCAACTATAACAGCATACATGTCTTATCCCATATACTCTTCTAAAATACCACCTCTAAGTCAACCAGGAGGTAACAATTTCAATAATACGCCTTTGGATACTAACTATGGCTTGGTGAAGGATGCAGGGATCAGCCAGGCCATGGAAAAGGAGTTGCAAAAGCTCAAGTATATGATATCCAACGTTCCAGGAATAGTCAAGCCTATTCCCGAAATTCCAGACATAAGCCACAAGATATCTCGTTTTGCACCACCAATATGCAATGCAGAGATACCTAAGCGCTTCCAAACCCCCAACATGAAGTTGTATGATGGTACAACTGATCCGGAGGAACATGTTGCACAGTACAGGGAAAGAATGGAGATAAATCCCATTCCTTAAAGGCTAAATGAAGCTTTCCTGTGCAAAGGCTTTGGATCCACACTTACAGGATAAGTGTTAAAATGGCTGCTAAGTCTTTCTCCCTATTCTATAACTTCATTTTCAAATTTAGTTATAACCTGTTTAATAACCAATTTTTCTGTAGTAGAACATTTGAAAGGTTAACTAATGACTTGTATAGAATAACTCAAGATGGTGGCGAATCCCTAAGGGATTATGTCACTAAATTTGTAAGAGAATCCTTAAAGATCCCAAACCTAGATGTTGCAAGTGTTGTTGAGGCATTTAAAATGGAATTGCAAAAGGTTTCTCCCTTTTACGATGACCTTGTCATGACCCCATGCAGGAATTTGGATGAAGTTAGAAACATGGCATTGAGATTCATCAGACTAGAAGATGACAAAAGAATTAAAGACATGCTCGGTGGTTCTACCAAGCATGGGCATTATGAAAAGAAACAATGATCTTTCTATAAGAATAACAGATCCAAGCCCTACTCGAAACCTGATAACCAAAGTATCCACGTGGTGGAACAAGATGAAGATGAGGAAGAATATCCTAGAATATCTTAATATCTGAATATTGTTTCTCTGTTGATACTAGTGAAATAATGCTTACTTTGCAGAACTTATGTGAGAAGGCCATTATAAATTAGTTATGCCTAAAATCTATATATTATAAGTATAAATTGTCTAAAGTCTAAAGGAAATTATATGGACTAATAAAAATATAAATTTTAGAGTTTTATATATTTTACATGAGAAAAGTATGTATAACTACATGTGGTGAGATATGTATAAGAATAATTAGCAATTTATATTGTTAAAATTTCTAATATTGTTTTCGAAAATTAACAATAAATTTATATTGTATAAAGTGATTAACACGATCTTAATAATATAAATATATTATTTTTTACTTCATAATACATATTGGTTAAATTAAAGAGTATAAAGAATTAAGGGGCTGTTTGTTTACCTCTTAATGAGGTTCTTAATGGTTCAGACCTCTTACTAGTTTAGCACTTAATGGTTCAGACTGTTTGTTTCACGAGCATATGTATGAATGGTTCAGACTTTGCCTCTAAATGGTTAAGATTTATACAGAGTCTGAATGGTTAAGACCTCTAATCTGAATTGGTCAGACATTTGCCTCTAAATGGTTAATCATTATACTAGCTCTTAATGGTTCAGACCTCTTACTGGTTCATCACTTAATGGTTCAGACTTCTTACTGGTTCAGCACTTAACCATTCAGATGTTGCCAAACAGCCCCTAACTTCTAGAAATTTATACAATCATGGCTATCATCATAACAAGTGTGGAAACATCAATTAGCATGAATTGAAATAACATAAGTAGGTTAATTAGATTAAAATGTAAAAATATAAAAATCCGCAGATTGCTTATGAACCATAGAATGTATTTCTCAAATGAAAAGTCAATTGCCCTTTAATTAGAAATTGATAGAGGCTTTTGCAGATGGAAAAAAAAAAACTAGATTAACCTCAAGAATGATCTAAAATGGATTAGAATTGAGGTTGAATTTGTTGAAGGAAGTTCCAAGCCTTAGAATGAGGAATCTTTATCTTTAGAAAGTTCTAGTGAAATTAGTTGTGAGAATGGATGCATAGTAGTTTAATCAGAAATGAATAAGGGAATTCGCCTAATCTTTAGAAAGTTCTAGTGAAATTAGTTGTGAGAATGGATGCATAGTAGTTTAATCAGAAATGAATAAAGGAATTCGCCTAATGAAAATATGTGGAATCAAGGTTTTTAGAGTACTTGATTATTAACGTAATATTGTTTCTTTTAAATGGAATATAAAATGGTTAAAAGTATGAGGAGAAGATAAATTTGTTCGGTCAACCTAGGCAACTTCATATTATTATTATTATTATTTTATTTTATTAAAAATAGAAGCTAACGAATAGTAATTATTATATTATATTATATTTTATATCTAATCTAAATTTGTTAATACACCAAGTGAATGAATAGTGAATTTGTAAATCCAAGCCATCCATTTGGATCTACGGTCCCCCCCCCCCCCCCCCCCCAAAAAAAAAAAACACATTCATTGACCTGACGCCATTTGAGCCCTCATTTTAACACCACCGTCACTCCATCACTACACGAACCTATATTATCTCTCTCCCACCCTTAACCACCTCAGATATTCAAGAAACGGTAAAATCTAATTTTAGATTTTATGTCATTTTTTATGGAGAGCATAGAGGCATATATGAAGATTGGTCCATAGTGTCTCATCATGTTTCTGGAAGACCGGTAACATTCAAGAAGTTTGGGTCTTTATTACAAGCCCAACAAGAAGCCACTCGATACTCAGCCGATTGTGGTAAAAAGGAAATTCCTCTAAAGCAATTTCCATATCTTCACGAGTCATAGTGAAACCCCATTCATTTCCAAACTTCAACGTTGGAAATCCATCTTTAGGAAGTTCTAAAAGTCCGAATGCATTATCATGGCCTTTTGGATCAACTTCAAATGACCAATAAAGGTCACATGGAAAACCTTTTAAGGAATATAAATAGAGAGATCTATAGAAATTATTTCTATCTAGAAAGAAATAATCAAAGAATTATTGAATTACATTCGGATTGGAGCATTCATCCTGATGACAAACTTTTTGAATTAACTGATTTAAAAAGAAAAAATTCTTTTATGGAAAAAGAAATTCAAAGATTAAAAGATAACAAGATTATTTTATCTTGCGGATAAAATGAGTTCCATCAATAAAAATTTGGAACAAATTTTTATTGAACAATTGGATACCCTTTCAGTTGAACAAATAATAGAAATTGTTAGTCTCATTTCTTTAGATGACAAAGAATGTGAACAAAAGTTTTCTGAAAATAAAATCTTAAACGAAAGATATTTTTCTGAAAATAAAGAAGAACAGGTCTTTGTTTTGAAGAATGAAGAACCAAGAACCTTTCCGGTAAAGAAAGAAGAACCCGATACTGAAGAAAGTTCTTCAGATATTGAAATGTCTCCAAGACAAAGAACTTACAATGCCTCTACTAGCAAAGGTAACAGGCGTAGAAAAAATACGGAATTCTCCATGCCGTATCATAAAGGTATACCTGATTATAATAGTAATGACAATGGTAGTGCAACTACTATTAATACTGTTAAAATTGATTGTATCTTCAACCTCGACAAAAGAAAAGAGGTAATTGATAATTGGAACACTGAAATCAGTCTAATTATTCAGACTAATTCAGTAGAATTCTCTCAGGCTAAGGCTTTGTTATTATTATTAGAACATAAGTCTGCAGGAATTATACAAAGTTTCATCAAAGGGACAACTTGGGATGAAAATTTACATGGTGAAGATCTTTTTGATCAAATCATAAATGCAATATACATGATGTTTTTAGGTCTCGACCTCATAACAAATAAAGACCATGAAAATCAAAAATTGCTAGAAAAAGCAAGACAAAATCTTGCAAAAGCACAAATTTGTGATATTTGTTTATTAGACGATTTTACTTGTCTTTATGAAACAAATCTATACAAATTAAGTACAGGTGAATTCCACTCTTGGATTGAGGCTTACTTAATGAAGATTCCTATCGTTGGAGAAAAAGCCAAAGAACGATGGAACAAAGAAAAGAATCAGTTCACGATGCATTCTCTTGGATTTGCAACAAGAATTGTCAAAGAAGAAATTGCGGTTTACTGTGATTTTTCTGATAAACAAAAACAGCTAAAACGTTTTAACAAAAGCTGTTGCAAAAAACTTACTGAGTTACCACAATTAACTTTTGGTTGTGAACCAGTAAAAGATGAAAATTATTTCAAAAAGAAATATAAAAATAAATATAAAACAAAAACTAAAAAACGTTTTTGGAAAACCAAGAAAAGAAAGTTTTCTCCTGGAAAATACTTTTCAAAAGAAAAACCTAAGGTTTGTCCTCAAGGGAAGAAAAAATGTCGTTGCTGAATATGTTCTGAAGAAGGACACTATGCAAACGAATGTCCCAACAGACAAAAGTTTCCGAAAAAATTAAAAATTATTTCGAAAGCGGAAACTGAAGGATTTTTTCCTTATGAAAATATTTTTGATGGCTATACACAAGTATATGCATTAGAAATATTATCTGATTCTTCTACAGAAGACTCAGAATGAAGTCCAACCACTCTTTTAGTTGGGGGGATAAAAATAAACAAAACGATTTTCTGAAATTTGTTTATTCAAAAATTATTTATTTTCTGAAAACAAATATATTTTTGGAAATAATAAACAGGGTCATCTTGTCAAATGACAGACACGGTAAGGGGGCCAAAAATGTGTTAACTCATAGCTTGACACGAGATTTTCAGAAATCTTAAGCAAAAATATCACTGTCATTCTTGCTACTATAAATAGAAGACATTTCTTCATTCAAAGATTCATCACTTTCATTTACACTTACAAAAAGAAAGGCATATTTTTGAAAAAATGGAAGAGTTAAAAGCTTTACGCCTGAAAGAAAAAATTCTTTTGATAGAATTAAAAGCTATTCAAGAAAAAATAGCTCTCTATGACGAAAGTCTAGACACAACTGTTAATTCAGAACATGATTCCGAAAGGATACAATCTGAATATATTCCTTTACAAACGGCTAAAGGTAAAGAAAAATCAAGTCCGTTGATTCCTGTTGCTTTGGAAAAAAAGCAAATATAAAGTTAATGAAGAACTACGATCTTCATCTAGCCCAGTAGCAAACGGCTCTGGTAAAGGCACATCAAATCCGTTGATGGCTGACAGTTTGCCAAAAACTGAACAGGTCTCTCTCAGACCAAGTTACTCCCAAGTGACACAAATTCCAGAAAAGCATAATTCAAAATTTTATGTTCTTTTCGATGGTGAACATAGAGGCATATATGAAGATTGGTCCATAGTGTCTCAACATGTTGCTGGAAAACCGGTAACATTCAAGAAGTTTGGGTCGTTAGCACAAGCCCAACAAGAAGCTACCCGATATTCAGCAAACCTCGGGAAAAAAGGAATACCTTTAAAGGTAACAATTATTCCTGAGCCATTGAAACCCAAGAAAAAAGAAAGAATCATTGAATTCAAAAACAATTTCTCAAGATCAACAATAAAAGAAGAGAAAGAAGAAGAAGATATTATATCTTTGGACGAATTCAGAGGAATTTGGTCTAAAACAAGAGCTCTTAGTCAAGACGATTTTGAGTTTGAGCATGACTATACAGAAGATAAGGCTACAAAAAGTCTCTTAGTCTTTTGTCCAGGCGCAAGTCCAGAACTTGTTTCACTAGCATTTTCTGCTGGTCTAATAAAGTTCATATATCCATCTCCAAATTTGCTTGAAATCAGCATGTTTCCAGAAGGGATAAAGAAAGCTATTAAAAACTTTCGAAAGAAGATTGCTGCAGCAAAAGACGCGAACATCTTCATAAAGTGTAACTCTACACTTCCAGATTGGTACCAAGGAACTTCTTCCCAAAGTTACCATCATATAGAAATCGGGCTCGCAAAAGCAAGAACCGTCAACCCCTCAAAAGTTATGAATGAGGAGCAAGAAGATTTCGAAAATTGGGTCGAAATAAGGATTAAAGGATTCTTAAAAATCCTGAATAATCTTCAAAATATTAAAGTAAAAAGCTTTAATAAAGTGAATTATTGCAGCAACCACTGCATCATCACAAGTTACAGTGGAACTCCACTACCAAAGCACGAAAAGGAAGCTTTAGAAAAAATGGAACAACGCATTATCTTCAACAAAGTTGATGTGAGTCCTACTACCAAACAAAGACTCTGCAAAATAATGCAAAGAGAACAGGAAAGCCATCAGTGCGAATACTACAAAGCATCTTCGTCAGAAGAAAACAAAAACTCCACTGAAAAAGACAGCTACTTTTCAGATGAAGACAATCGAGAACTGGACCCAACACATGGGTATGTCGATTAAAAAACGTCATGCATGACGAACACTTAAGGCTATTTTAGACCTTTTGTAAAATTCACTTCTGCTATATAAAGAAGTTGAATTCATTAGTTTTAGATAACCCCTGGCATCCCATCCTAAGTTAGCATCCATCGTTCAACAACTCTCAACCACCCTTTTACTTTTTTCTTTCGTTGATCATTTGAATGATCAATTTTAGTTTTCAAGTTATGTGTGCTAGTAGTATGGAGTAGAACTCATTTAAGGAGTTGATGTAAATATCAAGAAGTTCTCCTTCGGGAGAACAGTTATGAAATAAAAACTCCTTCGTAACCCCCTATCTTATTTTCTATCATGAAGTTGTTTCTATTCTGTAAAACCTGGAGTCCTGGAGCCCGTTGAAGTACCGCTGAGGCAGGAGGCCGTTAGGGAAATAAGGGTTGGATTGGTCCCTTGCAGAAGAAATAGAAACTTTTCAAGAAGAAAATACAAGTTAGAAGAAGGTATAGATTTTATTTCAAACTGTTAAATTACTTCAAGATTGATATTTCATATCTCTCCTTAAAATCATAAAAAGAATTTTATTCACACAAAAAACTAAGATTTTGATTAAATCAAAAAATGATGTTTATAAACAAACACAAAAAGAAATCGATTAACCATTATCGAAATCAAATAATCTTTTCAATAAGAATTAGTCAAAAAATGACTACTAAAAATGAATTGTTAATTCAAGAACGATAATTGATGAATTCTCAAATTCATCGTTTATTTTGTTGCTTTAGTCAACATATGAAAACATTCGTTTGTTTTAATTGTTTTAATCAACATATGAAACAATCTATAATGATTGTTATAGTCAAAACATGACTACTTACACAAGGATTGTTAATTCAATCTTATATTACCGGTTCAAGAATCTTGGTAGTAACTACCCAAGTATATAATAAGTATGCATCAAGAAAAAGATTCCTTTCAACCAATGAGTCTTAACCAGACCACAAAACCCCTAAAGGACTTAATGAACCCTTTAGTTGAATTTGTCACAAATTCTGAAGTACCTCCGCAAAGTTGGTATCAGAGAGCCATCCATTTGGATCTACGGTTGTAATAGTATTGCAGGTGGCTCTTATGTGAGTGTACAAGTGTTAAGACACATGTGTGTATGTGACAAAGCAACCTACTTCCAGAGCTTCTCCGATGGATATTCAAAGAGATACAGGATTATAAGAGAAAGTAACATTGATTGGGGCAGTGAACACCTTCACCCATGCGTCTCCTACACATCCCACATGCTGATTATACAAAATCACCTTTTACACATCTTATTCTTGAAATCCGCTCACAAAAAGGTGAGAACCGAAGGAAAGATAGAGGGAGATCGGAGAAGAGATGGGAGAGAGACGGCGGGGTTTGTGGATTCCGGCAATGGCGATGATTCAAACGGCGTAAGGGTTTAGATGGTTAAGGGTATGTTTGGCAAAAGTAGCTGGTGGCTGCTAGCTGGAAGCTGTAAGCTGGTAGCTGGTGGCTGGAAGTTGTAGCTAGTAGTTAGTAGCTGTAGCTTTTTAGATATATTTGGTGTTTGGTAGAGTAGCTGGAGCTTTTAATAAAATATATAAAATGACCAAAATGGACATAACTAAAAATTTAGAAAGTTGATGCATTAAAAAGTTTCATATTTTTAGAGGTTAAAATAGTCATTTTTTCCCTAAAAGCTTGTAGCTCCTTCTAAACGCTACTAGTATAAAATGACCAAAATGGACATAACTAAAAATTTAGAAAGTTGATGCATTAAAAAGTTTCATATTTTTAGAGGTTAAAATAGTCATTTTTTCCCTAATAGCTTGTAGCTCCTTCTAAACGCTACTAGTAGTAGCGTTCAACCAAAAGCTTCAAGCTCCTAACCTAAAAGCTTAAAGCTCCTTCAACCAAACAAGACTTTTTATTGAGTAGGAGTTTTTTCTTAAAAGCTTAAAGCTAGAAGCTCCTAAAAGCTCTATGCCAAACATACCCTAAAAACGTCATTGTTGGAGCGGTGGCGGCTCTAGGGCGTCGGCTATTGAACCCGGCGACGACTGAAACCGAAGGTCCGTAGCAGCGGCGTACGATGGTTATCGGCTATTGAACCCGGCGGCGACTGTAACCGACGGTCCGTAGCGGCGGCAAACGATTGTTATCGTTTACAACTGCGATGGCGGAAAGCAAAGCTGAAAAATGAGCAATCAATTTAAATCGGAAAAAATGAGCTACAAGGTTCGTAAATTTAAATGGCAAATCTCAACTCTTTAATAACAATCGTACATCTTTATTGTTGAAATTCTATTCATAGATCAAATAGTTGAATATTTTCTTCCAATTCTGTTGCTGAAATGGTGAATAATTGTGTTTTTTTGTTGTATTTGCTGAAGTATCATCAGTTTCAGGTTGTCAGGAAGAGGTTTACCGACCGAGAGTGATGGGAATCCGAAGATCTGCCGGATGAAGTACGTACTAAGAGCAAGTTTTGGTCATTTTTTTAATAAACTCTTTTATGTTCTAATGTCACGTGGAGGTGTTGAATATGGATGTTAATTGGTTGATTTTTGGAGGTCAAAATTATGTATTATTTGAGGAAGCTGAAGAAGGTGAAAGAGAGTAATGGTCAGATGATTACTATTGATGACTGTCGTAAGGGTCATGCAAAAACCTAATTAACCTAGATAGCTAGGGTAAGCAGGGTATCGTATCCACGGGGAGTATGTGGTCAGTTAAGTTTTCTATTTGATTAACTAAAAAAACTAAAATAAGCTGAAACTAAAAACTGAACGGTTTAAATAATTATAGAAAAAAACTAAACTAAACAGCTGAAACAATAATAAAACAAAGCAACTCCCTCCAGATTTCAGGTTTGAGATTTGACACGTTCTGAATTAATTAATTTAACAGAACCACATAGACATAGTTCTGTTAACGTTTATTTACCAGTTGTGATAATTAAGGACCATTTTCCCATACTGACCTAACAGCGTGTGGTTATCTCAAAATTACCAACTACACGTTACCAATCCACCTACCCCTCTAATATAAGCCAATTACTAGAATTCTCGGCCATTGAAAGATAAAGCAAGTGAATGTAAAATAACGCAAGTCTGTTACAACCGGTTCATAAATTAGTTAACTAGCAATTTATTATATCAAGTCTACCCTCTTTATGTCACACCCAACCCGCTCAAAGTTTTGTCATCAACCGAACACGTTGTAAAGAAGGAACTCAAAATATAAACAAATCACATGTCAACCGAATCAATCAAGTTAAATATCTGTCACATAAATAACATAGATTGAAAGTATAACAAACTCAGACATGAAAAACCTACAAAACCGTCCATCGGGAGGAAGCCGCGAAGAGCCTAGCCGCTCATAGTTGTCTTTACCGCATCAGTTGTCATCCCGAATTGGTTAAGCCTCCCTAGATTGGCTTGAAAGATGAGACCCCTCAATGTCTGCCGTCAAAGTCCCTTTCGATGATCTCCTCAACCCCCCTGATGATGATTCATGCGTGGACTTTTGAAGCCCAATCATGTCCCTCAAAAAGTCGGCCCTTCACAAGTCCATCAAGCCGCCAATTCCTTTGTTTCTTCCTATGTTGCCGTCCACTATTGTGTTGATCAAAAGTCCAAAGTGTGCGGCCAAAAGTCAAGCCCAATTATCTGCCCAATCCAAAAACAAAGACCAAAAGTCTGCCGTGGATGTGGTGTTATGTTATGTAGATACTCTTTATTATTTTCCAAAAATTCCAAACCCTCCTGTTAATTCTCGATGCACGTGCCATCAAAGAAGTCCCCAAAATTATAATTGTTGCCTTGCACATGATATGGCTTCCAATATCCCAAGTGTGCATGTGATCATGAATTAAATCAATGCCATCAAAATATTAAAATACTCCTCCAATGGTTGCACGTGTCTTAGGGTTTCTTTAGAACCCTTTTCTTTTAATTCCCTCTCACAATAAATTCCACATTTATCATTTTTTTCATCAACCGTAAGTTACGGTTCCGACATTCTGTGAACTGTTTCTACCAACCGTAGGCTACGCCTACGAGATCATAGGTTACGTCCAATAGCTGCTAACACCTTTAGCTATATTCCAACTTTCAACAATTGACTAAACGGCTCCTAGACTTCGGTATGTTACATTTCTTTCACCTCCAAGCTACCTTTTGACTCGTAACGGCTCACGAACAATGTAGTGTGTCTCGTTTATCATCCTCGAACATTCCGCATCATCACCATGTGTTCCAACTTCACCATATTACGCGTTGTACCTGTAAAACCATAAAAACCCGTAGTTATCATATTCACGACGTATAATCACGTAAACGGCAATTATTTACACAAATTAAGCACATTAA
This sequence comes from Helianthus tuberosus, assembly GCA_030545235.1. Lineage (NCBI taxonomy): Eukaryota > Viridiplantae > Streptophyta > Magnoliopsida > Asterales > Asteraceae > Helianthus > Helianthus tuberosus. The sequence goes on from CM060358.1 coordinate 59,639,361, forward strand.
CACTTGGATTTCACAACCTCCATCAACTATTAATATACAATTGTTTTTTTTTTCCAGTCGCGCGTTGCGGCGAAACGGAGCAAACGATAATGTAAAACAAACGTTATTTGAAAATGTAGAATGTTGTTTAGAAAGCCAAACCGTTAGAATCGGTTCAGTTTATCATCATATCATTTTACGATAGAAAATAAATACTTTATTTTTTGAATATAAATTCGTTTTTAATAAAACTTATATTAATCGAGGGTAAAAAGTAAGCTCAACTACGTACTTAAGTTTTTAGAAAAAAATAACGAACATAATTTATTAAAGAAATATCAAAATAATTGATAAAGTAAAGGTAAATTATTCCATATATAAATTTGCAACTTTCTTGTGCATCATCACTTGTACCCCATGCTTGGAGACTTTTAAAAAAAAAAAAAAAAAAACTTGATTTTCCACTTTCAACCTTTAAGTTTTTTCTTTTACATTTTAACCCATTTGAAATTTTTACTTTTAACTTAAACTTTTTCATCTTTTGTAATTTAACAGAACACTTTATTATTTACAACTTTGTCCCCTCCATACTTTTTATCTTTCCCAAGTTTTTCGTTTTACGTTTTGTTCTAAGTTTTGCGAGTTAACATGTCGTAGCGTGCATGTGAGGTTGAACGTTTTTGCTCTATTTTTTTTATATTTGACAGACCCGTCGCAACGCGTCCATTTTTTCCCTTTTGAAAACTTCCCCGCAACGGGCGGGTCCTAGATCGACTAAGTTATTATTTTGTACGTTTTACGTTTCTGGTTAATTTCTTCGCATTAAGTCACTGTAACGGGTGTGCATGGTTCAACGATTTTAGTCTCATTTTCGTTCAGTGTAATTTTTACCATTTTATCTATTTTATTTTTACGATGTTGAGAGTCGATGTTGTTGTCGTTGTGACATTGGTGCTACTTGGCACGTTTTACGAACGTTTTTAACCTATTAAATTTTTTACTAATATTTTGTTTCGGTTTATCCCTATACTTCCTTTACTTAAAACTATTTTTTACGTGCATATTTTATGTACGGGTATGTATAAATATGATTTGTTCTACATTCCGACGTAAACTTTTTTTATAGACGAGTCAGATCAAATATAATACGTTTTCGTTTAAAGAAACCATTTTTACGTGCATATTTTTATATACGTTTTGGTTGTCACACCCCGATATTTCCACGTTTTACCGGTGGGCCCGGTGGGGGAGTATCGTGACGTAGTTGATATCATCATAGTCAAACAACACAAATATAAATGCACAGCGGAAGCAAAAGATAGATTCATTTCAACCGAATATAATTGTAATATTAAGTATCACAAAATAGTTGAAAATAATCCATAGGCGGATCAAATAAAAAGGACATTGTTCAACAGTTTTATGTCATCCAAGCTTGCGAGACTTATTGTGGATGCTAGGAGAAAGCCAGCCTATTTCGAGTAGTACCTCCACTTAACCTTTTTGGGAAAATACGCCAGTTTACACTAGTAAATACAATTAACTGACTCATTTAGAAAAGGTTTAATAAAATTGATTTGAATGCACGTGGCACAAACTTTTATAACTTGGAATAATTATTTAAACATAAACTTGTAAAAGAATTACATGTTTCTTATGCGTTCAGTAGCCCGGGTTGACACCGGGTTAGAGCTTGATAGACACACCACATGATATAGTCCCGCGGCGGGTTATTCCCGAAACCGGCGGTTATACCTTATTATTTATATATGTACTAACGGGTGTACGCCTACACTCGTGTACTCAGGTCGTGGTCATTTCGTAAAATGATGCCAAGGATATCCGGGACATGGTCATTAACCCCCCAAAGGCTTTAAGCAAACAAAACAATTCAAACGGGTCATTTCAATAAATTAACCATCATACGATTAAAGATTCAATGCCTGACCAAGCGGTATTTTATATACCGTACCCCAAGCCCGTATAGGGAAAATAAGTTAAAAGTATTTACCTTTGCAAGTAATAATCACAACAAGCAAGTGCACGTAGCTTTTACCGGGTCTCCTATTCTGGAACAAAGGTTTATAATAACCTATTAGAATCCTAACGGGTCTTTAATTAAGTCTAAACTTAGACCGGTTAGTTTTAAAGGAAGATACGGTTCGAACGCATGATTAAGCGAAGCCCGGAATAGAATGTGATTTAGACCCGACAAGTTTGAAGACTTGTATAATATGGGTAAACTAAACACATTCTGGATATTGAGATAAGAATGATAAGGTTCGACCCGTTTCGGCTAATTTATGCAAACTAGTTACATGAACCGAACCGAACGCGAATAACGCATAACGGGTAACCGAATGACTCACTAACAGGTTTCCTAAGTTAATATGCCTTAAATATATTATGATATCATTAGGATACCTTCCATTATGACCAAAACGAGTTTAATCTCAATTTAAGCCCCGTAGGGGTATTTTGGTCATTTTAAAGATTATAAAAGAGATTAAATATACTTCTGAGATATGGGTCTGAAATAATCAGTAAAACAACTTAATTTAATAGGTTATATCAGTTGGTGATAAGTCTTATATGACCAAATGGTTTTAAACCCATACTATGTGTTTAATACGCTTAAAAAGTCGTTTTAAGCGATTTCCGGGTTATACAGGAATTCTGAGTTTTCTGATCAGGTTATAAGGTTCAAAATACTTCATTTATCATATAAAATCAGTAGCCAAAGGTTTGGTGTCTAAATGTTATGTAAAACTTATTTTATAAGCAAAAAGGGTATATTCGGTATTTACCGAATCAAGGTAATAACCTTAGGTTATGATCAGGTTAAAAATAATTAAAAATCTTCAAAAAAACCCAAAATATTATATTACATCAGTGGGTAAAAGGTTTGGTGTCAAAAATTGGGTTTAGATAGGATTTATGTTAATTACGCCGTTTAATTCATAAAAAGCGTTCTAATTACGCTATTAAGCATAACTCCTAATCTAGACCTCCAACTGATGTGAAAATTTAGGGACATGTTTATAAATCAGTAACAAAGATTATTGTCCTCTCACATTTCTAAAATTCTCGTTTTATGGTCAAAAGGGCATTATGGTCAACATTAAGCAATTAACGGAAACGTGTAAATGAATCGGACAATTAACGAACCAATCGTAGGGGGTTATACTATCATATAACATGGTCCTAAGGAAACTCTAAGGCATTTCTAAACCCATCTAAATCGGGTCAGAACTGAAGTCAAAGCAAAAATCAAAGTTTTGCGACTTTCGGTTCTGAACCAAGCCTAAACAGAAAATTGTCGGATCAAACAAGCTTAGACCAGTTCTTATACTAATTACCAAGTTATATGAGTGATAAAATAGGTTACACATCTTCTACATCGTTAATTACGTGTTAATTCGCAAATTAAGTTTCTGTTGACTTTTTATAACAAACTTTGACCCGACAAATGATCTAGTTAGAGCGGGAATCAGATGGTGCCCTTTTAAGGGTTTATTGCCCACATAATTACCAACTTATAACTACCTTAAGTTTGACTAATCATTGGACCATTAGTGATTAATCGATAAGTCAAACCTTAATTACGACGGTTTGACTTTAAGTTAAATAACTAAGTAAAACATGATTAAGGAAGGTCAAGGAAGCTTACCAAGGTCCTATGCACGATTAGTGATGCTTAGGGAAGGCTCTTGTGCTCCAGAAATGATCAGAAGTGAAGGTATGCAAGAATGATCAAATGTTGCAAACAATGTGGGTCTTATATAGTGAGTTTAATCTCACTAGATCATGCCATGCAAGTCTATAAGTGATCTTTGATGCATCCCAAGTGTCCCTATACTCTAAAAACCAGTTGGGGTTGCACATGGTATGGAAAACTAGCAATCTAAGTCGGTTAACTTGTTATAACAGGCACCTGTCAAGTTTCTGGTGCTGGGACTGCCTTACGGACCATAAGGCTAAGGTCTTACGGTCCGTAACCGATGACCAGGAGAAAAAAATTTGTGAATTATTAGGCTGTGATCAGTATGGGACCTTGAATTATCAGTGTGCAACCTTTATATTACGAATTTAGGCCTTGAATTATCAGTATGGGACCTCTAGATCATGCTTGAACAGTTATGACCACCTTGCCATGTTGTATAATTGTCTTGGATTCTATTGAAAGGGTCACGAAAGAAGGTTTGTCGTATACAATCTCATAGGATCCCATCTTTGCACTTTGAATTAATTATTACTAGCATTAACCGGATTAGGATGTTTATCAGGTGTTTATAACACAGGTTAAGGTTTGGGATTTATACATAGGTCGCTCAGAGGTATTTATTAACATGTTGACGCTTTTAAATCCTACCTTACATCCTTTAACTTGATCCAGAATTTATGACACATTTATCTTATGGGACACGTGTCCTTATTTTATTGGACATGAATTTTCGAAGTCTTACATTGGTATAAATCCAAGTTGTTCTACGTTTCGACGTAAACTTTTTTTGGGAAATGATTCAGGTCAAAATATAATGTGTTTTCGTGTTTATTTTATGTATCTTTCGTAAAGTTTTTTTCGAACAGAGTGGAGTCAAATTGTGGTTTCTTTTTCTCCCCTTTTTTCGAAAGCTCTAATTAATCCCTTTCGATTACATGTGCATATTTTCCTTCATACCCGTTACGTTTTCTATGTATGAGTTGGATCACATATAATATGTTATGATTGTATATGAATTCCATTTACTTTACATTTGATCTAATCACAATGCTTATACAGGTTACACTGAGTCAACTGGATACGTCGAAATGTGTGTTTTCATATGGTGAATGCATTATATAACGTTTGGACTAATCCATTCAATGTTTAGGATGCACCCGCGCCGCAACGCGGGGGGGTCTTAACCCTAGTTTAAAAAAAGAAGAAAATATTATGCAAAACAAAATAAATGATAAAGAAAATATGGTTTTTGAAAAGGAAAAATAAAAATACGTTAAAAGCTAAAAGTAAATAGAAAAAAATTAAAATATATTAAAAGTTAAAAATAAATATTAAAAAATATATTAATATAATAAAATATTAAAAAGCTATATATCATTTTAAAATTGAAATTACTATTCATCATCCTTCGAAAACTATGATAAAGTAAAGGTAAATTTAAAAAAAGAAGAAAATATTATGGAAAACAAAATAAATGATAAAGAAAATATGGTTTTTGAAAAGGAAAAATAAAAATACGTTAAAAGCTAAAAGTAAATAGAAAAAAATTAAAATATATTAAAAGTTAAAAATAATTATTAAAAAATATATTAATATAATAAAATATTAAAAAGCTATATATTATTTTAAAATTGAAATTACTATTCATCATCCTTCGAAAACTATATATATATATAATAGGGAATTAAAATCTGAAAATAGAATAAAACCGGTAACATTTGTGTCTGCCTTTTGAAGTTATATTGTAATTATGTTGTAAATGGGTCAAAAAACCCATAGTGGTGCCTGCATATATATTAAACAATCTATTATTCTTACAAGCTTTTAAGGGTGGATCGTGTGATGGTATGGTAACTCTAGAGAATCAAGTGTGTGGCCTAGAGAGAATGGTTCGGTGGATACTTTAAGAAGTTGTTATAGTAACGGCTTTCACGAATCTTCTGAAAGACTGTTTGGCAAATACAACGGTTATTCTCATTATCATACACAAGGTCCAAACACACAAATAGGCTCGAGACGAGCTGTGAATAATAGGTTACCTAATCAGCCTGGGCCTGTTAGATTTGGAGATGGTCCATCCGCAAGAAGTGTTTAGAAAGCATCAAAACAAGAATATTGAACAACCTTGGGATATTAATATGGTGTTTGGTGAAGTTTTGTCCAGTGGGGATGATTTTTCGCTTGTGAAACCAATGGATAAAAGAGGACCTGTGATTTGTTGGCTCTCGGATGATGTGGCAAATGAAGTTTTGTGTGCAGTTGCATAGTTTCTTCTTGAACCAAGTTTGTTTGACATCTCTTTTTCTCAGATTCAATAGGTACCAGATGCTTATTTGAATATACGCACATCTTATTATTTAAAATGTACAACTTCAAGGAGTATAAGCGCACCCATAGAAATTTTATATGCCATTTTATTTATGCTTATTCTGATTAATTTTTTTCTATGATCATGTTTGTAGTTGCTTGATATGATCATAGAAAATGGAAAATATTTCTTGGGAATAGAAAATAATAGAAACATCAACAAGATCACAAACTCTAATGGAACGTGAAATGAACAATTTAAGTATACATAACGTTTAGATTTATGCTTACATGTTAAATTACTTGGATTTATATTCTTGAAGGATGGTTATTATATTCTTATAGAATTTTAATTTGTTAACTTTATTAAACTGTGTTGTAAACTATTAGCTGTCAATGTGAACTTTACATATTTATAGTTGCATTTTTTTAAACTTGAATCTGCTAAAATAAAAGTTGTATTAAGTTGTTTTAGGGGCTGTTATATATGGAGTTTACGTCCATGCCTTTATAGTCTAGTGGTATCTTGGGGGTGAGATAAGACTTTGAGACCAATAGGTCCTGGGTTCGATTCCTACAAGGGGGTTTTTCCAATGTTTGGTTTCCTCCTGAATTGGTGTATAGGCATTATTCCTAGTGGAGATGGATATGATTGGGTGGTTCCGCTGGTGGCACAATTATACTCCAGTGGTCCGTCAGTGATCCAAATTTTCCGTTCAAAAAAAATATATGGAGTTTACGCTCCTACAGGGCTGGAAAATCGTTGTTGTACAGGGGTTAATATTACAACCATAGAGGGCTGAAAATATGCATGTACATGGCTGGGAATACGCCCATGTTGAGCTGGCATACATATGCTATGCGAAGACATTAACGCCCCTCGCGCAACGCGCGTCATTGAAACCACTAGTTATAATAAAAATAGAAGCTAATGAATAGTAATTTTAATATTATAATAATATATAGTTTTTTTAATAATTTTATTATTTTAATATTATAATAATAGTTATTTTCTTTACGTTTTAACTATAATCATTTTTTTAATATCACAGGTTGGGATAAGCTTGGTGTCAACCGGTATCGAGCCAGTACTGATATCGAAATGCATACAAGGAATTAAACAAAAAGGAATGTACAACAAATTAATAAACAGAGAGCAATCAACGAGATTGACTTTAAGGGTGGATGATTATTTCCAATACTCCCCTCAAGCGAATAGGTGGAGGGCATACACGAAGTTGGTCTCGAAATGATTCAAATAATGGTCTTGGTAACGGCTTCGTGAATATGTCTGGAACCTAAAGCTTGGTGGGAACAAATTTAGTGTGAAGTTTGCCAGATGACACAAGCTCGCGAATGGAGTGATAGTCAATGTCAATGTGTTTCGCGCGTTTTTGAGCAACGGGATTTTGACTGAGAAAGATAGCACTGAGATTGTCACATAACAAAGTTGGGCGCTCGTCTGGTAAAGCATTGAGATCACGTAATAAGTGCATAATCCATATAAGCTCGGCTGCAGTGTTGGCTGTTGCTCTATATTCAGACTCACAACTAGAGTGAGAAACTGTGGGTTGCTTCTTAGCGCTCCAAGAAATGAGATTTCCGCCAAGGAAAATGGAATAACCATAAGTGGAACGCCTAGTTTCAATGCACCTAGCCCAATCCGCATCAGAGTAGCCTACCAAAGATGACTTAGTTGGGTAAGAAAAACGCAGACCAAACATAAGAGTACCCTTGACATATCACATGATACGCTTAACCATTTGAAAGTGATGCTCAGTGGGGTTATGAAGAAACTGGCTGGCTTGATTAACAACATATGATAAATCTGGACGAGTGATCATAAGATACTGCAATGCAGCAACCAAGGATCGATATAGAGTAATATCATGAAACGGCTTGCCAACACTGGAGAAAATATCACTAGTGGCAAGAGGAGTTTCCATGGGTTTGGAATCAAGTAGTCCTGCTCGTGTAAGGATATCGCGAGCGTACTTAGTTTGATTTAAAAATAAACCTTCTTCTGTATATGTGACCTCTAAGCCCAAGATATAACTCAATTTCCCTAAATCTCTGATAGCAAATTCATTTTGCAAGCAAGTAATAGAACAACGAATAGAAGGCTTGTCGGACCCAGTAAGGATGAGATCGTCAACATACACCAATAGATACAACAAACAAGAGCCACGATGAAATATAAACAACAATGTATCGGCTTGACTACACAGAAAGCCTTGTTGAAGAAGAAAGGTACTCAAGCGTTGGAACCAAGCTCGAGGAGCTTGTTTAAAACCGTAGAGTGCCTTGTTTAGATGACACACGTAATCGGGATAATGAGAGTCAACATAACCCGGTGGTTGCTCCATGTAAACAGTCTCACGAAGGTCACCATTTAAAAACACATTTTTTACATCTAATTGGTGCAGGTTCCACCGATTCGTAACCGTAAGAGAAAGAACTAGTCGAACCGTGGTGGCCTTAACCACTGGACTAAATGTATGGGAGAAATCACATCCTGGAACTTGTGAGAATCCTTAAGCCACAAGATGGGCTTTATAGCGATCGATGGAACCATCTGCATGATACTTAGTGCGAAAAACCCATTTTGAACCAACCACATTTGCGGTTGTCGGACGTGGTACCAAAGTCCAAGTATGGTTTTTATGAAGAGCACTAAGTTCCTCCATTGGTGTGTGTCGGGTGTAACATGTTTTTATTGATAATTTAAGCCCATTTTACACATTAGTCAAGTTTTAAATTTATAAAACACGATATTCTACTAACACTAAACACACACATGGGCAAGTGCACCCATCGTGAGCGTAGTATAGCGTTGGTAAGATACCGAGGTCGTCCAAGGACACAAGAGCTTTTAGTACCAGTTTATCCTCAACGTCTAATCAATCAAAATTTTTAGAAAAGGTTTTAAACATGAAAAATAAAAATGTTGAAAATAAAAATAAAACAGATAGACAAGATGAATCACTTGGATCCGACTCGCCTTTAATGTAACCTTTGATGATTTCCGCACTTTTGCACTTTTTAAGAGATTATCTTAGTTATAGTAGTAGGCCCCTCTTTTGAAGGTGACGTTACCCTCAACCCAGTGGTTTGAGTCAGCAAGGATACAATCCTAAAGGAAAATTGGAAGATAATTAATTAAGTTATTAATGCGTAAAGTGGTAGGCCCCTCTTTTGAAGGCGAAGTTACCCTCGGCTAAGTGGTTTGAGTCAGCAGGGATACAATCCCAAGTAGCCTGTTTACTGTATTAATAGTAGTTTACATATAAGGGGATCAAGCCATTCGCACCCCCGCCATCCAATACCAGTGGGTATTGAAGGAGGTCCTAGTAAGCTTGACCCAGGTCCTTGCAGGATCTATACACTGAACAAGGCAAGAACCTTACCAAACGATTCCTTTAACCCCCGGCCAGGTAGCCAACATATCTCTATATAGACCGTAGAGATATGAATGGTGAAAATCTTTTACCTTATATAGACAGTAAAGTAATGCCAAGACACCACGGACAAATGATAAAGAAGTTTCACCTTCAACACAAGAAACTAGTTATTAAAGTCATTAATATAAAACCAAGTAAAAAGTGCGAAAAGATTAAAAATCAAAAGTATTACATTAAATGCTTGTCTTCACCAAGTGATGTAAGAGACTTAGCCAAACATGGCCTTTAATTGACAAGAACTCTTACGATCAATCTTGGATCCCGAGACTACTACACACACTCTAAGGTGGATGATGGATGATGGTGGTGGATGTGGGTGCTGTAGTGGTGGTGGAGTGGTGGCAAAGTGAGAGAGAGGTGGTTTGCCAAGGGATGCCTTTGAAGTGAGCCAAGCACCCCTATTTATAGCCTGAACAGAAGCCCGACCACGGCCCCGTGTCCGCTGCACACGACCCTGTGGCCATCCTCTTTCTCTTCTTTCATTAATTGCTCTTGTCTGCATTAGGCTCCACACGCCCCGTGTTCGCTGGTGTTGGTGCATCCGTCTGTCGACTTCGTCTTGTATCGAGTCTTGTATGTTTGTAGATAGATCAGGGCACGTTATAAGAGAAAACATGTTAAAAGGCTAATTTCGCTTGAAATGGTCAACAACCATTTCAAACGAAATCACATGGGTAATTCCGCTTGAAATGGTAATTTCGCTTGAAGTGGTAATTCCGCTTGAAAGTGATTCCGTTTAAGGCAGGTTCAAGCGAAATTTCACAGCCTATATATATGTGTTGTGTCCGTGTCATTTGAAACAAAATTAGATTCCGGTTTAGAGAGCCGAAGTGCTGCCGAAGTGTTGACTCGCTGTAAAACTTTGTCAAATCAATCTAACGACAGTTTAAAGTGTATATCTAGCTGAATTGAACTTGATACGTCTGTTTCCGCCTTTCGTATCGAGCAAAAACTCTTCTGATCGACTCATTCGGGTCAGAAAACGATCCTACAAGTGGTATAAGAGCTCAGGAGGAAGAGTTCTTACCAATTCAGCTGCATTTTCTGATTTCTACACCTTCTTTTTCAAAATTTACAACTTTTCACGGTTAAAATCGGCTAATTTTCTCACATTATGTGCGCAATAGTGTTTTAACAAAGCCTTGAAAGTTTCAGATCTAAAATCGGATTAAAACTTGATCAATTTGACAAAATTCAGTTCGAGTTTGATGACATCAGCAGTATTCCGTTTGAAATAACATCTTGATTCCGCGTTAAATTAGCTATTCCGCTCCAAAGTTGTAATTCCGTTTGAAATTCTCACACGAAATTAGTAATTTCGCTTCAAGTTGCTATTCTGTTTGAGTAATTCCGTTTGAAAGGGTGTTAGTTCACACGAAATCAGTTATTCTGTTTGAAAAGGGTTATTTCGTTTGAAAAGGTATTCCGCTCCAAAAGGTATTCCGTGTGAAGCTGGTATTTCGCTTGAAGTTGTCTTGTAGTTGATTTCGTTTGAAAGAGTAATTTCGTTTGAGAGTGTAATTCCGTTTGAAACCGACTGTTTGTTCATTTCTTGAAAACCGAATCATGGAAGAGGAATTTTATAACGCATTTGCTACTCCGAGTATCCCGATTACTCTTGCACAGAACACAATGTTAGAAAATGAAACGGGCACTATGCAAAAACCGCCAAAACTTATGAACATTGAGGAGTATAAGGGTTGGGAAGAACGATTTGAAAATTGGGTTCAAGCAAATTATTTGGATGCTTGGGAATGTGTTGAGACGAAATATGTTAGACCAATGACTGATGATGAGGAGATTATCGCAATAAAAGATCTTAGTGCTGAAGATAGAAAGAAATACAAAGATGAGAAAATGATGACGAGTTTATTGCATCAAGCTATTAAGGAAGATATCTTAGTTTTGCTGCAACACAATGGAACTGCTTATTCAATCTGGAAAGCGTTCAGATCGAAGTTTGTTGGTAGTCAGGAGATGGTCAAAAATAAAAAAATCGCTGTTGAAAAAAGAATTTGACTTATTTCGTGGTTTAAAGAATGAAAACACAAAGCAGATCATAGAAAGATATTGCAATCTATTAGCAAACATGAAGAGGTTGAGCATCACAAAAGATAATGAAGAGTTGATTGAGAAATTGGCTGATGCATTACCACATGAGACTTGGGGCACATCTCTTATGATGTTAAGGAACAAGAAAGGGTTTAGCAGTTTAACACTTAGCAAGTTTATTGAAAAACTTGAAGCTCGGGAAATGGAACAAAGAAAGATTTCAAGAATGAAAGATTTTGATGGAGAACAAGATATCAGTCTTTATTACAAAGGAGGTATCAGTGACAAGACCAACATGTCACCAAAGATTGAGACTGCTTTCAATGCAAAGAGTTCGTCTGGAGGATCATCTAAAGGATTAAGCAGCAAAACGAGTTTTTCTTCATATCCATCATTTGATCCAAACTTTTCTGCAACCAAGAATGGAAAGAGATTACAATGCAACATTGTTTTAAACCTTGAGAATGATGAAAATTTCTCGGAAGAGGTTGCAAAAGTCATATGTCTTTGTTAGGTACTGTGTTAGAATCATATGGGAGCTTAGTAGCAGGAAAGATCGGAAATCCAATGTTGACAAAAGAGGATTACGATCAGATCGATGCTGAGGAGATGGAGTTAATGGATATAAAGTGGTGTTTGGCAAGTGTGTTGAGGAGAGCCGAAAAGTTTAAACAAATTACGGGAAGAGATGATTTCCGTGATGCAAATGTTTCTACTTTAGGTTTTGATAAATCTAAAGTCACTTGTTTTCGTTGCAGGGAAAAAGGACACTTCAAGAGAGAGTGCAAGAATCACGAAGCAAGTGGAGCTCAAAATTCGCTCAATAACAACAATGATTACTATCGGAAAGCAATTTATCATCAAGTTGCTCAACAATCACATCAACAAGAACCACAAACTGCACATGCTAGGAAAGTAATCGAGGAGTCATCAAAGAGAGCTTGTATGGTGAATCAAAATGATAAACAGTCAACAAAAGAATTCAGTTGGGATAAATATATTTCAGCAGATAGTAAAGCATGTCTGATAAACCAAGATGATGAAAAATTACCAGAAGGGTTTAGCTGGGCAAATTTCAGTTGGGATGATTATGATCCTAACAAGAAGTCAAATCATAAAGCATTTGTTGCTCGAGTTGCTGAAGACAGTGATAATGATGATGATTATTATGCAAGAAGAATGGAAGCTCATTTAAAAATGATGGAAGAAAGTGATAGTGATGATGGAAAAGCTAAAAAGAACAAGAAGAAAGTTAAAAAACCAGTCAGCAGTGATGATGAAGAAGTTCGTGTGATAAGGAAAAAGGTGAAAGACATTCCAGAATTCAAAGTTGAAGTGGAAACTAATGCACAAAAGGTTCCAGTGATATGTGAAAACTGTGAAGCAGTGAAGAAGCAGAACAGTATGTTGATTCATAATATGAACAAATTGAAAGAATCGTATGATGTTTTGAACAAAGCAATGAATCAGTACAATCAATCAAGCAGTGAACAAGCAACAGCAATGAAGACACTGCAAGGAGCTTTTATGACAAAGCAGAAAAGTGTTAACAGTTACATTGAAAAATGTGTTGTGCTTGAGCAGAAACTGGAAACACAAAGGATTGAAACAGAAAGAGTTAATAGGTTGTTAAAAAGTTACTCATGTACTTCTTATGTTATTGACAGGGTTTATCCAACTATTGAAGGCATGAAGGCATTTGATGAAGAGGAAGTTTCTGAAGACAATAGTTCTGAAAAGAAGAAGGATACTGAAATGAAAGATTCTGCTAAGAAACACAGTGCCAGTTACAAAAAGTGTCCACCCCCGCTTGAAAATGGATATTCTCCACGAAATCCAAATTTTGAAAGAGTAAAAAAGGCAACAAACTTACAATGGGAATCTGAGCCATCAGATAATTTGCCAGATAATATTGATGTCACTTTTACATCATCTGACACTGATCATGAGTCCGAGTTAATAAAGAAAGTGGTCGATCAGGTGTTGGATAAAGATGAATCCGAGGAGTCAAAGTCAGAGTCAGAGTCAAAGTCTGGGTCTGAAAGTTCGAGTTCAACTGACAACAGTCCAAAATCTTCGGTTAAAAGAGTTTACAATAAAGAATTCATGTTATCAAAATCTAATTTGAATGATTAACTAATCAAAGTGGCATATACTTTGAATGATTCAGACAAATTATATTCTGATGAGGAATTTCCAATAAGAGGTGTTAAAACTGAAATGATAAAAAAGGTTTTCAAACTAACAGAAATTAATATTTCTGAAATAAAAGATGTAAATCTTTCTGAAAAACCTAAACCTTACACCTCAAGAGTTCAACAAAGGATAAACAAGAAAAAGGGTTACAGTTCTGGTTCTGGTTTTCAAAAGAAACCAAACCATAACGGTAATTTCAAAAGAAAGGGATTAGGATTTATTCCATCGAAAAATCATAAAAATGAAAAAATTTATAAACAAAAAAACTGTGTTTGTTTCAGGAATATCATCTGAAGAGGAGAAGGAGAAATTGTTCAGGAATCAATCGAACAAAGAATTCCTTGCTAAGAAGCAAGAAGAGATGAAGAAGGAAGTTGCTCAAAAGAAAGAAACGAGAACCTGTTTTAAATGCAAAACAGTTGGTCATATTGCCAGGAATTGTCCTAAGGCAATACATACAAAACAAGGAGTTTCTGATAAACTGAAAGAAAAGATGGTTGAGAATGAACCACCAACCAACAGATTTAAAATTTTCAAAAATTCAACGATTGAGGTTGGTGAATGTTCAAAGAGGTTTTACAAGAGAAAAGCAAATCTTGACAACCAAAAGTGGGTTGTTAAGAAATCTGATGATAGTTCTAGCAATGATTCTGATTCGTCAAAATCAGAGGAGCTATTTTCAGGCGATGAATCTGATTCCACAAAGTCAGAAGAGCCACAAGCAGAGTTAAAACTGGAAACTTCAGTACCGTCAATGGATGATGTCAATTTTCCACCATTGCGGGATGAAAATTTTAAACAAAAAGCTGGCAAAGTTGAGATTTCAAATCAATTTTTCTTTGAAAAGAAAGAATTTGATATTGAAAAGGCATTTAACCCCACAGTTCAAAATATTTTTAGAAAAATGATTGACGGGAAGGTCAAAGGGGTAAAAGAATTTTATGAGATGAAAATGAAGAAACCAGGTAAGGGTTTTTCATCCCAGGTTTGTGACTGGGATGGAACCTATTATTCTGATTAAAATCTTGAACTTGCCGGAGCTCCCAGGTTGGTAAGAGTGGAGCAGGAATCGGCATCTTTCTTGAGAAATTCACTTCGGTGATATTTCATCTTACAAGTGGTAAATCAGGGACATTAAGTTGTACTTGATTTTCTACATGTGGTATTGGTTGTTTGATTTTAAAATTGTTATATTTTTCAAAAGGTTGAAGTTGAAAGACAAAGTGATGAACTTAACCCCAATTTTACAAGTGATAAAATCAACAAAACTAATTTTCCGAAAAAACCATTTGATTAAAACAAACTTAAGTGTTTTGAAATCACAATGGGAAAATAGTTTGTTGTTAGGGGGAGTTCTGATTGTTTATGCCAAGTGGATGGCGATTTGAAGCAATTCACAACAGTAGTCACTTTACTTGTACAGTTTGTTTTCAAATTTCCTTTAAATGTGTTTGAATTTTAGGGGGAGTAAGAATTTGAGAAAATCCAAAAACATTTGAAAATTTGAAAAAATCCAAAAACATGATAAAATTCAAAAATGAGTTTTGTTGAAAAAAGAGGAAATGATAGCACATCAGTGGACTATCACAACATGCTAAAGATTTGGAAAGTCAAAAAGTGATAAACGGTCTTACTGATGATGTGTCAGTAGGTTTTTATGCATTTAGTAGATTTTGACGAGATATAAACCTAAATTTCAAACTTACTTATATCGTGGGGAACATCTCTCGGATATATGGGTAACCCCCGAAATCTTGTTTGAAAGGTCCCTCTTTCTGAGATACTAGGTCTTTATGGTCAGTGATATCTGGGGTATTATCCCAGGACTTCTGATTTTGCGAAAGCAATGGCCTAGTCCCCGTATAATACTTTACGCTTGCTTAAAATTTAGCCCACCCTCAGCATAAAAAATGATGAAACATTGAAAAATGCTAATCATGTGCTGTTGAAGAAAAGATCCTCTAAAGGGGACACACCAAAAGTCGAAGCCGTCATCTCTTTGATTTTGCGGAAGCAATAGTCTGAGCTCTCACGGCCCTCGCAATTTAACCCCTTACAGATATCATCTGTGGTATACTCACTTGTAAGACTGAATATTGGGATCTGGATACGGGAGTATATTCTGAGGTGGGATACGCGAATAAGTTTAAGTGCTTAAAACATTAATCTCGTATCTCGAAACAGTTGAAATTTGTGTGAAAATTTAAGTGGATCAGTATACTGACAATCTAAGTGAATCGTTTAGAACTTAAAATGTTTAAAGCTTAACGGTGTTGGTGATTTGTCTCAAAAACTGATATGATCCTCTTACGCAAACTCACAAAAATATTGTCTGTAAATATTTCTTTAATTTCAAAAATTCAAAAAGATTTTCAGTGTGTTTTAGCATAAATTTTGAAAAATACAAAAAAAAATTTCGACAACTGATGTTGAAGAGCTGATTTTCAAAAGATTTTCAGAGCTGATTTTCAAAAGATTTTCAGTGTGTTTTAGCATAAATTTTGAAAAATACAAAAGATTTTCAGTGTGTTTTTTATATTATCCACAAGTGGTTATCAGAAATATTATTAATGTTAAATCATTTTGAGTATTGATTTTACCAGTGGTAAGCAGAGTGTAAATTTGTCAAATTTTAAATGTGTGAAATTTATTTTTGGGTAGAGATTTGTGCAGGAAACAGTAGAGCCAGATACAGATCTTGGGACAAACAGATAAAGAGCCAGGTTTCGATCCTGAGTAGAATGTGAGCCAGGTCACAATCTTGAACCTGTGGAAGCCAGACGGAAATTCCAGCTCATTGAGAGGGGGAGTCTGAATGACAAAGAGCTAGGTTCTGATCCTGAGAGTCTGCAGATGCTGATGAACTTAAAGAATCAAGAGATCTGATCAAGAGAATTAGAAGACTCAAGAGACAGATTGCGATTCTAAATCTTTGAAGATTAACATCCAAGGGGAGGTTATCTATTGGTGATGATAAAGAGAAGAGAGAATTGAGGATACTTACATTGTTAGATACTTCAGAGAGCACGAGAAGACTGATAAAGACTGAAGATGCGAAGACTCGACACCGAAGACTTCATCAACATCCGAGGAGGAGTCTGTTGGTGCATCCGTCTGTCGACTTCGTCTTGTATCGAGTCTTGTATGTTTGTAGATAGATCAGGGCACGTTATAAGAGAAAACATGTTAAAAGGCTAATTTCGCTTGAAATGGTCAACAACCATTTCAAACGAAATCACATGGGTAATTCCGCTTGAAATGGTAATTTCGATTGAAGTGGTAATTCCGCTTGAAAGTGATTCCGTTTGAGGCAGGTTCAAGCGAAATTTCACAGCCTATATATATGTGTTGTGTCCATGTCATTTGAAACAAAATTAGATTCCGGTTTAGAGAGCCGAAGTGCTGCCGAAGTGTCGACTCGCTGTAAAACTTTGTCAAATCAATCTAACGACAGTTTAAAGTGTATATCTAGCTGAATTGAACTTGATACGTCTGTTTTCGCCTTTCGTATCGAGCAAAAACTCTTCTGATCGACTCATTCGGGTCAGAAAACGATCCTACAGCTGGGCACGACCCCGTGTGCAGAAGTGTATCTGTACTATCAAGATTTACAAGATTCTGCAAATCTTAGCGTTGACCACGCCACGTGCTGAGCTGGGCACGCCCCCGTGGTGGGAATATAAGCTTCCATAACTTTGTCAATTTCTGCAGACACCTGACCACGCCCCCATGTCCGCTGGACACGGGCCGTGGTCAGCCTTCTGTTTCTTGTTTTTGCTTGGGGAGATACTGTCGAGGGGTCAGGCATGCCACGTTTATTCTTTTTCTTTGTATTTATGTTCGTTTTTGCTGCATTTTTGTTCCTTTGTTCGTCTGAGCTCATTTGGTCCTGAAAATACAAAAGGAAGACAAAATCACACTTTTTCCAACATTAGTACTAAAAAGGGTTAGTTTTATGCCTCATTTGATGTAATTTATATCTTGCATTTTACACACGTCAAATACCCCCACACATAAATCTTTGTTTGTCCTCAAGCAAAACTCTTTATTATGTGGCTTACACACCCAAATGGAATGTGTAGAAGAGAAGTTTTGGGCTTATCTTGAGTGTCGGGAATCCAAGATTTTTATTGGGTTTTATTTTTATACTATTTACAATCCTATTCGTTATGATTTATTTAGAACGTTTCATAAGAGAAATTACTTATTTGAGCATAACATGCCTCTTTAAAATTCTATTTATATACAAGTTCACATACCTCACGGGAGATCACTCAACACTCGACCGAAGATGTATTTTTGTGAAACACTCGAGACCGGCATGGAGCTTACTTCTACCATATGCTTGCCAAGCAATCAATCCTCCTCCTTTTTAACTATAAACCTTTGTAAATATCAAGAGGACTTGGGGAAGGGTTAGGTTTGGGTTAAAGGTAGGTGGTTTTGGCTTAGTGGTTAGTAAAAAGGGCTAAAAGCATAAAAAGCGTCGGTCGTCGTAAAACCTTTTATTTTTGTGACTTTTATTCAAACTAAGCATTTTCAAACAAAGTTTCTTTGAGGAACTTGTTTGTTTATTGCTAGACTTTTTTTTATAAGGAACGCCACAAGAAGACCGAGCTTTTTTACTAAAATAAGGGGTTTAAAAGAAAAAGGGTTTTGGTGGGTAAAGGGTGTTTGTATTGTGGGTTTATAAACGAAAAGGTTTAGGCTCAAAGGGGTTAACTAGGGGGATTTTGGGTAGGTGATAAAGAAAATGAAAAATAATGGTGTTGAAAGGAAAATGGGTTAGTCCTAATGTCTCCATCATTTACTTACTTGGGTTTAAGTTGGTAAGGACCGGGAATGTATCATCGTGGCAAGTTCTAAAGTCGTAAGAACCAAGCGGCTATTCACACAAGAAACAAAAAATGAGCATTTAGTTTAAAGATGTATGCTTGTATGCTCAATAAAGGCTCAAAACTCACTTATTGTGGGAATGGGTTTATAATGTGATCAAGTATATATAATCAAATTTTAACTAGATTTGTCATGGCGTTTCATAATTTTCTTATGTTGGTTCTTTCTATCACGACACTATCGGTTGTAAATTTGTAAAAATATAACCTTTTTAGAACTTTTTACTCCCAATTTGAACCAAGACAAGTAAAAAAACGAAAAGTTTTTGAAAAAATTTGGGGTGATTGGCGGTTCCAATAGAGTTTTGTGTAAGGCTTGTTATTAGGACTTGCAAAATTCAAGGATTTAGCATCCCCCCCCCCCCCACACTTAAATTACACATTGTCCTCAATGTGTCCCAAAAATAATTTTTTAGGTTGATTGAATGTGTAAAAAGGTGTTTAAAAACAAGGTTTTGGTGTTACTGGGCATCTGGCCACGGCCACGTGCTGGGTGAGCACGGCCCCGTGGTCAAAGTGCCCGTAACAGCAACTTACAGAAGGTGGCCACAGGGGTGTGCCTGGTGGACACAGCCCCGTGGCGGGCAGTTTTCAGGTAATCAGCAGGTGCAGGGTAATGGACACGGGGCGTGCTGGGTGAGCACGGCCCCGTGGTGACAGTCTGCAATCGTTGAAAACAGGTTTTGGCTTTTGGTTATGGTTTCTGGGTTTGTATAGCACTAATACTTAGTGCCTCCAAGCTCCCTAGGTACCTGTTTTGCTTAAATACCACACCACACAAATAACAAACATCCTAACATACCACAAGTTATCATCCACATCACAAACTAAAAAAAGAAAATGCAGAAAAAGTAAAAGTGTTAAAGGAAAGTAAATTGTTCAACTTTGGCACACAGGCCAGATAATTGTTCGTGGGATAAAGGGTTAACCTGGTAGAAGCCGCAACCGTGTCACACCACCTCCGATGCCTCCGCCTCAATCCATATCTTTATCTTCATCATCTCCTCCTTGATTCGCCATGTACTCTCGGATGTGGCTGATGTCATCTTGCATGTCGGAGATGTTCCTCTCTATTGCTCTGACTCGGATGTAGGTGTTGTTGGCCGTGTTGTAGGTGTTGCGGGTGCACAAAAGGTTTTCCTGCAAAAGATCATGTAAGCTTTGAAAATTAGGAAAACCACCCCCTTGAGAAGAGGATGAGCCCGCATGGCCATGAAACTGAGGAGAAGGACGGATTTGTGGGGCATGAAGGACGAGAGCCTCCTATGGGTTCCAAACATGTCCCTGAACCATTTGAAATCGAACCGTCCCGTCACCTGCTTCATTGATGATTCCCATTGAGCGACATATGATGAGATGCACTTTACCCGACCATGGGCCTTTACGGAAGGATCTTGGCATCTTTTGCATGAAGTTCTTGTAAGGGCGGTAGATCCATCCTCCAAAGAAGATAGGGGTCAGGGGATTGGCTAGCTGGTTCAGGTGCATGTTTCAGAGGAGCAGGTGTGGAACATCAAGAGGCACACGGTTGTGGATGCAGTATAAGACCATCAGATCCCTTAGGTTGACAACACCAGTACTGTCACGCCTTTAGTTGAGGGAGTTGCTAAGGACCCTATGGATGTAGCGGTATAGAGGGTCCCGCAACTGTGAGCTTTTGGTTTGGCTTGGATCGTATTCTCCCTCTCCAATTTGAGACCAGGCCGTTTGACGTAGGTTTTGTGTGATTTCACGGAGAGCACCCGTGTTTTCCTCGTCTCCGACATCTTCTTTAGCAAACAACCCAATAATCGACCCAAATTGTGCAATGGAGATTTTGAGAGCACATTTCCTGCACAGCGAAACTCAACCCCCTCTTCATCAAACGGCTCTACTTTAGCCTTGAATGTAAACGTGCTATAGAACTCCATGTTGTATTCGTGGACCGAATGGAGTCTAGTGCAGAGGGCCGCCCTAAGTGGACACGTGACTAGGTTGTTGAAGTGGTAATCTGCCCCACTACTTCCAGAGTGTTTAGGCATACTTGTCTTGGATTTTCCTTTGGCCTTGTTTGAAGAACTTCAAATCAGGCTTGATAAGCCATTCATTCTGGTTGAAGCATTTGAATTTCTTGGCCATCTGAAAGAAAACACAAAACAATTAGCATGAAACAATAATTTTTCGAAGAAAACTGAAAACAGCAAGCTGAACACGGCACCGTGGCCACTGGCCACGCCCCCGTGCTCACTGAGCACGACCCCGTGCTCAGGCGTCTATGTCACACCCTGACTTTTGCGGAAGCCTGATTATGGTGTGACTTTCTTAATATCATTGCATTCAATCATAACATCAACTATATGATAAAACCATAGGTTTGTCATCCATTAAATAAGTTTAAAACATAACAACATGGTTTTGTAACGCAGACTTCAAATTCAAATTTTACAAATCGTACAAAGTGTTTATGAGTTCATTAAGGACCCTTCAAAAGATATTGAATAACACCAAGGTTTGGAAGACGTGTCTCGTCCAGGAATAAGACACACTAACCAAACTCAAAGACCATGGATGACATCTTTATTCTTAATGCAGCATAAAAACTTCCAACGCCCGCCAGATCCACTTATAAATTGCCTGAAACACATGTAGTTTGAAAACATCAACAAAAGTTGAGCGAGTTCATGTGTTCGTTTGTGTGTATGTATAAACCTTTGAAAACATTGTAAGTAGGTATGTAAGTCCCTGGTATGTAGCAGTAAGGAAAAAGAGATCACCACTGGGTTGCAAAGCCAATGGTATGTGTGAAGTGATGCAGGAAGACTTCAAACCTAACAGATTTTGTCAGTAAGACATAGTCACCTCATGGTCCACTCAGCGGACTCAGGGGTGGGGCTCGCTACACCCGAATAGATCTATCACTCATGTCCCTCGGTCCTACGACGAGGATTAATGGCCTTAAGTGTTGTACCCACCACTCACATGATCTAGAAGTAACCCTCCTTAGCTAACCATACCATGTATAAAACGTTTGTAATAATTGTAACATATATTTCACCCCCGAAGTATAAAACTGAAAACAGTTAAAAGAAAAGGGGGGACATGAACTCACAGTATTGAGTCTTCGGTACTCGTAACTCAAATATCCTCAGCAAACATGACTACCTACAATGTTCTGACGTCTATTAGACGAACGGTCGTGCCTTGGCTTAGAGTTTAATGTTTTTAGTTACGTTTCTTATGTTCCTAATATTATTCCAAATTATAATTATTTGTTAAAATAATGATTATTTTAACTTTAAATTATATTTAGTTTTGGAATAATTGTTTAAACAATATTATACTTCTCTGGTATTTATTTTCGTATTTCCTTCCCAAGGATGGGGGTATATTCGTATTTATATTTGTATATTTTGCCACGTATTGGTGTCATATTCTGGTGTGTACGTATTTTCCTAATAAGTATCCAACATGCTTCCAAAACAATATATTTTCAAGTCTTACTTAGAAAATATATATAAACTTAATTTGTCCATAAATACTGTATTTCCAGAAAATATATATTTTTCCCAAAAAATCATATATCTTCTAAATATTCTAGGAAAAATATATTTTTACTTCCAAAAATAATATATTTTCTCTTTGTCGAAAATATGATATACCTTGTAATAATAACAAAAATCATGTTCTCATTTCTTTCGTATCCAAAATAATATTTACCAGAAACATATTTATAATGGTATTCTCCGGAATATTTTGTAAGTTACGTTCTATCGCTCGGTTCCATAATTATTATGTGTGTAACTTATATATTTATTCCTTGTGATTTTTGGTATTATTTCGGATTGTAATTTCTCGGTATATTGTCAAGTTATATTATTTTAACCCTAAAAATAATATAACTGTTCCACAAAGTATACAAGTATTCACACACAACGTGTCTTTAATGTAAATATATTCCAAATACATATTTATCCATTTTTATTTATAAAAACCAACCTCCAATATTTGTATTTTTGTTACAAAAATTATGGCAAAGTTTATATTGAAAACTTATGATCAAAATACACTTGTAAATATTTGTTAGAAAATATTTCTTTAAGTGTTTATATTTTTAGAAACTTTTGCCATAGTTTCCCCTAAAAATGGAGGTGTCCATGCTATCAAAGCATATCATTTTATTTTCAAAAAAAAATCATCATAAGCATTCAACAATCAATCCCTAAACAACTACACTTATCAAGTGCAAAAACAATGTTATTTGCACCGCATCATGAACTTGAACTTTTATTAAAAACTTGTAGGAACTTGGTAGTGTGTTTAGTAGGTTTAGTTACCATTTAAAGTGCATTTACTTCTTTAAAAATCTCATTCTTGAAAGGTTTGGATGTTTACAACTTGTAAACATGTTTTACAAAAACGTTTCTTTATTAAATCTTCTTGTTTCTCTAGTGTTTCTACACTTGTTTCATCTCCAAAAATAGTATAAGTTTAAGTAAGAACCATGATCTTCTAAAAATCATATTTTGAACTTGGTTCTTTTATAAAAATCATTCATAAATCTTAGATCTACAAGTTTATCAACTCACTTGATTATTATTTTTCAAGAAATCATTTTATTTTCAAGTTCATGCTTACACATGAGGATGATCATCTTTTTTCATCACATAATCATCCTCTCACTTGCTAGATCATGTGTTTAATCACAATCTAGCAAGCTCCTTATGATGATCAACATCATAATCTCAAGAAAACAACAATCAAATATCATTCATACACTAAGGTGCTGTTTGTTTTTTTGAAAAAGTACTTCTGAACCACTTTTGTCTTCCCCACGCAGACCACGCGCAGATGTAGGGCCTTGCAGCTTGTTTGTTTTTTAGAAGACTTTTCATAATAAAACCTCTGCCTCACCTCTGTTTCGCACAGATATGGACTGAAGTCTTCTGGCCACTTCAAAAGTCTTCTCCAAACCCTAAACAGAACAAGAGCAGCCGCAATCCCTCATCTCCTCCTCCACGTTCGCCATCGCCTCTGCCACCGTCTCAACCTCCGGCGCCGCCCCCACCACGTCCGACATCAGCCTCTCTCCACCCTCTCCACCCCCACCACGTCCAGCCCAGCACCTCCACGACCAGCCCAGCACCTCGACGTCTCACCCCCGGCCCTCGACGACCACCTCAGGCCCTCGACCTCCACCATAATTCAGAAACCCCCTCTCTCTCTCTCTGGATCTCTCTCCTCCCTCGATCTCTCTCTCTCTCTTCAGAAACCCCCAAATCGAAACCCTTGAAATGGTGAAATTAGGGTTTCGGTGGAGGTGGTTGACGGCGGCTGAAGTGGTGGTGCTTGGCTTCGTGGTGGCGGTGGTGCTTGGTGGTTGCGACAGGGAGGAGGGAGTGGTGGTGGTGAGCGTTAGGTGGTGGTGGTGGTTGCGACGGGGTGGTGGTGGCTGCGATGGGATGGGTGGTGGCTGAAGTGGTGGTGGTTGGTTGGGGTGGTGGTGGATGGTGGTTGTGGTGGTAGAGGGAGGAACAGAGAGAGAGATCAGAGATGTTGATGTTCTGTGTGTGTGTTTTTTTTTGTGTGTGTGTGTTGAGTGTGAAGAGGTTTTTATATATAAAAAAAACAAACCCTCTTCTCCTTGCAGACTGTAGACATTTGGTCCACCTCTTCTCCTGCAGATGCCTGCAGATGTGGTCTGCAGACTGCAGACCTTTTCCCGCAGAAAAAACAAACAGCACCTAAACAACATAGTTTCATCATGATTTTATCATATTTCAAGCTTATGTTCAAGATTTATGTTTATGCTCTTTTGTGTTCTTCAAGTATTCATCAAGTAACATCTATTAACCACTCAATATAGATGTAAAATGAAGAGTAGAAGATCCTACTACTAGCTTAAGGCTAGGGATGATCAAGAGGATAAGTGAAGTGGATAAAAGCAAACGGTGAAGGTCCTTCAACTTCCGAAAGCTCCAAGCTTCCTTAATCACCTTCTAGAAACTTGTGTAGTGTGTGGATTGGATGAATTAGTGCATGAAGATGATGTTATGGTGGTGGTGATCTTTGGCCGTGAATAGGAAGGGAGGAAGGAGAAAGATAAGTGTGTGTAATGTGTGTGAGATAATGAACTCATGATCTACTAAATCTTACTTATAACCTTACTCATGCATTAACCAAAGGATAATATGGCCTTAATAGTACACACAAGATCAATTTAGGATATCAAATGAAATCTAGTGTGATCAAGGGTGGGCCATGCTTGTAACCGTCCATAATCAAGGGGGGGGGGGGGTATTAGTTGGTTTCCAATGGTAAGCTAGGTTAGTATTGAAATCCAAAGTGTATTGATTAGCGTTTAAGCATATGATGTGTTATACTGGGTGTTGGGGTGTTCCGGGATCATAACTAGCTCAGAAATAATAAAACAATGCTTCTAGTATAATTTTGGTGTTTCGGGTAGCGTCCGATTGTTCGGTTAGATACCGGTTCGTTAAAGTGTCAGACTATTCCGTTTAGTGTTCATTATGTTACCTTTTGTGACACTTTTAATTCCCAACACTTAGGAAAGCATTCAGGACCATTTAGTCATATTTTTGCATGTAACTAGCTTGTTAAAAAGCTGAATTTTGCTGAATATGCTGAATTATGCACTTTATGTGGGTTTTAGGCACTTTCCGGTACTTAATCTATCACCTAATGAAGCAGTTTTATGGTCCTTACTTCCCTACACACCATACTAGTGTAAAACCTTGTCTCTGGCCCATACGGGATCTCAAAACACTGTTTGTCTATGTACTGTCATCGTCAGCATTTTTCTGAGTTATCCGCTAATTGTGCTAACTGTGCTTTGTGCATCGTTTATGTCACTAAAGTTTGTATGTGATAAATGATGTGACAGTATGCAATATGTGATGCACATGTAAGTATGATGCAGAAATCAGAAAGCAATTCAAGTCATAAATTGTAAATCAGCACAGTCATTAGGCACTAATCATAGTTAATTAATTGTACGGATGCATGCAAATTTGACAGTTGTCACATTCTCCCCCTGTTAAGAAAATTTCGTCCTCGAAATTTGTACTACCTTAACTCCCTAGGGTCACATTATGCGTGTATGTATATGGATAATATTGAGGTAGATAACCATAAAACCGAATCAAATCTTATTCAAATCAGGCGAGTCCAAGGATATCTTACTATAATCGAAACCCAGCAGTTAAAAAGTATGTGTTTCAGGATTTGCTGTCAAAGATACAAGACGTATTGGCGTATAGTCTAGTGTAATCCAGTTAACAGGGGTTCCACAAAAGAGGAGTTTTGACCAATAGGATTCTCAAACAACCGGTCACAATATGCAAACGAGTTTTCACAAACCATAGCATCCGCTAAATGAACTCAAAATCAACAACTTGAATATGAAAGAGATCTGTCAACTTTTGAATAAATAAATGGTAAGGATTAGTGTGT
Source organism: Helianthus tuberosus (assembly GCA_030545235.1). Taxonomy (NCBI): domain Eukaryota; kingdom Viridiplantae; phylum Streptophyta; class Magnoliopsida; order Asterales; family Asteraceae; genus Helianthus; species Helianthus tuberosus. Next base: position 59,665,424 of record CM060358.1, read on the forward strand.
TGACATTCTTGAATTGCAAAAATACACCGAATGAAGTACAAGCGAATCTGGTGTATCATTGTCTTAATTCGTAGTTGCATTAGGAATGTTTAAATGACAAGTTAAACAAAAGTATGTGTAGTTTCGTGTGAAACGGTTGACCATGATTAGCACAAGCTACAAGTTTGTAATGACACCACAAGGTGTCGTAATGACATAATTCAATAATAGTGGTGACTGAACAAGTTCACCGTGTTTGAAATCAAATGAAAGTGTACTGAGACAATCTGAAGATTTGATTTACACAACGTCGTAAAGTTTTCAGTTGAATACGGAACATCAAAGAGCCACTGTTTTTGATCGAAGACGAAAAAGCAATAAGTACTGCAAGGTATTCAATTTATAATGAAAGAATCGTTAGGAGGTACACCGTGGTATGAAATGAATCTATGTACCGTTGTCTTAACACACAACTGTGTTGAGACCGCTTAAAACGGATTTTAGAGCAAGTAAATGAATAAACAATTAAGTCCGTGTATGAAGTGAGTACCCAAATTAGCGCAAGCTTCAATTTTGTGAAAGTATCACCGTAAGGTATCGAAACCAATCAAACGATTTAGTGGAGTCATAGACCAACCAAGTCTACTACGACTCGAAATGAAAGAATCTTTGCAAAAATATTTGAATATGATGCTCTCAATACATCATATGACGTCTTAAACTGAATATGCGAAATGGATAAGTTCAAGCAATTGAACTTGGTTCTAGCGTAATCCGACAATAAACGTATGTATCAACAAGGGGATCTCAGCATGGTTACGAAGATAAACCATGAGTGTAACTTGAAAGAAAAGAAGTCTCAAGAAAGTGTGTTGACTTGGTAACAAAAGAGCCAACAATTACAATAATGTAGGTCATTGATGTGCACAAAGTGGTTTAATAAAAAACAACTAAAATTACCCTAAATCTAGACACTCTAAGCTTTAAATTTATAAACTTAGACTCGATCTAAAACTAAAACCACACAACCGGCAAGTGTACCGATCAATGTAGAATAGCTAAAGTAAGTCCGAGTATCGAACCCACGAGACTCTAAGGATTACACTAAGACTCTATTTAGACTAGGACTGACACGACTTAACTAATTTGTTTATTGATTGGGGGGGGGGGGGGGTTCTAAAAAGCCTAAATAAAAATATTAAAATAATGCTAAATACTAGACACGAATTTGAACGAAGACTTTAGTCAAAGGTGATGAAGACTACCAAGGCTAGATGCAAGCTAAACTCAGAATGGATTTCTATTCGATAGTTTTGTGGTATGGAACCGGGATCTTTGGATACTAAACCTATTAAGACACCACTAAGCCCCTCAAACACTCTCAAGGTGATTCTTGTGGCACTACCTAGGCTGTTACGCTTACCGGTTTTCTAGATTTCCTCACAGTCCTCTAGTTTCTTGAAAGTGCCTAAATAAGATGATCTACCTCACAGCGCGAAAGTCTAAGGCAACTATGGATTTTAATCTTGGTTTAATAGACAAGAGAATGTTTAAGGACTAGACCAATTCTTAGACCTAGCTATAAACCAAACCGAGACCTATTAATAACCTCGAGCCTCACAGCGACAAGATTAGCAGAACATTTGATTTTATTAAATTACCAAATATTACTTCTAAGGTTACTTACGCGTTTTTCACCCTAAAGGATTAATGATCTATTACGTGATATAGACACTCACCTAAATCAAGAACCCTAGCACAACCCTATTATGTGATAAAGACCGTCACCAAGGATTATACGAAGCAATAAACAGTGATAAAATAAATATCAAGCATGCATATACACCAAGTTAAAATTCCATAGCTTTTACAATACAAGAAAATCCATAAACCACGTCAAAAACCGAATAAAAATCCAAACTTTATTTAAACTATTGTCATGCCTAGGTAGTTAAAGGTTTTTAGCCGATAATCATTGTCTTAAAAATAATAAAACTAAGTCTCAAACAAGAATTCATCGAATAAAAACAAAGAAACTAGAAAATAAGAGAAACTGAGTAGCAAAACCCGTTAATCCCTTGCTCTCCAAGCTTCCCGCTCGATGCCGATGATTCCCGCAAAACAAGCTTTAAATTTCGTCCCCAAAGATTTCTGCGTTTGATCGATGTGTGATGTATATTGCATCCAGAATTCGTGTGTCCCCACTTTCTGCCGTTCAATCGTATATAATATTGCAGCCTTTAAATTTCGTTCCTGATGATTGGTCGAACCCCCTGTAGATTCCAATATTAATTGATATATCTATCTGACCTCCTTTCGTCTGATCTTGTCTTCATATATATATAGATATATATATATATATAGAGAGAGAGAGAGAAAGGTTAACAGACTTCACGGCTTATCATACTTCACGTAGGAGACAATGGTAACCGTTGGATCAGGGGTATAATCACGCATGGGACCACATAATCACGCATGGGATCCAAAATCACGCACGCTATTTTGGTCAAAAAAATAATTACGCATGTTATATATTTCGTGAAGTACGTTAATGTACGTTAAGGCGTGAAGTACATTATACTTTCTCTCTCTCTATATATATATGACTTTTTAGGTTTTTGAATTATCCTATATATTAAAAAACAAAGATAATGAATAGTACTTGTCACATCAAAATCAATAGTAAACTTTCCTTATTGGTTCATTACATCCACACTCATATATAACATATAGACACGTGACAAAGTTAATGAATAATAAAGTGGAATTTTTGCCAAACACCCCTACCCACCCGAAACACCCTCTTGGCCGAAATTGTTGACTTTTGAATCACTTAAAAAAAATTTAAATACTTAAATATTAAAATACCCACCCGAAACACTACCCACCCAACACTACCCACCCGAAACACCCTCCTTGACCGAAATTCTTGACTTTTGAATCACTTATCTTCCTTTGACTGACAATGCCCTTAAGTTTAGATTGACTTTTTCCAACCCATGTAAACTTTAAAATTGTATATTGACCCCTCAAACATTCATTTCAGTTTAAAATACCCCTTTAGACTTTACAGAAGAAATTTATTAATCCAGCCAATACCATTCGGTTCAGGAAATTCGGTACCGGTACCCAATACCATTTGCTCATCTCTGACCACGGGTTTCATACGAACAACATCATTACCATAAAAAAAAATTTGTTGATTTTCTTTCGGTTATCTTATACTGTTTTTTTTTCTACATTTTCTTTTTATTCTTGTCAGCGGTTCTGTGCGTAACGCGCTCGTAGTGATTTCAAAACACACGTAAACACAGACTAAATGACAAAAGAAGTTCGCCGCAACGCGGCCATAGTAACAAACCTAGTTGTATTAATTGATCAAAAGTCCAAGTTAGAAAAACAGTGGAGGAGTTGAAAGAAAGGTTTTATGATCTAATCATCAAGTTAGAAAAACATAAGATATATCATTCAAAAGATGAAAGAATCTCAAAATTTGTTGATGCTTTACCTTTGGAATGGAATAAATTCGTGAATAACGAAAAACGGAATTCTAGTTTGTCACACTATGATTTAAGAAGTTTCATCAATACAATTACAAATCATAGGCTTCACGAAGATTCAAGAAAAAGGAAGTTATTGGATGAAATAAAAGGAGAATAAAAAAAGATAGATTTGGATGTAATCATTGAAATGAGAAAACGGATCACTGTGTGTCTTGCAGCAAAAAATGTTATGAGATACGATATTAAGAGGGGTTGTTATATTGATGAAAATATGAATCCTCTTGATTTTGTTAAAATTTTCTGTGCAGGAACATACAAGAGGGAAACAAAGAAAGAAGCTGATAATGGAGAGATGAATGGAAAATGCTCGAAATGCGAAAAATCAGAAACAGACAATGTCAAAATTCTGAAGAATGTAGAGAGTTTAGCATTGGAAATCAAAAGCTTGAAGGATGAGAAAGAATCTAATAATAAACAGATTCTTGAAATGCGAGAAATTTGTGAGAGTTTGAAGTCTGAAAATGTCAAACTGCTTAGTGATGTAAACAGTTTGACAGCAGAAAACAAAAGTTTAAAAGAAAAGGATTTTGAAAATGAAAAATTAAAGATTGAAAAAGATTTTCAAAGTCAAATGAACGTTTTAGAAGATGAAAAATCTGTTATTTTTAAAAATAATCTTGAGAAACAGATTGAAATAAATTCTCATCTTCAGAAAATCATTCGGCTTGAAAAAGAAGCTGAAATTGCTCGGAACAAAATTGCTGAATTAGAGAATAAATTGAAAGGTTTTGTGACTTCGACACCATATGAGTGTCCAAAACCGATCAATTCTGTTCCAATAAGTGACAATGTCACAAATTTTGACAAAGTCAAAATTGAAGATTGTGATGAAATATCTGATGATGAAAAAGAAAAGAAAAGAAAAGAAAAATATTTTTAGATTTACAAGAAAAATTTAAAAATACTGTTTTGCAATCTACTGAAACAGGTGAATGTTCTAAACAAAAACCTGTTAAGAAGAGTGTAGAACAGAAACAAAAAGATAAAAATTTGAAAAATCCTAAAAATGAAAATAAAAGCTCATCAGATAAGTCATCCAATCATTTTGAAAAATCACAAAAATCTGAAAATAAAAACTCACAAAATGTTGGTAATAAGTGGTGCAGGTTTGACCACAGTGCTCAAAAGCCAAATCCAGCTTACAGGAGAAGATGGGATGAAGATTCTTCAAGGACAAATCATTACAATGATAGAAAACAAAGAAATGGTGATTACCACAAAGCAAATCAATGCTTTAATCTAAGTGTGTGGTATAAAGACGGTATGTGGTATGAAAGTAGTGAAAGGTATGATAACAGAGTGTGTTACACTTGTGGATTTCAAGGACACATTGTTGTTAACTGCCAAAGTCAGAGAATCGAAACGAGAAGGTGCTATGAATGCCAAATCAGGGGACATATTGCAAGAGATTGCCCAAGAAGATCAAAGGGAAGATCGAGGGCTGAATCTCAGAAAATGGGAAAGAAATCAGTCAGTGTCAAGCCCAAAGAACAGAAAGTTCAAGAAAAGAAAATTAAGCTTTCACAAGGGCAGAAAGACAGACTGAGAAAGAAAAGGAAGAAGGCGAGAGAGTATCTGGAGAAAATTTTGTCTTCGGGTTCACCAGACAGATTGAATAAAAGTTCTGATGAATCAATTCACTCAACTGCAAAGCCAAGTAAATCGAATTCTTCAGATGCAAATCTGAGGACAAAAGAGAAAAAGGAGAAGAAGAAAATGGTTGGTGATGAATTTGTTTCTAAGAAAACAAAAGAGCCATTTTCTAGCAATGAATTTGTTTATTCGGAAATAAAGGAGCTAAGTGTTGGCAATGAATCTGACAGGTCAAAGTCAGACAAGCCATGTTCAGGCAATGATTCTGGTTTGTCAAAACCAGAAGAGCCATCTGTTGAGGTAAAAGCTGTCAAACCCAAGGCTGGTCAGGCTTGGGTGAATCTTTTCAAATAGAAAAACCTGACTTGCCGGAGTTCCCAGGTTGGTAAGTGTGGAACAGGAATCGGCATATTTCTTGAGAAATTCACAGGTTGGTAACTGTGATATTTCGACTTACAAGTGGTAAATCAGGGACATTAAATTGTACTTGATTTTCTACTAGTGTTTGTTGTTGACAAGGGTCTTAATTGTTAAATTCTTCAAAATGGTTGAAAAAGAACAAGGTGATGAAACCCCATGTTTGACAAAAGACAAACAAAACTAATTTTCCGGAAAAACCATTTGATTAAAACAAACTTAAGTGTTTTGAAATCATAATGGGAAAATAGTTTGTTGTCAGGGGGAGTTCTGATTGTTTATGCTGAGTGAATGGCGAATTGAAGTGATTTGATATCAGTTTGTCACGTTTCTTGTTTAGTTTGTTTTCAAATTTTCTCAGAAAATCAAAATTGAAACATATTTTGATTTTAGGGGGAGAAAAATTTAAAAAAATTTGAAAATTTGAAAATTTCAAAAACATTAAAAAATTCAAAATGAGTTTTGTTGTGAAAAAGAGGAAATGATAGTAAATCAGTTGGACTATCACAGCATGCTAAAGATATGAAATGTTAAATGTGATAAACGGTCTCACTGATGATGTGCCAGTAGGTTTTTGCACATTTAGTAGATTGTGACGAGATATAAACCTAAATTCAAACTTGCTTATATCGTGGGTAACATCTCTCGGATATATGGGTAACCCCCGAAATCTCGTTTGAAAGGTTTCGTATTCTGATATACTAGGCTTTATACTCAATGATGCCTGGGGTATTATTCCAGGACTTCTGCTGAACGGTAGTTCTGACCTAGTCCTCGAATAATACTTTCTGCAAATGCTTGAAACATAGCATCACCCTCAGCATAAATGATAAGACAATAAAATTCCTTAGCAATGCTGTTGTAAAAAAGATCCTCTAAAGGGGACACACTTAAAAGTTGAGTCATGATCTCTCTGCTGAACGGTAGTTCTGACCTGAGCTCTCATGATTCTTCATAAATTATTAACCCCTTACAGATATCATTGATGTTATATTTACCTGTAAGACTGAATATTGGGATCTGGATACGGGAGTATATTTTGAGGTGGGATACGCGATTAAGTTTAAGTATCTAAGACATTAAACTCATATCTCGAAGCAGTTGAAATTTGTGTGAAAATTTAAGTGGACCAGTATACTGACAATCTAAGTGAATCGTTTAGAACTTAAAATGATTAAAGCTTAACGGTGCTAGTGATTTGTCTCATAAACTGATATGATCCTCTTACACAAACTCACAAAAATATTGTTTGTATATATTTGTTTACTGTATGTCTTTCAAAATCTCAAAAATCCAAAAAGATTTTCGGAGTGTTTTAGCATAAAATTTTGAAAATTCAAAAAGATTTTCGACAACTGATGTTGAAGAGCTGATATTCAAAATTCGAGTGCTAAATATGATAAACTACATTGGATTGGGAGAATATGTTGAAAACTTTGAATGTCATATTAAATTGTTTTGAAAAATTGAGGGGTTAGTTAATCAAGGTCATTTATTTGAACTTGATGTAACTAGTTTGTTTGATGATTGAATGATTTCTTCCAGTAAGTTTCTTAAATCTAACTGTTATAAATTTGTGAAACTTATGTTGAAGTAGAGGATGTGCAGGTTAAACAGGATTGGACTTCACTATTCCCAACGGAAGCTAATTGTCAAAGCTTGAACCAGATATCTCAGATTCTAGCATATCGAGAGGGGGAGGCTGTGAAAGGGGGAGTCTGGATCAACGGTCAAAGGGAAGATTGAAGTTTAAAGTTTGAAGATAAAGATTGAAGAGAGTTTTTACAATGTTTGAAGAATGATAAAGACAAAGACTTGAAGCCAAAGACTTCATCAACATCCAAGGGGGAGTCTGTTGGTGCACTAAATGTCTGCTGATTACGTCTTAATAAAGTCTTGTGTCTAGATAGGTTGAATGAACACACAATAAGGTTTAAATTAGGGTTTTTACATGTTTAACTTGTAGATTTCGCTTGAAAGGGTTCTTGTATGATTCAAGCTAAATCAACAACAGGAGATTTAGCTTGAAATGGTTCAAGCGAAATCAACATCAGGAGATTTAGCTTGAAATGGGTTCAAGCGAAATCTTAGGTCTATATATAGGTTTGTGTGTGTCATTTGTAAGAGACTTGGTCATTGTGTGAGAGACGAAGTGCTGACGGATTTGTATCAGATTATATTGTAAAAGCACGAAAATCAATCAGAAAAGAAAGATTAAAAGGAAACTAGCTATTATGACTTTGTTTACGTTGATTCCGCCTTCGTACTCAAAGATGAACGGCCTTAACTGACGTTTCAAGGTCGTAGAACGGTCCAACACCATGCTTGTAACTGTCCATAATCAAGGGGGTATTAGTTGGTTTCCAATGGTAAGCTAGGTTAGTAGTTGAAATCCAAAGTGTATTGATTAGCGTTTAAGCATATGATGTGTTATACTGGGTGTTGGGGTGTTCGGGGATCATAACTAGCTCAGAAATAATAAAACAATGCTTCTAGTATAATTTTGGTGTTTCGGGTAGCGTCCGGTTGTTCGGTTAGATACCGGTTCGTTAAAGTGTCAAACTATTCCGTTTAGTGTTCATTATGTTACCTTTTGTGACACTTTTAATTCCCAACAATTAGGAAAGCATTCAGGACCATTTAGTCATATTTTTGCATGTAACTAGCTTGTTAAAAAGCTGAATTTTGCTGAAATACGCAGAAGTCTGCACTTTATGTGGGTTTTAGGCACTTTCCGGCACTTAGTCTATCACCTAATGAAGCAGTTTTATGGTCCTTGCTTCCCTACACACCATACTAGTGTAAAACCTTGTCTCTGGCCCATACGGGATCTTAAAACACTGTTTATCTATGTATTGACGTCGTCAGCATTTTTCTGAGTTATCCGCTAATTGTGCTAACTGTGCTTTGTGCATCGTTTATGTCACTAAAGTTTGTATGTGATAAATGATGTGACAGTATGCAATATGTGATGCACATGTAAGTATGATGCAGAAATCAGAAAGCAATTCAAGTCATAAATTGTAAATCAACACAGTCATTAGGCACTAATCATAGTTAATTAATTGTACTGATGCATGCAAATTTGACAGTTGTCACAGTCTGTTTCCCAAAAATCTCATTTTTCGACCCGGTTCCGAAAACTTGAAAATCTTTGGTTGAGTAGGGGCGGTTTTCCCCGAAAATAGATCCCCAAGTGCCGTTTTTCCAAACACAAACTGTTTACCCCTTCAATTTCATCTTTTTCGGTTCAAAAACAAGGGTTTGAGGTTTTTGTTTGAAATCGGGAAAATCTACAAACAATTCAAGTTGATTTAGTTCCTATAACATGCAACTAAACTACTACTGACAGATCTAAGCAAAAATTGGAGGTTTGATTCGGTTCAAGTTGAAGAACCCTAGATTTTTCCCCAAATTTTTGATGTTAAACTACATGCAAATTATTAATCTAACTAACTATGATGATAGAATCATAACTTGATGTTGTTGAACGGTGGAAGAACCTGAATTTTTATCCCCGTCAGTTTGCCCCGTGGGTGGGTAAAGATAGATTTTTTTTAAAGTGCACGTGTGAGTGACCTGTTTCCCAAAACTTAGTTTTAGAAATCCTACCGATTTAGAAGCTTTCCTGACGTTCTTTACTTACAAGACATGATGTTGATGCATAAACCTTCATTTATTCGTCGGCCGCTTGTAGCGAGATCTCCTCCTCTTCATCCTCAATGAATCCTTGATAAAGCTTTAGCCTTTGGCCATTGACTTTGAATGGAATTCCATTCCGAGATTTAATTTAAATTGCACCGTGTGGAAAAATATGGGTGATAGAAAAAGGTCCCGACCACCTAGACTTTAATTTACCGGGAAATAATCGAAGTCGTGAATTAAACAATAGAACTTGATCTCCTACCCGAAATTCATTAGGTTTATTGTGTTTATCATGCAAGTTTTTCATTCTTTCCTTATAAATTTCGAAGTTAGAGTACGCGTGATTTCTTAATTCGTCTAATTCATTTAATTGACAAAATTGATTTTTACCGGCAATTTCTATGCCTAAGTTTACGTATTTAATTGCCCAGTAGGCCTTGTGTGCTATTTCTACTGGCAAATGACAATTTTTTTCCATAGACAAGCTTATATGGGGTGGTACCTATTGTTGTTTTATATGCAGTTCGAAAAGCCCATAAAGCGTCATCTAATTTATCGACCCATTCCTTTTTATTTAATCCTATGGTTTTTTCAAGTATTCTCTTTAAACCTCGATTAGTCACTTCAGCTTGTCCGTTTGTTTGAGGGTGATATGCGGTTGAGATCCGGTGATAGACCCCATATCTTGTTAAAAAAATTTCAAGTTGATGGTTACAAAAATGGGTACCCCTATCACTTATTAATGCTTTTGGAGTTCCAAAACAAGAAAATAATCATTTTCAGGAATCTTACCACAACTCTTCCATCATTCGTTGGAAGAGCTTCGGCTTCGGCCCATTTTGACAAGTAATCTACTGCCACAAGTATATATTTGTTTCCTTTTGACGGCAGGAAATGTCCTATAAAGTCGAGTCCCCACACATCAAAAATTTCACAAACAAGAATGCCATTTTAGGGCATTTCGTTTTTGGAAGAAATATTACCTGATCGTTGGCAAGCATCACATGTCTTGATAAGACTTTGGGCGTCTTTGTAAATGATTGGCTAGTAAAATCCTGAATCAAATACCTTTCGTGCAGTACTAGCGGCACCATGATGTCCTCCGTATGGACCTTCATGACAATGGCGAAGAATTCTTCTTGCTTCATCACCATGTACGCATCGGCGGATAAGTTGGTCGGCACACATTTTGAAAAGATAAGGATCTACCCAAAAATAATGCTTTACATCGGCAAAGAATTTTTTCTTTGATGATGTGACCATCCTTTTGCGACTATTCTGCTAGCTAAGTAGTTAGCATAGTCGGCGTACCATGGCTCTTCTCGTTATTCCACCATTTCTAGGGACTCTGTTAGGAATTTTTCATTGATTAGCTCATCCTTAGTTGCCTCCAAAGCTGGATCTTCCTAGCGGGAAAGATGATCTGCAGCGGTGTTTTCTGCTCCTTTTCTATCTTTTATTTCAATGTCGAATTCTTGGAGGAGTAGAATCCACCTGATTAAACGTGGTTTAGCATCCTGTTTCTTAAAGGGATAACGAATGGCTGCACGGTATGTATAAACTATCGTTTTAGAAAGAACGAGATAAGAACGAAATTTATCAAAAGCAAATACTGCAGCTAGTAATTCTTTTTCCGTTATATAATTTTCTTGTGCATCGTTAAGTGTTTTACTAGCGTAATATATTGGGTGAAAATGCTTATCTTTTCTTTGCCTCAAGACGGCTCCAACTGCAAAGTCACTTGCATCACACATGATTTCGAAAAGTCGTCCATGAAGACTTCCATAGTATTTTCTATCATATCATGGAAGATGGCCACCATGCAACGCTAAAAAGTTGCGGGGGGCATTACATAGACCAAAAGGCATGCGTCGATAAGCAAAAGTTCCGTAGGGACATGTGAATGTTGTCTTTTCTTAGTCTTCGGGTGCTATCGGTATCTGAAAGTGACCTGAAAAACCATCTAAGAAACAAAAAAATTTGTGACCGGATAATCTTTCTACCATTTGATCAATAAAAGGCAAATGAAAGTGATATTTCCTTGTTGCCTCATTTAATCTACGATAATCTATACATACTCTCCATCCCGTGACGGTTCTTATTGGTATTAATTCATTTTTCTCGTTAGTGACCACCGTCATACCTCCTTTCTTAGGAACTACTTGAACGGGACTTAGCCAAGGACTATCGGAGATTGGGTAAATGAGTTCCGGCATTAAGTAATTTGATGACTTCATTTTTAACCACTTCTTGGACGTTTGGATTTACTCTACGTTGTGGTTGTATTACCGATTTATAGTCATCATTCATTAAAATTTTGTGCGTGCACATGGAAGGGCTTATTCCTTTAATATCTACAAGCTTCCAAGTGATCGCGTTTTTGTGTTTTTTATAAAGTGTGATTAGTTTTTCTTTTTCTACACTAGTTAATTTTGACGAAATAATTACAGGTAACTTACCACCTTTGTCAAGAAAAGCATATTCCAAACCTTTTGGAAGTTCTTTGAGCTCAAGTAGTGGGTCTTTAGGAGACTCTTTGTTTGGTTGCTCATTTTGATCAAGAACCAAAAAGGTTTGTTCAATGGCGACCTCTTCTTCAACAAAGTGGTCGATTTCTTCTTTTGTATCGGGTGGCTCATCTTCATCTTCAATTAGGGGGTCATTATTGCCGATTGGATATTTCATTGAATGCTCAAGATTGACACTTCTTTTGAATGCCCCTAATTGAATGGGTAGATTGTTATGCTTTCGTTTTTTCAAAGCTTCGTGGGTTTTTACAAAAGGTCGTCCCAACACTAGCGGAGCGTCATCAAGGATGACGAAGTCGGTTGGGATCACCATTTGATTTGTTTGGACTAACACATCTTCAACTACTCCCATTGATTTTATTGTTTTCTGATTAGATAGAAAAATGGGTATTTGAAGTGGAGAAAAATCACCAATACTTAGTTTTTCGAAAATCTAGTTTGGCATTATATTAACACAAAGATTTTTATCAATTGTAATATTACTAATAAAGGAATTTTGAAAGAAACATGGAACCGGTGCAATGTTAATTTCAAATGGATCTTCTTTTATTAGCGTAGTTTGATCATTTGTTAACTTAATGCTTACCATTTCGTCAATTTTAGTGTTAGTGTTTAGCTATTTTAAAAACTTAGCATGAGTAGGTACTAAACAATGATTTTCGAAAGAAGGTGATAAGAGATTAATTTCTTGAAAATTAGACTCTTCTTGAATTTTAACATTATCGGACTTACCTTTTTCGTTGTTTAACTCATGTGTCGGTTTTTCACTAACTTGTTCTTCCATTTTTACCTCTTCAACTATCACTTTTTTAGTACATGTTAATTCTTCCCTTGCGCAGGATTCCTCTTCCCTTGCGCGGGCTTCTTTTATATAGCGCTCGATAGTTTTAAGGTGTTCTATTATCTTTTCGGCTACGGGTGAGATAGTTGGTGGTTCGTCAAAGTGAGTGGAATAAGGATCCTCAAAGCTTGAATTCGGAAGTTCGATCATTGGTTCCTCATAGTACTCATATGAGGTAGATGGTTCATACCATTCTTCCTCATTGTAAGTATATGATGGATAAGGGTCGTAACGTGGTTCTTCATAATACTCATATGAGGTGGGTTGTTCACGCCATGGTTCCTCATAGTAAGTATATGAAGGTGAAGGCTCATAACTTGCTTCCTCAAAGTATGAGTATGAAGGCTCATACCTTGGCTCATCAAGATATGAGTATGAGGGAGAAGGTTTATACCTTGGCTCTTCATAGTATGTGTATGAAGTGGATGGATCGTACATGGGCTCCTCATAGTATGTGTACGAAGGGGATGGTTCAAAGAGGTCACAGTATTGTACCGAGTGAGGATTACCACAAACGGTACAATACTCTTCTTCATAATCATCCTCCTCATAGTGGTAGTTGTAACCTCCTGAGTATTGATCCATAAGAATCACTCAGCAGATCACAACAGAGTCTCGGGACCAGAAAACAAAAATAAAAACGAAAATAGAGGCTGAGCACGGCCCCGTGGTCAGGTTCTATATCTGGGCGTTTTGAAAAATATGACTGGTTTGGTTCAGCACGGGGGCGTGGTCAGCGAGCACGACCCCGTGTTCAGACTCTGTATCTGGGAGTTTTGTAAATTTTATGCAGCACGGGGGCGTGTTCAGTGAGCACAACCCCGTGTTCAGACTACTGTAATGCAAAAACTACCTAAAAATGTAAAAATGTGCGCGCAGTTTTAAAAAGGTTTTGAAAAACGATTAGGCCGTCGATTTTAAGCTTTCTTAAAATCCTTGTGTCCCCGGCAACGGCGCCAAAAACTTGGTGTGTGTCGGGTGTAATTTGTTTTTATTGATAATTTAAGTCCATTTTACACATTAGTCAAGTTTTAAATTTATAAAACACGATATTCTACTAACACTAAACACACACATGGGCAAGTGCACCCATCGTGAGCGTAGTATAGCGTTGGTAAGATACCGAGGTCGTCCAAGGACACAAGAGCTTTTAGTACCGGTTTATCCTCAACGTCTAATCAAATCAAAAAATTTAGAAAAGGTTTTAAACATGAAAAATAAAAATGCTGAAAATAAAAATAAAAATAAAACAGATAGACAAAATGAATCACTTGGATCCGACTCACCTTTAATGTAACCTTTGATGATTTCCGCACTTTTGCACTTTTTAAGAGATTATCTTAGTTATAGTAGTAGGCCCCTCTTTTGAAGGTGACGTTACCCTCAACTCGGTGGTTTGAGTCAGCAAGGATACAATCCCAAATGGTCGGAATATTGGAAGATAATTAATTAACTTATTAGTGCGTAAAGTGGTAGGCCCCTCTTTTAAAGGCGACGTTAACCTCGGCTAAGTGGTCTGAGTCAGCAGGGATACAATCCCAAGTAGCCGGTTTAATGTATTAATAGTAGTTTACATATGAGGGGATCAAGCCATTCGCACCCCCGCCATCCAATACCAGTGGGTATTGAAGGAGGTCCTAGTAAGCTTGACCCAGGTCCTTGCAGGATCTAAACACTGAACAAGGCAAGAACTTTACCAAACCATTCCCTTAACCCTCGACTAGGTAGCCAACATATCTCTATATAGACCGTAGAGATATGAATGGTGAAAATCTTTTACTTTATATAGACAGTAAAGTATTGCCAAGACACCACGGACAAATGATAAAGAAGTTTCACCTTCAACATAAGAAACTATTTATTAAAGTCATTAATACAAAACCAAGTAAAAAGTGCGAAAAAGATTAAAAATAAAAAGTCTTACATTAAATGCTTGTCTTCACCAAGTGATGTAAGAGACTTAGCCAAACATGGTCTTTGATTGACAAGAAATCTTACGATCAATCTTGGATCCCGAGACTACTACACACACTCTAAGATGGATGATGGATGATGGTGGTGCATGTGGGTGTTGTAGTGGTGGTGGAGTGGTGGCAAAGTGAGAGAGAGGTGGTTTGCCAAGGGATGCCCTTGAAGTGAGCCAAGCACCCCTATTTGTAGCCTGAACAGAAGCCCCGCCACGACCCCGTGGCCATCCTCTTTCTCTTCCTTCATTAATTGCTCTTGTCTGCATTAGGCTCCACACGGACCCGTGTTCGCTGGGCACAGCCTCGTGTGCAGAAGCGTATCTGTACTATCAAGATTTGCAAGATTCTGCAAATCTTAGCGTTGACCACGCCCCGTGCTGAGCTGGGCACGCCCCCGTGGTGGGAATAGAAGCTTCCATAACTTTGTCCATTTCTGCAGACACCTGACCACGCCCCCGTGTCCGCTGGACACGGGCCGTGGTCAGCCTTCTGTTTCTTGTTTTTGCTTGGGGAGATGCTGTCGAGGGGTCGGGCATGCCACGTTTATTCCTTTTCTTTGTATTTATGTTATTTTTTGTTGCATATTTGTTCCTTTTGTTCATTTGAGCTCATTTGGTCCTGAAAATACAAAAGGAAGACAAAAGCACACTTTTTCCAACATTAGTACTAAAAAATGGTTAGTTTTATGCCTCATTTGATGTAATTTATATGTTGCATTTTACACACATCATCCATCATGGCATCACACCAATGCTTATGTTTGGAGGCAGACTTAAATCCTTTTGGTTCTTGAGTAGCAAATAAGGCCTGGTGAAGATGGCTAGGAGATACAGCAAGTAAGTCAAGAATATATTTTGGCTTCACTATACCAGCCTTTCCCCTTGTGGTCCAGGGATGAACCGAGGCAGTTTGAGATAGGTCCTCATTAGTAGGGGTGTTCATCGAATCGAATAACGAATTTTTGAATTATTCGAATCGAATTTTTCGAATTTTTATTATTTTTACCTGAATTCGTATTCGATTCGATTCGATTAATATTTGAAACTCGAATTCGAATCGAATTCGAACAAATTCGATTTAATTCAAATTCACCCTAAACAATAAATTATTTAAATTTCATTTTTTAAAATACTACAAACTAATTATATTCAACATAAAATATAATAATCTGTAAAATTAATTAACTATCAATATGTCAAAACACCAAAAATTAGAAGATAGGTTGGTTACCCGTAGCGATTTAAGTTAGGTAAAAATTTAGAAATAAGTAGCATGAAGTATTTTTTAGTAGGTTTGGTAATGTTATGAATAATAAATTTATCACTTATGGAGTTAGTTTATATTTTGGCCAAGTTTAGAATGTTACATGTGTGTATATACATATATCAAAAAATTATATACAAATTGAATTCGAATTTCGAATGGAATCGAATCGAATTCAGAATCATAAATTCCTATTCGATTCTAATTCGATTACTGGACTCAGGAACAAGGATGAGATGCTAACAAGTGAGTTATTACCGGTAAAAGGTAAATAAGCCTCATCAAACTTTGCGTGTCGAGTAATAAAGATCCGGGAAGTCTTTGGATCGAGACACTTATAGCCTTTGTATTGAGTTGAATAGGGGTATATACTCAATGCTACGCAGAGCAAGCTTGTGCGATGCATAAGGCCTTAAATAGGGGTAAACACGACACCCAAAAACTTTAAAATTATTGTAGTGTGGAACCACATTGAACAGAAGCTCATAAGGAAACTTATAGTCTAATAACTTTGTTGGAAGCCGATTAATTATATATGTCGCCGAAGAGAAGGTGTCGACCCAAAAATGAGCGGGTGCATGGGCACCAAAAAGCATTGCAAACCCGGTCTCCGTTAGGTGACGATGCTTTCGTTCGGCTCGTCCATTTTGTTCCGGAGTATAGGGACATGACATTTGATGGTGAGTCCCATTTTCAAGAAACAACCGACGTACCTGATGATTTAAAAACTCCGTACCCCCGTCACTTTGAAACACTTTATGTTTAGTATTAAACTGTGTTTGAACAAAATTGAGAAAATTTTTAAGCACCTCTACAAATTCCGATTTCGCCTTTAACGGATAAAACCATAAGAAACGGGAGAAATCATCGACAAAGAGAGCATAATATCTATAACCATCACGAGAAGTAACTGGTTCTGGTCCCCATAGATCAAAATGTACCAAATCAAGTACATGTGACGAGCGTTTTTCATTCAGAATAAATGGTAACTTATGTTGCTTTGAAAGTTCACACGATGAACAAACATGTGGTTTAGGTAAAGTAGAAGTAAGATTCAAACAACCCAAATGTTTTAAAACATTAATAATATCAAAATCAACATGTCCAAGGCGTTTATGCCATAATTCAAACGAAGCTTTCGAAGAAGTAACAGTAGCCATATAAGCAAGAGATTCATTGCTAAGAATATAAAGCCCGTCTTTATGTCTTCCTTTGGCTAGAATTTTCTTGGTTTTCGAATCCTGAATAGCAAAATAAGATCGAGAAAACAAGAAATCAACCGGGTAATCGTTGGTTAGTTTACTAATCGAAAGCAATTTCTTTGTCATATGAGGAACAATAAGGTCATCCTTTAACTGCAAATTAGGATGAATTAATAAATTACCAATACGAGAAATAGAAAGCGTATTACCGTTACTAAAAACGACTTTATCTGGTCCATGATAAGGAACAGAAGAATCAACATGGGCTGATGATGGTGCCATGTGGTCGGTAGCCCCGATATCCGCACACCAATCTGGATCATGAATGTTACAGTTTGCATGAAAGGCTTGTGCTAAGTGTGCGGCCGAATGAGAAGATTGGTTAGCATACGATCCCAAATCCGGACAATTATTAGCATAATGACCATCCCGGCGACATAATTGACAATGCGGGGAACGACGGCCTCTTCCACGAGACCCGGGTGCACCGCGAGAATAGTGTTGTTTTCCGGAATATCCGCGACCACGAGTATAGGGTTGTTTGGGTTGTTGATGATTAGAGATGAAAGCAACAGGATATATAGATGATGAGTCGTGCAATGACGAAACAAATAATTCATGGCCTTCGGCCTGTTCCAGGAGATCTCGGAACAAAGGACGTGGCTGAATGGCCCGATGTGCAGTAGAAAAAGTTTCTAAAGAGGATCCCAACCCACAAAGGAACCAATAACATTTGTCGTCTTCTAAAATTAGGAAACTTGGAAGATGAATAAACAAAGTCTTATCAAGACGGGTTTGCGCCGAATGGGTGAGGAGTATTTGAACAATGCTCTAATTTGTGTGGTCGAAAAAGAAACTATTTATAAAGTAAAAGAAGAGGATGTCATGACTTGATTTCAAGCTTTCAAAAACCGAAGAGGAGAAATCATTTAGGTATTTGTTTAAATTTATTTATTATCGTGCTACTATTTTTGTTTTGTATAAATTTGAAAGGTACCCCTATATTATTATTTTCTAGATTTGTCACTGTTCTATAAAACAAATAAGATACTAGTAAGGTGGGTATCGTTTATCACTTATTAAGGGGGTGTTTGGGATTGCTTATTTAACTCAAAGTGAACTTTTTGGCAAAAGGACTTATTGGCTTATGACTTATCTAAAAGGAGTATTTAAAAAAGTGTTTGGATTTTGCTTATGTGATGGAAAAAATCAATAAGTTGTTTTATAAAAAAAAAAAAGTGTTTGACTTAGCTTATTCATGTAAAAGGATTAGGTTAGGGCATTTTTGTAATTATTTTCTTCAAAAGTGAAAATGAATTTTAACTTATAAAAAGGTATTTGGCTTAGCTTATTCATGTAAAAGGATTAGATTAGGGCATTTTTGTAATTATTTTCTTCAAAAGTTAAAAGGAAGAGTTAATTGCCCGGATAATCCATGTGGTTTGCTCAGATTTCATATATAGTCCCCAACTTTTTTAAAATTACAAGTTTGCTCCTTGTGGTTTACAAGTTTGTTACGCATATACTCCCTAAAATGGATGGGGGTTAAATTTTCCAGTTAACTTTGTGTGAAATGACTAAACTACCCTTACTACTAAATAAAATAATTAAAACATTAAAATAAATCTGATAATAAATTAAAAAACTCATGTGGGTCCCACATCTTTTATCTTTTATATATGAATAAATAAAAAACTCAACACCACCACCAGCTTGAATTCTTGAAGCCTGCAAGTCCAAACCCGCCTCCTCCACCAGGCGGTGCACTACCGCCACGACCCCCAAGTTCCAGCCTAAGACCACCACGCCCGTCAGAGGGATCTAGTCAATCCAATGGTGATGACGCTGATGCTTCTAAAGCTAAGCTAAAGTCGTTCTTTTGAGATAAGGTGATCAATCGATGGTTTAGATCAAATCAGGCTAAGGCCTACCAAGTCGGCCACTCAACTGCAACGACACCACCACAGGTTGCTCCACCGCAACCAACCGCCCCACCCTCACGGCCTCACCTTTCTTCTCTGGTTCTTCCTCTTCCACATATTTTCAGTTCGATTCCCGCTCTTCTCCAACGATTCCGGTAACCTGCAACTTTTTGATCCAATGAGTTCGTTCTTCACTGAGTAATCACTAAGCAAGCACTAACTCTCCTTAAGTCATATGCTACGTCTGTAAGCCATACTTAAATCACAATACTCGTCGAAAATGGAAATGAAACTCATTACCTGAAACCAACATCGCCGGAGAAGATGACCGGAAAATCACGGGGTCGCCGGAGAAGATGACCGAAAAAAATGGGGTGGGGGAATGAAGTAATCGGAGAAGAAGAAAGAAGGAGTGGGGGAGGGTTTGTTTTTTTTTATGTTTTATTTATTAGTAAGGGTCTTTTGGTCATTTCACATCCATTTAACACTAAAAGTTAACCCCCATCTAGTGTAGGGACTATCCGAGTAACAATTTGTTAAACCACAGGGAGCAAACATACTATTTTGAAAAAGTGAGGACTAAATGTGAAAAGATGGCAAACCATAGGGACTATCCGGGCAATGAACTCTTAAAAGGAATTTTAAAAGTCAGAATTTCCGAAGTTTTCAAAATGATTTTTTCCCCTTACGTAAAAAGTTATTTCTAAAAGTCCTTTTTCCTTATCCAAACACTATTTCTCCTTATTAACTTTTAAAAAAAACTAATAAATCAATAAGTTGTTTCAAAAAGCGATGCCAATCATGCCTTAACTATTTACAAAAAGAAACCTGATATTATCATAACTATTAGCTTTAATGAATGGATAATTATAATAAATCCTATATACATAAATAGGGTGTAAGTAAGCTTATCATTTCATTAGCTATTCGAGTCAACTTGCTAAAAACTTGAATGAAGACAAAACTCCAACCCAAGCTTTAGCCTAAGATGAGACTTATTTAATAGATGAGCTTGAATTCCATATATCGAGTTTAATTAGGCTCGGGAGTCAATATATGGCTATTATTCATGTAAATATAAAATTACTTCTACAATATAATATGACATGTAGAGTTACGGGTAAGGGTTCCTCTACGAAGGATTTTTTTCTACAAAGTTTGAGAAGTCTATTTAGGCATTATGTTTTAAATTTTAGACATGTTTTAGATTCTTTTGGCATGTTATAATATAAAAAATCATCAAAGTAACAATTTAAAGCACAATGGATAGCATTTTTGGCATGAAATTTAGAACACCATATGAAGAAATTTAATTAGTATGCTTTAAATTTAATGTCTAGAATACACATAATTGTGTTTTAAACTGTTACGATTTATGTTTTTCTATACTATATCATGCCAAAAGAATCTAAAACATCATGCCTAAAATTTAAAACACAATGTCTACATATACTTCTCACACTTTGTAGGAAAATGTACTTTGTAGACTAACCCTACCCGTGAGTTATATTATTAATATTAGTACACATGTAATTATAAAAAAAGCTAAACAAATATAATTTATATATGTAAGAATATAATAATAAATATATAATAATGATTATATAACTAATAAATTATTAGCCGCACTCAAGGCTTAGACATAAGATCCAAACGGTCCGAGTTTAAGCTCTTTTAAGTTGAACAGATTGAGCTCTGGCTTAGGTGAACCAAGGTTGAGCCGGTTTGTTTACATCCTAAACACAATAAATCTTAACTAGTTTAATTATTGTTGTATTATTATTATATATATATATATATTTTAATAATAGCAATTTCAAGTTATACATCTCAAATAATACATTTTCAAATTAAACGAGTCTCAGATAATACAGTTCTAAACTACCAAAACATAAGAAATAAGTTAATTACAAGCCAATAAGTAAGTTACTCGAGTAAAATCAACTCATGAGTCAAATAACTCAAGTATTTTTTTAATAAGGCAAATTGGAAAATAATAATCCCATCTTTCTGAAATTGGCCGATAATAATCCCAAGTCAGTTATTAGCCAATAATAATCCGACCTTGTCCAATTTTTTTGTAAAATAGTCCGCTGTTAAAATAACTTAACAGAGTTAAGTGTTTTTTCCGAATTACAAAACGATGTTTTAGGGCTTTTAATCAGAACGAGGATACGAGTCGATTGATGTAAAATTTACCTCGAAATACTGCCCCCAACCCACGAAAACGGTGCTTCAATTCGGGTGTTTAACTTCTAATTAACAAAATTCAAGCCATTTCGAACACAATTTCGAGGTAAGTTTTACATAAATCGACTCGTATCCTCGTTCTGATCAAAAGCCCTAAAACATCGGTTTGTAATTCGGAAAAACACTTAACTCTGTTAAGCTTATTTTAACGGCAGATTATTTTACAAAAAAATTGGACGAGGTCGGATTATTATTGGCTAATAACTGACTTGAGATTATTATCGACCAATTTTAGAAAGATGAGATTATTATTTTCCAATTTGCCTTTTAATAAAACTAGCTACCATTATTTATTTAGATATTCTTTAGAACAAGGAATATGCCAAATTTCATGATGCTCCTACACCATTTATATAAATCATTTATTCAAATCAACCCAAATTTGGCGTACAAACCATATAGGCCTATAGGGTAATGGTAAGTATCCCGAATACACCCAATGGGCCTTGGAGAGCCCATTAAATATCATTAGAGCTAAGATAACCCAACATTCTAAAATGATCTTTTATGGCATCTTAGAGACTTAGATTGAACTAATGAATAGAACATTATGCTAAAATGATCTTATGGCATCTTAGAGACTTAGATTTAACTAATGAATAGAACATTATGTTATCCCCCCCCCCCCCCCCCCCCCCGCACTTTTTGTGATCACAAGTCGTCATGAACATACTTTCAAAACCATCATTGGTTAAACACAAACAAACTAGTCAGAAAAACGTACATAGAGGCACCAAGAGCCGATAGACCAAACCACAAGCACGGTGTTTTTTAACTGAATTTGCTCGACTTTGTCAACCACGTTATATTGTGGAATGTGAGTGACTAAGTCGGGACCAAAACTAAGATTATTCATATGATATAACCCTACAAAGCAATGAACATATCAATGAGTATTTGATACGTTATATTATAACGTGTATTTTGTGACCACAACCATGACAAACTGATAACTTTTGATTATATGGAAATAAACACATAAATGCATTAAAGTTCATTTGTTATTATAAATAGTTAAAAGTAAAACCATTCTACAAAATTATCAGTATGTTTGTTTTGGTTCCTACTCTCTAAAATCTAGAGTTTTTTTTTTTTCTGTAAAATAGTGTTGGTAGAAAAGTTATTTACCAAAATGGGTGATTTGAAAAATAATTACCAAAATGGGTGTTTTTCTATATTTCATTATTTTTAACTAATCTATTATACTTCTTCTATTTTTATTTAATCAACCTATCACATTTATATTCTTTTCTTCAGTCTAACTCATTATATAGATTTTTTTTAACTAACTTATTAATTATTATATTTTTTCTTTTTTTATATAATGAAACCCATGTTAAAACAAATTAAAATCGTTGAATTCATTTTATTTTTAAATGCTAATACCTCTCATTTACTGTTCTAATTTAATATTTTTTAGGGTAATTTTTCATTTACTATTGTCTGCGTAGTTTATTACCAATTCAAATGAAAACCCATAATATAGTGTTTCCTAAAGTTACATAAATTTATTAACACCCAATGGGCAAAATATTTACGAAGATTGATTGGTTCGTAATTTCAATGGCCAACTAAATACTTATTATTATTATTATTATTATTATTATTATTATTAGTATTAGTATTAGTATTAGTATTAGTATTAGTATTTATCAACTTATTTTTAATGGTCACAAACAACATTTATTCATTTGGTTAATGTAAACATGAACACATGTCTTGTTTACGAAAAAGAAAACCATGTTTGTGTTTGATTATTTGTCCGGTTAAAGTTAAATAAATGAACATGAACGTGTTACTTTAGTGTTCGTTTACATCTCTAAAATTATAGGAGTAAGCTTTATATTAGAATGATTTAGCTTATATAAATGTAAAAAGAAATAAAAGGAAAGGCGTTAAGAAAAAAAAAAAGAATTATATTTTGGTTAGTTAAAAAGTAAATAAAATATAAAGAGTAATTGTTTGGAGAAAAATAAACTAAATAAATATTAGGTTAACCGAAAAAAGTAAAAAATATAATAGATTAGTTAATAATAAAGAAATAGGAAAAAACACTTATTTTAATAAATATTGTTTAAATCACCCATTTTGGTAAATATTTTTTCCACCCTCATCAATCAGTTTGAAAAAAAAAGTCATTGCAAAACACCTATTTTAGTAATTATTTTCAAATCACCCATTTTGGTAAATAACTTTTTCACCAACACCCTTTTGAGAAAAAAAAAAAACTCTAAAATATGAGGAAATAAACACATAAATGCATTAAAATTCATTTGCTATTATAGATTATTAAAAGAGTGAATTGCAAATTTTGTCCTTTATCTTTATATCATTTTGCAGGCGGTGTCCTTTGTCTTTAAAATTGACGAATTTTGTACTTAACGTTTCAAAATCTTGCACGTTGTGTCCTTTGGCCCTAACCCAATTAATTTTTTTTGTTAAATTTAGTCATGTGCAATGCACATGAGGGCAATTTTGTCTATTCACATCTGCAGGGACTAATTGTGCAAATAATTAACATCTAGGGACTATTGTGTGTAAAAAAGAAAAACACATATAATAAATAAAAGAGTAAAATCATCAAGTAATCCAGCTTTAGGTTTTTTTGAAGGAGCTGCGGCGGTGATGAAGGCCGGTGGTGGTGATTATGCTGAAGGCACTGTTTCTAGAAAAAACCCCTCCCTCAAGTTCTTGGCTCCCGACGATGATGATGTTCGGTGGTGGTGTTCACACTGTTGCGGTGTTGATGAAATCAGGTGGTGGGTTTGTCGAAAACCCCCACTCCGTCAAGTTCCTGGTGGTTGTTGGAGGAGTTGCGGTGTTTTTTTACGGTGGTGAAAGACGGTGGGTGTCGTGAAGACCGGTGGTGAACAATCAATGAAGCTGTAGTTGTAGTTCATGGTGGCTGAGATGAACTCACCGGAGTTTGGATTTGCTTTTTGGGGCTCACAAATTCATCAATCCAAATTATTCCCCATTCAGGTAAATAAAGAAATATCAAAAACCAAGAATGGTCACCATTTTTTTTATACAAACATGAGTACGAAATGCTGTGTATACATCAAATTTTTGTGGATTTTTTTTATTAATTTGGCCTACTTTATACAAGTACATTAAGGTTGGGAATTCAGTGCCGTCTCCGAGAAATCTCGAAACGTTTTGGGCCTGGAGCCACTAAAAATAAATCGGGCCCATATAATTTAAACACAATAATCATATATAAAAAAACTATAATATGACACTAATTGTTAAAACAATCATCAAAATAAAAGTATTGTCCTTCTTTTACGTTTTTGACAACCGGACAAATGTTTGTATTTAGGAGGCATATTTCTGAAAAGAAAAGAAAAAATATGAGTAAAGCGATTACAACCCGAATCACACATGAACACAAAGCGATTACAACCCGAATCACACTTGAGCACAAAGCGATTACTTCTAATCACACTTGAACAATTTACAACCATAAACTAGACAATAAATCACTCATTAGTATTCACGTCAATCAAAGATGAAGGCCGAATGGTCGATTATAATAACAAGTTTAGGGCAAAAATTCGGTCGAATTTCATCCCTAATTTAAACCTAAATAACATCAATTGAAGCCCTAATTTAAACCTAAAGATAAAAAAACACATACCTTGAAGAGTTGAAGTCGATTAATCGATTAGAGCAGCCCAACCTCGTCTCGTTCTCGTCTCCAGCCGCACCTGCGTTTTCTTCTCTTTTGTTTCTTCTGTTGTTCTCGTCCAGTCGTCCCCAGGTAGAAGCAGTTTGTTTAATTTTTTTTTTTGACCGTGCCCTCAATCTCTTTCATATTGGGTTTTCTTTTTTGGGCTTATCATTGGGCTACATAATAACATAAACATACAATCCAATAACATATTACATAAACATATAGTATATATGATTTTTTTTAAAACTCTGGGCCCTCAAGAAGTTTGGGCCTGGGTCCAATGCCCTACCTGCCCATACTAATAACCGGCCCTGTGGGAATTGATTTGGATCTAAAAAAATCATGTGCTTTTGTGGATTTTTTTTAAATTAATTTGGCCTACTGATGTGGCGAAGATTGCTGCAGGGAGACCTGATGTAGTAAATAACCACCCATGAAATTCCAGGTTAATTACATTATTGTCGGTTTTCTCATTGCATTATTCGAGAACTGATTCACCAAGTCGTATCATCTCTGTCTCCTTTGGCGTTGTTTCTACTGCTGAGAGTGTGAGCCGCCACAACCAATTTTGGACTGAAATAATTGAGGTGGGGGTTTGAATTAGGATTTTGAAATTGGGGGTTTTTTATTTGTGCGTTTTGAAATTGGGGAGAGGATGTGGGTTGTGTTCTTTTGGTCGACGGGTGGTGGTGAACCGGTAGTGGTGGTGGCTGGTTGTAAGGGGTGGGTGGTGGTGGTGATGGCAGTAGAGTAGGTGGTGCCGGTGGGAGTGGTAGTTGAGAGGGAGAGAAAAGATGAGATTGTTTTAGTTTTTGTTATATACATTTCTAAATTTATTTTTGTTTTATTTATTAACTTATTTTTAGAGTAATTGGTAAAAAGACTAAATTGCCCTTGAGTGGACAAATTTAACAAAAAAAATTAACTGGGTTAGGCTCAAAGGACATCACATGCAAGATTTGAAAACATAAAGTACAAAACTTATCAATTTTAAAGATAAAGAACACCGCCTGCAAAATGATATAAAGATAAAGGACAAAATTTGCAATTCACTCTACTCTTATGTTAAAAAGTAAAACGATTTTACAAGATTATCAATATGATTGTTTTGGTTCTTACTCTCTAAAATCTGAAACAAGTCTATTGGGCTACATGTGTTGATCTTATTTTCTACTCATCAAAAGGCCCAACTATTTACATGTTTGCTTAACTTCGACGGTTCGACCAATTTTATGGTTTGGATAAAATTAGACACATTATATTAAAATATAAAAAATCTATATAAACACAATTTTATTTATCCCGTTATTTTGAATAAAATTATACTAGCATATTACCTCAAATTTGTGAGGATGGAATTATGTCGTTTTAACGTGTTTCTTTTCCTTGAACGGAATTATGTCGTTTTAACGTGTTTCTTTTCCGTGGATGGAATTATGTCGTTTTAACGTGTTTCTTTTCTGTATGTGTGTCCATCTTTAACGGATTTTGGTGATTTACTTTAATTAGTTATGTCACAACTAGGTTTCCCGTGAACTTTATGTTGACATGTAAATAAAAATAAGAACGTCGCAATCACATACTCAGAATTTTATAAAATATTGTATTTTAAAAGTTATAAGGGAAAAACAAAATATGCTCAAAAGTAATTATAAAAATAAAATAATAATAAAATTTAAAAAATAAAAAAAAATCATTTTCACGGGAATGAAAATGAGGTTGCCGACTTGCATTTTTACTATATCTAATAACTCAATAAAATGTTAACACAAAACTAAACAACTATTAAGTGAATGACTTTTGTTTTAAAAACCTCCATTTTTTAAACGTTCATAACTTTTTTAAATCAATGGTTAAAAGTGTAGGATGAGAAAAAATATATCTAATAACTCAATAGCATAAATAAAAAGTTTATTTTGCCTAAGTAGGATGAGAAAGAATCTTAACCATTCTTTTTTAAATCAATGGTTAAGATTAAAGTGTAGGAGAAAGAAGGAATGCAATGGTATTTTGGTAAAATCCTATTTATGGATTTTCTCTCTACACATGCAAGGCACATGAATATTCCACCTTCATTTTTTAAACGTTCATAACTTTTTTATACGACATTATTTTTTCATAAAAATTTCACCGTAAAATCGAGCGTCTTTTTATCTTTAATTTGAGTACCATATTGCTATATAAAATATGAAAACTAAAAAAACCCACTAAAATGTGTTGTATTTCTATGTTGTATAACATTTTTTTGTGCTGGATTTTTATACTATATTTTTGTGCTAAATTATTTTGTCTTAATTTTTTTTTCTCTTTTTTTGTGCTGGATTTTTTTATACTACATTTTTTTGCTGACTTTTTTCGTGCTATATTTTTTTGTACTAGATTTTTTTGTGCATTATTTTTTTGTACTACATTTTTTGTGCTGTATTTTTTTGTACTAGATTTTTTGTGCTAGATTTTTTTGTACTAGAATCTTTGTGCTAGATTTTTTTGTACTAGATTTTTTTGTTGTATTCTTAAAAAAAGAAAAGGGGTGCCACATGTCATTTTCACTCCTATTTATAAGGACCAAAATGTCCTTCCTTCCTACTTATTAGGAGTGTCACATGTCATAATCACAATCTTTCTTAGGTTGTGTTTGTTTTTGCTTATAATGTCTGTAAAGAGCTTATGTCTGCGGGCGGGCAGACATAAGCTCTTGAAGACTGTTTGTTTAAAAAAAAAAAGATCTTATAATAGCTTTTAATAGCTTCAAAAAAAAGCTATGTATAATAGCTTAAAAAAAAAGAAGATCTTCATCTTCTTCCTCTTCACCCCTGCCACCACCATCTCCGCCACCACCACCTCCACCTGCCATCTCCGCCACCATCTCCGCCAGCATCTCCGCCACCACCATCTCCACCTGCCACCACCATCTCCACCTGCCATCTCCGCCACCATCTCCGCCAGCATCTCCGCCACCACCATCTCCACCTGCCACCACCATCTCCGCCACCACCATCTCCGCCACCACCACCACGACCACCACCACCTCCACCACCATCTCAAAAAAAAAAAGAAGATCGTAGAGAGAGAGAGAGATCTGTGAGAGAGAGAGACCGTAGAGAGAGAGATAGAGATCTGTGAGAGAGAGAGAGTTTGTAGAGAGAGAGAGCAGACCTGTGATGGCGGTGGTGTGATGGCGGAGGTGGTGCGGTGGAGGTGGCGGAGGTGGTGCGGTGGTGGTGGTGGTGCGGTGGTTGTGGTGGTGGTTGTAGAGAGAGAGAGGGTTTGTAGAGAGAGAGAGCAGACCTGTAACCTGTTGTGTGTGTGTTGTGGATTGTGTGTGAAGTTTTTTAAGGAAAAAAAAACAAACCCTCTTCTCCTTGCAGATTGCAGATGTTTGGTCCACATCTTCTCTTGCAGATGCCTGCAGATGTGGTTCGCAGACTACAGACATTTTACATCTGAAAAAACAAACAGCACCTTAGGCTACTTAGGCAAAATCCACTTTTTAGTGGATCCTTCCCCTAGCATAACATAGTCAAAAACCTCTTAATAGCATAACTAGGTGTACACCCATGTGAATACACGAGTTTGTTCTAATAACGATCGGAATCAAATACTAAAAAACAAATTATAATATATTATTTAAATTCTTTGTGTTTAGTTACATATCTTTATAAATTATGCGCGTTTAGTTACATATTTGTTTTAAATTGTGAGAAAAGCATAAAAGCACTTGGCTCTCTTCGGTGCATTCGGGTCTTTGTTTTTTTCTTGGGCTTTTTCTTCTTCAACACATCATCTTTACCCCTTTTGGTTCTTTTCCGACTTGAAACAACCTTAGAGAAGTAGTAGGTTCTTTCTTTGGTTCCTTCTTTACAGTGTTAGAAACTAAAAAGAAAGTTATAATATGATGTAAAAGAACCCCCAACTACTAACCTCCTTGTCACCTTCACTCAAACTACCATCAGAATCATCTCTCCCCAAGTCATCAGTAGGTAACGCTACATCTTCTTTGTCTGCAACAAAATCCTCATCCTACATAATTCAAACAAATTTAAGATAAAAAAAATGAAAAGCATACAACAAAGTTAAGATTAGACTTTATTCTCTTTGTCACTAACTCACCAACAGCTTCATTCTTTATTCGCTCAAGATGCGGATCAACATTATCATCATCTTCATCTTTTAACACTGCTGCAACACCATCTGTGGTATGTCATTTGTTATAGCATTAGTCGAAGATCCATCAATATGTAATTTTAGAAACCAAATTCAGTACATATAAATATATAGAAAGATGAATGGGTCTTTCCAAAAAAGGGTTGTTTTTGTTCGGGTCAGAACGGGTTACGGGTCTGGGTCGAAACGGGTTTCAGGTCGGGCCGGGTCGTGTTGGTTTAAAAAGAGTATTTTTGAAAAGAACAAAAATATTTATCAAGACATTTTGTAGTGATTTGTGGAACGTCATTCACAACTATCAGCTACTGTCAAAAACTTTACTGAAGGTCAATTAGAAAAAGTTCTCTATGCGCATTATGGGTGGTACGGTACAACATTTATACCACTAAAACATGATGGTATGATCAAGTTCAATGTATAAAAATATAATACTTAAAAACAATGTAATTTAACTATGTATGGATTTAGATAATGTCAAAATATAAACTGAAACAAATTCAATCAAAAAGAAAGAACACACGAAAACCAACCGGATTATGACTGATGACAGGTTGAATATCCATCAACTCTGCACTCAAACAAAATCAGCAGTACATACCTCCAGCTCTTTCACTTAAAGATGCTTTTTCTTCCTTTTTATCCTTCTCATACGCAGCCTATGCATAACATGACAGATCATCAAGTCGAATAAATAACAAATAGCAAAAAGAAATAAAGAAATGATTATGGGGAAAAGGTGATATGCATTCACTTCAGCCCGACGATGTTGTTGGTTGAGGCCCAATTAAACACTCAAGAAAAACTTAAACAATTTGAACACACAGCTTTTCTACTTGCAAACTTTAATTCAGAAAAATGAGTTTACAAAATACTATTGTTATCCTATTTATAAGAAAACAAATAAATTAAGCATGTGCAAAAAAATCTTCAACCTATTCGCTATTATTCAGCAACTACTTCCAACGTTCATTTTCTAATTTGTTTCCAACAAATTCCGTCAACCTCTAGTTCTAAAACAGTAACCTGTTGCCGACTTGACCCGTATCCGACCCGATCAAGATTATTCCCAACAGATGTTGCCTCTCGCTCTAACCTGAGCTTACCATATATCCTAAGATGTTCGAGAATTCTATATGTATTTGGTTCAGCCTATGTGCATTCAGAAATAAGATTGATATGGCATAAATGAGTTAAGAATAAGAAGACTCTTTGTGATAGAACAAAAAAATTCACTAACATCAAAAGTTTTTAAGTACAAAAGTGTGGATTGAGATCAACTTCAAGCTTCTAGAAACATCTATAATTTCAATACAGAAGCAAAAGAAAAGAAGAAAGCATTTTGATGATCAATAATCCATGTGGCCCTAACAATTGTATAACATTCTTCAATTTACACGTACCTTGAAGTTGTACCAGAGGTGGTGTGAGATAGGTAATTGGATTTACATGTATCTCGTAATTCCTAGCTTTGAAATGAAACACACAGCTCGAAGCGGCCACCAGATTTCCGATAAAAACCCAAGCCAGCTAAGTTCACGGCTGTGATTTCTAAACTTTGTCACTCCGTCACCATTGTCGCCTTCCGTTTGTTTTGTTTTCACCTTGTTTCAACACCACAATTCATCGGAGCTGCATCTGCACCACCACTGCCTGTACACTCCAACCGATACCACCAGGGAAAGCTTCGTCCTAACATTTTTTTTATGGCTAGCGTCTGAGTCCCTCATTAAGGCCTGCCTTTCTCTTTGTTGTCTCTCTTATTCATCAAGTAAAAAGATAGAAGCTTCCTAAGGTGGCCAAAGTGAGAAAAAAAAAAGTAAAAACTGTCGTGGCCAATACACATAGGTAACAAACAAAACCGTGGCTTTGGAGTTGTGATTTAATATAAGGTATAATGTATTCATTATATGAAAAAAAAAGTTAAAATAACCATCAAGAAACCTTAAAACTGCACCTGAGATATGATAGTGCACATTAGTACCTAAGGGATTTATTAGTTTACCTATAAGCTATACAAACCATGTTATACAATCCCACTACAAAGTACTCATTTGACGCCAAATTTCTACATATATGAACATTTCAACATACCAATTTATACAATCCCATTCCAAAGTACTCTTCACACCTGTTTTCTAAATATACGCACATTTCAACTCTAGAAATTGTTACCGGAAACTGCTAGGCAACAGATCTTAGCGGAGGAAGGAACGTCGTCGATGATTATTATGCACAGGTGCATCACTGCATAAAAATAAAATAATACCATTTTAAACATAACAGGTTCCACATCTGAATCACTATAGAATAGTAAAATAACATGGACAATAAGTTATTTTCTATCCTAATCAAGGCCAAAACAAACCCCGAATCATCTTTGAAGAGCTTGACAGGACCTTCAAAACAATAATAATCAAATGAGTACTTAAATTGTCCCTTGTTGTCTTATCAAGGAACATGATGCATCAATGCATTAGTGCAATTAAATTGAGATCTTGTTGAAAAACGAACCAGTAACAAATAGTTTACAAATCTTGGTGAACGATTTACACAACCAATTGATTCTTATTCTACATTCTAACTGCTAAAAACACAAAGTAAAGGTGAAAATTTATAGGTTACACATGGAAAAATAACTACGATGCAACGATAAAAGGACTACCTGGAAGCCATAAAAACACGTCTCGGAATGATTTTGTTTTCTTGTTGTCTCTTGCTGCATTTCCAGCCAGCTCCAAAACCTAATTTCAAATTCTATAAAAAAAATTATTATAAACCTTTACCCTCAAACAATAAAAACCCACTTGAAGTTATGTGGAACTTGACGGAAGTCACCTCAAATCAACCTTTTTCTATTTTAGCAGACAATACAACTCTGCATCTCCTATTAGGCCACCAGACATCTCCAGAGCAGAAACAGAGGCATAGCGATAGTCACCACAGCGATAGTCAATAGTCGCACACATGCAGACGAATGGGGTTTCAGTCACCACAGCGATAGTCAACAGTCGCACCCCAAGTGGTGGCCAGGGTTTGCCGTTTCAGATATTATCAGCAGAAACCTATGGTGACGGCGGTTAGGGTTTCACCACAGTGATGAAGATGGCTTCAAGAAAGCCAAGACTCGAAAAGTACAACAAAACGATGTGGCTCAGATCTACCAGAAATCATGGCTGCAAGGTGGGTTGCAGGTCAAACCCTGCCATCCGCCATCATTGCCATGCCAAAATCATCTGGTAAAAGACTTTTGAGATCATCATAGCCGAGTGACAGAACCATCGATTGCCACAACCAACCAACAAAACTGTAGCAAAATACCGTAATTAGATCACAAAACTGCTAAAAAAACATCGATTAAGTAGGCTCACATATAGATCACAGCCAATAAACCAAAACCTATAAGAAAATTAACCACAAAGAGGTAAATTCTTCAACTGAGTGACAAAGATGGTGATTCACCATCGGACTTCTTTGCCGAAGACATTCTTCAACTTGAAGCTTTTTGAATACAGAAGAAAGAGAAACCCTAGAAATCGCCAGAAGTGAGAAGAGAGGAGAAGTCAGTTTAAAGAGAGAAGAAAGAGAGAAATGAAGCTCTTAATTTGAATTGAGAAGAAAGAGAGAATTGATTTGATTAGCTCTGATGTGCATTAAATGGCCATACAACTCCCCATGCAATTCAAATTTGCCTCCTAAAAAATTTAGTTTGTATATATTAAAAAAATCAGATTTTAATATTTATATATAATAAATAAATCATAATTATGACATCAGCGAGGACTACGTGGCATACCTGAGAAGTTGACACGTAGGCATTTCTATGTCATCATCTAAGCTCCCTTAATAGAGTATATAGATATAGTCATACTAATATTGCATAATATAATCAATAAAAAACAAGTATAAAAACGTAAGTGTTCCCAATCTAATTTATTTGAATATCCTATAAATATCACACTTGTTCACTACTAGAGAATACAAGATTTTGCTATTTAGATTGTCATTTCATTTTCATCATAAGTATTGATATGTTTGACTAAAGTATATAGCATTTCTCAATTCTTTTTAATAAAAAGACAAAGAATCACTACTAGAAATCTGGCAATTTCTGACCAAAATTTCCGACAAAACAAATTTGGTCGGAAAATTCCGACCATTTTCCAACAGAATACCAACAAAAAGAATAAATAAATTTTAGCAACTGCTTTCCGACAATTTACCGACCAACAAAAATATGGTCGGAAATTTGTAGGAAAGTTCGGACGATGTTCCGACAAAAAAAAAACAATAAAAGCAAAAAATAAGTGGTCGGAAAATGGTCGGAAAACTTAAATAAATAAAAAATAGAAAAACGTTTGTTATACTACCGATCCTAATAGTATACACATACGTCCGTATATGTATAATACATATAAGTTGGTAAAATAAAAAAAAATATTTCATGTATAGTTATGGTGCGCAAAGGGGGAACTAAAAAAATAACGTTTAAAACTCGAAAATGAAAATTAAAAAAGAATGGTCGGAAACTAGTCGGAAACTTCCGACCATTTTCCGACCAAACATTTATATTATCCTTAATTTTTGGTAAAAGAAAAAATATACACATACGTTTGTATATGTATAATACGTATAAGTTGGTAAAATAAAAAATATTTGATGTATAGTTATGGTGCGCAAAAGGGGGAACCGAAAAAATAAAGTTTAAAACTCGAAAACGAAAATTAAACAAACAATGGTCGGAAACTAGTCGGAAACTTCCGACCATTTTCCGACCAAACATTTATATTATTCTTAATTTTTGGTTTTTTTTATAATGATTGATCGTGATATCATACATATACCTACGTATACATAGTGTGTGAATATGTGCACTTGTATCTATGTGTATGTGCGTGTGTGTATAGGTATGCATGTGTCTCAATGTATACATACATGTGTAGTAAAACAGACAAGTTTAAGTAACTGATCCCGATAGTATACACATACGTTTGTATATGTATAATACATATAAGTTGGTAAAATAAAAAATATTTGATGTATAGTTATAGTGCGCAAAAGGGGGAACCGAAAAAATAAAGTTTAAAACTCAAAAACGAAAATTAAAAAAAATAATGGTCGGAAACTAGTCGGAAACTTCCGACCATTTTCCGACCAAACATTTATATTATTCTTAATTTTTGTTTTTTTTATAATGATTGATCGTGATATCATACATATACCTACGTATATATATTGTGTGTGAATATGTGCACTTGTATCTATGTGTATGTGCGTGAGTGTATAGGTATGCATGTGTCTCAATGTATACATACATGTATAGTAAAACAGGCAAGTTTAAGTAACTGATCCCGATAGTATACACATACGTTTGTATATGTATAATACATATAAGTTGGTAAAATAAAAAATATTTGATGTATAGTTATAGTGCGCAAAAGGGGGAACCGAAAAAATAAAGTTTAAAACTCGAAAACGAAAATTAAAAAAAATAATGGTCGGAAACTAGTCGGAAACTTCCGACCATTTTCCGACCAAACATTTATATTATTCTTAATTTTTTGTTTTTTTATAATGATTGATCGTGATATCATACACATACCTACGTATATCTATTGTGTGTGAATGTGTGCACCTGTATCTATGTGTATGTGCGTGTGTTTATAGGTATGCGTGTGTCTCAATGTATACACACATGTATAGTGAAACAGGCAAGTTTAAGTAACTGATCCCGATAATATACACATAAGTTTGTATATGTATAATACGTATAAGTTGGTAAAATAAAAAATATTTGATGTATAGTTATGGTGCGCAAAAGGGGGAACCGAAAAAATAACGTTTAAAACTCGAAAACGAAAATTAAAAAAGAATGGTCGGAAACTAGTCGGAAACTTCCGACCATTTTCCGACCAAACATTTATATTATTCTTAATTTTTGGCTTTTTTATAATGATTGATCGTGATATCATACACATACCTACGTATATCTATTGTGTGTGAATGTGTGCACTTGTATCTATGTGTATGTGCGTGTGTGTATAGGTATGCATGTGTCTCAATGTATACACACATGTATAGTGAAACAGACAAGTTTAAGTAACTGATCCCGATAGTATACACATACGTTTGTATATGTATAATACGTATAAGTTGGTAAAATAAAAAATATTTGATGTATAGTTATGGTGCGCAAAAGGGGGAACCGAAAAAATAACGTTTAAAACTCGAAAACGAAAATTAAAAAAGAATGGTCGGAAACTAGTCGGAAACTTCCGACCATTTCCGACCAAACATTAATATTATTGTTAATTTTTGGTTTTTTTAATAGTTGAAAACCCTAGATCCCCCTCATTTGTTACAGCCGCTCACCCCTTGTTCTTCTCATTTCTTTCTTTTTTTGTCTGCACTTCTATACATCCACAAAGAGATGAACTTCATCATCTCCAAACAAATCTCACATACACACCTGTAGAACCCTCTTCACCCCACCCCCACTCACTCGACCCTCCTCTCTGTGCGATGAAGGCCGGCAGCCGGTCTGGTAGGACCACCGGCGGTGCAGTGGTGGTTGTTTCCAGCAACCGACAACCACACTCACAGCCCCCCCTCCGATCTACGCGATTCCGACAAGAAAAAGGTCACCGGCGACTTTTGAACGGCGGCGGTGTGGTTGTTTCAGCGGCCGAGGTTCTGGTTGGCTACGGTAGCAGGGGTAGTGGTGATGTTTGGCTGGAGATCTGGTATGGTTCACTCGACTCAGTCTCGGGTTTCGGGTCTCGTTGTTTCAGGGAAAAGTGGTGGTGGCCAACGGCGGCAACGGCCACCGGAGTTGCGACAGCGGTGCGGCGACAATGGTGGTGTTATGACATGTCAGGTTAGTTTGGTCCAGCTCAAACTCAGATTGCTTTGGATGTTTTGTTTCGGCTTGGGTCATGTTCGGGTCGGGCCAGATCTGAAATATCCAAAATTTAATTAAAAAAATAATAAACAAATATTAATTTATGCTTGTCTATGTTTACAGTGTGTTAATCGGCTAAATCAAAAGTGTATATATGTAATGTATGATTAACGCAAAAAGAAGGAGACAAGCTGTTCTTCGTTCTATATTGTGTTTGAAGTTTAACAAAGAACATTAAATAAATGATGGGCCGAAGCAGTTTCGAGTTTAGAAGGTTGGTTTTTTATGCTAAAAGATATAAAGTACAAACTATTATTAGATTGTTATATATAACATCTGGCTTATTAATGCACGTTTTTGTAGGATGATAAGTTTGAGCGGCTTTTTAAAATGTATGCCGACAAAGTGAAGAACAAGGTAGAGAATTTGGTATTTTGTTTTGATGGCGATAAAATCGACCCCTCGGCTACTCCTAGCAGCCTTGAGATGGAAGATGATGACATGATTGAGGTTCATATGAAGTCAAATTGACCCAGGTACCTGCATTACATCTCTTACGGCTATGTTTTTTAGCTTTGAGTTCTGCTTTTTGTTTGTACCATATGGTTATGTTTGTGTAGGTTTTTTCTTTCAATAAATGAAATATTAATACGCTGTGAATCTAGATAATAAGGAATAGCATTGAGAGAGGTTAAAACTAAATGAAATCATTCCTTCTCTTGAAAGAAGTTATATCATACAACCTTTAGACTGGCGCAGGAGAGTCTTACTGTGAATTAATTTAGGTATACGGGTCAATATAATATGCTTCTATTATCATTTAAGAATCTTGATGTGAACTGGTTGAAGTATGTTATGCCATTGCTGAGATGTTTTACCAAGCTTTCAAGAGTCGGTATGGGAGTGGTACCGGAGGCATCATTTGCTTGCTTGTTGTCGCTGTAGCTATTTTCTTTTGCGCCATGAGCTCCCTCACAAGTAATTCCAGGTAACCTATAGGATCCATAACCACGCGCGCGTACACTTAGAGACAAAAATCCTGGTTAGGAATGATCCAAAGCCCGGTTATAGGCCCGAGTGTCTAAGTTTTGTATACTGTTTAATCTTTTGTATGAGTTAAGTTATGCTTACATCTAATGTAAATGTAATTCTAACTAAATGGCAGGATGGTATATGCATTTTCAAGAGATGGTGCAATGCCGTTGTCATCGCTATGGCATACAGTTAACCACCAGGAAGTGCCGATATACGCTGTTTGGCTCTCGGCCATCATAGCATTCTGTATGGCCCTCACGGTACGCGATTTGAACAGTTTTTATTCTAAAAACTGAGTTTTTATTCTAAAAACTGAATCTAGCATGACATAATTAAACCAAAAAAAAAAAAAGTTAACTTGTAAAGTATGTAAATTTGATGCTTACCATTTGCCTATACCCTGCTAACAAGCCTACTAGGTAAAATGCAGCTTGCGTACGCCAAGTGGCCTTCAAGGGGTTAAAGGCAGAAACCAGTGAAAGTTGAATTCGAACCTGAGATTTGTAATATTGATCTATGCGCCAACCCCTTGAATGTTATGAATTTAGGGCTGCTAAACGAGTCGAGCCGAGCCAGCTTCAGCTTGGGCTCAAAGGTAAATGAGCCATCTTGGCTTTGCTAGTTTATTCTTATCGAGCTAGAATCTGAGCTCTAGCTCGGCTTGTAAAAGCCCGAGCCCAACTCGTTTAAATTAAAATTAACATTTAAGTAAAATTTAATATTAAAATTAATACCTGGGACTCAATGTGGGCCACAAGTAAGCTCATAAACCATTTTATGTGGGCTTATTTATAAATGAAACTGGGTTATAACTTACTGACATTAAAATATGGGCTTAACTTAAACGAGCCCAATAAGCGAGGTTACGAATTGAGTCAGCTCAGCTTTGATCATTTATAAACAAGCTGTTTTTGAACGAGCTTTTTTTCAGTCTTTTTCAAGCGACATTTGAACCACAAGCTTTTTGAACAACCCTGGTTGGCTGGTTATAATTTATTTCAAGTTTTATTCAATATTCATTAACGCACCCATTTTGCAGTCTTTAGGGAGTATCGTGGCATTTCAAGCCATGATATCAATAGCGGTTGTCCGTGTCAGACTAGTTTCAGGTCAGAAAGGGTTATATTGGGCTGCAAAATAGATTGTTTAGGAATTTTTGGCGGGTTATATTGGGTATGGGTTCGGTCATTTGGGTCGGGTTTGGTTATTGGGTTCGGGTAAAAACGGGCGGCCCTACCCATCATACGATACGCGATACAGATTAAAAAAACAAGACCCAAAATTAGTTACTTGTGATTGTTTTGACATCTCAATTTGTTTACTAATATCATGTATACTAAACATTTTTTTAGGTGAAAAACTTGCAAGCTCAAGTGGATATGTTGCAAAACCGTGTTGAAGAGGCTCAACAACAAGTGAGAGAAGAAATGAAGGAAGAAGTGCAACGACAAATAACCGAGCTACTAAAAAAATTTGGTAATCCAGGCAATCCGTTGTAGTCTAGTTTAAGTTTATCATCTTTTATGGTTGAACTTGTAGTTTGATAACCGTGTCGTATTTTTGTGGGAAACTTGTAATTTGACAATGGTATCATATTTTGTGGGTAAGCTCGTAATTTGATAACAGTGTTGTATTTTGTATTGAAACTTTTGAACGGAATGTGATAATCGTATCTTAGTTTGTGGATTTATGTTTTAAACATGATTTTTATAGTTTTTTTCTGCATTTTAGCAGATTTTTTTGTTATTTTTTATAATTAAAACTGTTTGGTCGGAAAATAGTAGGAAACGTAGCTCGGAAAATGGTTGGAAAAGTAGAAAAGAAATAAAAAACTAATTATTAAAATTACTCGGAATTTTGTCGGAACTCTGAACATCGTTTTTTGTCGGAAACATGTAGGAAATAGTCGTCGGAATGTTGTCGGAAATTTGTAGTCAGAATTTACTCGGAATTTCGTCGGAACTTCTAGCATCTTTTTTTGTCGGAAATATGTAGGAAATAATCATCGGAATGTTGTCGGAAAACTTTACCGACTAGATTTTTCCGAGAAAAGCCAGTTAGTCGGAAATTGGTTGGTAATGCCGTTTTCCGACCAATTTCCGACAAAAAACTTTGTCGGAAATAGGCGTGTTTTTTAGTAGTGAATGTTTTAAAAATAAATAAAATACAGTGATATAAGATTTGTATATGGACCAATGTCCAAGAGCATAAGATAGAATAGATAACATGAGTGAGGTATGAGGCCACTTCCCTCCCATCTCAAAACACAAATTAACCAAGCTTCATAGATCCTCCTCCATTTGTAGCCAACTACCGAACTACAACTCATTTGTACTTTTTATTAATAGGATGGTACTCTCACTTCCCATTTTAAATACAGTATCTAATCTATACTTTCTATAAAAGGAGAAATCCCAATAACATAAGAAAATCTGATATGTCAGTAGGAGAGCATGTCCAACAAGGCTTTTCTTATGTCATTATTACATCATAAAGCCTAATATATAAATCACTTTAAAATACATTTAATGCTCTATCAAACCACTGCCTTGTGTATTTTCAAATGTTAAAGGTCTGGCCCACCTTCCAAAGGGCAAACCACTGCCCATGTACAAGAAAGTAGCAGCTGGTTCCTTTGGCAAACATATACTTAGCAGCATCAGTTGTTGTTATCTTCCGTAATGCTTTTAGATCAGCAGATGTTTAACGCTAATTACCGGGAAATTCAAATTCAAATATGCATGGGAATAAGTAATTAGCAATTAATGCATGTCACTCAGAAACTCATGTCAGTCATCCTTCTTATATAAGGCTTTTCTTCTCATTTCCCTCTTCATATTTCATCACGCTTTCATCTTCTCTGATTTTGAAATTTGAAATTTAATCACAATCCGAATTCCGAATTAGAAGCATGTCAATATCAGTTGACAGTAATAATCTTAGTTTTGTTAACGATTTGAATCCTGGGAAGGATATGTGGAATATGAAGGCGAGAATTATTCGAAAATGGAATCAGGGTTACAAGATGGATCTCATCTTCATTGATGAGAAGGTAATTTGTATCTCTGCTTTTCCGTTTTATTAGAGAATGTAGTGTTGTATGCTAAGAAGATACTTTCTTTAAATGTTCTTCAGGGTGCTAAGATTCAAGCAGGTATTAAGAGTCATCTGATACCTATTTTTGATGGACAGCTTCAAGAAGATACTGTTGTGATTCTGTCGAAATTTGGTGTTGGTGAGAATAAAGATTTATATAAAGTAGTAGTGCAGCCTTATAAAATCAACTTTTATAGATGCACAACTGTTACTCGTGTGAGAGATTGGCAAGGTGTTGAGTATGGTTTCAACTTCAGAGCTTATGAAGATATTCTTCAAGGAGAGGCGTTAAAAGCTTTGAGTGTTGGTAGTGTATATTTTTGTAATCATGTCTTGCTTGTATAATATTAGAGAGTTTTACTTATATTCTTGTATAATGTGATCATATAGATGTTGCTGGATCTGTGATTTGTTGTGGAGATCTTGAAATCTTTGATCGACCTCCAAAGGAGACTAAGAAGATGAATTTCGATATTGAAGATTTGGAGTAAGTTGTTGTTTATATGTTCAGTCATGTAGTGATCATTAAATGTATTTAATGATGTTAATAAATAAGATGAAGAATGTTTGTATTTAACGTGGGATCATGGTAATGGTAATAAATGAGATTTATAGTGTTTGTATGTAATGCTGAATCATGGTAATAAATGAGGTCTACAGTTTATTCTTAGTGAATATGGTAGTTAATTTACGGCTCATTTGCTACTTTAATAAATGTTATAGTTTTCCTGATTGATTTTCTGTTTTTATTCATTAAATGTTGTTTTGATATGAATATTCTTTTCATGTAGGGGTAAGGTTTTGCGGTGTACTGTGTGGAATGATTATGCTCTGCAGATTAAGGACTTCATTTCTAAAATCCCACCTCATGAGCATGTGATGGCTGTTATACAGCATGGAAAGTGTAAGGAATGGAAAGGTATTTTTGTTACTTTCTGCAAATCATAACTATACTGTTTATTTCTGGCAATATAAAGACAGGTATACATTAAATATCTATATACTTTTCCATGTAGGTGAATATACTGTTCAAAGTGATAAGTTTGCAACACAAATTTTTCTGAATGAAGAAATTGATGAAGTTGATGAGCTAAGGAGGAGGTAATTTCTCAATGTAATTTCTATTGTATATAGTTGTTCAAGTCAAATACTTGGTTTCATGTCATTTGTATACTAATTCTAATCATTTGTGGTATTCAAAATGTTGGTGCATACGTCTGTCGACTTCGTCTTGTATCGAGTCTTGTATTGTACTAGATAGATCAGGGCACGAAAAACGAGGATATGTGTTTATGGGTAATTTCGCTTGAAATGACACGGGGTCATTTCTAACGAAATCATCAAGTTAATTCCGTTTGAAAGTGATTCCGTGCGGAATCTGATTCCGCTTGGGCAGTTTCAAACGAAATCAGCACTCCTATAAATACCTAATGTGTCTAGTCATTTGTAACGATTCTGATTCCGGTAGCGAAGCTCTGCCGAAGTGTCTACAGCTTTGTAATCGATCTAATATCAATCTAAAGACAGTTCAAAGTGATTTCTCGTGCAATTCAGCTGAAAAAACATCGATACATCTGTTTCCGCCTTTTGTATTGGTGAAGTTCTCTTCTGATTGACTCGTTCGGGTCTGAAAACGATCCTACAAGTGGTATCAGAGCTCAGGAGGAAGAGTTCTTACCATTTCAGCTGCAAAATCTGATTTCTACACCTTCTTTTCAAAATTAAACAACTTTTCATGGTTAAAATGGCCTGATTTTTTCACATTATATGTGAAACAGTGTTTTAACAAACCCTAGAAAGAATCAGACTCTAATTCGAAGTATAGCATGGTCAATTTTTGAAAAAACTGTCCGAAAGTGTGATTCCGTTTGAAAGATTGATATGATTTCGCTTGAACAGCGCCTTATTTCACACGAAATTAGATTGTGATTCCTCTTCAAAAGGTATTTCGTTTGAAAAGGTGTTATTTCAAACGAAATTAGGTATTCCGTTTGAAAAGGTATTATTTCACACGAAATAAGGTATTCCGCTTGAAAGGGTATTTCGCTCCAAAGGGTTATTCCGTGTGAAAGCTGATTCCGCTTGAAAGAAGATTGATTCCGTGTGAAAGGTTGATTCCGCGTGAAAAGGGTATTTCGTTTGAAGAGGGTATTCCGTTTGAAACTGATAGATTGTGAACTTTTGAGAATTAATCATGGAGAACGAGTTTTACAATGCATTTGCTAGTCTAATGACTATTGCTCAGAGTACGTTACTTGAAAATGAAACAGGAACAACACAAAAACCACCTAAGCTTATGGACATTGATGATTTTAGTGGATGGGCTGAACGTTTTGGTAACTGGGTTGAAGCTTATCACTTAGATGCATGGGAACATATTGAAGTTCAATATGCTAGACCGGTCGGGAACAATAATGTGAAAACACCGATTAGAGAATTGAGTGCTGATGAGAAAAAGAAATACAAAGATGAGAAATTGATGGTTAGTTTGTTGCAGCAAGCGATTAAGGAAGATATCTTGATCTTACTTCAACACAATGGAAGTGCATATTCGATTTGGACAGAGTTAGAAGCTAAGTTTCTTGGAAGTGATTATATGCTCAAGAATAAAAAGTCGCTTCTGAAAAAAGAATTTGATCTATTTCGTGGTTTGAGAACGGAGAACACCAAGCAGATTATCGAAAGATATTGCAACTTGGTGAAAAACATGAACAGATTGGGTATCAACAAAGATAAAGATGAGTTGATTGAGAAGCTAGCTGATGCGTTGCCACATGATATTTGGGGAACGTATTTGATGATGTTGAAAAATAAACCAGATTTTAACAATATCACGCTAAGTGAATTTATTAAACATCTTGAAGCTCAAGAGATGGAACAAAGGAAAATTGCTAGGATGAAGAACTATGATGGAGAACA
The DNA here is from genome assembly GCA_030545235.1 of Helianthus tuberosus. NCBI lineage: Eukaryota > Viridiplantae > Streptophyta > Magnoliopsida > Asterales > Asteraceae > Helianthus > Helianthus tuberosus. The sequence goes on from CM060358.1 coordinate 59,708,382, forward strand.
AGACATTGGGTTGTATTACAAAGGTGGAGTTAGTGAGAAGACCAACATTTCACCAAAGATTGAAATGGCTTTCAATGCAAAAAGTTCTTCTGAAAGTTCATCTCAGGGATCAAGCAGCAAAACGGGGTTTACTTCATTTCCATCATTTGATCCACATTTTACAGCAACAAAGAGTGGCAAAGTTCTTCAATGCAACATTGCATTAAATCTGGAAAATGATCAAAATTATTCAGAGGAAGTAGCTAAGAGCCATATGTCTTTGTTAGTAACTGTGCTTGAATCTTATGGTAGTTTGGTTGTAGGGAGGATCGGGAATCCAATGCTTACAAAAGAGGATTACGATCAAGTTGATGCTGAAGAGATGGAATTGATGGATATAAAGTGGTGCTTGGCGAGCGTGTTGAGACGAGCTGAAAAGTTTAAACAAATTACAGGAAGAGATGATTTCCGTGATGCAAATGTTTCAACTTTAGGATTTGATAAATCTAAAGTCACTTGTTTTCGTTGCAGGGAAAAGGGGCATTTCAAAAGAGAGTGCACAAATCGCGAAGCAAATGGAGCTCAAAATTCTTTCGGAAACAATGACTACTATCGAAAGGCGATTTATCATCAAGTTGCTCAACAGCCGTATCAACAAGAACAACCACAAACTGCTCATGCTAGGAAAGTGATTGAAGATTCAAAGAAAGCATGTTTGGTCGATCAAAATGATGGAAGTTCATTAAAAGATTTCAGTTGGGATAAATATATTCCAGCTGACAATAAAGCATGTCTGATAAATCAAGATGATGAAAGATTACCAGAAGGATTTAGTTGGGAAAACTTTAGCTGGGATAATTATTGTCCAGACAAAGAGATATTAAAATCTAAAGGTTTTGTTGCTCAGGTTATTAATGATTATACTTATGACTATTGGGCAGAAAAAATCAGAAAACATTTACAAGCTGAAGCTGATAAAAAGAAGAGATATGAAGAAGAAAGGCAAATGAAACAAGCTGAAGCTGAGAAAAAGAAAAAGGGTGAAGAAGAGATTCAAGTGAGAAAAGTCAAAGAAGTTTCAGCATTTGAAATTAAAACAGATGCTGATGCAGTTAAGGTTTCAGAGAAGTGTATGAATTGTGATTCTCTGATAAAGCAAAACAATGAATTGCTACATAACATAAAAAGGCTGAAAGAATCATGTGATGTCTTGAACAAAGCAATGAATCAATACAACGAGACAAGCAGTGAACAAGCCATAGCAATGAATACACTTAAAGGAGCATATATGAGACAGCTTAACGATGTCAATTATTTTACTGAGAAGTGTGCTGAACTTGAATTGAAGCTAGAAACACAGAGAATTGAAACTGAAAGAGTAAATAGATTGTTAAAAAGTTATTCATGTTCTACTTTTGTTGTTGACAGGATTTACCCCATAGTGGAAAAATTGAAGACGTTTGAAGAAGAGAAGACTTCGGAAGAGAAAAAGTCTGAAACAAAAGAAGATGATGAAGTGAAAATTTCTGGTAAGAAACCAAGTGTTGTCTATAACAAATGTCCACCTCCGGTCGAAAATGGATATTCACCTTGAAATCCAAATTCAGAAAGAGTAAAAAAGGCAACAAATTTACAGTGGGAGTCTGAGTCTTCAGATAATTTGCCAGAAAATATTGATGTCACGTTCACATCGTTCGAAACTGATCATGAGTCTGAGTTAATAAAGAAAGTGGTCGATCAGGTGTTAGATAAGGATGAAACAGAGGAGTTCAAATCAGAGTCAAACTCTGAGTCCAAACTGTCAAAGTCAACAGTCAAAAAGGACAAACGGGTTTATAATAAAGAATTTTTGTTATCAAAATCTAATTTGAATGGCGAACCTATCAAAGTAGCATATACTTTGAATGATTCTGACAAATTATATTCTGATGAGATATTTCCAATAAGAGGTGTTAAAACTGAAATGATCAAAAAGGTTTTTAAACTAACAGAAATTAATATTTCTGAAATAAAAGATGTACATTTTTCTGAAAAACCAAGTCCTTACACCTCAAGAGTTCAACAACGTTTAAATAAGAAAAAGGGTTACAGTTCTGGTTCAGGTTATCGAAAGAAACCAAACCATAACGGTAATTACAAAAAAGAAAGGTATAGGTTTTATTCCACCGAAAAATTATAAAAATGAAAAAACTTATAAATCAAAAATTGTATTTATTACAGGAAAATCATCAGAAGAAGAAAAAAGAGCAAGTATTCAGAAACCAGACAAACAAAGAATTCGTTGCCAAGAAGCAAGAAGAAATGAAGAAAAATGTTGCTCAGAAGAAGATAGAGATGAGAACCTGTTTTCAATGTAAAACAGTTGGTCACATTGCCAGGAATTGTCCAAAGGCAATACAAACAAAACAGGGAGTCTCTGGTAAACTAAAAGAAAATATTGTTGAGAAAACCGAACCACCAACAAACAGATTTAAAGTTTTTGAAAATTCAATTTTTGAGGTTGGTGAATGTTCGAAAGGTGTTTACAAAAGAAAGGAGAAACTTAACAACCAAAAGTGGGTTGTTAAGAATTCAAGTGAAAGTTCTGGTGATGAATCTGATTCCACAAATTCAGAGGAGCCACAAGTTGATTTAAAATTGGAAACATCAGTACCACCTTTGGATGATGCAAATTTTCCACCATTGCAGGCTGAGAATTTTAAGAAAAAAATTGGTAAAGTTGAAATTTCAAATCAATTTTTTCCTAAAAAGAAAGAATTTGATGTTGAAAAGGTGTTTAACCCCACATTGCAAAACATTTTTGGAAAAATGATTGATGGGAAGGTCAAGGGGTTAAAGAATTTTATGAGAAGAAGATGGAAGGCAAGCAACCGAGTGTTGACAACTCGGAATCTCCCAAGGACCGTCAGGCTTGGGAGGATCTCTCGAACTGAAAAACCTGACTTGCCAGAGCTCCCAAGTTGGTAATCGTGGAGCATGATCGGCGTAATTCTTGAAAAATTGTTTTTTTTAAATTGAAAATTTTGTTAAGAGTATGACTTGCCGGAACTCCCAGGTTGGTAAGTGTGGAGTAGGAATCGGCATTTTGAGATTTCAACCTACAGGTTGGTAATTGTTGGTAAGCAAATCGACAAGTGGTTGAAAGAGAGGTTTTATCTTCAAATGGTGAATCAGGGACATTAAGTTGTACTTGATTTCCTACAAAGTGTTTTTTTTTTTTTAAACAAAGTGATGAATTGATCCCCTAATCTACAAGTGGTTTTGTGAAATCAACAAAACTTATTTTCCGGACAAACCATTTGATTAAAACAAACTTAAGTGTTTTGAAATCTAATGGGAAAATAGTTTGTTGTAAGGGGGAGTTCTGATTGTTTGTGCCAAGTGGATGGCACATTGAAGTGATTTGATATCAGTTGTCACTTTACTTGTACAGTTTGTTTTTAAATTTATTTTAAATGATTTTGAATTTTAGGGGGAGTAAGAAATTTCAGAAAATCCAAAAACATTAGAAAATTTGAAAAAGTCAAAAACATGATAAAATGAAAATGTGTTTTGTTGTGAAAAAGATGAAATGATAGTACATCAGTGGACTATCACAGCATGCTAAAGAATTGGAAAGTCAGAATGTGATAAACGGTCTCACTGATGATGTGCCAGTAGGTTTTTGCACATTTAGTAGATTGTGTCGAGATATAAACCTAAATTTCAAACTTACTTATATCGTGGGGAACATCTCTCGGATATATGGGTAACCCCCGAAATCTTGTTTGAAAGGTCCCTCTTTCTGAGATACTAGGTCTTTATATTCAGTGATATCTGGGGTATTATCCCGGGACTTCTGATTTTGCGGAAGCAATGGCCTAGTCCCCATATAATACTTTCTGTTTGCTTGAAATATAGCACCGCCCTCAGTACAAAAAATGATGAAACATTGAAAAATGCTAATCATGTGCTGTTGAAGAAAAGATTCTCTAAAGGGAACACGCCAAAAGTCGAAGCCGTCATCTCTCTGATTTTGCGGAAGCAATAGCCTGAGCTCTCACGGCCCTCGCATTTAACCCTTTACAGATATCATCTGTGGTATACTCACCTGCAAGACTGAATATTGGGATCTGGATACGGGAGTATATTCTGAGGTGGGACACGCGAATAAGTTTAAGTCTCTTAAGACATTAATCTCGTATCTCGAAACAGTTGAACTTTGTGTGAGAATTTAAGTGGATCAGTATACTGACAATCTAACTGAATCGTTTAGAACTGAAAATGTTTAAAGCTTAACGGTGTTGGTGATTTATCTCAAAAACTGATATGATTCTCTTACACAAACTCACAAAAATATTGTCTGTAAATACTTTTTTACTGCATTTTATTCTAAATTCAAAAATTCCAAAAAGATTTTAGTATGTTTTAGCATAAAATTTTGAAAAACTCAAAAAGATTTTCGACAACTGATGTTGAAAAGCTGAATTTCAAAATTCCGAGTGCTAAGCATGATGAACAACAGGTTTGGGAGAAATGTTTTGAAATGAAGAATGTTTGTTTACAAGTGATCATCAGAAGCTTTTATATGATAGATCATTCGGAAAAATAACCTGCAAATGATATGTTTTTATCAAAATCTTAAATTTGTGAAACTTATGTTTGTGGTAGAGATTATGCAGGTTAACCAGGTTTCGATCCGGAGCAGGATTTAAGCCAGATTATGATCTTAGATCCAGTGAATTCCAGACTGCGATCCCAGCTTATCTGTCACACCCGAAATTTTCCACGTGTCACCGGTGGGCCCGGTGGGGAGTATAGTGACGTAGTTGATATCATCATAGTCAAACAACACAATAATTAAATGCACAGCGGAAGCAAAAGATAAATATATTACAAACCGATATAAAGTAATATCAAGTATTACAAACGGAATGTAAAGGATCCACAGGCGGATCAAAATAAAATAAGATATTGTTCAACAGCTTTATTGTCGTCCAAGCTTGCGAGACTTATTGTGGACGCTCTAGAAGACAACAAGCCTATTACGTGTAGTACCTGCACTTAACCTTTTGGAAAATACGTCAGTTTACACTGGTAAATACAATTTAACTGACTCATTTTGAAAAGGTTGAAAATTGATTTGAATGCACGTGGCACAAAACATTTTATAACTTGGGATAATTAATTGAGTATAATACTTGTAAACGAATTACATGTTCCTTATGCGTTCAGTAGCCCGGTTCGTGCCGGGTTAAAGATTAATAGACACACCACAGGTATAGTGCCCACAAGGCTGATTCCTTTAAGTGGGATACCAGTTTTTACATATGCAGCTGTCAGGTGTACGCCTACACCCCGTGCTTAGGTCGTGGCCATTTCATGAATGATGCCAAGGATATCCGGGACATGGTCATTAACCCCCCAAAGGCGTTAAGCAAACAAAACAAATTTTTAAACGGGTCATCTCGATAATACTTAACCACCAATCGATTAAGGTCGAATGCCCGACCAAGCGGTATTTTATATACCGTACCCCAAGCCCGTATAAGGGAAAATAAGTTAAAAGTATTTACCTGAGCTAAATATAAATTCAATCCCAGCCGTATATAAATCAGCAAGTACAGATAGCTTTTACTGGGCTCCTAAATCTGGAACGAAGGTTTATAATAACCTATTAGATTTCTAACGGGTCTTTATTTAAGCTTAAGCTTAGACCGGCTAGTTTAAAGGACGATACGGTTCAAACGCACGATTAAGCGAAGACCGGATAGAATGTGATTTAGACCCGACAAGTTTGAATACTTGTATAATATGGGTATACTAAATACATTCTGGATTTTGAGACAATAATGATAATGTTTGACCCGTCTCGGTCAATTTATGCAAACTAGTTACATAAACCGAACCGAACGCGAAAAGAGCGTTACGGGTAACCGTAAGAGTCATATGCAAGTTCCCTGAGTTAATATGCCTTAAACATGTTGTGATATCAGTAAGGTATCTTCTATTATGCCCAAAACGGATTTAAACACAAATTATGCCTCATAAGGGCATTTTGGTCATTTGAAAGATTATAAAAGAGTTTAACTAGTAATCCGAGTTACAGGTCTGATTTATACAGTAAATACACTTAATTTAATAAGTTATAATAGTAGGATATGACCTATATGTGAAATTTATCATTTAAAACCAACTATGCACCTTAGGGGTATTTTGGTAATTTCACATAAGCCGAAAAAACTCAAAACTGATGTCTGAGTTTATCAACCTTTGCTTACTATTAAAATATTATAATTTGCCTCAAATATCAGTAGGTATCAACCCTTGTATGTTTAATATAGTTATAACACACACTATGCGTTAAAAACGCTTAAAAAGGCGATTAAGGGCCATTTCCGGGTTTGATACATAAATCTGATATTTTTATATTTCCAGAAGGCTTAAAATAATTTATTTATCATATGTGATCAGTAGAAAAAGGTTTGGAGTCGTTTAGATATGTAAAACTCATTTTTATGGCCCGTAAGGGCAAAACCGACAATTACCGGATTAAGCCTACGACTATAAGTTATGCTCAGCCTAAAATTTATTAAAAATCTTTAAAAATTCCAAAATAATATGTTACGTCAGTGGGTAAAAGATTTGATATCAAAAAGTAGGCTTAACTAGGCTATACGCTAATTACGCCATTTTATTAACATAAAGCTTTCAAATTACGATAATGAGCATAACTCTTAATCTGGACCTCAAACTGATATCAAATTTTTGGTGCAAGTTTATAAATCAGTAACAAATGTTTCTACTCTTTCACTTTTTCAAAAATCACGTTTTATAGTAAAAAGGGCAAAATAATCAACTTTAAGCATAAATCGGAAACATGCATATGAATCGGTTAAGCATTGAACCAAGTTGTAAAATCTCAGAGAGTTAAACTTATATGAAAATTGGTCCAAAATGTGCTCTAATGCAGATCTCAACATGCATGAACGGATCAGAACTGAAAGTCAAAGAAAAAGTCAATTTATGCGACTTTTGGTTCCGATTCGGGTTTAAACTGAAAATTGTCGAGTTGATCATGTTGAAACATGTTCTTACATTAATTACAAAGTTATTTTGATGATCAAAGAGGTTGCATGTAGCCTACATTGTTAATCATGCTTAAATTTGCAAAAACACATTCTGTTGACTTTTTAAGAAAAGCTTTGACTCGACAATTAACATGCTTAGAATGTGAATCTGAAAATACCCTTTTACGGGTTTGTTACACTAATAAATAACAACATGTGGGTACTTTCAATTTGAGAAATGACAGAGCCAATCTCGTTTAAACTCAAAGTCAAGTTTAATTTACGATAGTTTGACTTTCGGTTAATACACTAAGCTAGAACGAATTAGAGAATGGTATGAACACTTACAATGGTCCTAAACAAGCTTAGAGATCACTATGAAGCAGCCTTGTCGAACAGAAAGCTCCAGAATCGTTCTTGTGAATTTTGAGAGTTCAAGTGTTCATATGTTTCTAACTCAAGATCCTTATATGCAGATTTGATCTTGTTTGATGATGATACAGGTGTTAGTAAATGTTGTATGATCAGTCCAAGTGTCCTAGCATGCATGAAATTCGATTGGTGAGCTCCCTAAGTCGACAACAGCTGGAAACAACTCGCAATCAGACATGACTGGCACCTATGCGCATGTTTCTGTCCCTGGCAGTCGCTCGCGTAGCGCGAGACCCCCCTCGCGTGGCGCGAGGGTGTGGCGACCAGCTTTACAAGTTTCCAATATTTTACAAATCAGTCCTTGAACTTTGTAACGTGTTTTTGGCTATTTATCTTGCACATTAGACCTTAAAAACTGATCTTTAAGGGCCTTGGGATATTTACAAACATGGTAAGGTCCTCGAATAACTTTGTGCTTACCCGAAAAGTCACGAAATCAACGTTAACGTATTTAACCCTTCGTGTACGGTTTTGATCATATCTTTCTCATACGATAACGAAACTCGATGAAATTTTTATCACATATACTAGTTAGTATATTTTATCATTACAAAGCTTCGGGTTTGCCAAAAGATCACTCAGAGGTATACTTTCAACATGTTGACACTTTTAGCCCCTGTAGTTTGTAATTCCTCACTTTCTTACATCTTCCGCTTCGTATGATCCATGATTTATCCGTTTGAGATTATAAACATCATGTAGGGTTATTGTAGGGCCTATTTATCCATTGTTGACACTTTGGACCCTTACATTCACATAGTTTCACTGTTTGTCAACTTTAGCCCCTCTAAAGTATGTTTTCACATATTCAAAGCCCATGACACGTGTCAATACATTATTGGACGTAAATTTTCGAGGTGTTACATCCTCACCCCCTTAAAAGAAATCTTGACCTCGAGATTTGCTAAGATGCTGGAAGTACTTTTTGTCGCATAATGGACTCAACTTCTATAACATATCTGGAATCTCTCCAAGCTCCCAAAGTGACCTTTATATTTGGTATATGTATCCTTTTGGAGCTTTTTAACCTGTCGATCCTTAATCGATATAGGTTGCTCATCGTATCATAAATCTGCATATCAATATGTGATAATGCTTCTTGACTTATTGGCGAAACACATCCTTAAATCCTTAGTGTGTAATACATTGCGTACTCCGTCAAGCTCCTTAAATAGGTTTTAGCTCATAAGCTATTTGATCTTTGATACATTCGATTCTTCAAATGATTTTATATATTCAGAGCTTAACTAGTCTGATAATTAACAAATTGGCACACCCTTCCAGGGTGATTTCTTTGTTGAACCTTATTCCTTAATCAAGGACTTAGGAGGGTTGCTATTCTCATTAATCTTTGATTTTCTGCCAAAACTGACAATTTACAGATGATCACGGATTTGTATGATCCTATTCGTTGTTTCCAAGGCAACTTTCAGATCTTGCTGATTGGACGTACCGATCTTCTACTCATCAATAGATATCCAACATTCCATCTAAGCAAGGTCTCCAAAGGAGCAGCCTTGATACTTATATATCAACTATTATAGAAAAGCTTACCTCAATGTGAAATGGTTATTCCAACCATTACTTAAAACTAATCTTAAGGAATAGTTAATCCTCGTAGTTAGTCGAACAAATCGACGATCCTGGGCTGCTGATGAAAATTCTTAATTGTTGCCTAATTGGGTTGCGGTAATCGATGCATAAGCAAAATGAACCGTCTTTCTTAAGTAACAATACCGAATTCTTAGAATATAGGGTTAGGCTATATGAATTCTTTATTTTCAAAACTTATTTAATTGGGGTTTTGATTCTTTTAACAATGGCACTAGCCGTCTTGGAGATTCTGTAAGAACACAACCCTAAATGGGATATAAATCTTAATTCTACCTGCCTCTCAGGAGGTAAACAGGGTAATCAAGATACAATGAGGTTACAGAGATTTTCCAAATCTCAGGCTCCAGTTCAACTGTCATATTCTGTGCCAGATAAGTGACACATTTATGTCACAAGTCCATGAATTCCTTAATCGGGAACATTTACTTGGACAATTTCCATCATGGATATCTTCTTTGATTACCATTAGTTGACTGTAGTGCCATATGACCATTAGAATATCCTTGCGGTTCCATGCATTAAACCTCCATACTGATCAGGCATGGAAGCAATCTATGGAACTTATTAAGATACATCAATCCTCATATGGCGCTTTTATCATACTGTCTGGTTTTTGTAATCTATAGAGATCAAAGAGATATTGACTATATATGCTGACGCACTTCTTCTAGAGAGAGGATAGATCTAGAACTCCATGATTAGAGATTTCTAACAGGAACAGAAAATTGTTCTTATGACTTCGCCTGTAAGTTTTACCTTACACTTAATATCTGCGGTTCTTATGGAAAGATTTCTAACAGTTTGCTAAGCTTATGGTCTTATGAGAGACTTAGCGGTATCTGAACCCAAACATGACTCTTAGCAATAAAATCACAATAAAGGATTTATCTAGTGTCATTATTAATGTGAACTGCCTCTAGTCATTCATCAGGAGGGCTAACGCCTCCATTCTTAAACCTTTTAAACTTAGCTACAAAATCTTTGACAAACTGTTAGGGCAGTCTCAATTTTGACTGGTTATTTCTTAATCTATATAACATGAGTATCTGAGTTAGGTCCATAGTTGATTTATAATAAGCAGGTTTTGAAACCCTAAAGTTCCCTTTCATAGCCGATGCTAAATCATCGATATATATATAGAGCATTACGCTTAAGTTCTAGGTTAACCGAATAAGAGCACTATTTCAACCAATGAACCAAGATTTGCAACCTACTGCCGATAGTTTATAGCTCTTATGGGGGAGTCGGAAAAATTCTTATTCCATATTTTCCATTTCGCAAGACGGATACCAGGTTTTTCTAATAAGGTCCTTAAAATTTGGACCATCCCATACTGTATAAGGGAATCTTTCTTGTGGACTCCATTAGTGTCCTCACTAATCAAGGGTATTACCACCAAATGATTTTGACGTATACCTTACCATGTTCTTTCTAGCATAACCACTGATATACCTAATGGTTTCTACTTCTCTCAACAATTCCTTGTAATCAATGGCCCCTTTTAACTATCGAAGTCTCTTGACTTCCAAGAGACGAAGTACTTTTTAAGTACATCTAAAAAAATGGTCTCCTTGCCACATATGATTTTATTTGGGTTATTCTTCGCATATGGAATATGAATAAAGCTCTTCTCATGAGCAGTGTCATGTGTTTTAGAGCAAGCAGCGTTTGGCTCTCCATGGCTTTTCTCACAGCCTTTCTTAGCCATGATAATTATAGTTTTGGGGATTAATTCTGTTAACATTGAGGTTCACACTTGATGCACTATTAACATTTGTCGCATCTCTTAGCATTGCGACTTTCGTTTGTCTCTTCCAAGTTTTCCATACTCAAACCTTTTGGTATTAAATACCAATTTAACAATATTGTGTGCTTTTCCCAGCTAATCATCATCCTGTCGACTTATCATACATCGATCATGGTATTATTGAACCGTATGAACATTCCTAAGGAGTGTTATTTGATTGTACAAGTGCTTATATTTAATCAAGATGGAGATTTCACAAACTAGGCACCTAGCTCGGTTGGCTAGGCGCGCGAAAGGGTGCGGCCTAGACCCAGGTTCGATTCCGGGGACGACCAATTCCACCATTTTTTTTAATCGCACGGATACATGTAATTATGAGGGTTGTCTCGTAAGGAGTCTTGATAATTAATTGCTTCTTATTACCCACAATATGGGCTTGATTTTTCAAGACAACCAATCGGTTTTTAACGCTATATTGAGTCCTTATATTTTAACTGAACTAGGACATCGGAAATTGTTTTTTCCTAATGGATATAAAACATCCATCTAATATTGCTGAAGTAGTCTCTGAGGTACTACCGACCAATTTTACTTTATACTTAATGCTTAGAGTTTTAACAGGCAGATTTAATGATTTACACAATCTATTGTCTACGAAAGACTTATCTGAACCTGAATCAATAATACTCTAGCATGAGCGTTATTGATAAAGAAGGTACCTGTTGTGACATCGTCATTCTGGATAATCTCTTGAGCGTCCATTTGAGAGCTCCCAGCTTTTGTCTCCTTAGCCTCCCCAGGCTTCTTCGTTTTATTTGGGCAATTTGTCTTGATATGCCCTATTTCATTGCAACCATAGCAGGTTGCGTCCTTTATGTCTTGGCACTCCAAGGTCTTGTGCCCTTTCTTGTTACAAATCCCACAAGGTCTCGTGTGAGACTGGGATTTCGACTCCAATCGACACTTCCCAAAATGGTTCTTCTTACAAGTTTTACACTTGGGGTTTTCCTCCTTTGGTTTGGACTGGTTATAGTTCGAACCGGTCTTACCCTTTTTCCAACATTGATTTGGGGTATCATCGCACTTTCGCTTAAGATCCTTCAACACACGGTCCACGGCGTTGTTTACGGCTGTATCTATCATAGCCTGTAATTCGGTGCTTGTTAAGTTCGGTCTTGCATCATCATTCTGATTAACTAGACGATTGTAAGCTTCAGAGGAGTCAGCCATGGTGAAGCTTTGAAGGCTACAAATCAAGTAGTAATAAATTGGTTTAATTATATAGCGAATTGTCGAACTTGATAATTAAGTAGCCATGGTGCGAATAAACCATATGGGCCAACAGATAGTATTTAATTTATTTGATTATGTTTGCCTAAGTTTTTAAATAAACTATCTTTGGCGTTTAAACGGAATATAATCCTTCATATTTACTAGACAGGGGACATAAGTCACGACTGTCAATGTCGTATCGACATTTCATATAGCACAAGTGCTTATTCCCAAGGACTTTTTGATGGCACAGAGGCCTTGTCACTAGGGAAATTTTAAAACATAATCTATGATTCCTTTGGATCGGAAAATTTCATAGTTCATTGTCTTGACAAGAAGTTATGAAGTAAAACTATCTTTTTCATGTATACATCTTTGTCCGTAGGTATACATCCCAGATGGATGTTTAGATGTGTACATCGTGTTCGACGTTTATTAGCCATGATTCCTATTGATTATATAGGCTAAATAAAGGGTTTGGAAGCTCCTGATATAAATATGACAATCGTGATTTTATCGTATCACTGTTGTCGGGAGTGTTAACACGTTTTCAAGTGTTTAATAAGGATCTGAATCTCTTTTAAACAGGTTTTACCATTTTAGCTAGGTCTCCAATGACATTCAAGCTAGGTCAAACCTTTTAGATTCTCTTTTAATATTTAAACTGGTAGGAAAAGAATGATATCTATTTTATTCAGGATTTTCATTATAATTATCCTAAATAAAAATATAATTATGGCACAAAAGACCAAGTCACAGGGACATCTTTATATTATCAACCTTGATTTTGTAGAATTAAGGTATTTAGGCTTGAACGTGTTCCTGCCTTTTCTTGACAGGGAGTTATAGGCTACGACTGTCTTTTGTCTTATATGACAATGAGTATAGCCCGTAGGCAGTATATCCCTAGTTATAATTTAATAATATCTCAACAGCCTAGTCACATGGACAGATTTAATTTATAAACCAGGATGTTACAAAATCGAGGTATTAAGGCTTGAATCAAAGTTCATTACCTTTTCTTGACAGGGAGTTGTAGGCTACCACTGTCTTTATTAAAATTTCTGGCCCGTGGGCCTATCAATTAACATCTCGTAAGATGTTAAGACATATAGTCATTGCACTGATGATACGTTCAGCGGTCACAGTAATGACATGACGACATGATCAGTGCCATTAATTTAATCAACTATTGTCCAGTGGTCATAATAATGACATGACGGCAGGATTAGCACTTTAATTTAAATCAACTGTCATTCAGCGGTCATAATAATGACATAACGACAGGATTAGTACTTTAATTTAAATCAATTGTCGTTCAGCGGTCATAATAATGACATGACGACCAGATTATCATCTAGAGGACTTTGAGCATAGCTCACCCCCTTAGGACGGGGAATCTCAAAAGATCACAACTGTCGATGTCACAATCGGACAGTGTATTATAGCCCGTGGCACTTTATCCTTAAGGGATGATTATTACATGATCATCTTATAGGATGATATAAGCCATGATTTCTAGATCATAATGCAAATTAGAAAAAAAATTTAAAAATTTTCAGTATAGGGATGACTATTGTGACTTTCTCGAATCACATTTGCCAAGAGTGCTAACACGTCATTAGGTGTTAACAAGGATTTGAATCTTTTAAATAGGTCCTACCATCTTGGCCTTGTCATATAGGCTAGGTTTACCTTTAAGATTCCTTTTTAATAATTAGCGCAGAACAATCAAATCTCGAGATGTTAATAAGGATCTGAACCTAAATTGAGGAACTGCCATCTTGGCCGGGTCTCAATAATGACACGAGGCTAGGTCTTGTCCTTTTTAGATTTTGCCATTTTATTATAATGGTAGATCTTAAAAAATGTTATTTTAATTATTTCATATATTATATCCATATATATTGAATAAATGAAATTTTTGATAAAGTATTCCAATGATTAACAAAAATACAGAATTGCCCTAAGCGGGACTTGAACGAAACAATATTGTCCATGAAGGGACTGAAAGATAAGTATGCCCTTATAAGGACTTATTAAGGAAACGAACTTCAACAAAAGGAGTTTCTTCTTCAATTTAGTTCTGAATGTCCTCTCCTTGGTTGTACGTTAATCCCAGTCGCAATACGAAGCTCGGCCTTTCCTAGGCTTCAAATGGGGAGAATTTCCATTAAGCTTCTTGTTTGGCGATAAAAAAAAATATAATTAAAAGCAATAATCCTCCGAATAGGGACAAGAGTGTTCCTATGTTAAGTCTAGACTCAGAAGGTCAAAGAATGTGCTATCGTGTCATTGAGATTAAACACAAAGCTAGCGTTTAATTCACTCAATGTTGGCTCTGATACCAACCTGTCACACCCCAAATTTTCCACGTGTCACCGGTGGGCCCGGTGGGGAGTATAGTGACGTAGTTGATATCATCATAGTCAAACAACACAATAATTAAATGAACAGCGGAAGCAAAAGATAAATATATTACAAACCGATATAAAGTAATATCAAGTATTACAAACGGAATGTAAAGGATCCACAGGCGGATCAAAATAAAATAAGATATTGTTCAACAGCTTTATTGTCGTCCAAGCTTGCGAGACTTATTGTGGACGCTCTAGAAGACAGCAAGCCTATTACGTGTAGTACATGCACTTAACCTTTTGGAAAATACGTCAGTTTACACTGGTAAATACAATTTAACTGACTCATTTTGAAAAGGTTGAAAATTGATTTGAATGCGCGTGGCACAAAACATTTTATAACTTGGGATAATTAATTGAGTATAATACTTGTAAACGAATTACATGTTCCTTATGCGTTCAGTAGCCCGGTTCGTGCCGGGTTAAAGATTAATAGACACACCACAGGTATAGTGCCCACAAGGCTGATTCCTTTAAGTGGGATACCAGTTTTTACATATGCAGCTGTCAGGTGTACGCCTACACCCCGTGCTTAGGTCGTGGCCATTTCATGAATGATGCCAAGGATATCCGGGACATGGTCATTAACCCCCCAAAGGCGTTAAGCAAACAAAACAAATTTTTAAACGGGTCATCTCGATAATACTTAACCACCAATCGATTAAGGTCGAATGCCCGACCAAGCGGTATTTTATATACCGTACCCCAAGCCCGTATAAGGGAAAATAAGTTAAAAGTATTTACCTGAGCTAAATATAAATTCAATCCCAGCCGTATATAAATCAGCAAGTACAGATAGCTTTTACTGGGCTCCTAAATCTGGAACGAAGGTTTATAATAACCTATTAGATTTCTAACGGGTCTTTATTTAAGCTTAAGCTTAGACCGGCTAGTTTAAAGGACGATACGGTTCAAACGCACGATTAAGCGAAGACCGGATAGAATGTGATTTAGACCCGACAAGTTTGAATACTTGTATAATATGGGTATACTAAATACATTCTGGATTTTGAGACAATAATGATAATGTTTGACCCGTCTCGGTCAATTTATGCAAACTAGTTACATAAACCGAACCGAACGCGAAAAGAGCGTTACGGGTAACCGTAAGAGTCATATGCAAGTTCCCTGAGTTAATATGCCTTAAACATGTTGTGATATCAGTAAGGTATCTTCTATTATGCCCAAAACGGATTTAAACACAAATTATGCCTCATAAGGGCATTTTGGTCATTTGAAAGATTATAAAAGAGTTTAACTAGTAATCCGAGTTACAGGTCTGATTTATACAGTAAATACACTTAATTTAATAAGTTATAATAGTAGGATATGACCTATATGTGAAATTTATCATTTAAAACCAACTATGCACCTTAGGGGTATTTTGGTAATTTCACATAAGCCGAAAAAGCTCAAAACTGATGTCTGAGTTTATCAACCTTTGCTTACTGTTAAAATATTATAATTTGCCTCAAATATTAGTAGGTATCAACCCTTGTATGTTTAATATAGTTATAACACACACTATGCGTTAAAAACGCTTAAAAAGGCGATTAAGGGCCATTTCCGGGTTTGATACATAAATCTGATATTTTTATATTTACAGAAGGCTTAAAACAATTTATTTATCATATGTGATCAGTAGAAAAAGGTTTGGAGTCGTTTAGATATGTAAAACTCATTTTTATGGCCCGTAAGGGCAAAACCGACAATTACCGGATTAAGCCTACGACTATAAGTTATGCTCAGCCTAAAATTTATTAAAAATCTTTAAAAATCCCAAAATAATATGTTACGTCAGTGGGTAAAAGATTTGATATAAAAAAGTAGGCTTAACTAGGCTATACGCTAATTACGCCATTTTATTAACATAAAGCTTTCAAATTACGATAATGAGCATAACTCTTAATCTGGACCTCAAACTGATATCAAATTTTTGGTGCAAGTTTATAAATCAGTAACAAATGTTTCTACTCTTTCACTTTTTCAAAAATCACGTTTTATAGTAAAAAGGGCAAAATAGTCAACTTTAAGCATAAATCGGAAACATGCATATGAATCGGTTAAGCATTGAACCAAGTTGTAAAATCTCAGAGAGTTAAACTTATATGAAAATTGGTCCAAAATGTGCTCTAATGCAGATCTCAACATGCATGAACGGATCAGAACTGAAAGTCAAAGAAAAAGTCAATTTATGCGACTTTTGGTTCCGATTCGGGTTTAAACTGAAAATTGTCGAGTTGATCATGTTGAAACATGTTCTTACATTAATTACAAAGTTATTTTGATGATCAAATAGGTTGCATGTAGCCTACATTGTTAATCATGCTTAAATTTGCAAAAACACATTCTGTTGACTTTTTAAGAAAAGCTTTGACTCGACAATTAACATGCTTAGAGTGTGAATCTGAAAATACCCTTTTAGGGGTTTGTTACACTAATAAATAACAACATGTGGGTACTTTCAATTTGAGAAATGACAGAGCCAATCTCGTTTAAACTCAAAGTCAAGTTTAATTTACGATAGTTTGACTTTCGGTTAATACACTAAGCTAGAACGAATTAGAGAATGGTATGAACACTTACAATGGTCCTAAACACGCTTAGAGATCACTATGAAGCAGCCTTGTCGACCAGAAAGCTCCAGAATCGTTCTTGTGAATTTTGAGAGTTCAAGTGTTCATATGTTTCAAACTCAAGATCCTTATATGCAGATTTGATCTTGTTTGATGATGATACAGGTGTTAGTAAATGTTGTATGATCAGTCCAAGTGTCCTAGCATGCATGAAATTCGATTGGTGAGCTCCCTAAGTCGACAACAGCTGGAAACAACTCGCAATCAGACATGACTGGCACCTGTGCGCATGTTTCTGTCGCTGGCAGTCGCTCGCGTAGCGCGAGACCCCCCTCGCGTGGCGCGAGGGTGTGGCGACCAGCTTTACAAGTTTCCAATATTTTAAAAATCAGTCCCTGAACTTTGTAACGTGTTTTTGGCTATTTATCTTGCACATTAGACCTTAAAATCTTATCTTTAAGGGCCTTGGGATATTTACAAACATGGTAAGGTCCTCGAATAACTTTGTGCTTACCCGAAAAGTCACGAAATCAACGTTAACGTATTTAACCCTTCGTGTACGGTTTTGATCATATCTTTCTCATACGATAACGAAACTCGATGAAATTTTTATCACATATTCTAGTTAGTATATTTTATCATTACAAAGCTTCGGGTTTGCCAAAAGATCACTCAGAGGTATACTTTCAACATGTTGACACTTTTAGCCCCTGTAGTTTGTAATTCCTCACTTTCTTACATCTTCCGCTTCGTATGATCCATGATTTATCCGTTTGAGATTATAAACATCATGTAGGGTTATTGTAGGGCCTATTTATCCATTGTTGACACTTTGGAACCTTACATTCACATAGTTTCACTGTTTGTCAACTTTAGCCCCTCTAAAGTATGTTTTCACATATTCAAAGCCCATGACACGTGTCAATACATTATTGGACGTAAATTTTTGAGGTGTTACATTATCGAAAGGGGGAGTCTGAAGAAGCTGATGCTGATACAGGAGAATAACCAAGGTTACAATCCTGAGAGCCAAGTTCTGATCCTGGATATGAAGATGTAAGCTGCTGAAGCTGATGATTTTAAAGAATCAAGAGACCTGATCAAGAGGAGTATAGAGCAAGGTTGAGATTCTGGGAGAAAGAGAAAGAGATTGATTGAGGATACTTACAATGGAGAATCTTTGGAGAGAGCAAGAAGATTGATAAATGCTGAAGGTTTGACAACCGAAGACTCGACACTGAAGACTCGTCAACATTCGAGGGGGAGTCTGTTGGTGCATACGTCTGTCGACTTTGTCTTGTATCGAGTCTTGTATTGTATTGTACTAGATAGATCAGGGCATGAAAAACGAGGATATGTGTTTATGGGTAATTTCGCTTGAAATGACACGAGGTCATTTCAAACGAAATCATCATGTTAATTCCATTTGAAAGTGATTCCGTGCGGAATCTGATTTCGCTTGGGCAGTTTCAAATGAAATCAGCACTCCTATAAATACCTAATGTGTCTAGTCATTTGTAACGATTCTGATTCCGGTAGCGAAGCTCTGCCGAAGTGTCTACAGATTTGTAATCGATCTAATATCAATCTAAAGACAGTTTAAAGTGATTTCTCATGCAATTCAGCTGAAATAACATCGATACATCTGTTTCCGCCTTTTGTATTGGTGAAGTTCTCTTCTGATTGACTCGTTCGGGTCTGAAAACGATCCTACACAAAAGGCATATACTGAAGTTTGGACAAGGGAGTGGTTCTACTTCTCAAACGATACTATCGTCTCAGAGTGTTTTTCCATTACATAAAGAATTTGTAACTGAAGGTGTGAAGAAACATGTTGATGAGATTAGCGAGATAGAAAAGGTTTCACTGAATTTGTATATAGTTTGGTTATTTGTTTGATTTGTCACCTGTGTGTTTTACAGGAAATGTGTTGTGTTTTTACAGGAAATGTCTTGTGTTGTGGTTGTAGTTGCGACAATTAAGATTGTGCAAGAAGAGTATGGTTGGTTTTATGCTGCCAATCGTAAGTGTATCAAGAAGGTGATGGGTAAAAGTGAATACTTGCAGAATGTTGAAAATGTTTTAGATGATATTCTTCGATTGCCTGCGACTTCTTTGGTTTGTATCAGATGTCATACTGAATGTACATAGATCACCACAAAGTAAGCAATGCTGATTATTTAGCGTTATATTTATATAAGTAACATTCTAAGACTGATATTTGAATATAGTTTTGCAGTTTACTTAGTTAGTTGTGTATATTTCAGGTTCAAGGTGCAAGTGCGGGTTCAGGATAAGAGTGGTAGTGTTTCTTTTGTTATGTTTGATAGAGATGTTCAGAAGCTTCTTGGATTAGCGGCGAGTGACATAAGAGAGAGGCAGGTTAAGGCCAATGATACAGGATTCCCTCATGAGATATTTCGATTGGTTGATAAGAAGGATGCTTTTAAGATTGATGTTTCAGAGTTCAATCTTAAAAATGACTATCGTGTTTATACTGTGCAAAAAACAACTGATGATCCAGTAATAATTGCTGAGTTGGTTGGTGGAGATGGTAATGGTGATGAAAATACTGATGAGGTAGCATATAAAATTACTCTTTCAATCTGTTTATTTTTCTTTTGAGTTTTAAACACTGGATTCTATACTTTTTTATATGATATCATATATTATGATCCTTTAGGTTACTCAAGAGGTAGCTGACGTTAAAGACGTTAACTTTTCAGACTCTTCCCAGGTGTCTACTGAATGAACTTCAAGGGTGAGTATTTATTTTTAAAGTATGTTTAGTACGTTTAAAAAGAGTTCATTATTTTATTAAATGAGATCAATAGTTGTTTTGTGATCTGTTGGAAGGATGCTGTCTCTGTTACGGCCGACTCTTCAGCCGTTGAAGTTGAAAAGGATTCTGGATCAAGTCCTAATGGAAAGCGGATGGCTCAAGATGCTGATGTTGCCAACGTTGGTGAGCTATCCACTAATGTGAGAAGAACCCGGAAGAAGCTGACTAAGGTTAACAATTAGATGCTTATGAAAAAACAATTCTTATGAGAGATAAGTAGAAACCACTTATTTTTTAAGAATCCTTGTGGTTTTTATTTATGTCTATTAACTGTTATTTTAACAAACTGTGGTTAAAAGTTTGGTTTGTAAGGGCTACAATGATGAATATGGTATGTAATGTCTCTGGGTTGAATATCAAGTAAGGTTAACCTTTATTATACATTTTTGGTGATATTGATGGACTGGATAAGTAGTAGGGTTGTATAATATTGTTAGATTGATGAATGAAAATTTAATCAATTGGTTAGTCGGAAAACTGTTGGGGTCTGAGATACATTAACATCTGTTAGAGGCTAAGCACTGTTATAGTGTGCTAACATCTGTTAACCCCTAAGCACTGTTAAAGATCTGTTAAAGGCTAAGCACTGTTATAGCGGGTTTCAACAGACCTTATGAGCTGTTGATCATCATCTGTTAAAGATCTTATATTATAGATCTTTTGTTCAATTGTGTAATATCTGTTGGTGCATAGCAGAACTTAGGTTCATCATACATTTTGCTTCAACAACAGAGGTTATAGCGTGCTATAGCGTGCTAATATCTGTTAACCCCTAAGCACTGTTAAAGGCTAAGCACTGTTATAGTGTGCTTCAACAGACCTTATGAGCTGTTGATCATCATCTGTTAAAGATCTTATATTATAGATCTTTTGTTCAATTGTGTAATATCTGTTGGTGCACAACAGAACTTAGGTTCCTCATACATTTTGCTTCATCAGTAGAGGTTCTCTTTAGCAGACCTTTGCTTCAGCAGTCTTTGTGTTAACAGACCTTTTGGTTCATCAGCAGAGTTTGTTTGGCTCATGAGCTGAGGTTGTTTGGTTTAAGTAACAGACTTTTCTTTCAACAGTGGTTGTCTTCAATAGTCGTTTTGGTTTGCAAAGTTTAGCGAAATAGATGTTGAGTTTGTCCCTTTGGTAGGAGCAGTTTTTAAAACACTGTTATTTGTAATTACAAGTTGTATACTATTTTATTAATTTTGAGTGTTATATTTCTTTTTATTGAGTGACCGGGAAATGTAATGGAAAATAGTAATGTTTAGATGCAAAATATAGTAATGTTTACTTGAAAAATATAAAAAGGTAAAACCATAGTTTTGAAAGTATATACTAAGACTACATAACTTCATTCTTAAGTTAGTTCCAAAGAAGAAATTTGTCCATCAAACATGTCAACTAAAACATAAATTATACAAGGCTGAAAAGGTGTTCAAAGATCATGTCAACAAACTTCAAAGTGTATTTTATCTCCTCTTACACTTTTTTCTTCGACTATCTCAAACCTCAGCTTTTTCCCCACAGATATTCCCGTTTCATCCATGATACGCTGCCAGTCTGTATGCATCACTAGATGGTTGTTGTCGTCAGGTGTTCTAGGATCTCTCCTAACAACCAGCTGTACCAAAAATTTCACATGACCAAATGATAGCACAGCTCTACGGTAATCATTTAGCTGGTGTTCTTGAACAAAGTTCCTCGGTATTGCCTGTAAAGGAAAATTCTTTCTTTAGTTATTCATTCAAAACAGCATATACTTTAAGTAATAACAGATAGATCCAAGATTATAAGTAAAATCAACCATATTAAAAGTAGATATGTAAACACCAAGCTGTGTGTCTGTAAAACATGGTATTCAAACTGTTTTTTATAATGTGGACGCCTTTTGCGGTGTTGGTGATTGGTACGGCTGCAGTGATGTTTTGTCTCCCCATGAAGTGCAATCCCGTCATTGTTAAAAACCTTCACCGTAAAGTTAAAGTCGTCTTCAGGAGTACTTCCCATCCACTGAAACATCAGTTGGCAGCTTTCCTCAATATCATTTTCGAAGCAAAAAGTTGTCCATCCTGGTCCCATAAAACCAGCAGCTAATCCCTTTTTTTTTTCAGGAGAGAAAACATAATGGACATCCTGGTCCCATAAAAACTTTACTACTCTGCTTTGGTCCATGTACTTTGGCAACCAAGTTATCAATTTTTAATCTCCTTTGCGACAACAGCTTCAGCAAATCGTGTGGTAAATGCTATAATTTTCATATATTTTAGAAATGTCATATTAGATTTTATATAGGATACGAAATATAAATTAGAAGTTTTGCTAACAGTCCAAAAGATACACTGGCAATATATAAAAATAAGTAGCAATTTTTAACCTGCTTGCAGTATGTTTCTTCTTCAACCTGTATCAAGCATCCATAAACATAATCTCTGTTCGAGCCATCTTTTCTAATCTCCAATCCCTCATTGTTCAAAATATTTATCTCAAATTTTGCTTCCTTTAATTTTTTTAAACACAGCTTCTCTATGTTATTTCTACAAGTTTCTACAAACCGGGTCCATTCTGGCCCGTTTATCCTCTTACTTTTATGACCGATGCTCTCTACTGTAATCTTATACTTAAAACCCATATAATCAACCAACTTTATCACTTCACACTTTCTTGGTAATTGGTTAGCCATTATCTTTGGAAGTACCTATGTATATAAAATACACAACATTTAATATATCTTTAATTTTATAAATATAGTTTTTAGCATACAATTGTGATTTGAGCTAATTTGTTCTAAGAATATAGCTTACCAATATCTCATTTAGGTCTGCCAATTGAGAGACGTTGATGATTATCATAAACTCCATCTGAAAGTAAAAAAATACAATAACAGTTAAATACTAAAATATAAAATCAATTGTATCTGAAAAGCATTCTATTTAAGGTATAAAAAATATCCAACACTCTGTAGGACCAAACTTATATGTTGTGTACTTCAATATGGTCCCTACAACCAACAATATGAATCTAACACTGTGTAAGATCAAATTTTTATTCTTCTATAATAATAAAAAAGTATTATATGGCAATAAATTTTTCAAATAGCCATGTTTGTGTCAACTTCAAGCTTCAGTTTTTTTCAGCAAACAAGGCTATATTCACTTACAAATCAGATATATGAGTACTATAAACTGATTGCAGAATATTTTATCAAAATTAATATTGATAGAACAGATGTATCAAGACTACATGGCAGTTCATACAATAATTCTAAAACCATTCGTAAAATTTACAACCAAATATTTATTAAACAATAATATTTCAGATTGTTATTTAGATGGAATGAATCAAAATGTAACTAAATAGGTTGATATAAATCTTATTATAAAATGAAGAAACCAAGTTCACACAAGTTTATCTATTTTAACATCAGTAGATTATGATTTTGATGTTTATATAATTTGAAATGAGGACACTGAAAGAAACATGTCAAAGCATACCTGTAAAATACACAAGAGAAAAAAATTACCTGATCTAAAACTTTAAACCTCTGATCGTCAAGTCTGAGGAAGAAGAAAATGTAGAGTTTTTTTGCCGGAGAATAAGAGGTGAGATTGTATTGGGATTGTTGAAAATAAGATATTTATCTATTAACTTGTAATTGTTTATTTATTTAACTTATAATAATCTTTAATATCGGGATTTAAAAACTATTTTTAATTATATAAATATAAATATATTAAATTAATAGATAAGTTTTTCGTATTTAACATTTTAAATTTATAGTCAAACAGTGGTTATTGCTGTGCAAATATTGCGCTGTTTTACAAAACTTAATTTCAACCAACCAGTGTAAATGTAACATCTGTATTAACTCCATTTAATATACTTTTCATCTCCATTATTGAATATAAGCTCCAGAAAACATATTCGGAAGTTTTCTCAAATAACTTTCTTATCAAAATCGACAAGGTTCTATTGGATAATATAGATTACACGCTATAAAATCAAGTATTGTTTCTTTGAATTTATTTTTTGTATTATATATGTTAGATTAATCATTATTTGATGTTATGAGTATGTGTTTGTCACTGACGGCGTTTCATATTCACTCTTGAAGCAAATAATAGTTGCTGTAATGTGGTGTATTTTTATTGATTAAGTATTGCATTAACTTAAATGAAGTTACTGATAGCATTCTCTGTCACAATTTGTGCATGCATCTTCGTGCTGTTGTCTTCTACATTACGATTGATAAATAAACCATATAATTTTTGTTTGATGCTCATTTGCTTAATTGTTGTGAGAGGTGATGATTTTCGTTTTGTGCTTTGTTTTTATAATACTTTAAGTGTGTGATTATACAAATAGTCCGGTTAATATTTGGTACTTTTGTTTTTTAAGTGCTGATTTATTTTAAGGGATGTTAGTGATGTCTATTTTATAATGTTGTTTGTCTATGACTTTTTTTGGATCATGTTCATTTTTATAACTTGTAAGTTTAAATTGTTTATTGCAGATATGAATCTATCCAATCAAACACCATCCTTTTTACAATTCCTTAATGGAGATGATTTTATATTTTTGGTATGTTTTTTAACTTTCCTTCTACTATTAGGATTCTACGTTAACTTTTGATGTACGATGTTTGTTAACTATTGTTGCAGAATATACCACTTGATTTCAGACTCTGTTGTGGGGAAAGGAGGTCCCGTATGGGCGAATTGTAGAGTTACTTCATGGTGACAAATCATGGTTAGTACGAGTAAGGAGGAGAGATGATCATTGTATATTTACAGATGGATGGACAAAGTTTGTTAGAGATTATTGTTTGAAAACGAAAGATACTGTATTGGTGAAAGCTATTGGACGTTTGTCATTCGTTGTCTCATGTTTTAAAGAAAAAGTCTACGTGAACTCTTACATTTCAGCAAATATTAGCCCTGAAGTTGGCATGACTGTAAGTAATGATATATTATTTTGTTATTTACTCTAAATATTTTATGCTAGCTCAACAGCTTGCTAACATCTGTTTGCCCTTTTAACGTCTGTTTCCTTATAATCTTAACTTCTGTTGACTAAGTCTTTCAACCTCGGTTGACTAACATCTGATATTTAAGATCTGTCCACGTTGCAACCTCTGCTGGACATAATGGATGACAGTTGTTACGAAACCTCTGTTGGATAGCAACAGAGGTATGTAATAGTTGATAGCCAAACAGTGGTTAGGTTGTGTGTAAATACTGTAACTACTGTTGACTAACCCTGTTGAGTAATTCTCATTTTAACTTTTGTTGACTAATCCGTTGTAAGTTCTGTTGCTCATTAGTTCATATCAAATTTGTAAGTCTGCGCAAAATATTCCTTTGCTTCTTGTAACACCCCAAAACCCAAGGGCTTAATTAGCTGGTAAGGCTTCTTGGGATATGGCATGAAATAAATAAGTCACTAGCTAACTTGGTTAGGGTTATTGTTCACTAAATAAATAAGTTATGAACAAGTAAAAATAAGCAAGCAATCTTGAGGGACCAAATGTGTATATTGTAAAAAATGTTATAACTAGTTAGTGAAGAATGAGAGGAACATCAAAACAATGTCTGATGTTCGACATTTCAAGGGGACAAAGAAAACCCATTCTAGTTTTGAAGAAATTCAACAAATTGAAGGCATTTGGCTTGATGATTATGTGCATGGATTAATATTTAGCATCATCTATCCTTAACAAGCATGTGGTAAGTCATAGAAATTGATTTGATGATTTTGCAAGTAATTGGTGTAAGATAAATTCTTGAATTTGTATGAAATTTAGTATGAAGGTGTGTTAGAATCACCAAATAAAACTTTAGTTATGAAAAATTTCAAGTAATTTGATGTTTTTGACATAAACCCATTTGGTGATGATGAAGATGGCGACATGGGTGGATCACCCATGTCCAATTGTTACGCAAATTAGATGTATTATGTAGTATGTGATATGTAATCGTTATATAGGTTGAGTATGGTATGGAATTTGTTTGATATTTACTTGTGTTGATGAATGAAGGTGATAAGTAGGAAGAAAAGCATGAAATACTTGTACATTATGCATAGAAAGTAGTACGCACACCAAGTGTTTGATGAAATGTCTAAATGACAATAATATGTGAAATTATATGCAAGTAATGGGTAAACATGTATAGAATGTGAGAATAACGAAATAGATAGTAAACTAACATGAAAAGTGTGATTTAGATATAGTTCATGTGGATATTATGTTGAAATGATGTTGGGTTAGCTTAGTATGGGTTAAGGTGTTAGTTGTAAAAATATGAGAATGCTAGTGTGAATGGAATGGATTATGTATGTATATGTGTGTGTGTGTATATATATAAGTGATCATGTAGTTATATATGTCATAAAATACGAGTATGTAATACGTATAATGTTAATACTATGGCCTACCATATTAAGATGGATACATGTTCATAATTTGAAAGTGTGTAAGTATGACAATTGACTTTATAAAAGTCAACAATGAATGAATAACATGGTTAGCCTTTCGGACACAATTGTAATAGTAGAGAAGTCATGTGTTATGTATTAGATGATTTTTGTGTTGTGTATGATGTAATTGAGTTGCGTGAATGTGGAACAAGGTGACTTTTAGTCTATGCCTTATGTATGTGGTATTTGGTTAATAAAAAGTTAAGTAATGTATCAATGGAAAGAAATGAATGTTAGTATGAATGATCATGTGTCCTAACCATAATGTGATTGTGATGACATGAAAGGATAGGAATTACATTAGCATGGACTCAAGAACGGAAGGTTAACGGGTCAAGCGGAGGCGAGGAAGCAAGCATGAACACGAACGCTTAAGGTAAGTGATTCCCGAACTAAATTTATTTATATATAATGAGTTTTGATTGCAAGAATGATGGGTAAGAAATGATAGAACAAAAGTAAGTAAGGTCGTATTGGGTAATATGTGAATTACTTATGAATGAAAACTCTTGTTAAGTTCAAACGGGTCAAAATGTGGAAAGTAATGTGTCGGATGTGGATTTTGGATGTTGTGGTACGGGAACCATGTAAGAATGTTAGGTAATGTTAGTATTAAGGTAAGTATTGTTGTAGCAGGTAAAAAGTAGTTAACTTTGTCGGAAATAACTCGGTAACATCAAACGGGTCAAAATCAAGAAAGTAAGATAAAAGTATAGGATTTGGTTGTAGGAACTTGGGGTTAAGTGTTGGAATGATTTGGGGGCTTGTAATAATGTTATTTTACGTTTTGGGAAGTTCGGGATGCGCGAACGGGGATCGAAACGTAAAAAAGAATGAAATCCGACGTCGGTTCTGCAGGGGCAGCGTCGCCGACGCTGGTAGCAGCATCCCCGACGCTGGGCAGTAGTTGGCCGACGCCCTAAGTTGTTGTCTACGCGCCAGCCGACGCCAGCAGCCTCGTTTCTTTGTTTTTCTATGATTCCGGACCCCGTAGACCAATTCCCAAGCCCAATTAAACTTCCATAATGTACCCCAACCTTACCATATAGTTTTGTGAGAAACGGATTATTATAGAAATCATTTTTAAGCTCCCGAAATGTACCCGAAACTCATTGAAGAGTGTTTATGATGTACGGGTAAGAATGGGGGCGTGTAAGCAAGTATGTGTGGGAACGAAATAGATATGTAGGAATGTATGAATAGATTAATCGTATGTTAGTAGATGAAACCCATTAGTAAACACGAATAGAAATGAGTATACACGTAGGTTGGTATGTAAGAGACTTATATGTGTAGTAGTTTGTGACTAAGAATTGTTATTATGAATATGTGAGAATGTAAGTTTTATGTAAGAGTTTGGATAGAGGGGTAGGTGTATGAAGTAGAATTTATTATACTCAAATGAGTTGGTTTAGATAATATGTATGCGTGTTATTGAACTATATGTATTCGAATGAGTGAGACTTGTATGTATGTTTGGTGTAAATATATATGAGTATTAACGATGCTAACCGGGTTGCCTTTGAGAATGAAATGAAATGCAGGTACATTATTGTTGACTCATTGAAGGTTAAACACCGAGATGAAATGCTTGAATTCAGAAAGATAACCGAATGGAACGTATATGAGGATAGAACGCGACGTGATCCTATAATTATGAATCTTAGATTATATATAATATCACCAAATACTAATGATGTGAATGTATGTGGTGAATGCAGGTTGTACTGAATCACGGATCATCATCATGAGGTGTAAGTGGTCAAAGATCGAGTCATAAGATTGATTGTACGGGAATGTGTGATTATGTAATTTAGTAAACATAAGTTATGTTTTTATTCATAAATGAGAACGAAGAATGTATTTATTGTAAAAGAGTTATTTTAAAATGGAATTTCAAGTATGTCAAGACGTTTATAAAGAAAGAAATTTTAAGGCTCGTATTTCCGCTGCGTCTTTATGGTTAAAACGTGTTTGGGTCTTACAAGTTGGTATCAGTGCCCTGGTTTGAGTGAAACCAAGTACATATAAAAGAGTACTTTAACTCAAACCTATGTGCTCTTGTGACTTGGAACCCGTATAATCTGAGACTCGATCAAGACCCAAAGGTAAAACCGAATAGGAGCATGTGTATGTATGGTTATATGAAATGACTAACTGTGTGGTGTATGTATAGCAAGCTTGGATGAATAAGGACGATCTACGGATGCGATCTAGAGCATGTGATTGGACTACTACACCCAGCTACACAATATTAAAATATATGGGCACCGGTGTCGAGAAAATCTCCTCAGGGAGGGTAAATGTTAAACGAAAGACAATGATATTGTCTTGGTAAGGTTTTAAAGATGTTGCACGAATTGAAACACACTTCTCCGGGCATAAGGTGATGATTACATGAAGGCACGAAACTAGTATGTGGATTGCGCGCCTGGCCAGTACGCAAGAAGCATATGACATTCGTGAGACCATGATAATCATCACATGTATGTCCGGTATAATTGGGAAGTAGGTTGATGTGTGGATGAAAGGAGTTGTAAGACTCTCAAGAAAGTGAAGGAATTCCATAAGAATGAAAGGTTTGAATCCGTAGGTGAGTACGGATCAAACATATAAGAAGGAAAAGTATGAATAAAAAGTTATCAAACTTTTTAAAAGTGGAAAGTAAGAATGAAAAAGTTTGAATCCGTAGTTGATGTACGGATCAAACTTGTAAGCATGAAAAGTATGAATAAAAAAATATTGAATCCGTAGTTGATGTATGGATCAAACTTGTAAGCATGAAAAGTATGAATAAAAAAAATATTGAATCCGTGGGTGAGTACGGGTCAAACTTATAAAAGTGAAAAGTAAGAATTAAAAAGTTTGAATCCGTAGTTGATGCACGGATCAAACATATAGGAATGAAAAGTAAGAATGGAAAGGACTTGAATCCGTAAGTAATTATGAACCAAACACAAGAGAGTAAAGAAGGGATTGTGTTTCTTTCCCTAACCAAGGTAAGTATAAACCTTGTAAGTAAGTGGTGTCGGTAGCCTTGTTGGGTTAAGCATAATGCTTGACTAATAGAATGCATATGTAAGTGTATATATGAACACGTGTGGGATAAGTTGTAGCTAATTGATAAAATGTAGATAAGAATGTATATGCAGTTTGACTTTCTGAAAAGTCAACTGAAATTGAATTAATAATCACAATGCGAGTGTAATGAAATATCATGGGAAGTATGATGCGTGAAGCTAGTATAATTATTCGGCAAGAGGAATTTTACTAAAAGAAATACGTATTTATGAAAGTTACGTGTTAGCATGGTAATAATCTAATCATGAAAATTGGGGCGAATGACGGGCTAAGACTCGGGCGAATGGCTTAAGTATTGATGGGAAAGGAAAGTTTTTGCAATAATGCTAAAATTATGAAATGACATTTTGTAAGTATGTTCAAACTGAAAGTAAGTACAACGCGTACTCCAACATTTATAAACAATAAGTAATAAGTGGCGGTTGACTTTGAAAAGTCAAAACTGTAGAAGTTGACAATAATTAACGAATTGTAAGAATAATACGTAAGAAACAAAATGTGCAACGTAGTATAGCTTGTAAGTGAGAAATATGTGAAAGAAATATAGGTGAATAAACACCGAATCGAAATGAATATTCGAATAAGAAGGTCTACTCGATAATTTTGTAAATGAGAATGGTAGAATGCTTGAAGTGATGAAACTAGTAGAGTTGGTGAAAGGATGCTCGCGGGCGGAGGCTCATCACATGGATGGGTAAGATCAATCCAATTATGGAATGGACTCATGAAGGAGCGGGCCGATCCATTGTCACGGATCGTTGATTTATGCAATGAAATCAAGGTTAGTAAAATATTTAACTCATGATTGATAAGTATGAATTGGTAGATTGAATACCACCTATGAACTAACGAATGGTAGGATAAGTATGGCATAGTATGGAATGTATGACTTTTACCGGTCAATATAAGAAGAAATTTCATCTTAGAATTTTTGCCATTAGGACCTTGAGTGAAATTTTGGGGGTATTGGTTGAATACTCATATGATGAACTTTTGCAACATACTTAATTAAATAGTATAAGTAGTGAATGAAGAGAGAGCAAATAATAAAGTGACATGAATGAAACGGTTCAAGGTTTAACCTGAGGGCGTGCATAGTAAAAGTAACGATAGCAAACATAGAATGATGCTCAACACTCGAGTTAAGTACGATTAAGTGAGTATGAAATAGTAGCCTTGTTGCGATAGTGATACTATAACTTAATATTTATGATAAAGACATGACCATATTCTAACTTTTATGTGACTATGAAAGTAATTAGAAGGATAACATATCAATAATGATTTACGAGTACAAGTAAAAGTAATCAGTTTATCATGATTAAAATGTATGAAAGCATTTTGCTTAATACAAGAGGTAGAGACAAAACTTATGACTATGTTTCTTCATGAATAAAGCTCCTTTGTATAAGACATGAGTGAATTCGTGCCATAGTATGCATAGTGGATGAAAAGAGAGAATGAGCAATCGGTAGGTAAAGGTAGTTATAGTTTGGTAAAAATGAGAAAGGTTTCGGGGACGGAACCTCCTTTAAGGGGGGTAGACTTGTAACACCCCAAAACCCAAGGGCTTAATTAGCTAGTAAGGCTTCTTGGGATATGGCATGAAATATATAAGTCACTAGCTAACTTGGTTAGGGTTATTGTTCACTAAATAAATAAGTTATGACCAAGTAAAAATAAGCAAGCAATCTTGAGGGACCAAATGTGTATATTGTAAAAAATATTATAACTAGTTAGTGGAGAATGAGTGGAACATCAAAACAATGTCTGATGTTCGACATTTCAAGGGGAGAAAGAAAACCCATTCTAGTTTTGAAGAAATTCAACAAATTGAAGGCATTTGGCTTGATGATTATGTGCATGGATTAATATTTAGCATCATCTATCCTTAACAAACATGTGGTGAGTCATAGAAATTGATTTGATTATTTTACAAGTAATTGGTGTATGATAAATTCTTGAATTTGTATGAAATTTAGTATGAAGGTGTGTTAGAATCACCAAATAAAACTTTAGTTATGAACAATTTCAAGTAATTTGATGTTTTTGACATAAACCCATTTGGTGATGATGAAGATGGCGACATGGGTGGATCACCCATGTCCAATGGTTACGCAAATTAGATGTATTATGTAGTATGTGATGTGTAATCGTTATATAGGTTGAGTATGGTATGGAATTTGTTTGATATTTACTTGTGTTGATGAATGAAAGTGATAAGTAGGAAGAAAAGCATGAAATACTTGTACATTATGCTTAGAAAGTAGTACACACACCAAGTGTTTGATGAAATGTCTAAATGACAATAATATGTGAAATTATATGCAAGTAATGGGTAAACATGTATAGAACGTGAGAATAATGAAATTGATAGTAAACTAACATGAGAAGTGTGATTTAGATATAGTTCATGTGGATATTATGTTGAAATGATGTTGGGTTAGCTTAGTTTGGGTTAAGGTGTTAGTTGTAAAAATATGAGAATGCTAGTGTGAATGGAATGGATTATGTATGTATATGTGTGTGTGTATATATATATATAAGTGATAATGTAGTTGTATATGTCATAAAATACGAGTATGTAATACGTATAATGTTAATACTATGGCCTACCATATTAAGATGGATACATGTTCATAATTTGAAAGTGTGTAAGTAGGACAGTTGACTTTCTAAAAGTCAACAATGAATGAATAGCATGGTTAGCCTTTCGGACACAATTGTAATAGTAGAGAAGTCATGTGTTATGTATTTGATGATTTTTGTGTTGTGTATGATGTAATTGAGTTGCGTGAATGTGGAACAAGGTGACTTTTAGTCTATGCCTTATGTATGTGGTATTTGATTAATAAAAACTTAAGTAATGTACGAATGGAAAGAAATGAATGTTAGTATGAATGATCATGTGTCCTAACCATAATGTGATTGTGATGACATGAAAGGATAGGAATCACATTAGCATGGACTCAAGAACAGAAGGTTAACGGCTCAAGCGGAGGCGAGGAAGCAAGCATGAACACGAACGCTTAAGGTAAGTGATTCCCGAACTAAATTTATTTCTATATAATGAGTTTTGATTGCAAGAATGATGGGTAAGAAATGATAGAACAAAAGTAAGTAAGGTCGTATTGGGTAATATGTGAATTAGTTATGAATGAAAACTCTTGTTAAGTTCAAACGGGTCAAAATGTGGAAAGTAATGTGTCGGATGTGGATTTTGGATGTTGTGGTATGGGGACCATGTAAGAATGTTAGTTAATGTTAGTATTAAGGTAAGTATTGTTGTAGCAGGTAAAAAGTAGTTAACTTTGTCAGAAACAACTCGGTAACATCAAACGGGTCAAAATCAAGAAAGTAAGATAAAAGTATAGGATTTGGTTGTAGGAACTTGGGGTTAAGTGTTAGAATGATTTGGGGGATTGTAATAATGTTATTTTACGTTTTGGGAAGTTCGGGATGCGCGAACGTGGGTCGAAACGTCAAAAGAATGAAATCCGACGTCGGTTCTGCAGGGGCAGCGTCGCCGACGCTGGTAGCAGCATCCCCGACGCTGGGCAGCAGTTGGCCGACGCCCTAAGTTGCTGTCTAGGCGCCAGCCGATGCCAGCAGCCCCGTTTCTTTGTTTTTCTACGATTCTGGACCCCGTAGACCCATTCCCAAGCCCCATTAAACTTCCATAATGTACCCCAACCTTACCATATAGTTTTGTGAGGTACGGATGATTATAGAAATCATTTTTAAGCTCCCGAAATGTACCCGAAACTCATTGAAGAGTGTTTATGATGTGCGGGTAAGAATGGGGCGTGTATGCAAGTATGTGTGGGAACGAAATAGATATGTAGGAATGTATGAATAGATTAATCGTATGTTAGTAGATGAAACCCATTAGTAAACACGAATAGAAATGAGTATACGCGTAGGTTGGTATGTAAGAGAGTTATATGTATAGTAGTTTGTGACTAAGAATTGTTAGTATGAATATGTGAGAATGTAAGTTTTATGTAAGAGTTTGGATAGAGGGGTAGGTGTATGAAGTAGAATTTATTATACTCAAATGAGTTGGTTTAGATAATATGTATGCGTGTTATTGAACCATATGTTTTCGAATGAGTGAGACTTGTATGTATGTTTGGTGTAAATATATATGAGTATTAACGATGCTAACCGGGTTGCCTTTGAGAATGAAATAAAATGCAGGTAGATTATTGTTGACTCATTAAAGGTTAAACACCGAGATGAAATGCTTGAATTCAGAAAGATAACCGAATGGAATGTATATGAGGATAGAACGCGACGTGATCCTATAATTATGAATCTTAGATTATATATAATGTCACCAAATACTAATGATGTGAATGTATGTGGTGAATGCAGGTTGTACGGAATCACGGATCATCATCACGAGGTGTAAGTGGTCGAAAATCGAGTCATAAGATAGATTGTACGGGAATGTGTGATTATGTAATTTAGTAAACATAAGTTATGTTTTTTTTTTCATAAATGAGAACGAAGAATGTATTTATTGTAAAAGAGTTATTTTAAAATGGAATTTCAAGTATGTCAAGATGTTTATAAAAAAAGAAATTTTAAGGCTCATATTTCCGCTGCGTCTTTATGGTTAAAACGTGTTTGGGTCTTACACTTCTTCTATAGCTAATTGCTGACAAATTTTGGAAACAATTCTATGGTAAAAATTACGAGTATGGTATGGCAACTATCTATGTTGGTGAAAGGTTTTGGAATGTGATGATGAAAGGATGGACTGATGGATGCGGATTTACTGATGGATGGTCAAAGTTGATTGTAGAAGTTCCCACACCAGTTGAATCTTGGTTGGTTTTCACCATGATTGCATCTAAAACGTTTGAGCTTTCCGTTTTCCATTCCGAGACTAGAACTGAGGTTTCCTTCAAGAAAGCTGATGTAGTTGTTTTGGATGATTCAGTTTATGGAGATGATTGGTTTGATTTATTGGCTGCGGTATAAAATTTTGATGATAAAATACATTGTTTGATAACATGACGGTGATAAGTAACTTTTATTATATTATGCTAATAACTTTTGAAATCTCATTTTGTAGGCTAAACACAAACAACTTCTGGATTCCGGGGAAGTTGCTTTGGATGATGAGGATACTGGAGCTTCCGTTGGTAATTCTAAGCAGTATACGAGTTTTGAGGATATTTTTAATGTATATATACACATGTAATATTTATATATTATTATGATTTAAAATATGGTTTCTTATATATGATCCTTTTTATAAATATAGTTTGCTGATGATGGGCTATTTGATTTAAAGATTGCGCGTCTGGTTGACGAGTCAGATGTTAAAAATGCTGTAAATTTATAATTTTCTACGCATATATTTTATTGTATAATAAGTATAAGAAGGTTTTTTAAAATTTTGTTGTAGCCTGAAGATCATTCTGTAAAAATAGCTGATGATGTTAACGATCCTCAACTACAGTCTAAAGATTTTCCTATTCGTGACATTTCTGCCTCTTCAAGTGTTGTATCTAATGTAAGCGTTTATTAGTTTTATACTGTCTATTTTATTATTATCTCAATATATTGATATTCTTCTGTATCATTGAGTCTTAAACTTCAAACCTGAGTTAAGAAGATAGTTTGTGTTGATAAAGAAAGTTATAAAATTTCAAGAATTTAGAGTTGTTATATTCTAAATTAGTTTACTTAGGTGGATAAGATGCACAAACTTCGTGGCAAGACAATTGTAGAGGATAACCAAACTGTTGATAGACCGTGAAAAGTTCGAAAGGTTCGTTTAGTATCATCCACTTCAGAATCAGTGTTACACTTCACCATACATGTTGAAGATAGACTTGTAAGCTTTTGCAGTCGTTGCTTTGTTTCGTTATTTCAACAATTTCAGTTATATATCAATATTTTATAAAATTCACTATTCAATTTTCTGTTTTTTAGCATCTGCCATCAGATGTATCTTCTCCGTTGGATCTGCATACTGATAATCCTAAGCCTATCAATATCCAGAATCTCAAATTTGAAGTCAAGGAACTGTTTACAACATCTCAAAAAACCAATACTGGATTCAACTACGCTGTTGTTGGATGGTCTTCTTATCTGAGATCTTGCAATATTGCTTTTGGTGATGAACTTTCGTTAGAGTTTCACAAGTCTACTCAATTCCTGAAGCTAAAAAAAGTTGTGCATACCGTGACAAAGATTAAGTCCTCTTAGTTTCATGTCATGATTGTTTGTGGTTGTGCATTTGGTTTGTCGGTGGTACTAATTTTGCTTCTTAGACATGTTCTATATGTAGTTATGTCTATAAACAGCTTTCATTGTCAATGGGGTGCTATTTTTTTTTGTGGATAGGACAATGGAAATACTCATATGTATTTTCTATATTAACTGATGATGCATATTTATAGTTGTCTTTTAGTTATAATAGATAACACGTTTGGGTACAATATCTATACACATATCTATATGTTCTATCAATCTGTGTTATGCATGGTTTTCTAACATCTGACACTTACTATCTATCCATCTGGCAAGTTCTGTTGGAGATAATGGATGACAGTTTTTAGGAAAGTCTGTTGGAAAGCAATAGAAGTTTTTAACAGTTAATAGACAACAGTGGTTTGCTATTAACATAATGGAATTGCTGTTGAATAAACCTATTGACCATTAGTGTATATCAATTTTATAAGTCTGCACTAATTATTTTTTTACGCTCTGTTGAATACTAAATGAGATGTTGACCAAAAGTCAAACAGTTGTTGACCAAAAATCAAACAGATGTTGACCAACAGTTAAACAGATGTTGACCAAAAGTCAAACAGATTTTGAACCACTAAGAATCGTAGTTTAGCAAACAGTGGTTTGACATTGGTCAAACAGACTTTTTGAAAACAGTGATTTGACTTTAAGCAATCATCAATGGAATTGGTCAACTTTATTTGCAAAAATTGGTTTTAACTTTATTTGAATTTGAATTACAAGTACCGTATAATTCTCATTCTTATTGCAAGAATTGGCTTCGATCTAAAGTTAATAAAATATAGTATGCATGGCTTTCTAAGAAACGACCCGTGTTTGCACACGAGTCTCACCGCTAATACTAATAAAAGAATGCATTTAATGCCACATGGCATTCTCTACATCAATTTTAATAATATTGCCATCAAAATGCCATGTGGCAATCCTACCTCAACCTTAATAATAATAATAATAATAATAATAATAATAATAATAATAATAACTAAATTACTATAAGATACATTATCCACTTTAATAAATAATTTTAAATTAACATCCTCTTATTCAAAACAAATTGATATACCATGATTCTTGGGTCAATAAATCGTATTATATGATATAGAGATAAAAGTATGAGAATTACTTTATCTTTTGAATATATTGATTTTACAAGATAGGTATCAAGATTATCTTCGCCTCTATGACATACGATAAAGGGTTGTTATAGTTTTAATAGGTTTGTGTTTAATATGAATATCCTTTAAAAATCAAAAACCTTTTAATCGTTAGTTTATTTTTATCTATAACAAAACTATTATTATTATTATTATTATTATTCAAATTTAATTATTTATGCATTATTATAATAAATTTATTTGGTAATATAACACCTCATTAAGATTAACCACATATATTTCTAAAACCAAATAATTTGAACTATTAACTATTGATAACAATGGTAAAGTTACAAACAAATGATCAAATCGAATTTAACTTTTAATATAGGATTATTGTCACGTGTGTCTCTCTTCTTCAACCTTATAATTTAGACTTACATTTATATTAAAATATTTTTTTCATCCTTATCCTTAATTACTAATAAAATAAATTTAATTTAAATATGTTAATAACCAGATTATGATGCACTATTTAATAAATATTATTAAACGAGTACAATCTATTTTATTAAATATTATCGTAAAGTAAAAATACAATAATTAGATCTTTTTTACTAAACCATCCTTGTTTTAGTACTAATCGAATAACGCAATAATTAGATTATTGTTATGAATGCATCATAATGTGGTGAATGAATGCATCATAATGTGGTGACTCTCCACATATGTAACCTCCATATATTCATTACCTTTGTATTAATGTTAAGCCTCTATAAATAGAGGTTTCATGTAATTGGTATTATACACATGAATAAGAATGAGTTCTCCTATTCTCTTTCTCTCTTACTTTCTATAATACTTGTTCTTTATGTTTATAGTTATACGTTGGTTGCTAGTATGTCGTTGTTTCACAACACGTTATCAGCACGAGACTCTAAACACGGAATTCTGGTAATTCACATCCAGGACGTCATCAAAAATCAAAGTTCTCAAAAGATTATTAGTCGGCGTGACTATCCTACAAGTAATTTTTATTTTGATTCATGAGATTTATTAATTATTATTCTTGTATTACTTATCCGTATTAAATCTTTGGATGATTAATTTATATTTTCAATTTCAAGCATCCAAAAGCCATCATTCTTATTACCATAAAAATATTGAAAAGAAATTTTTGAATATCATAAAACAAATCTTTTGGATCAATATTGAAGATTTCAATCATTGAGATGTTATTTAATTACTTTGAACAAATCAAAACGATGCTAACAAAAACAATGGTTTCTATAAAATTTTTGGTTGATATATTTAGTATTCTAATCAGAAAGAATTTGATACAACCTTATAAAAAAAGTAGATGTTGATCCAATATTAAAAAAAAAATTAAAAAAAAAAAAACAGGATTCGTATAATGTGGACTAGATTTTTTTATGTAAATTTCAGTAATTAATTATTAAGGTGTCGGTAATTAGTAATTTTTGCATGATCTCTAAATTTTAAATAAATATACTTGGGTTGTCTTCTATCCCAATAAATATGAGTATTATTACAATTGATCTCCTCACATGATCGCTATCGATAAACTAAAATATTTACAATCTAGTGATGCTCATCTGCATATTCCTTGAGCCACCATTATCATATATTTATGCTTCTTTATTAACCCTGTTAAGTTGTAAATAAAATTGTTGAATTAGTTTGATTTGAGGATGTTAGATATGAACCCTGTTAAGTTGTAAGTAAAACTGTTGAATTATTTTGATTTGAGAAAGTTAATTTGCAATCTAAAGAATATTATATGTGCTTTTAGAACTCATGAAAAACAATTAAATTCAATATCACAAAGTATGGAACTCAATATTTATGGACTAAACAGTGCAATTGTATTAGGTATATCTGCTTGTATTGGTGGTAAGATATAAATGATGTATGTACTAGATTTCATTTTGTGTAGTTTATAATTTAAATGGATTTAGTGATGTTATAGGATTAAATATTTGGTTATACATTTATTTATGCATAAACCAATTGTATTCTTAAAAAATTAAAGAATGCTTTAAACGATATTAATGTTGGTTAATGCTTAAAATTAAAATCATTAAATATCATTTTTCCCATCATGTTGGTTAATGCTTAGAAATTAAAATCACTGAATATCATTTAATTCATTCTTTATTGGTTTTAATTATATTGTTAATTATGTTATGAATACATCATTATTAAGAGTGACTATGTTATGAATACATCATTAGGAAGTGACTCTCCATAATAACGTTTGATGGAGATGAATTTGTAGTATACAATAGTTGACAGATCTATCTATATAATAAAAGAAACCATTTATGAGACACATGTCACTCATTGGAGCCATCTATTTATTATCAATAATTAATTTAATTAAAAGATAAATTATACAATTGAATTTAGTATAAAATTAATTATTAATTATAACCTAAGAAAATAGGTTTTTTATTTATTTATCACAACAAATTTGTTGAGTTTATCATATGCCTCTAAACTTTAGTGGTAACATCTTTAACCCATTAATCTTAATAATTTTGTTTCGTTTTCATTCCTTTCACTTTATTATAATTACTATTTGACCCTCAACTTTAGTTTTCCCTTTAACACTTTATTGTAATTACAATTAGACTCGAAACTTTTATTTTTTTACTTATTTATTTTCGTTTCTTTTTAGTTTTTTTTCTCAAGGTAATTTTTTTTAACTTTCGTATGTCCTGTCGTAAGTAGGTTATTTTATTCACGTTATGAGTTATTTGTTTTTATGATTATAATGAGTGTTGATACCATTATTGACTGAACCATCAGATTTAATTATTTATCCTTAAAATCTAATTTAATTAAAAGATAAATTATACAATTGAATTTAATATAAACTTAATTATTAATTTTACACTAATATCTTAACTTCATAAAAACAATTCGTATATCTTAACTTCATAAAAACAATTCGTATACGAGATGATATAATATTTTGAAATTTTCATCATATTTAATTATTTATCCTTGAAATCTAATATTATGTTATTCAATTAATATAAACATAATATAATCACAAATTTCAAATCACCGTTTAGCAATCCTTCGATATTATTATTATTATTATTATTATTATTATTATCATCTAATCTAATATTTTGTTAAAATAATATAAATATAATATTCAAACATAGATCATTGTGTAATTTTATCATCATACACGTGAATATTAGCCATAAACTATATAAAAAAAATATTACCATAGTCTCATGTTAACATAAACATTGTGTATCCTCATTATCCTCGCAATCACTCTATCTATCGTGTATCGAGTATGTCCATTAGTTTTTTTAAAGATATAACTTTTTTTATTATCTTATCTGCTATATAAATTTAGATTTATTCAACACGTGTAATGCACAAGGTTTTTTTAAAGATATAACTTATTTTATTATTTACTATACAAAATTGCGTATAATTAACCCATGTAATACATGGGGGTTTTAAAAATAAAACTTTTTATAATTATTATTTGGTGTATAAAATTAGTTTTATTCAACTTGTGAAATATACGAGGTTTTTAATTATTTAATTTATAAAATTATATATATTCAACCCGTGTAATACACGGGGTTCTAACCTTCTGATGTGTAAAACTTGTATTTGACATATAAATTTTAATGTGATTGTTCCTAACAATTTAACTAGAAATACAATATGATAAGTATATGTTTATAGTGTTCTTATTTGATATATAAGAATAAGAAATTTGGTGCTTTATATGACATTACATGAGATGTTATCATATAATTTTTAATCCGTTTGATGACAAGTTATAGCTATATTTTAGTAGTAAAAAAACATATATTGATTTACTCATCTTTCTTTATAAATGTTATCTTACTATTAATCAAGATGTAAGATTTTATTGTGGCTTTCATCATATATCACCACTAATTTGAAAACTAACGCACACGATTTCGATAAATTAAAGCATGACCTATAATAATAGGCTTATCCCTATTGCAATGTTATGTGTCTTCTATATGCTTTGATTTATTTAGATGATATATTAAATAAAAAAAATTATATATTTCTTACAATTGATGAAAAAAATCTTATTTTATAAGGTTGTATCATAACCTATTTATTTGGTGATATGTTATATAGTCATGCATTGTATAATCTAATGTATATATTATGTTCCATATGTTATAAATTTGGAAGGGGACATCAAAGTGACAAGATTTGTGGTATATGATCACAAGCTATAAAAACGATTGAATTATGGTCACGGTTCATATAAAAAGATACCTGGAGTGTCTAACTTCTCAAAGCTTATTATGAGTTTATCAAAGCTTGTAAGATTTTAAGCTGATAAGTATAAATGTCTCGGTTATATAACTACATCTCGATTTATATCATGTGATGAGAAAAATATATATCATAATCCATTGAACAAAACAATTTTCATCGTCAAATATCATTAATTGTTAAAGAATATATATAAAGTTTGAAACAACAAGCATGGAAGTTCTGTGGTACTAATCCATTCCCTGATGTGAATGCGATGATATATGATCAATTCAAAGGTTATGATCATATACATAACTAAGAAAATTGTAATGATGCCACCATGAATGTTGTATGGGAGTATAGCAAATATGGCTAGAAGACTATATTAGAAGTTACTAGAAATGATACTAATTTTTCACAATATTCCATTAAATCAAATATGGTGAGTAACCAGAAGTTACTAGAATATTTATACGTTCACCACATGGCATGACCAAATAGGTCATCAAGATAGCATCATGATATGCTAAACAATCAAACATGCTAACCGGCACCTTAGCACCTCTAAGTAATCTAAAAACATTGCTCCCAAAATGCCTTATCATATGTCTAGTTAGTTTTTTTTGTGGCAAATAAATTTTTATGCCCTTCCAAACAATAAACTCCTACAAACAATCCCTCTTATATGGGACCATTGAAATGTACAGTTGTGTGGATTGTGGCATTCATACATGGTTACATGTGAGTTTTTAGCTACCCGTATGTAGCATATGCCCAACACTATAGAACGTTGTTTTTTTTGACATGGTTTAACACTGTTCTTTGACAACCCAATTGTAGGGACCATTGTTGGGCACAATGTGAAATATAGTGAGAGGCATACGTAGTCGAGACGGAATTCGTCGATTGATTATATCAATTAACCAACTGCTTATCACAAATACTCCCCATTACAACTGGTCTCCTGAAGAGAACAAAGTTTCCATTTTTTTTATATATTTTGTTGTGCAGCCTATGTACCAATAGCACCACCATAACATATAAAATGGGATATGTACATCGTATTCCCAGTCTTAGGGGGAGACAAGAAAATGAAAGACCGGTAACATAAAAAAATGCATCATATTATATATCGACCCCTGAAGTGGTCAATCTGAAGTCTAAAAGAAAGAGCGTGTATTTGCAAATAATAACAAATGAAATACAAGATGCATTCACTAACACAAATAAGGTGACAAAGTCACATATACCAGCTTAAACTTATCTGCTCGAATGGAAGTACTCACAAAATGATTATCATATTAATAAATTGTGAGAGATAAATCGGTTCCAAAAAGATAAACCCCACAAACACAAAAAGAGCAGAGTAACGCAGTTGGTGTAACCCCAAAAGAGGTGGCACATAAAACACCATAAGTGGTTACATACAAAACCCCAGAAATGGTTGCATACTAAACCTTAAAGAAGGTTCTTGTCAAAACCCCAAAAGAGGCTAATGGAGTTCTAAAAGAAACTCTAGAACCAAACAAATATGAGATCGCGATGAATTATGTACAAAATAAGTACAATATGGAACCGTAATGAAACACGTGTAAAATGATATATTTGATTATGCTATAGCAATAGATGTAATCGATGAAAAAAAAGATTATGTATATAGAAAGTGTGCAAGAGTGCACGCACACAAATAGCCAAAATGGCTACATGACTTAAGGTTGAACTAAATTTGCTCGACAAACTAAACGTTTTCGAACCAGCAGTTCGAACACCCATAGACGTCAAACCAATAGGTTATAAATGAGTGTCTTAAATAAAAGGAAACGTAAATAATGAGTTTTTGCGATGTAAGGCACACTTTTTAACATAAAGATTTTTCCCAAATCCCAGTAGTTGATTACGAGGAAA
Source organism: Helianthus tuberosus (assembly GCA_030545235.1). NCBI lineage: Eukaryota > Viridiplantae > Streptophyta > Magnoliopsida > Asterales > Asteraceae > Helianthus > Helianthus tuberosus. Next base: position 59,751,427 of record CM060358.1, read on the forward strand.
CGTATACCCCTGTAGTGGATGCGATAATCTTTAGATGTTTAAGCGGCCTCGCAATCTCAGAATGACTTCAGATAAAACAACTTATGGATGTCATCACCGTATACATGTATGAGATAATTGCAAATGACATCTGTATGAAAACCCCCTGAAGGATTAAAAATGCTAAAAGCATTATGAAACAATAACCCCATAGGTGTTATATATGTGAATCTTAAAGGAAACTACTTGTATGTGGTACACTCGACTATACTCTGAAAAGAGAGGTATAATTTTGATAAATGAGCTACATCTATTTAAACAAGATTTCACTCTTACAGTGATAATGTAAACATCATCGAGAGGGAAGTCTCAAACTAAAGAGGAAAATTTTGAATGACCTTTACAAAGTGTAGTTATTCTCGACCTGTAGTTCGAGTATATATGTACTATTTTTTCTCATCAATCTGACTACATCTAGAAGATGTTATATAGAAAAAGCTCATTCGTTGAGTCATGAACGATTGTCTGATCGCTTGACATAGAAAAAATATTCTTATCAACCCAAGAAAGGGATGTTGAACTACTTAGTCAAAAAGTACCATGGCTAAAGTGCAATTGTGCATTAACTTAACTTTCTAGCTATGCATGATAATATATATTTTTTATTTGAATTTATCAACATGATATAACACATGTCCAATGAGGAGACATTTGAATGGTGAAGCAGATATGTCGATACCCTAAAGGTAAGAATGATATGTGTCTATATTTTACTAACCCATGAAAGCTAGTTCTGTTAGTCTTGTAGATATAAAGAATGTAACACAAATAGTCTTGGATCTTATGGTATTTGTTCGCAAGAGGAAGCACTAGAAGTCTCACAAGAAGATTTCACAATATTACTCAATATAAAGGATTGCACTTCAAGGCATCAAACGATAAATCATTCTACAAAAGTTTTGAGCAACTTTCGAGGATGATGGACACACTTTACTTAAAGGATACATATTTGAGGGGTAGATTTATTCAAGTTGCACTCTCTTTTTCCCTTAACTAAGTTTTTTCCCAATGGGTTTTCTTAGTAAGGTTTTTAATGAGGCAACATGTTACACCCGTTCTTATAAATAAAGGTTTAACGCATATTTTGCGAAAACAATCAGGTAATTAATGATTACATATACATCGGAAATACGGGATTATTAAAAACTTTTTACAAATTAAAGTGATACCACATAATGTGGTTTCATTCGCCGTTTTAGAATAACGACGAAACAACTTGCGGAAGCTACATTTAACGCGTGTTCGGTTCTTGCTCGACGCTTGATCTTCATCCGGGGCCTTCGACATTCACCTGAGTTCAAAACCAACTTAAAAGTTAGTTTTGATAATCACATACATATGGGTTGAAACATCTAATTAAAGAAAAATCAGGAAATCCCAATATTAAACCCTTGATCCTAGAAACAAGGATTCAAATCCAGCCTCCACCGTAACTTACGGTGGTCACCGTAAGTTACGATGGCCCCTGAATTAATATGTCCCCACCGTAAATCAGTAGAGAACTGGCGTAAAGATTTCAGGCCCCACCGTAACTTACGGTGGGCACCGTAAGTTACGGTGGCCCCTGTATCAGCCCCTTCCTTTTTGCCGTTTTTGACACGAAAACTTTCGTATCTTTCAATCCGTTTGTCCGTTTGACCTACCGTTTCTTCCTATGTGATTGTAATTTGATCCTTCATCATATGGAGTTAAAATCCAACTTCCGGATTAACAAAAATTAAGACTTTTAAGTCTTCGACTTTTTACCCTTTCTACCAAATTTTTGACCCGTTCGCGATTTTATCAAACAAACATGTTGTTTGATTCTAATTTCTCATCATTTCCATATTGCTTATCATATTAGATTCAAATCACGGGTTTATATACATTCTTAAACCCGTTTTCTTACTTAGTTGTCTAATTGACCCGTTAAGGGCATTTAAGCACTTTTACGCATAATTCCTACTCATTTATTTATCAAATGATCTTCCATCACAACTATATTTGTGATGGGTTTAATGTGGCTATCTATATAATCCAAATTTTACCCCTCAGATTATCATTTTACCCTAAGGATAGTCATTTTACGTGATTGACCCGTTCATAGGCATTTGACCCCCAAGGTTTATGCATACAACTCTTACATATGTCTATGTGTTACATAATGATAAAACTAGTATCTAAACGACCCCCTCTAAGGGTCGTTTGCCCGATTTACCTATCAAGGGCATTTTCGTCATCTTAATTCCTCCTTTTACGACATAGGTCCCTTTGCTAAGGTATTTGACCAACATTGCATTTTTAACCATGAATTTATATATATACGTACCTGGCTCGAGTCAACATATAGACCCGTCTTATACCTCGCGTTAATTAACCAATATTCTATGGCGTCGCAATTATCCAATTTGCTATTCACTCCTGGTAACATACAACTTGACAACCTCATTAGTCAATATTGTCAAATGGTATTATCATCACCATTTGACCCGTTTGGACTACAAGACCAAACATTTACATAATTTAGAATAAAAGCATGATTTTGAATTTCCAAATTCACCCATTTGCCCCATTTACCATAAACCATGGTTTTTATCATTTATACTCGTCCCGACTTGTGTCAATCGTGTCGGAACCCTTATTTCGGATATTACATTATTCGTATTCATAGTTTATAAAACAAACACGTGTTCTACAAAAAGGGTGTAAGTTTTACTTACCTCGTATCCAAGCTACACTTTTCTTTTCCTTCTTGATTCGTTTAACCCGCTTTCTCCCCAAGCTTCACCTAGCTTGTTAAGTGCCAACTATTATTCATCATTCACAAGGTGGTTAGTTTAATCATGACTTAATACGATTATTCCACCTTACGCATTTCTATATCTAATTATCATTCATCACATCGTAGGTCAGTTTGACTTTTTTAAAAGTCAAATGCCCATTAGTATACTAAATGCATATTTGAGTTCATCAACTAGTTTTTGCATTCTTTAATTACCCAGTAGGCGTTATCTTTAGGCCACCATTTTAGCCAAAGTTCTAACCACGTTTATCACATTTCAATCACTTTAATTAGTTCAAGCGATTATCAAGACTAATTTATTCATTCATTTCACAAGAATTAAGGGTTCTCATCTATAAGTGAGACCCGTTCATCATATCACTAGCATTCATCCCAACACCTTATATAATCAAGTTCTTCATATGAACTAATATACTACACGATTTCATACACCTATTTATATGAACGGAATTACCAATTTCATCATAACATACAAAAACCCACTTCAAGTCATGCATAAGCTTTCACTCAAACTTATAATTTGTTCAAGTATCTAACTTCAACTATCAATTATGACGATTTTTAGAACAAATATATCATCATCTTCACTACATAATCAAAACCCACTTGTCTAAAAGTGGTAAATCATCAAATTACTCGAATCATAGCATGTTATGTGTGATTTTCACTTAGGGTTTCGTTCCTAAGCAAGTATACATCACTAATCTAGCCATAGCTTCTCTAATCCATGCCTAATTCGTGATTAGGATGATTATCAAATTCTTACAACATCACTAAACATCAACATTTTACATACCTTATGATCCCCACGACTTGGTGATCGTTTATACGTGTTCATGCATTTGATTTGAGCTGGATTTGACCTTCAATTTGATGATTCTTGTTGAAGTTAGGGTTTGGGCTCCAAAGAGCTCTTCCTGGTCGATCTCTACACACACCCTTAGTGTGTGTATTGTGTGTTATTACTTGTTTTAATTAAAACAAGTTTCCCACTTGGCAAGTATTAGTCCCTCATGTTTTATTTTGATCAATTGAAGCTACAACTTACCATTTATCACTTAGCCACATACTAGTAACTAGGTTAATTATCCCTAGTTAACTTAATAGGTTCGGGAAGTTATAACCCGTTATATTTTAAGTCCCGTTAACTCGGGCCTTTCATAACTTTATTTTTCTCAAGCAATTTATTTCCCCCTTTTTATTAACATTAGGTTTATTTATTTAAGTCCTAATATTTACCGGGTTAAATTTTACCACTAACGGTATTTTACCCGTCCATCACTATTAACGAGGTTTGATTACTAAACCCGTTTTCGGGGTGTTACAAGTCTACCCCACTTAAAGAGGTTTCGTCCTCGAAACCTTTTCTTACATAATTCATTGAGTTTAAACTCAATGTATTTGATCCAAGAAATCTTTTAAACATTACTTATACTTTTAACCAATTGTTAGTATTACCAGAAGAGTATGGTAACATCGTTTTGGTTACTAATTGTGTACGTATCTCATACGACATAGTGCAACTTGAAATGACGTAATCTCGTTATTTCCACTAGTTTAGTTAACTTAACGATATTCATCGCTTTCATATACTATCGAATTATTTATGAATCCGTTACTTTAACCCGTTTAATGGTCTCTAGTGAATTCTTTCACTTTTAGCAACAAATTCTTTTGTTTTCAAATTTATTTATTCGGTTCAGTTATACCGAATCCACCGCTTACAAGCCAACCAAATTTCTTGATTTGAATTGCTAACCTTAACCGGTCTCCCTAACTAGACTTATTAGTCCAGTTACTTTTTACCACTCGCTAGGTTATAATGTGATTCTACTTCACATTTCATTTCTTGACTGTGATCGTGTCACCTCTTGTTTAATTTATATCAACCTTTCATTTTCGAAAATATCACTTTTCAAATATATCGTCTTGCGCCTATCAGTGTCAAGACTTGTATCTTCCATGTTTACTATTTAAATTCCTATCAGAATTTATATTTGTAAAAATGTTATTTCTTACTAAAACCAAAGTTTTAGTTTTAGGATCTTCTCTTTAACTTTTGTCAATTATCCATACCAGGATATTGACAGTACATAATTTATTCTTTTACAGTCTTAGTTTTATGCGGGGATTCTCAATTGATTCCCTCACTTTATCTAATTAACCCGTAGGTTTTATCACTTAGCCTTATGGGCTATTTTGATTAGACTTTCACCTCTTTAGGGCGAAGTCCTTATAATTTTTTTCTAATCATGACCCGTGGGTCGTTTTAGTCTCGTAGACCTTTCATTTGTTTATAACCCTAAAGGTTATGTTGATCCCGTAGATCACTCCTTACCCATGTCATTCTTAAAATATATGTTTGATGTCAAGGCACCCTGTTTTTGTTCGAGGAATCCTTTGGTTTCAAGCTTATGTTCCATTAACCTAGATTGTAGTTTCGTGGCTACAATTGTTTTATTTCGGACAATTTTCCGACTTTATGACTTCTCACGTCAGTTATGTGTCAGTTCTTCTTGTGCTTTCTGTTATTTGATTTACATATATTCTTATTCGGTTATGTCCCATTACCGGGCTCATTACTCTTTTGCATTTAACGCTACCTTTATCTGGCTAGCGCTTATTTGTGCCATCCGACTTGACATTATATTCAACCCGTTCAACTTTAAAATAGTTGAATATAATTTATTCAAAATTTCTATTTACATTATTTTGTCGTCTTTTAGTTATGACTCAAAACCCGAGCCTTTTAACTTTCCATCCGAGTTCCCGTTTCTCGGTCTACGCATGTGTTAAATTCTTACCCACCAACTGGGTGTTGTACCGAAGTCGTTATTATTGCAACCCTCCCGGTATGCATTAAGACCTCGCTTCATTTTTATATTCCGAATTTGTCCTCAAGTTTGACGTTTTACAAAAATGGCCCGTTAAGAGGCATATTTGCATTTTCCGGGTTCGAGTGCAAGTACACTCCCTCCCAAAGCATATCCTAATCATCTTACATGTTTGCATTCTCCGGGTTCGAGTGTAAGTACACCCCTCCCGGTGCATATCTTAATCATTTTACATGTTTCTTTGTCCCTTTTCTCGAGCTCATTTGATTCATTTTGGGTACTTTTTAATTTGTCCCACTCACCCCGTCCTTACTACATCGGATGTAAGTATGTCCATCATAAAAAGTTCATGGTATCATGTGTTCACTACCTACTTGGCGAGAGTAGGCGATCAACACATGACATACATGACCCTTTTATAACTTTCACATCACATCCCATGTAAGTAACACCTCTATTTATTTCTCTTGGAAACAATATCCTGGATAGGTATTCTATTCAGGTTTTTCCAAGTTTTCAATCTACATTTGCAACTATCAGTTTCTACGTATTTTTTGCATATTTATATTCATGCAATAATTTAAACGTGCACCTGGTAAATGCTTGCCCTAACGGGCTTTCTTGCCATTACTTATTTGCAATCATTACACGATTTAGGTTCTTGATGAGTATGCTCTTCTTGTCCTATCTCGGATCGTCTCATCATCATATCTACAATTCGTTCCACCCTCGTCATCTTCAGACGCGAGTGTCCTTCAATTAAACATTCACAAGAGTTAGTAATGTCAACTTCAATAATCGCCCGTATTATAATACAAGGCTTTTTCTATCATACGCGTCAACGCGCGTATTTTCATCAACCATATCAATCCTTTTAATTGGGGTAACGTGTATCACACGATAGCCCTATGTGTTGTTTATAACACTTTAGCATGCTAAACTATTAACATACATGTACTTACCGGATTTGCGATCAAGCCTCGAACCGAACACCAATCTTTATCAAGAGCATAAGGTTTAAGTCCAAGCATAGTTTTCCCGCCATACTTGAATCTCTTAAACCAAGGCTCTGATACCAACTTGTAACACCCGTTCTTATAAATAAAGGTTTAACGTATATTTTGCGAAAACAATCAGGTAATTAATGATTACATATACATCAGAAATACGGGATTATTAAAAACTTTTTACAAATTAAAGTGATACCACATAATGTGGTTTCATTCGCCGTTTTAGAATAATGACGAAACAACTTGCGGAAGCTTCATTTAATGCGTGTTCGGTTCTTGCTCGACGTTTGATCTTCATCCAGGGCCTTCGACATTCACCTGAGTTCAAAACCAACTTAAAAGTAAGTTTTGATAATCACATAAATACGGGTTGAAACATCGAATTAAAGAAAAATCAGGAAATCCCAATATTAAACCCTTGATCCTAGAAACAAGGATTCAAATCCAGCCTCCACCGTAACTTACGGTGGTCACCGTAAGTTACGGTGGCCCCTGAATTAATATGTCCCCACCATAAATCAGTAGAGAACTGGCGTAAAGATTTCAGCCCCCACCGTAACTTACGGTGGGCACCGTAAGTTACGGTGGCCCCTGTATCAGCCCCTTCCTTTTTGCCGTTTTTGATACGAAAGCTTTCGTATCTTTCAATCCGTTTGTCCGTTTGACCTACCGTTTCTTCCTACGTGATTGTAATTTGATCCTTCATCATATGGAGTTAAAATCCAACTTCCGGATTAACAAAAATTAAGACTTTTAAGTCTTCGACTTTTTACCCTTTCTACCAAATTTTTGACCCGTTCGCGATTTTATCAAACAAACATGTTGTTTGATTCTAATTTCTCATCATTTCCATATTGCTTATCATATTAGATTCAAATCACGGGTTTATATACATTCTTAAACCCGTTTTCTTACTTAGATGTCTAATTGACCCGTTAAGGGCATTTAAGCACTTTTACGCATAATTCCTACTCATTTATTTCTAGCTTCTCATTTCCATATTATTTATCAAATGATCTTCCATCAAAACTATATTTGTGATGGGTTTAATGTGGCTATCTATAAAATCCAAATTTTACCCCTCAGATTATCATTTTACCCTAAGGATAGTCATTTTACGTGATTGACCCGTTCATAGGCATTTGACCCCCAAGGTTTATGCATACAACTCTTACATATGTCTATGTGTTACATAATGATAAAACTAGTATCTAAACGACCCCCTCTAAGGGTCGTTTGCCCGATTTACCTATCAAGGGCATTTTCGTCAACTTAATTCCTCCTTTTACGACATAGGTCCCTTTGCTAAGGTATTTGACCAACATTGCATTTTTAACCATGAATTTATATATATACGTACCTGGCTCGAGTCAACATATAGACCCGTCTTATACCTCGCGTTAATTAACCAATATTCTATGGCGTCGCAATTATCCAATTTGCTATTCACTCCTGGTAACATACAACTTGACAACCTCATTAGTCAATATTGTCAAATGGTATTATCATCACCATTTGACCCGTTTGGACTACAAGACCAAACATTTACATAATTTAGAATAAAAGCATGATTTTGAATTTCCAAATTCACCCATTTGCCCCATTTACCATAAACCATGGTTTTTATCATTTATACTCGTCCCGACTTGTGTCAATCGTGTCGGAACCCTTATTTCGGATATTACATTATTCGTATTCATAGTTTATAAAACAAACACGTGTTCTACAAAAAGGGTGTAAGTTTTACTTACCTCGTATCCAAGCTACACTTTTCTTTTCCTTCTTGATTCGTTTAACCCGCTTTCTCCCCAAGCTTCACCTAGCTTGTTAAGCGCCAACTATTATTCATCATTCACAAGGTGGTTAGTTTAATCATGACTTAATACGATTATTCCACCTTACGCATTTCTATATCTAATTATCATTCATCACATCGTAGGTCAGTTTGACCTTTTTAAAAGTCAAATGCCCATTAGTATACTAAATGCATATTTGAGTTCATCAATTAGTTTTTGCATTCTTTAATTACCCAGTAGGCGTTATCTTTAGGCCACCATTTTAGCCAAAGTTCTAACCACGTTTATCACATTTCAATCACTTTAATTAGTTCAAGCGATTATCAAGACTAATTTATTCATTCATTTCACAAGAATTAAGGGTTCTCATCTATAAGTGAGACCCGTTCATCATATCACTAGCATTCATCCCAACACCTTATATAATCAAGTTCTTCATATGAACTAATATACTACACGATTTCATACACCTATTTATATGAACGGAATTACCAATTTCATCATAACATACAAAAACCCACTTCAAGTCATGCATAAGCTTTCACTCAAACTTATAATTTGTTCAAGTATCTAACTTCAACTATCAATTATGACGATTTTTAGAACAAATATATCATCATCTTCACTACATAATCAAAACCCACTTGTCTAAAAGTGGTAAATCATCAAATTACTCGAATCATAGCATGTTATGTGTGATTTTCACTTAGGGTTTCGTTCCTAAGCAAGTATACATCACTAATCTAGCCATAGCTTCTCTAATCCATGCCTAATTCGTGATTAGGATGATTATCAAATTCTTACAACTTCACTAAACATCAAGATTTTACATACCTTATGATCCCCACGACTTGGTGATCGTTTATACGTGTTCATGCATTTGATTTGAGCTGGATTTGACCTTCAATTTGATGATTCTTGTTGAAGTTAGGGTTTGGGCTCCAAAGAGCTCTTCCTGGTCGATCTCTACACACACCCTTAGTGTGTGTATTGTGTGTTATTACTTGTTTTAATTAAAACAAGTTTCCCACTTGGCAAGTATTAGTCCCTCATGTTTTATTTTGATCAATTGAAGCTACAACTTACCATTTATCACTTAGCCACATACTAGTAACTAGGTTAATTATCCCTAGTTAACTTAATAGGTTCGGGAAGTTATAACCCGTTATATTTTAAGTCCCGTTAACTCGGGCCTTTCATAACTTTATTTTTCTCAAGCAATTTATTTCCCCCTTTTTATTAACATTAGGTTTATTTATTTAAGTCCTAATATTTACCGGGTTAAATTTTACCACTAACGGTATTTTACCCGTCCATCACTATTAACGAGGTTTGATTACTAAACCCGTTTTCGGGGTGTTACAAGTCTACCCCCCTTAAAGAGGTTTCGTCCTCAAAACCTTTTCTTACATAATTCATTGAGTTTAAACTCAATGTATTTGATCCAAGAAATCTTTTAAACATTACTTATACTTTTAACCAATTGTTAGTATTACCAGAAGAGTATGGTAACATCGTTTTGGTTACTAATTGTGTACGTATCTCATACGACATAGTGCAACTTGAAATGACGTAATCTCGTTATTTCCACTAGTTTAGTTAACTTAACGATATTCATCGCTTTCATATACTATCGAATTATTTATGAATCCGTTACTTTAACCCGTTTAATGGTCTCTAGTGAATTCTTTCACTTTTAGCAACAAATTCTTTTGTTTTCAAATTTATTTATTCGGTTCAGTTATACCGAATCCACCGCTTACAAGCCAACCAAATTTCTTGATTTGAATTGCTAACCTTAACCGGTCTCCCTAACTAGACTTATTAGTCCAGTTACTTTTTACCACTCGCTAGGTTATAATGTGATTCTACTTCACATTTCATTTCTTGACTGTGATCGTGTCACCTCTTGTTTAATTTATATCAACCTTTCATTTTCGAAAATATCACTTTTCAAATATATCGTCTTGCGCCTATCAGTGTCAAGACTTGTATCTTCCATGTTTACTATTTAAATTCCTATCAGAATTTATATTTGTAAAAATGTTATTTCTTACTAAAACCAAAGTTTTAGTTTTAGGATCTTCTCTTTAACTTTTGTCAATTATCCATACCAGGATATTGACAGTACATAATTTATTCTTTTACAGTCTTAGTTTTATGCGGGGATTCTCAATTGATTCCCTCACTTTATCTAATTAACCCGTAGGTTTTATCACTTAGCCTTATGGGCTATTTTGATTAGACTTTCACCTCTTTAGGGCGAAGTCCTTATAATTTTTTTCTAATCATGACCCGTGGGTCGTTTTAGTCTCGTAGACCTTTCATTTGTTTATAACCCTAAAGGTTATGTTGATCCCGTAGATCACTCCTTACCCATGTCATTCTTAAAATATATGTTTGATGTCAAGGCACGCTGTTTTTGTTCGAGGAATCCTTTGGTTTCAAGCTTATGTTCCGTTAACCTAGATTGTAGTTTCGTAGCTACAATTGTTTTATTTCGGACAATTTTCCGACTTTATGACTTCTCACGTCAGTTATGTGTCAGTTCTTCTTGTGCTTTCTGTTATTTGATTTACATATATTCTTATTCGGTTATGTCCCATTACCGGGCTCATTACTCTTTTGCATTTAACGCTACCTTTATCTGGCTAGCGCTTATTTGTGCCATCCGACTTGACATTATATTCAACCCGTTCAACTTTAAAATAGTTGAATATAATTTATTCAAAATTTCTATTTACATTATTTTGTCGTCTTTTAGTTATGACTCAAAACCCGAGCCTTTTAACTTTCCATCCGAGTTCCCGTTTCTCGGTCTACGCATGTGTTAAATTCTTACCCACCAACTGGGTGTTGTACCGAAGTCGTTATTATTGCAACCCTCCCGGTATGCATTAAGACCTCGCTTCATTTTTATATTCCGAATTTGTCCTCAAGTTTGACGTTTTACAAAAATGGCCCGTTAAGAGGCATATTTGCATTTTCCGGGTTCGAGTGCAAGTACACTCCCTCCCAAAGCATATCCTAATCATCTTACATGTTTGCATTCTCCGGGTTCGAGTGTAAGTACACCCCTCCCGGTGCATATCTTAATCATTTTACATGTTTCTTTGTCCCTTTTCTCGAGCTCATTTGATTCATTTTGGGTACTTTTTAATTTGTCCCACTCACCCCGTCCTTACTACATCGGATGTAAGTATGTCCATCATAAAAAGTTCATGGTATCATGTGTTCACTACCTACTTGGCGAGAGTAGGCGATCAACACATGACATACATGACCCTTTTATAACTTTCACATCACATCCCATGTAAGTAACACCTCTATTTATTTCTCTTGGAAACAATATCCTGGATAGGTATTCTATTCAGGTTTTTCCAAGTTTTCAATCTACATTTGCAACTATCAGTTTCTACGTATTTGTTGCATATTTATATTCATGCAATAATTTAAACGTGCACCTGGTAAATGCTTGCCCTAACGGGCTTTCTTGCCATTACTTATTTGCAATCATTACACGATTTAGGTTCTTGATGAGTATGCTCTTCTTGTCCTATCTCGGATCGTCCCATCATCATATCTACAATTCGTTCCACTCTCGTCATCTTCAGACGCGAGTGTCCTTCAATTAAACATTCACAAGAGTTAGTAATGTCAACTTCAATAATCGCCCGTATTATAATACAAGGCTTTTTCTATCATACGCGTCAACGCGCGTATTTTCATCAACCATATCAATCCTTTTAATTGGGGTAACGTGTATCACACGATAGCCCTATGTGTTGTTTATAACACTTTAGCATGCTAAACTATTAACATACATGTACTTACCGGATTTGCGATCAAGCCTCGAACCGAACACCAATCTTTATCAAGAGCATAAGGTTTAAGTCCAAGCATAGTTTTCCCGCCATACTTGAATCTCTTAAACCAAGGCTCTGATACCAACTTGTAACACCCGTTCTTATAAATAAAGGTTTAACGTATATTTTGCGAAAACAATCAGGTAATTAATGATTACATATACATCAGAAATACGGGATTATTAAAAACTTTTTACAAATTAAAGTGATACCACATAATGTGGTTTCATTCGCCGTTTTAGAATAATGACGAAACAACTGCGGAAGCTTCATTTAATGCGTGTTCGGTTCTTGCTCGACGTTTGATCTTCATCCAGGGCCTTCGACATTCACCTGAGTTCAAAACCAACTTAAAAGTAAGTTTTGATAATCACATAAATACGGGTTGAAACATCGAATTAAAGAAAAATCAGGAAATCCCAATATTAAACCCTTGATCCTAGAAACAAGGATTCAAATCCAGCCTCCACCGTAACTTACGGTGGTCACCGTAAGTTACGGTGGCCCCTGAATTAATATGTCCCCACCATAAATCAGTAGAGAACTGGCGTAAAGATTTCAGCCCCCACCGTAACTTACGGTGGGCACCGTAAGTTACGGTGGCCCCTGTATCAGCCCCTTCCTTTTTGCCGTTTTTGATACGAAAGCTTTCGTATCTTTCAATCCGTTTGTCCGTTTGACCTACCGTTTCTTCCTACGTGATTGTAATTTGATCCTTCATCATATGGAGTTAAAATCCAACTTCCGGATTAACAAAAATTAAGACTTTTAAGTCTTCGACTTTTTACCCTTTCTACCAAATTTTTGACCCGTTCGCGATTTTATCAAACAAACATGTTGTTTGATTCTAATTTCTCATCATTTCCATATTGCTTATCATATTAGATTCAAATCACGGGTTTATATACATTCTTAAACCCGTTTTCTTACTTAGATGTCTAATTGACCCGTTAAGGGCATTTAAGCACTTTTACGCATAATTCCTACTCATTTATTTCTAGCTTCTCATTTCCATATTATTTATCAAATGATCTTCCATCAAAACTATATTTGTGATGGGTTTAATGTGGCTATCTATAAAATCCAAATTTTACCCCTCAGATTATCATTTTACCCTAAGGATAGTCATTTTACGTGATTGACCCGTTCATAGGCATTTGACCCCCAAGGTTTATGCATACAACTCTTACATATGTCTATGTGTTACATAATGATAAAACTAGTATCTAAACGACCCCCTCTAAGGGTCGTTTGCCCGATTTACCTATCAAGGGCATTTTCGTCAACTTAATTCCTCCTTTTACGACATAGGTCCCTTTGCTAAGGTATTTGACCAACATTGCATTTTTAACCATGAATTTATATATATACGTACCTGGCTCGAGTCAACATATAGACCCGTCTTATACCTCGCGTTAATTAACCAATATTCTATGGCGTCGCAATTATCCAATTTGCTATTCACTCCTGGTAACATACAACTTGACAACCTCATTAGTCAATATTGTCAAATGGTATTATCATCACCATTTGACCCGTTTGGACTACAAGACCAAACATTTACATAATTTAGAATAAAAGCATGATTTTGAATTTCCAAATTCACCCATTTGCCCCATTTACCATAAACCATGGTTTTTATCATTTATACTCGTTCCGACTTGTGTCAATCGTGTCGGAACCCTTATTTCGGATATTACATTATTCGTATTCATAGTTTATAAAACAAACACGTGTTCTACAAAAAGGGTGTAAGTTTTACTTACCTCGTATCCAAGCTACACTTTTCTTTTCCTTCTTGATTCGTTTAACCCGCTTTCTCCCCAAGCTTCACCTAGCTTGTTAAGCGCCAACTATTATTCATCATTCACAAGGTGGTTAGTTTAATCATGACTTAATACGATTATCCCACCTTACGCATTTCTATATCTAATTATCATTCATCACATCGTAGGTCAGTTTGACCTTTTTAAAAGTCAAATGCCCATTAGTATACTAAATGCATATTTGAGTTCATCAACTAGTTTTTGCATTCTTTAATTACCCAGTAGGCGTTATCTTTAGGCCACCATTTTAGCCAAAGTTCTAACCACGTTTATCACATTTCAATCACTTTAATTAGTTCAAGCGATTATCAAGACTAATTTATTCATTCATTTCACAAGAATTAAGGGTTCTCATCTATAAGTGAGACCCGTTCATCATATCACTAGCATTCATCCCAACACCTTATATAATCAAGTTCTTCATATGAACTAATATACTACACGATTTCATACACCTATTTATATGAACGGAATTACCAATTTCATCATAACATACAAAAACCCACTTCAAGTCATGCATAAGCTTTCACTCAAACTTATAATTTGTTCAAGTATCTAACTTCAACTATCAATTATGACGATTTTTAGAACAAATATATCATCATCTTCACTACATAATCAAAACCCACTTGTCTAAAAGTGGTAAATCATCAAATTACTCGAATCATAGCATGTTATGTGTGATTTTCACTTAGGGTTTCGTTCCTAAGCAAGTATACATCACTAATCTAGCCATAGCTTCTCTAATCCATGCCTAATTCGTGATTAGGATGATTATCAAATTCTTACAACTTCACTAAACATCAAGATTTTACATACCTTATGATCCCCACGACTTGGTGATCGTTTATACGTGTTCATGCATTTGATTTGAGCTGGATTTGACCTTCAATTTGATGATTCTTGTTGAAGTTAGGGTTTGGGCTCCAAAGAGCTCTTCCTGGTCGATCTCTACACACACCCTTAGTGTGTGTATTGTGTGTTATTACTTGTTTTAATTAAAACAAGTTTCCCACTTGGCAAGTATTAGTCCCTCATGTTTTATTTTGATCAATTGAAGCTACAACTTACCATTTATCACTTAGCCACATACTAGTAACTAGGTTAATTATCCCTAGTTAACTTAATAGGTTCGGGAAGTTATAACCCGTTATATTTTAAGTCCCGTTAACTCGGGCCTTTCATAACTTTATTTTTCTCAAGCAATTTATTTCCCCCTTTTTATTAACATTAGGTTTATTTATTTAAGTCCTAATATTTACCGGGTTAAATTTTACCACTAACGGTATTTTACTCGTCCATCACTATTAACGAGGTTTGATTACTAAACCCGTTTTCGGGGTGTTATACAACACACCTGATCCAAAAGTATCAGGGGAAATACGTGCTGCACTCTTTTTTCCTTAGCTATGGTTTTATCCCATTGGGTTTTCCTAGCAAGGTTTTTAACGAGGCAGCATCACCTAGCGTATTAAAAGAACAGTAGACTATTATATTTCAACATGTGGATAGTCAAGGGGGAGTGTTATGAATGCATCATAATGTGGTGAATGGATGCATCATAATGTGGTGACTCTCCACATATGTAACCTCCATATATTCATTACCTTTGTATTAATGTTAAGCCTCTATAAATAGAGGTTTCATGTAATTGGTATTATACACATGAATAAGAATGAGTTCTCCTATTCTCTTTCTCTCTTACTTTCTATAATACTTGTTCTTTATGTTTATAGTTATACGTTGGTTGCTAGTATGTCGTTGTTTCACAAAAATTATAATATTATTTTACTTTTTTAACTATGTGATCAGGATTATATAGAAGTATGATTTGCATTTTTCTTTTTGATACTTTACGTCTGTAATACACGTAAAGTAACACTTTTAATCAATATATTATTCAGTCTAGGTTTTTTTATATTTAATCCATGTGATACACGTGTTGATATGGTAGTTTTAATTGATAATTCATAAAACAAATATACAAATAAAAAATGACATAATGTGAACATAGTTACAAGGATGTATTTGCTAAAGAGTAACCGTTGAGTCTTTGTGGTTTACATGAAATTGTATTTTCAGCTTCTAACTTTTCTTTTGAACCTTTGGTCATCATGGTTGCAATTTTTCAACATCTGAGCCTCTGCTAACAGAATTCATTTGTTGAGCGTTACAAAAATGAGAAAATGTCTACAATGCCCTTATAGGGATTACTAAATGTGTAATCTGCTTCCTTCTTTTTCCTTATGTCGCCTACTTTCAGGTTTGTCCCAACCCCAATTCGATTGCCGTTGTGTTAGGCCCTAAAGTGTGAGACTGACGCATCAAATTAACACAACGGGTTATGGTTTCGAACTGGGCTTTACCGGGTTAGTTTATATTAGAATGTGGACCTTTACAGGTCACTTGGGCCAAGCTTTAGGCCATGTGGGCCAAGCAGGCCCAAGGGGAGCCCATGTAGGGAAGTGGGCTTGAGTTAGTATAAAAACAAGTTTCTAACTTGTTTTTAGTTTTGAACCTTTGGAACTTCATAGTTACAAAATTCCTCTAGAGTTAGAGAGAGAGGCGATTGGTTGTGAGCTTGTACCAGACGATTTTGCTAATTCATAGTAATAGAATCGTGTGCAAGTTTAAAGGTTATTTCTGTGTTCTTGTTCCTTTCGTTTTGATTTCTTGAATCACCCATTGATTGGATTCCGCACAATCAATTGGATTGTTTGATATCATTGAAAGATCCGTTTCACGGGAGTTACAAGTGGTATCAGAGCCATTAGAACCTATTTCTAGGCTCGGTGTGATATCAAAGATTCAAGATTTTGAAAAACAAAATTTTTCGGCTCGGATTAGTGGTCTTCGAATCTGTTTTTGAAAAGGTTTCTGATGTTTTAAAAACTGTTGAAAGGTTCATATTTCGTTTTTTAATCATCGTTTTGAAGGTTTTGGATCAAGGGGCTGTCAGTTTATTGTTCATTGTTCGGAAACTTGAGGATTTGATTTTTTTTTGTTCATTGTGTTCTTCGGGTTTTGCATGAATGTTCATCAAAAGTGTTTGAAAAATATCCTATTCTGCTTGTTCGGTTTTTTTTAAAGTGTTTAAGAGATAAAGTTGAATTTAAAAAAAAAATCGTATTCTGAAATATCTTCAATTTTAGAAAGCTCCCAAAATTTCGAAAATTCTGGTTGGCATTTTTTTGTGAAATTCTTGTTTCCAAATAAAGATAAAAATTTGGTTGACCAGATCCTTGTTTCATAAATCAAGAAGGTCTTGAGTCGCAACAACGGTTCGACAAACACCGTTTCGAGTCGCAACCACCAACATCCTGTCATCACTGTTTCGAGTCGCAACATACATCTTGTTCTCGACTCCGAAGGTCTCGAGTGGACCAGTCGCAATCACAGTTTCGGCTCATCCCGTTTAGTTCCGACTCGCAACCATCATCATCAGTTTCGGCTCATCCTGCTTTGGTTTCGACTCGCAACCATCCACGGTTACGAGTCGCAACCGAGATCTCGAGTCATCACGTTTTATTTTCGAGTCGTAATCATCAACGGTCATCGTTCATCATCATCTTCATCATCACGACCACAAATCGCCGGAAACCTGCAACACCATCGTTTATCACCTTCTTCCGGTTGTTGTTGATATTTACAACAACGCTGCCATCTTCATCTGACATCATCTTCGTTCATCATCCTGTTAACATCGTCGACCACCACCTTCGTTCACCATCGCCGAACACCATCTGCAACTCCGGTCATCTTCTCCGACACCGGCGACCTTCATCATTTATCAACCTTCATCATCTTTTCTCTGGCCACCAGTTCAACCGTCTTCTCCGTTCAACCGCTGTTCGCCTTCATCACACCTGCAACCATCACAGTCCTCCGCCTTCATCGTACAACCACCGTCGTTCACCGTCGCATTGAATTTTTCAAATTCATCGGAGTCTGGCGGCTGAACTATTCAAAAGAAATTTAGGGTTTATCGAAGAAGAAGACTGTTTTGTCGTGGACATTCAGTTTGTTTTGTTTTTTTTTTAATATAATTATAACTATAATATTAATCATAAGATAATCATTGTATAATCATTTGTTTTATAATAATCATTATTAGGTAATCATTACTTAATCATTGGGTTTTTATAACAATAATAATAATAATTAGTGTATCATAAAAAAAAATATAAAAAAAAAGGGTTTTGTTTGTTTGTGATAACGGTTTTGACAGATTGTTGAGGTACGGTTCAGAAATCGGGTTCATTCGCGTGCAAAGGGTTTCAGTTACCAAGTACACGTGTTCTCGTTTGGTTTGTGTTTTGAGGAGAAGAACAAAAGTATCAACCACCCGTTGAAATTATGGCATTCATATTTCACAAACCTGTGGTTCAAGAAATGACTGTTGAAGATACACTTTCTGCTTTCTGCACTCCTGAGTGTCGAGAAAGGGTTGAGACATATAGAATGCACAACGCTGAGCTAATTCAAGACTATCAAGAAATTAAAAATAAAAATTTCACATTATCGAAAAATGAAAAACTTTATAAAGAAAAGATTGAAGCTCAGCGAAAAGACATCATCAAACTCAAAGATGATGTAAGTGTAAAAACAGCTCACTTTCTAGAAGCTCAGGAGAAAGTATGTATTTTGACTAAGGAACTGGAAGATATCAGAGATAGATATCAAATAAATGAGCTAAACATAAAGAAATTTGATTCTTCCAGTAAATTAGTCAAAAATTTGTGTGATCAACAGCTTGCATACAAGGAAAAGAAAGGATATGGTTTGGGTTTTAATAAGGCTCCTCCTCCTTATAATGACAATTATACTTATTTACCTATGACTGAGGAGGAGATGATAAATGAAAGTCAAATGACTTATGGTCCCAAAAACAATAAGTCATCATTTAATGGCAAACCAGTTGAGAAACAGAAGTCTGCTCCAATAAATTTTGTTTCCAAAGGCTCAATTGATCCTAACGTTTCATCTTCATGTGCAGATGATAGTTCTGAAGTAAAGTGTGGAGATGTTCATGGGAGTGAACCAGTCGTTATTTCAAATATTTCTGAACCTTATCTTGAACCTTATTCTGAACCAACTGAATCTGACCTTGCTTTTAGTCGTTCTTTGTTTGCGTCATTTTCTGCTTATGTTTCGTCTTTTGAGCCTGATGTTTTGGGCAAAACTGATAATGTTTGTGTTGAACCTTTGAACAATAAGTCTGGTGATGAATCTTCTTCAGTTAATGATTGTGATTGTGATGTTTCTAACTCTTCAGTTGATGATTGTGTTACAAGTGAGGTCCCTCAGGATACATTCAGTGAAACCACTGAAACTTCTTCTCAAGAAAATCAAGAATGTCCTGATTCATCTTCTGAATCGGTCTCAGTGGACGTCCCTAATGTTGAATCTAGTGGGACCTCATTGGAAACCGTGGATGAAAGCAAACCTAAATCGGATTCACATGATACATGTGTTGACGAAACATGTGTTGATGAAATTTCAACTTGTTCTAAAATTAAAACTGAATCTGAATCTATTAAAGAAGAAAAAGGAGTTGAAATAAATGAACAGTCACCGAAAAATGTTTCTGAAAATAAAGATAAACCTGAAACACCGGTTTTTCAAAATGATCAAGATAAAAGTGAGAAGGATGAATTTCATCATCCGTCTACATCTCATGCTTGTGCTAGTTCTGATCAGCAGGTACAGAAGAACTCAGAAAAGGCACATGGAACACAAGCAACGCAAGCTCGGTTATCTAGACCTATCAAAACAGCTAATGCTGCTAGCTCTCAGAATCTCCATACATTGAGACGACAGACATGTTTCAACTGTGGAATTCCTGGACACATTGCTAGAAATTGTGTTCATCATCCAAAAGTGCAACAAAATGCCAACACTCACTTGTGTGCTGATGTTTGTGAGCCGGTTCACAACACGCAAAAGAAGCCAAAACGAGTAGATCAAAATCGAGGGTATAAGAAGTCTGCTCATCAAGGACAAGGCAGCAATAATCCTCATAAGGCTCGTGACAAGGTGAATGAAAGATTCAATCAGGGAGAAAAGACGAAGAATGGTGCTCATAGCAACAAGAGTTCTTCAAACAGCAAATATAAGCACCCAAATTCGTCTTCGTCTGAAAGTCATGTGCAGGCGCATCCAACACGAAGAGGACCGGTTTGTCCTTCAGGGTCTGCAAGAGCAAATCCAGCTGATCAGAATGCTTTCTACATGAAGAGACAAACATGCTTCAATTGCGGCATTGCTGGTCACATAGCTCGGATATGCACAAATCATCCCCATGAACCGTATTATGCTCAAAATCAGAGGGTTACACCTAAGGATAACTACCATTCTAAGCCAATGAAGGTTTCATCACCTAAGGCAATGAAGAATGTGAATCCCAAGGTTAAACCTTCTGATGGGGATTGGAATGCTGCTAAAAACAAACGCAAGGCTGTTCAGGAATTTTTTTTTTTTCTAAAACTAACAAACCTGAAACAACTAAAGTTGCTCAACCGAAGGCAACAAACGCGTTTGCTAGACCGAAACAGATTTGGAAACCCAAATCCAAAGCAGCAACATCTCCAATCCTTGAGACGAAAGGGGACCTATGTTTAAAAGAAGTGTCTTATTTTGATGCTTCAGGAAATCCCAGGACCACGATGGCCTGGGTACCCATGTCTTACTAATCTCCTTACCTTTCAGGAATAACCAAGGAGGAGCTGTTGACAATCTCTGGAATGTTGATAGCGGTTGTTCCAGAGATAAAAACGGGTAACATTTCACTGTTGCAAAAAGTTCAAATTTTTTTACAGATGATATGTTTCCTTTGGAGGAGATTAGAGAAGTAAGAAATGATCAGCAAAAGGTACCGTTTAAATTCAGTACTTTGATTTGAATTTGATTAGTCTTCAATCTAATGACGGAACGGTTAAGCAAATTTTTTTTTTCTCTTTTCTTAGTTTATAACTTTGTATATATTGTGTCCTTTCTCTAGTAAATGGTAAATTTGCGCAAAAATACAAGATTTATGCACAAATTTAGGGGGGGAGAGGAACATATAGATAGATATAGAGTTTAGGGGGAGAAAACTCAGAAAATACAAAAAGAGTTTGCTGTAAATATGTATTGTTTTAGAGGGAGAAAATGAGAAAAATACAAAAACATTTGAAAAATGAAAAAGCCAAAAAGAGAAATTGCATGATATGGGAAGTGAAATAAATGTTCGTGTTAAAGGGTTTGACTAACACATGTAAGGTACCATAGCTGAAAAGATTAGGATCTACTGCGATATGTCGATAGGCTTGACGCTCAACATGATAAAAGATACTAAGTGATATAAACATAACGAACTATGTACCATGTGGGTAACATACCAACGGCGTATGATTTTATGGTCTTAAATCTTGCGTTGATAGATAGCCAACATCTGAGGTTTCGGGTCTTTATATTGTTGAATCATCCGGGGATATCTTGGTTGTTCTTCTGTTCAGAACTAAAATTGTACATGACCCCAGGAAAGAAAGTCACTTGGAATTAGCTCATTTCTATTTGAATGTCTGTATGTTGTCCCGATACACACAATTTTGATCTGATTCTGAAATCTTCTCTGAAAAAGTCGTGTACCTCCTCTGCTGCATCCAGATATATGCTGACCTGGAGGTGCTAGGCAACGACAGCTTTTGCTGCATCCAGATACATGCTGACCTAGCTGTACGTTGTCGCGCTATAGATCTAATACACCCGAAAGAGGCCCTCAAGTGCCCAAAAGAAACCCAAGAAACCTATATCAAATTGAGAAAAACTCATTTGATCTGTATATTATACCATCTCTACTTAAGATCTATTCTGTTCTCTTCTCAATCTATTCCCAGTTAAGATTTCAGAAATCTGGATTGGACTTGTGAAATATGTGGTAGGGAAGATACTTGCATGATAGAGTGTGCTGTTTATATTTCCAGGATTTGATTAGTATTTATTTGGGTGTTCATTGTTAAGAAATCAAAACATGATAAAACAGATTATATGCAGAACTAGACACATTCAGGATATCTTAAAGGATGACATCAGTATACTCACCTGCTACGATGAATCGTTGTGCTTACCTTGATCGCGGGGGTATGTCTTGGAATGGGACACACGGGTATAATAGTATAATATTTTCTAAAGCATATCACGAAGTTGAAAAATTGAATTTTGAGCGTTAAAGTTTAAGTGGACAAACATATTGGCAATCGCATAGACCAGTTTGATTAGGCTCGTACTGAAAAGTGTTCCTTAGTCTGCCTGAGAACGAATTTTGATCCCATTGCAATTGTAATTGTATATTACGGTAGTTGGTTATATTTTGAGTTTTTTTATTTGTTTTTTAGTTCTCAATATTAAAAAAAATAAAAAAAATTGGAAAAATTCAAAAATACAAAAATAGTGTCTTGCTTTTCTATAAAAAAAAAAAAAAAAAAATCCAAAAATAGAGTGCTTATTTGTTTTTCTTAAAATTAAAAAATGTAACCGTTCTTGAAGATTTGACTGATCATCAAAAGTTAAAAGAATTTAAATTGTGAAATTTCATGTACCTAGTGTTCATGTGGTACTCTCCCTGTTGCATAAGAAATGTTTGCTTATAAGTTTGTGAGTATGTGCAGAACTTGATTTCAATCAAGAACAGGGGTTGTTGAAGACTGAGATGCTGTTAGCTGTTGACGAAGCATGGAGCAGCACAACAACAAGATGTACCTGAGTCAGAAGAATCGGATATGCAACGCCGTCTGACAGTGAAAGTACATTTGAAGAAGTACCATGAACCTGTTTGAAAGACAAAGATTGAAGAAGAAAAGAGCTGCTGAGAATCCTCCTCTCACATTCTTTTTGACAAAGATATTTCAAGCAAAGCTGATCGAGATCCTGATATGAAGCTAACCACAAGAGCTGAAGAAAGAGACCCAGTGCTGAGAGTTCAGAAGTCAAGAACTTCCACAATATCTGCAGCATAGAGACAACCATAGACTTCGTTGAAGACGTTGCTGAATTCATGGTATGAAGACAATTTGATGGCATCAGTCTAGGGGGAGATTGTTAGGCCCTAAAGTGTGAGACTGACGCATCAAATTAACACAACGGGTTATGGTTTCGAACTGGGCTTTACCGGGTTAGTTTATATTAGAATGTGGACCTTTACAGGTCACTTGGGCCAAGCTTTAGGCCATGTGGGCCAAGCAGGCCCAAGGGGAGCCCATGTAGGGAAGTGGGCTTGAGTTAGTATAAAAACAAGTTTCTAACTTGTTTTTAGTTTTGAACCTTTGGAACTTCATAGTTACAAAATTCCTCTAGAGTTAGAGAGAGAGGCGATTGGTTGTGAGCTTGTACCAGACGATTTTGCTAATTCATAGTAATAGAATCGTGTGCAAGTTTAAAGGTTATTTCTGTGTTCTTGTTCCTTTCGTTTTGATTTCTTGAATCACCCATTGATTGGATTCCGCACAATCAATTGGATTGTTTGATATCATTGAAAGATCCGTTTCACGGGACTTACACGTTGGCTAAGTTATTTAACTCAAAAAGTACTTTTTGTGAAAATGACTTATTGACTTATGACTTTTTGAAAAGAAGTTTTTTAAAAAATGTTTGGATTATTTTATGGGGTGGGAAAGTCAATAAGTCAATAAGTTGTTTTTAAAAAAAGTGTTTGTCTTAGCTTATTCATGTAAAATGACTAAAAGTCATAAGCAGCTTAAGAAAAATCACTCCTTGCTAACTTTTCAAAACTAACTTTTCCTCCATATGCAAAAACTCATTTTGAAAAGTGCTTATAAGTTTGCCAAACACTTTTTCTCCTTATTAGCTAGTTGTAAAAGTCAATAAAAATTATAAGGAGGTATTGAAATGCTTAGCCAAACACCCCTTAAATCAAATCATCGTCTTCCAAATCATGAGAATTCATAGTTGCTTTAGCTATTAAAGATGCACCACACTTTCGATTTTGCAAGCAATACAAACGCAAATGGATAAGAATTGCAAAGTTTAAGCAAAACTTGTGCAAAAAACCGAATTAACCAAATCATAACCGAATTAACCGATAAAACCGAACCAAATAAAAAACCGATGGGTCAGTTAATGGTTTTTTTTGAAAACCGAATGTAGCGGGTTGGTTATGGTTATCAATGTTTCCATACCCACCATAACCGAACCGAACCGACATGTAATAAATCTTTGTAGGATTTAGGACTTTTCACCAGTTTTTTTTAATATTTGATGTTTTTTTATTAAAGATTTTTAGTATTTACGGGTTGTTTTATATCGTTTTGCGGTTTTGGTTGAATGTTTATTTGAATCTACTATAATAAAAGAAACTAAGTTTTGGACACGTGTCATTCATTGAAGCCATCTATTTTTGTAGATAATTTATATCAATTAAAAGATAATTATACAATTAAATTTAATATAATATTAAACAATTCATATAGAAGATAATATATATAATATTTTAAAATAGAGTAAATTATAAAAATCGTCCTTTATGTATGTTACTTATTGCAAACTGTGTTCTTTATCTTCAAACCCTTGCAAGTTATGTCCTTTAGCCCTAACTCAGTTAATTTAAATGATTTATTTATTTTATTAGACTAAAATAGTTAAGGGTAGAAGCTATTTCAAAAATGTTTAAAAGGTGTTTATTGGTTCTATACTTATATTTTTGTGTTCAATTCTCAACTCAAATACGGTAATCACTATGTTTACGTGACATTTATAAGAACAATCACCGCAATCACCCCATCCATCGTATATCGAGTATATCCTTTAGTTTTTTTTAAGATATAAATTTTTAATAGATTCATTCAATCCGTGTAATAAACGAAGGTTTTAAAGATATAACATTTTTATTTTTTACTATACAAAATTACATTTATGCAACTCGTGTAATACTCGCGGTTTTAAAAATATAACTTTTTTTATTATGTAGTACATAAAATTAGATTTATTCAATACATATAATACATAGGATTTAATTTAAATGTTCCATCTAATTCTTGGTGTTTTGATTCTGGTTCTATGGTTCATGTAACCAATTCCTTACAGGGATTCCATACAATCCGGAAGCTGGAAAGAAACCAAAGAACGCTTAAGTTGGGAAATGGAAAGCCGCTAGTAGTCGAGGCCGTGGGAACATTCGATTTAGTTATGAAAACTGGTTTAACTATTAGACTTTATGATACCTTATATATTCCTGAGATTACTCCGAATCTTGTATCAGGACCAAAGTTAGACGTAGATGGTTTTCTTGTTTCTCATGGTCATGGCAAACTTACTATCAGTTTTAATTCTCAAATATTTGGTTATGGCTTCTTGAATGGTGGTCTCTATCGATTATAATTAGATGATGATTTTTCCAAGTCTTTGTTATCATATAATATTAATGAGAACTTAACAAAGAGAAAACACAAACGAGACTTAGAAACTTCATCCATGTTGTGGCATCAACGTTTAGGCCACATTTCACGAGAACGCTTAACTCGACTCGTGAAGGATGAGGTTTTACCACCTCTCGATTTCAATGATTTTGGAACATGTGTCAAATGCCTTAAAGGTAAAATGACATCAGCGAATAAGAAAGGTGCAACTAGGAGCTCTAATTTATTAGAACTCATTCATACTGATATTAGTGGCCCTTCTAACATCGCTGGCATAACTGGACATACTTCATTTATCACATTTATTGATGATTATTCACGTTATATGCACTTGTATCTCATTAGAGAAAAATTTGAATCTCTCACAACTTTTAAAGACTATAAAGCTGAAGTTGAAAAACAATTAGATCGTCAAATAAAAGTTGTTAGATCAGATAGAGGAGGCGAATATTATGGTCGACATACTGACGTGGGTCAGGCTCCTGGTCCATTTTATGAGTTTTATAAGGGACAGGGGATCGTGAACCAATATACTATGCCCGGTACTCCTCAGCAGAATGGTGTTGCTGAGAGAAGAAATAGAACCCTAATGGACATGGTACGCAGTATGTTAGCCAACTCAGGTTTGCGCTTATTCCTCTGGACCGAGGCCTTAAAAGCAGTTGTTCATATACTCAATAGAGTTCCTTCGAAGTCTGTCCCTAAAAGTCCTTATGAACTTTGGATAGGAAGGAAACCGAGTCTTAGATATATGAAAGAATGGGGTTGCCTTGCCGAAGCTAAACTTTATAACCCTTTCTTAAAGAAACTGGATATGAAAACAACAAGTTGTTTCTTTATTGGATATCCAGATCACTCAAAGAGTTATAGATTCTATTGTCCCTCCCATGTTACTCGTATTGTAGAAACCAAGCGTGCCGCGTTTCTTGAGGACTTTAAGGTCAGTGGGAGCAGTGAAAATCCTTACAATGATTTACAAGAAGTACAAGATGCGGGGGGGGGACACTCATCCATTTCATTACCTCCTATTATTACTCCTCTTGTACTCGATGCTGAACCGCATGTCACTGCACCACCTCCAACTCATTCAGAATTAAATGTTGCTCCGCATGTACCTGAGAATGAAGGACCCTCAAATGTCGAAGTTGAGAATCAACCTAGGAGGTCATCTAGGGCGAGAAGGCCTACTAATTTTTGATGATTATAAAACCTACCTAGCTGAAGCCGTATCAGATGATGGAAAGTTTACCGATCCTACCTCTTACAATGAAGCCATTAGTAGTGATCAGTCTTCTGAATGGAACAAAGCTATGATTGACGAGCTTGACTCCATGAAGAAAAATGACGTTTGGGATTTGGTTGAATTACCCGACGGTGTTAAACCCGTAGGATGTAAATGGGTCTTCAAAACAAAACTAAATCCGGATGGAAGCGTTGAACAATATAAAACAAGATTGGTTGCAAAGGGTTACACTCAGAAAGAGGGAATCGATTATCAAGAGACCTTTTCACCTGTCTCTCGAAATGATTCCTTAAGGATCGTCTTGGCCCTAGTAGCTCATTTTGATTTAGAGCTGCATCAGATGGATGTTAAGACTGCTTTCCTCAATGGAGACTTGTATGAAGACGTGTTCATGAAGCAACCTGAAGGGTTCAAACCTGAAGGTCAAGAACATCTTGTCTGCAAGCTGAAGAAATCCATATACGGTTTGAAGCAAGCATCACGTCAATGGTATCTTAAGTTTGATGAAGTCATGAAGACGCAAGGCTTTATGAAGAACCAAGTGGATAAATGCATCTACCTCAAGATGAGTGGGAGCAATTTTACTATACTTGTCCTTTACGTAGATGATATTCTATTGGCAAGTAATAGCTTAGATATGTTGCATGAATCAAAGCGCTTATTCTCGCATAACTTTGACATGAAAGATCTCGGAGAGGCTTCTTATGTTATTGGCATCGAAATACACCGAGATAGAAGTAATGGAATTTTGGGCTTATCACAAAAGGCTTACATTGATCGTGTCCTTAGTCGATATAACATGCAACACAGCTCTCCCTCTGTAGCTCCAGTAGTTAAAGGATATGTTTTCGGTTCTTTTCAATGTCCGAAAACTGAGGATGAAAAGGCGCAAATGAGAATGATACCTTATGCCTCAGTAGTTGGGAGCCTCATGTATGCTCAAGTCTGCACTCGTCCAGATATCGCTTATGTTACAGGGATGCTAGGCCGTTATCTATCTAATCCTAGCCTTGATCATTGGAAAGAAGCGAAGAAAGTACTTCGATATCTTCAGGGGACGAAAGACTATAAACTGACTTATAGAAGAAGTGACATTTTGGAAGTGGTTGGTTATTCTGATTCTGACTTTGCTAAATGCAAAGATGACAAGAAATCCACTTCAGGGTATATCTTTATGTTAGCCGGCGGACCTATTTCATGGAGGAGTCATAAACAACAGCTAACTTCAACATCCACTATGATGGCAGAATACATTGCTATATATAACGCTACCTGTCATGGAATGTTGCTAAAGAATCTGATTACTGGACTCAAAGTTGTTAATTCCATATCTAGACCATTGAAGCTGTACTGTGATAACTCAGCTGCCATTTACTTCTCGAACAGTAACAGTTCAACCGGAGCTGGATTATATCTTGATACAAAGTATTTGTTCGTACGTGAACGTGTTGAGGAAAATAAGCTTTGTATTGAGTATATAAGTACGAAAAATATGCTTGCGGATCCGATGACTAAAGGTCTCCCACCTAAAGTATTCGAAGAACATGTTTCGAAGATGGGCTTTTGTAAAGACCTTATTTAAATGCATATTGTACTTACTTACGTTTTAATGATAAAAATTTCCTCATTTGATTTGTTTGTCTCTAACTACGTTTCGCTAGCTCAATGACGTAAAGACTATTATTATACAAATCATCGTTTAAGGGCTTACTTGTAAATTGATCCTTACTTTGCTTAGGTTTTAAATTTGGGATTGTAGTATGATTAATGGGGTCTTGAGTTGAATAATTGACTGAACGACTGTATTTTTCTGCTACAATTTTGGTTTAAAACTAAAATGAGTATTAACTCCTGATCAGGCTTATCTAATACTCATAATAAATGATCACTCGGCCAAGTGGGAGAATGTTAGCATAAATAATTAATAAATAACTTATGGTGCCCTTATTGATCATTTATCTAATAACCAGATCTATTTACCTTAATATCCCTATAGAATTAACTGGGCTTTATTTGATGGACATAAAGGCCCGTGCTAGTTAATTAGGGTTTCCCCTTGGGTGAAACATATAAATACAGGTTATTGGGAACCCTAAAAACACACCATAAAGTTTACAGCCCCCTCACTACAGTCTGTTATCATCCCTCTCCATCCTAACTGCTCACCCTAAACGGGAACCGATCAAGATGACTTCTTCTCCATCTCTAAATACTACTGGATTGTCAGGTATGTCAAGATCCCTAAAGTGTTTTTCCATTAAATATTGAAAGAACTGATTAACATAATTTGGTGTTTGGTTTAGCTTTTTAAGCTTATGCTTATTAGTTTATATAAAATAATTTGAAGAAGCTTATTTGAAGATGGTTTTTTAGCTTATTTGAAGAAGTTTATTTGTGTAAGGGCAAATGATAGAAAATAAGCTATAAGCTAATCCAAAAACTTAAAAAGAGCTTATCAAATGATAGAAAATAAGCTATAAGTTATTTCAAAATATAAGTATAAGCCAAAAAATAAAAGCTAGGCCAAACACCCCCTTAGAGAAACATATATAATTAATTATAACCATCGTCGCTTCAATCAACCGCCACCACCGCCGCTTGAATCAACCACCACTGGCACCACTTAGGATTCGGGTCCGTCAGGCACCACTCAGGATCCTTAGGGTGTGGATCCACAGTTTAGGATATTTTGTTGTACTTTTTTTGTATTTTGACTGTTTATTTATTTTGGATTATGTCATGTATATATACAAACTTATTATATAGTTAAATTTCAGTTTCAGTTTCTTTATATATATGATTGTTTATTTCAAATGTTTAGATTGGTTGGTTGGTTACATATATAATGTATAATAGGATATGACACGCCGCGATAAAATATAATACTAAGAATAAATACGAGACGTCATGATACGACACAAGGACGATACGATACGATATAATATGACACGTCACGATAAAAATATAATAAAAATTATAAAACACATAAAAACAACAAATAACCAACAATAAACACCAACAAACCACACCCAAAACACCAAAATTCAAGCTCAAAAAAATCAGCTCTTCAATACGGATCGTATAGGCCTATACGATCTGTATAAGCTCGCTGACCCTGTCAGTCTGCCCTGTCTAAAACCTCAACCAATACGGATCGTATAGACCTATACGATCCGTATTAGACCAATCAAAGTGTGTAGATAGAATGGTAGGTTTGTAGATAGAATCCTCATGTATAATATGTTAACAATGCTCGCATAACATATGTTTATTTACTATTAATCGACGTAAACCATGATACTGGATGTCTTGTCACCTAATTTAGGACAACATATGTGAAATTACCTTTACCAAAGGTTGGGGAGCTGTCTGACACTTCCTCATTGATCTACTTAAATTACGGTTTTACCCAGAGCCGGCTCTTGGGCCGGTCAAACCATGCCGTCGCTTGAGGCCCAAATTTTCAAAGGGCCCGAAAATTTTTTTATAAGCTTTTATATATATAGTAAATGATATATTTAATATATGCATTCAGTTATTATAAATAAAAGTCTTGGTGGTGGAGTGGAAAAACCATCTCAAGATAATGTTGAGGTCTCAAGTTCAAGTCTTTTCTCTGCCACTAAGGTTTTATTATTTTAATTAATTTTGTCACACCCCCAAAATCCACCTGCGGAGTACTACCGCTTGGAGGCGTGACTGACCAGGATCCAGCCACCAATCATATTGAACATGCATGTAAGTAGTTATACTATTTCAACCAATACAATTGGCGTCCAACAAAAACATAGTTTAAGTTGCAAGCGGAAGCATAACGTTTAAAACCAAAAACATGAGTTTAGTTGTTCAAAGTTTAACATGGCACACAGCTGTCCATGTCCCACAACGACCCTCTTCCATGCAAGCTCCAGCTAAGTACCTAAAGACCTGCAAAGCATGTAGTAACGAGTCAACAACAAGTTGAGTGAGTTCACAGTTGGGTGTTCGTTTTAAGTTGTTTCGAAAACAGTTTCCTTTATCTGGCATCCTGCCGTGGGGGGTTACCCCATAGTTGAAAACGTGACTTGTTTATTCCCGGTTACTCTTGCACTCCGGGCGTGGGGGCTACCCCATGTTAGTTATCTGGCATTTCGGCCGTGGGGGCTACCCCATGTATACACTAGACTCGTTACCATATCGACTGCTGACTGTAGTCATGTTTATGTGCCCTGAAACTGTCAATGTCTATCATCATTGACGTGCCCCAGATCCATTAGTTCACGCCCGTCCTCTGCGGCACGGTGTGAGGTTTGTCAGACCTAAATAGCGCTATCTAACTAATGACCCGCTCGCCATTGGCCCGGCGATTAAGTCGATATAAAAAGGAGGGACTTCGTGATAGAGTTTTGGTCTAGTACGAGTTATCTGTCCATGAGGACGAGGAATTACATTCCTGAACCAATGCTGTCCTACCCAAGGAGGACGAGGAATCCACGTTCCTTAACCCCATTCCCAACCCAGGGAATCCCATGCTTTGTAGAGGGTGTGAACACACCTTGGTTTGCTCGGCAGATACACAGAAAAGTCAGTCAAGTTGTAAGTTGTATTATTCATAGCATACACGTATAAACATGGCGGTTTACAATACACCTATGAGTTGAACAGTATCATGTAAACAAAGCCCAAAAGTCGGCCCAATCACCCAAGCCCGTGATAGGGTGCAAGTCCAAACAGCGTGCACATTTATATGGTCTCGAGTCGAGACTGTGCGGTCTCTAGTCGAGACTGTGCGGTCTCTAGTTGTAGCCTACTAATTCTCGAGTCGCAACTGAGGTTGTCTCGGGTCATGCATGTATTGGTCTCGAGTCGCAACTGGACTCGCAACCATGGTCTCTAGTCATGATGTTTGTGTGCTGATGAAGTATGGTCTCGAGTCGAGACTAGGGGTTCTCGACTTGTAATCTGTGTCGCAATCTACGGTCTCGAGTTGTCATGTGGTGATCTCGAGTCGAAACCAGAGGTCTCGACTGGACATTTGCTGATTCTACACAGTGTACTATCCAATGGAAATCCGATTTCATGCACCCTTATGTACTATCCATTTAAACATGTTTTCTTGTCTAACAATTTACCAAAATGGATCAAACAAGTATTTTCAAATATTCAAGACACCTTCATATCATATTCATGTTGTTCTTCATACATTCAAGTCATTCATCATGCTCATACAAACTTGTTCATCATATTTTAGGGGTTTTAGCATTAATCACAACCATAACATGAGCAACAATCAAAACACTTGAACATACTCATCTAATGGTTTCAAATCATCACATAACACCTCAAACTCGGCTCTACACTAGTCCGATTTCCACACACATGTAGTCGGTTTAACAAGCATTCGGTTCTTAGCACAATAGTGTACAATCCGATTAACATGGCATTATCTAATACATATATGCAAGCTTATTTCATGAACATCAACAATCAATGGTTTAAATCACATTTAGACACAAGACATCATTAGCTCATTATGTAATATATCCGAAATCAAAACATGTTAGCCGAATAACATCATCATACACATCCGATTCACAAGAACATCATCATTCATAACAACTATTCTAACAACAAACATCATAAAGCACTAACCGGTTGATGAGGTGTGTGTGAAGGAGAGTAGGTTTGTTGTCCGAAAGTTTCCGAGTGAAGAACACAAGCAAATCCGAGAGCTTGGCTTGCTACTCTTGATCCGGCACAAGAGAAGAGGGTGGTGTTACTAGGGTTTTAATGAGAGAGAATGAGAGAATGTGTGTGTGTGTGTAGGAGAGTGTGTGTTGTTTGCCCAAAAATGACAAGTGTGGCTAACCACAATGGTTATATACTAGTGGACTAAAGAGGTGCATGGCCCAATCTGG
Organism: Helianthus tuberosus; assembly: GCA_030545235.1. Taxonomy (NCBI): domain Eukaryota; kingdom Viridiplantae; phylum Streptophyta; class Magnoliopsida; order Asterales; family Asteraceae; genus Helianthus; species Helianthus tuberosus. Next base: position 59,784,131 of record CM060358.1, read on the forward strand.
CCCAACCGTTACTGTTCACTCGAGACCGCATGGTCTCGAGTCGTGTCCTTGTGTCTCGGTTCACATAATCACACTCATACATACAAGCATAACACATAATCACATAATTTCACTAAGGTCATTCATTGAACCAACAAGTTAACTAATCACATAACGTTTCAAGCAAGTTACACCAAGATACAACGAAAGGTTCTAAATTTCGAGTTGTCACATCATCCCCAAGTTGAAAGAAATTTCGTCCCGAAATTTGGTAAGCACTCACTGAGGAAGCTAGTTAAGTTGTATGGTTTTCCCGGTTTTCCTGGGGTGTCACATCCACCCCCCGTTGATCTGGAATTTCGTCCCGAAATTCCGTAGGTTCAGCCTCAGTAGTGGTTGTACTGTTTGCGAACAGTTGGGGATACTTTTGTTTCATCCGATCTTCGCGTTCCCAGGTGAACTCTGGGCCGCGACGTGAGTTCCAACGAACTCGAACGAGAGGTATTCTAGTGCTCTTGAGGACCTTAACATCCCGGTCCGTGATTTCAAGTGGTTCCTCGACGAATCGTAACTGCTCGTCGATAGTGAGTTCCTTCAGAGGAACTATGTGGGTCTCATCTGACAGACACTTCTTCAGATTCGACACGTGGAAAACGTTGTGAACCGCACCGAGTTCTGCTGGTAAGTTCAGTCTGTAGGCCACCCTGCCTATTTTCTCAATGATTTCGAAAGGTCCAACGTATCGTGGGTTAAGTTTGCCTCGTTTACCAAAACGAACCACACCCTTCCAGGGCGAAACTTTGAGTAGTACCCGCTCCCCAACCTGGAGCTCTAGTGGTTTCTTGCCCTTATCGGCGTAGACTTTCTGACGGTCACGAGCTGCCGCCATGCGTTTTCGTATTTGAGCAATTTGTTCGGTCGTCTCTACCACATGTTCTGGACCAGTGATCTGACTATCCCCCACCTCTGCCCAACAAAGAGGTGACCGGCATTTACGTCCGTACAATGCCTCAAACGGAGCAGCTTTAATGCTGGTGTGGTAGCTGTTATTGTACGAGAATTCCACAAGTGGCAGATGCTTTTCCCAGCTGTTGCCAAAGCCGATTACACATGCACGAAGCATGTCTTCTAAGGTTTGAATAGTGCGCTCGGACTGCCCGTCCGTCTGAGGGTGATACGCTGTGCTCATATCTAATCATGAGCCAAAGGATTTGTGCATTGTTTGCCACAGTTCTGAAGTGAAACGTGCATCTCGATCCGAGATAATATAGGTGGGCACCCCGTGCCTCGAAACAACTTCCTTGAGGTATATTTCTGCAAGAGTGGAGAATTTATCCGTCTCCTTGATAGCCAGGAAGTGTGCAGATTTTGTGAGTCGATCCACGATCACCCAAATAGTATCGTTTCCGCGCTGAGATCTAGGCAGGCCAGTGACAAAATCCATGGAAATTTGCTTCCATTTCCATTGAGGTATCTCTGGTTGTTGGAGTAGGCCTGAGGGTTTCTGGTATTCAGACTTGACCCTCGCACAAGTCAAACACTTGCTGATATAGGTTGCTATGTGGGCCTTCATGCTAGGCCACCAGTACGTAGTTTTGATATCGTGGTACATCTTATCCGAACCAGGGTGTACCGAGTAGCGAGACTTGTGTGCTTCCTCCATCACGAGCTCTCGCAAGTTGCCATAGAGTGGGATCCAAATGCGTCCCGTTACGTAGTAAGCACCGTCTTCCTTCTATTCTAAGTGTTGCCTTGATCCGCGTAGGGCTTCAGCCCTGACGTTTTCTGGTTTCAGTGCTTCTATCTGAGCAGCTCGTATCTGGGAAGGAAGACTAGAATGGATCGTGAGTTGTAAAGCTCGCACGCGCTTAGGTGCAGTGTCCTTTCGACTGAGGGCGTCAGCCACAACATTGGCCTTGCCCGGGTGATACCTGATTGAGCACTCGTAGTCATTCAGTAGCTCGACCCACCGTCGTTGTCGCATATTTAGTTCCTTCTACTTGAAGATATGCTCGAGGCTCATGTGGTCGGTGTAGATGGCGCACTTGGTACCGTACAGGTAATGTCGCCATAACTTAAGTGCAAAAACAACAGCTCCCAGCTCTAAATCGTGTGTAGTGTAGTTTCTTTCATGAACCTTGAGTTGGCGTGAGGCGTAGGCTATAACTTTATCTCGTTGCATCAATACACAACCAAGACCCTGAATTGATGCGTCGCAGTAGACCACGAAGTCGTCTCTGCCCTCTGGCAAGGAAAGGATAGGTGCGCTGCAAAGTCTATCCTTTAGATGCTGAAATGCTAATTCCTGTGCATTTCCCCATCGATAAGCAACGCCTTTCTGCGTTAGTGAGGTGAGAGGCTGTGCAATCTTGGAAAAATCCTTAATGAACCTCCTGTAGTATCCTGCCAAACCCAAGAATTGGCGAATTTCCTTTGGTGTACGAGGTGCAGGCCAGTTCTTAATCGAGTCTACCTTGGATGGATCAACGTGAATCCCATCCTTGTTTACCACGTGGCCTAGGAAATGGACTTCTCGAAGCTAGAAGTCACATTTCGAGAACTTTGCGTAAAGCTGTTCTGTTCGAAGGAGTTCTAGGATAAGCCGTAGATGTTGCTCGTGTTCCTCCTGACTCTTAGAATAGATCAGGATGTCGTCGATGAAGACTATAACGAACTTGTCCAGGTAAGGCTTGCACACTCGGTTCATCAAGTCCATGAAAACCTCAGGTGCGTTTGTCAGCCCAAAAGGCATGACCAAAAACTCATAGTGCCCGTATCGAGTTCTGAAGGCTGTTTTGGAGACGTCCTCTTCTCGGACTCTCAGCTGGTGATAACCCAATCTCAAGTCGATCTTCGAATAGTAGCTCGACCCTTGCAGCTGGTCGAACAAGTCGTCAATGCGTGGTAGAGGATAACGATTCTTCACCGTCACCTTGTTGAGTTCCCGGTAGTCGATGCACATTCTGAAGGTACCGTCCTTCTTCTTCACAAATAGTACTGGAGCTCCCCAGGGCGATGAGCTAGGACGAATGAAACCCTTATCCAAGAGTTCTTGTAGTTGCGTAAAGAGTTCTTCCAACTCTGATGGAGCTAAACGATAAGGTGCACGAGCTATAGGCGCAGCTCCAGGAGCTAGTTCGATCTGAAACTCGACTTGGCGATGAGGCGGAAGACCAGGTAATTCCTCAGGAAATACCTCCGGATAGTCGCGTACAACTGGAAAATCTTCTATCTTCTTCTCTTTCTCCGAGGTGTCAGTTACAAGAGCCAAAATGGCAGTGTGGCCCTTTCGTAAGCACTTCTGGGCCTTAAGGAGAGAGATGACGTTCTCAACGGCACTCCTCTTGTCGCCACGAATCATGAGAGGTTCACCACCGGAACCAGGAATACGAACAATCTTCTCGTTGCAAAGAATCTCTGCTCGGTGTTGGGATAACCAATCCATCCCAATGACAACGTCGAAACTACCCAAGACAATAGGAATGAGGTCGATAGAGAAGGTCTGGTTAGCGAGTACAAGTTTACAACCCTTGACTACGTGTGTGGCTTCTAAACTCTTACCGTTTGCTAGCTCTACAGTGTGCTTGTTGTTCAAAGGTGTTGGGATACGCTTAAGCATTCGACTAACTTCTAGTGACATGTAGCTAGTATCGGCACCCGAATCAAATAATACTGAAACATAAAAGTCGTCGAGAAGGAACTTACCCGCCACAACATTGGGGTCATTCCTTGCTTCACCTTGGCCAATCACGAACGCCCGCCCCCTGGCACCATTGTTGTTGTTCCCATTGTTACCATTCCCCTGATTGTTGTTATTGTTGTTGTTGTTGTTGTTCTGGTTCCTGTTCAGTTGGGGACAGTCTCTCTTGAAGTGGCCTTCAGCTCCACACTGAAAGCATCCTTTGTTATCACCCTGTTGCGGCTGCTGGCGCTGGTTCTGTTGAGCTTGTTGACGATTCTGATTGGCGGGGTACAAGCTCCTGCAATCCTTTGCAGCGTGACCTGGCTTGTTGAACCGATGACAGTTACCCCTGGCGCATGGCCCGCTGTGGTGCAGGCTGCAGCGATTGCATTTGGGGTGATTCCCTTTGTACCCACCGTGACTTTGACCACCGGACGATTGCTGACTAGGGCTCTTGTAGTCATCAGTCTTTCTCTGCTGAGACTGGGACTGAACAGACGTCGAACCCTTACTTGAAGCTCCATCCCATTTCCGTTTGTTGTCACTAGGGACGCCAGAAGTAGTTGCAGCACCTATGCGCTTTGGTAACCTGTTCTGCTCCACCGCTTGGTCAGTAAGACGGTGAGCCAACTGAACAACCTGCTGGATAGTAGCGAGGTTCGCTGAAGTCACATGGCTTTGGATCTCTAGCACCAAGCCCTTGAGAAAGAGTTCAATCCGCTTAATTGGAGGGTCCACCATAGTAGGACACAGTAAGGCAAGCTCATTCGATCTCTTAGTGTACGCCTCAATTTCCGACCCCGTCATCTTGAGGTTGAAGAACTCGACTTCCAGCTTATGAATGTCATCCCGACTGCAGTATTCCTCCTTGATCATTTCCTTAAAAGTTTCCCATGGGGTGGCGTTGGCAGCAACCAACCCCAACATTTGGACCTGAGCGTTCCACCATGTGAGGGCTAAACCCTCGAGAGTACCGGTAGCATACTTCACCCTGCGCGCCTCAGGGCATTCACACATTTCGAAGACTGACTCGAGTTTCTCAAACCAGTGGAGGAGGCCTACGGCTCCTTCAGTGCCGCTAAAAGTAGTTGGTCGGCAGTCCATGAAAGTTTTAAAAGTGCACACGGGTGGCTGAGCATGCTGACCTATTGTGGGCGAAAGAAAGACAGAGTTTAACACAAAGGTTGGTTCACGAGAGTAGGATTTCTAAAGATCCTAGAATGAGTTCGGACTGCAGGATATACCTCCTGCGTGTGCAGCTGCAAGTGCCGCAGCAACTTGTTCGTTAATCAGAGCCGTCAACTGGGCTTGTGTCATGTTAATGCGTCCATACATGATCTTCATATCAAGAGGAACGTGAGTGAGAGGGGTTCACGAAAATATGACGACAGAAGAGAGTAAGCATACACGTGTTCAAGCAACAGTAGTTATACTAACCAAGCATACCATGAGCATTGTACTATGTAACTAACAAGTAGGCAATATATACACAGATCATATCACCTAGAATGTCGAGCCTTGCATGTGGAGTGAAGCGTCGTTGTGGACCGTTGAGCACTGTACAGGTTATAGTCTGGTTTTAACAAAAACGTTTCTCCTTTATTAAAACCAAGTTCACTATAACCAATGGCTCTGATACCAATCTGTCACACCCCCAAAATCCACCTGCGGAGTACTACCGCTTGGTGGCGTGACTGACCAGGATCCAGCCACCAATCATATTGAATATGCATGTAAGTAGTTATACTATTTCAACAAATACAATTGGCGTCCAACAAAAACATAGTTTAAGTTGCAAGCGGAAGCATAATGTTTAAAACCAAAAACATGAGTTTAGTTGTTCAAAGTTTAACATGGCACACAGCTGTCCATGTCCCACAACGACCCTCTTCCATGCAAGCTCCAGCTAAGTACCTAAAGACCTGCAAAGCATGTAGTAACGAGTCAACAACAAGTTGAGTGAGTTCACAGTTGGGTGTTCGTTTTAAGTTGTTTCGAAAACAGTTTCCTTTATCTGGCATCCTGCCGTGGGGGTTACCCCATAGTTGAAAACGTGACTTGTTTATTCCCGGTTACTCTGGCACTCCGGCCGTGGGGGCTACCCCATGTTAGTTATCTGGCATTTCGGCCGTGGGGGCTACCCCATGTATACACTAGACTCGTTACCATATCGACTGCTGACTGTAGTCATGTTTATGTGCCCTGAAACTGTCAATGTCTATCATCATTGACGTGCCCCAGATCCATTAGTTCACGCCCGTCCTCTGCGGCACGGTGTGAGGTTTGTCAGACCTAAATAGCGCTATCTAACTAATGACCCGCTCGCCATTGGCCCGGCGATTAAGTCGATATAAAAAGGAGGGACTTCGTGATAGAGTTTTGGTCTAGTACGAGTTATCTGTCCATGAGGACGAGGAATTACATTCCTGAACCAATGCTGTCCTACCCAAGGAGGACGAGGAATCCACGTTCCTTAACCCCATTCCCAACCCAGGGAATCCCATGCTTTGTAGAGGGTGTGAACACACCTTGGTTTGCTCGGCAGATACACAGAAAAGTCAGTCAAGTTGTAAGTGGTCAACTACGTCCTAACATAGATACCATTCATGTCAGGTTCGTATCCAAGTAGTGCACGTATGTTCTACACGTATACTAGCAAGTTGCATACAGGTATTATTCATAGCATACACGTATAAACATGGCGGTTTACAATACACCTATGAGTTGAACAGTATCATGTAAACAAAGCCCAAAAGTCCGGCCCAATCACCCAAGCCCGTGATAGGGTGCAAGTCCAAACAACGTGCACATTTATATGGTCTTGAGTCGAGACTGTGCGGTCTCTAGTCGAGACTGTGCGGTCTCTAGTTGTAGCCTACTAATTCTCGAGTCGCAACTGAGGTTGTCTCGGGTCATGCATGTATTGGTCTCGAGTCGCAACTGGACTCGCAACCATGGTCTCTAGTCATGATGTTTGTGTGCTGATGAAGTATGGTCTCGAGTCGAGACTAGGGGTTCTCGACTTGTAATCTGTGTCGCAATCTACGGTCTCGAGTTGTCATGTGGTGATCTCGAGTCGAAACCAGAGGTCTCGACTGGACATTTGCTGATTCTACACAGTGTACTATCCAATGGAAATCCGATTTCATGCACCCTTATGTACTATCCATTTAAACATGTTTTCTTGTCTAACAATTTACCAAAATGGATCAAACAAGTATTTTCAAATATTCAAGACACCTTCATATCATATTCATGTTGTTCTTCATACATTCAAGTCATTCATCATGCTCATACAAACTTGTTCATCATATTTTAGGGTTAGCATTAATCACAACCATAACATGAGCAACAATCAAAACACTTGAACATACTCATCTAATGGTTTCAAATCATCACATAACACCTCAAACTCGGCTCTACACTAGTCCGATTTCCACACACATGTAGTCGGTTTAACAAGCATTCGGTTCTTAGCACAATAGTTTACAATCCGATTAACATGGCATTATCTAATACATATATGCAAGCTTATTTCATGAACATCAACAATCAATGGTTTAAATCACATTTAGACACAAGACATCATTAGCTCATTATGTAATATATCCGAAATCAAAACATGTTAGCCGAATAACATCATCATACACATCCGATTCACAAGAACATCATCATTCATAACAACTATTCTAACAACAAACATCATAAAGCACTAACCGGTTGATGAGGTGTGTGTGAAGGAGAGTAGGTTTGTTGTCCGAAAGTTTCCGAGTGAAGAACACAAGCAAATCCGAGAGCTTGGCTTGCTACTCTTGATCCGGCACAAGAGAAGAGGGTGGTGTTGCTAGGGTTTTAGTGAGAGAGAGTGAGTGTGTGTGTGTGTAGGAGAGTGTGTGTTGTTTGCCCAAAAATGACAAGTGTGGCTAACCACAATGGTTATATACTAGTGGACTAAAGAGGTGCATGGCCCAATCCCGCCCAACCGTTACTGTTCACTCGAGACCGCATGGTCTCGAGTCGTGTCCTTGTGTCTCGGTTCACATAATCACACTCATACATACAAGCATAACACATAATCACATAATTTCACTTAGGTCATTCATTGAACCAACAAGTTAACTAATCACATAACGTTTCAAGCAAGTTACACCAAGATACAACGAAAGGTTCTAAATTTCGAGTTGTCACAAATTTCCTCTTACTACAATTTTGGGCTCAATTTTTTATTTCGCCCGAGGCCTAAATTATTTTGAGAGTTCTCGAAGACGGCTCTGATTTTACCCTTAGTTTAAATTAGAGTGAATTGCAAGTTTTGTCCTTTATCTTTAGTCCATTTTGCAAGTTTTGTCCTTTATGTTTAAAGTTGACGAGTTTTGTCCTTTATGTTTGAAAATCAAGCACGTTTTACCCTTTGGGCCTTAAAAATCAAGCACGTTTTGTCCTTTATGTTTAAAAATCAAGCACGTTTTGTCCTTTATGTTTAAAAAATCAAGCACGTTTTGTCCTTAAAAATCAAGCACGTTTTGCCCCAAAGGGTAAAACGTGCTTGATTTTCAAACATAAAGAACAAAACTCGTCAACTTTAAACATAAAGGACAAAACTTGCAAAATGGACTAAAGATAAAGGACAAAACTTGCAATTCACTCTTTAAATTACGATTTCACCCCAGTTTAAAATAAAACTTTTGTTTTGCCCTCATCTCAAAATTAAGATTTTGTACTCACTTAAAAATTACGTTTTCGCCCACAGTTCAAAATAAAATTATGGTTTTACCTCCAGCTAAAAGTTGCGATTTTGCCTTTAGTTCAAAATACTACAAAAGGAAGGTTGGGGAATAGTGTCAGGCAGCTGCCTGGAACTTCCCTATTGGTCCAGTCAAATTACGATTTTATTCTCAGCTAAAATTTACGATTTCACCCCAGTTCAAAAAAAAATTTTTTTTGCCCCCAACTAAAAATTATGATTTTGTCCTCAGTTAAAAATTACGTTTTCCCTCGGTTCAAAATAAAATAATGGTTTTGCTCCCAGCTAAAAGTTACAATTTTGCCCTAGTTCAAAATATGATTTTGCCCCTAATTCAAAATTGCAACCTTGCCATCGTTTTTTTTGTTGCAAAACTATTGACTCAATGTAGTTTGTATTCGTGTCAAACAGTTGTCTAGCACTCGCTCACTGGTCCTGACAAATTACTGTTTTGCCCCCAGCTCTAAATTACATGTTTGCCACTGTTTTAGTTTTTTTATAGCAAAACTATGGTAGTGTTTTAGCTTAGTTGGTTGATTCAGTGGTTTTTTTTTTTGAATTCGTGTTATAAGTAGCTTGTACAAATAACCGAAATACATACGTACATGTTATCAAACTAAGAAATATTCGGTTTAGCACCCCGTAATGCGCACGGCGCTTACCACTAGTGTATGACATTACTATATTTAGTTATATATACAATCTAACTACATTTATATATATTTTTTTGAAAAGTGTTATATTCTTTTCATAGTAAAATAAAGGTTATTGCTATAAAAAGCAAGTCGGTAATACATGCAAGTACATTCGTACGTCACAAAAGCAACAAAAGCATGTCGGTACATATGCCGATGCGAGTGCATCCGTACATCACAATTCACATCACTTAATTAAATATATATTTTATGTTTTTTTTTATCGGCTGAATGTTACACTTTGTTTTTTTTTGAAAGGCTAATATCATTCCACCAAACACTAGCAAGAAGCTAGCAGAACAACATACAGGAAGCGAAATTACAAGAATTCAAATTTGTTCCAAAGATCCTCCTTTAAATCTAAGCCTCTGGCCCTGTGTTTGATCCAGAGAAAGCCTAACACCTTCACCTCTTCTACAATACTCCGAGCGTTGGCTTTTTTACCTCTAAAAACGACATTGTTCCTGGCGTTCCATATAGCCCAGCAAGCTATCAACATGATCGATTGCACGGCTCTGACCAAGACGGAGGAACCCACCACATTCTCATGAAAATTCAGAATATCACGAACTGAGAAGGCAATTACCTAAGGGGTTTTGCACCAGCTTGAGATCAAATTCCAAACTTCATGCGCCAATGTGCACGCAGAAAAAAGGTGATCAACGTTTTCCACTCCATCCATACATATCGGACATAAATTACAGCTGATGTTAACTTTCCTTTTTATAAGTGCATCTCTAGTAGGAAGGCGGTGTTGCATTGCTCTCCAACCGAAAATGTTTACCTTGATTGGGATCCATTTATTCCATTTAAAATTGGGAGTACCACCAGGCTGAGTTGGAAAATTGAGTAAGCGTCTGACATATTTAACTGAGAAGGAACCCTTCGGGTCAGCCGACCATTGCCACGAATCTTTAATCTGCGACAGAGAAAAGTGTTGCAACTCTTCACTGCACTGCTTCAGCTCTTCCAACTCAATCTGCCTAGTAGGAATTTCGACCCAATCCCAATTTAATTGCACCCGACCATTGTTGCAAATAAGTCGTTTATTAACCGTGATATCTCCTGAGCTCTCTAGCTTGAATAGATTAGGATAGGCGATAGAGAGCGGGCATGATCCGACCCATATATCCATCCATAATCGAATATGTTCACCGTTTCCCAGAATCCCTTTGAAGCATTTTTCTAATTCCACATTCCTTTTTTTTAGCTGGCCACCAGCATTAACAATCTGCCTCCAAACTCCACCTGCAAACGAATTTAAAGGGATAAAAGGAGTATGATTTTGGACTTTATGTAGGGCTGATATAACCTTAGCCCACACATGTTCCCTTTGAGATTTGAATCTCCAATGCCATTTTGCAAGGAGACTAAGATTGAAATCTGCAAGAGAAGCAAGGCCAAGGCCTCCACATTTCTTGGGAGAGGTGACCTTATCCCAAGCGACCCAACTAATGCTATTTTTGTCCTCGTTCCCGTTCCAAAGAAACTTCCTTCTAAGACCATCCAACTTGTGTATTACCCTTAGAGGCGCTTTGTATAAGGAAAAAAAGTAGACCGGTAAACTATCAAGGACCGCTTTAAGAAGAGTCACTCTCCCACCAATAGACAAGGTAGACGCCTTCCACAAAGAGAGTCTATTCTCCACGAGTTGTATAACCGAGCTCCAGTTTTTATAAAGATTCATGTTTGCACCAACGACCAAACCAAGATAAGTAAAGGGCGGGGCTTGAGATTTGCATTGAAGTTTAGATGCCATTTCATTCACCAACCGATCTTCAACGCTAAGGCCAAAAAGAGTTGACTTATTGTAATTGATTTTAAGACCAGAAACTAGAAAAAAGCCTCTGAGGATTCTAGCAAGGTTTCCCACATTAGATTGCGACCAATCTCCCAAAACGAGCACATCGTCCGCGTACATAAAGTGTGAGATGACAGGTCCGTTATTAGGCACTTTGACCCCTTTAAAAACTCCTTCTTCGCTTGCCCGATTCATAAAACATGTGAACGCTTCCATTGCCAAAATGAAAATAAAGGGGGAAAGAGGGTCACCTTGTCGAACCCCCCTTGTGCATTGAAACTCAAAGGTGGGGGAACCATTAACCAGAACCGACGACCTCGTGGACTCGAGAATGCCGCGAATCCAATTCCTCCACTTTAATGGAAAATCCATTTGACTTAAGACCGATTCGATAAAGTTCCAACTGATGGTGTCATAAGCTTTCTCAAAATCGATCTTGAACAGAAGCAACTTCCTCTTACACCTTTTAGCCCACGTCATAATCTCATTTACCATCAGGGGACCATCCAAAATGTTTCGATTCGCTATGAAGCCCGTTTGATTCTCCGAAATCAACTTATTAATGACCAATTTGAGTCGGTTGGCGAGGATCTTAGAAATTACTTTGGATATACAGCCAACAAGACTAATTGGTCTAAAGTCATTAAGGGTTTTCGGATCCAAAACCTTAGGAATGAGTGTAATGAAGCCCGAAGCACATCCCCGTCTAATGACCCCAGTAGTATGAAAATCAGCCATTACATCCATAAAATTATGTTTAAGGAGATGCCAAAAGGAGCGAATAAACCGAAAGTTAAAGCCATCTGGTTACACTTTGTAATTCATTATCTCTTTCCATCTAAATACCTAGAAAGGTATTCCCTCACCACTAGGCCAAAGACTTAGTAAATATATATTTTATATAATCTTACTTAAATACACGTTTATTATACATATTGAATAAATGTAATGTTATACACCTAGCAATAAAAAATTATGCTTCTGAAAAAACAGTTATGTATTGCACGAGTTAAATAAACTCAAATATTACATGTGTGTCGAATAAAATATAATGCAATCTATTAACATTTATAATCCTCAAAATATGTTTTTAAAAGTATAATTTAACATGACAATTATAAATATTGTTAAGTTAACTTTTAGAACATTTTTTTATCCAACTGGGTATTAATATTTTATGTAATTAATAAATGTTAGTTCAATTAAAGTCTATATAGTCTTTTATATTCAATTTTAACATTGTCTGCATGGCAATGATATATATAAAATTAAGAACTAAGGGGGTTAGGAGTGGGAGTCGGCAAACCCACTTCACCGATTCTGCAAAGAGTGGCAAACTAATGCCAAGCCCTTTGCCGCATGCATGTTTGACGAAATGGGGTTTGATTCGGTGGGTGCATGCCGACGCGGGGAAGGGAGGAAGGAGAGAGAGAGAGAGAGAGGGTAGTGTGGGGTAGGGTCCATTCCAATCTCAACCAATCACACATTTTTCCTTTTTTTTTAAAGTTTACCGCTTCACCAAATGTCTAAACCATTGCCAACACTTTTCACCAAAGTTTAAACACTTTTCACTAATTGACGTGGCGCACTCTGATTGGTTGATTTTTTAGTTTGCCACTCTCAAGTGTTTAACCACTCCTAACACCCTAAAACTTGATTTTTTTTTCAGGATCACATATTATTATATTATACTTATTAATTTAAAGTGGTGATGAATTGTAAAATTAAAATTTTAATATTATATTTATTTTGATTTTTTTTCAAATTTGTTTTTAAATGGATACCGTGCTGCCGTTGTACCAGATCGAACCGAAACCGACAATGATGTTTAAAATGGATACCTTGACGCTATCGTATCAAATTGAACCGAAACCGACACTGAGATTTAGTTTGTTTTATATCCAATCGTAAACTATACAAGTGCCAATAAACATATAAAAACGCATTTTTTGTATCGTAAACTATACGAGTATTGACATGGGACTTACCGAACCAATTTCAACCGAATAACATCAGTACAAATACCGGTAGTATCGGAACCGATATTCTTTTTATGGTTATCGATTGATTTTTTTATATCGTAAGTTGTAAATATACGAATGCCAATAAAAATATAAAAAACATTTTTTTATCGTAAACTATACGAGTCTTGACTGAATCGATTTTGACTGAACAACATCGATACAAATATCGATAGTATTAGAACCGGTGTTTTTATGGTTTTCGATTGGTTTAAAACACGTGTTCTTTTGGGCATATCACGACTTTATATTTTTTGTTTTTTTGTTTTGGTTGTGAGTGTTGGTACCAGAACGAACCCAACGGATACCAACTGAGTTCCCACCGCATAGCATGAGAGAAAACCACTAGTTTTTTTTATTATTTGACGTATTGTGATTTTACTAATTAAACCATCCAACCACATTAAATAATTATTATTTTTAGAAATCACTCATGAAAAAACACTTATAATCATTATATTTCATTTTTTTATATTAGTGATATTTAGAGACTTAAATATAATCATTAAGTAAAAAAGTAAGCTTATTTGGCTATGTAAAGACTTAAAAAAAGTTATTTGTAGACTTACATAACCATCCATAACTAAATTATATAACCTATAAAAAGGCTATGTCGGTGGTGGCCTTTTTTTTTTTTTTTTTTTTTGTCTTTTCCTAGCAACATTTGACTTTTCTTTTTTTCTTAATTTACGTTTTCGGCCCTTATGTTTTGTGTGATGTTTTTTAAATACCAAGTTCTTTTGTAATTTACAGTTATCGTCAACGTTTAAACTTTACGCTTTTACCCCTTGCACAATTTTTTTTCTTTCTTTTTTATGGTTTTGTTTTTTTACTTATAACCTTTAATTTTCAGCATTGACTGTTACAACCTACTAACTTTCTAAATACTTTTTAATCAACTTTTACGTCTTTATTTTTATTTACGTGTCGCTATAAACGTAAGTTGATTAGCATTCACACTGACAACCTTTTTACTTTGTAAAAACTTTTCCAATCGAGTTTCCCACTTGATGTAAGTGTTGACATACTTTTGTATCGGATCAAAAATCGGGTCGCCCCGCCGCGAAGCGCAAGCGTAACACCCTAGTTTATATTAATATCTAAAATATAGTATTTTAATATTTTCATATTTTATTTTAATATCATTATTTAAAAAAATTGTGACTCGAAAACACAAGTTGATGAGGAGGCCTATGTGTCCCCTAGGATTTTTATTATATAACAATAAAAAATATTTAAAGAATATATTTATATTTAATTAATATTTGGTCAAACTGCTGATCATAATAGTATAAACCCGTAAATATTTGTTACTGAACCGTACGCATGTTCATATATGTATGTTTTTTATATTGATTTATTTTCTAACCCTATGTAATTTTTATATAAATAATCAAATCCTAGATATTCAAAATTAAAATATTTGTTATAATATAACAAGAATTAACACAAGATTAGTACTAAAACTTTAAGAACTTTAGAAATGTTATAAGAGAAAGAAGAAGAGGATTGTATAACTTATGAAAGTGTATACATGAGGTACATTTTCTCTTTTACCTTGAGCTAGTATTTATACTACAAAAAGATTAACTATTTGGTAGACAAGGTTAACTATTTGGTAGATAATATTAACTATTTAGTAGACAAAGCTATCCATAAGTTTGACAAAGAGCTCATCCACTTGCAAGGTAAATCTAGAGGTAAATCTTGATCTTCATGGTAAACTTTTTAATAATATTCATAACACTCCCCCTTGGATGACACTTTGCAAACTTCGGGGTCTTTAAGTACTGCCTCATTAAAAACTTTGCTAAAGAAAAACCCAGTGGGAAAAAAACCTTAGCTAAGGGAAAAAAGTGCAGTCTATAGCTCCCCCTCAAGTTAACAATTTGTAAGGGATTACATTCTCCGTATATAACCCATGCCAATGTCATGAACATGTTTCCTAAAAGTTGCTGTAGGTAGTGCTTTTGTGAAAAGATCGACTGAATTGTTGTTGGATTGGACATATCTCATCTCGACCTGATTGTCTTTAATAAGGTCCCGAGTATATGCAAAGAATCTTGGTGGTATATGTTTTGTTCTGTCACTTTTGATATACCCTTCTTTCATTTGAGAAACACAAGCGGCATTATCTTCATGGATAGGAGTTGGACTTCGATCTTTCTCTAGTCCACAAGAAGTCACAATGTGTTGTGACATAGATCTTAACCATACACATTATCTTGAAGCTTCATGTAGTGCAATGACTTCAACATGAATTGATGATGTTGCAACAAGTGTTTGTTTCTGAGAACACCATGAAATCGCAGTTCCTTCGTTCATAAATACATATCCAGTTTGAGATTTTGCTTTATGAGGACCATATAAATAACCTGCATCTGCATAACCAACTAACCCTTCTTTTGAATCGTTGGGATAAAACAAGCCTAAATCAACAGTACCTCGAAGATATCGAAGAATATGTTTAATCCCATTCCAATGCCTTTCAGTAGGAGCTGAACTAAATCTTGCCAACAAGTTCACTGCAAAAGAAATGTCAGGTCTCGTACAATTCGTAAGATACATAAGTGCTCCAATTACACCGAGGTATGGTACTTCTGGACCAAGAACTTCTTCGTTGTCCTCACAAGGACGAAATGGATCATTTTCGATATTAAGTGATCTAACGACCATTGGAGTGCTTAAAGGATTTGCCTTGTCCATATGTTTCTTCCGGACACACCTGCAACAATTACCACGGTCTCACGAACGTCATATGTTTCTTACGTACTGGCCAGGTACGCAATCCACATACTAGTTTCGTGTCTTCGAGTAACCATCACCTTATGCCCGAAGAATTAGGTTTCGGCACGTGTAACATTTTCAAAACTTCTTTACCATAACATTATTATCTTTCATTTAAAAATTTCCTTCCCTTGATAGGTTTTACCACTACATGTACCCAAATATTGAGTCTACGTACCTGGGATCATTTTGTCTTATTACATGCCTTGGTGTCGATCCTAGACCGCGTTCGTAGATCATCTTCTCCAAACCACTGTGCTTACCTTACACATAACATACTGTTAGTTTTCTTCATATACATACTTAAATATATACTTACATTCGCTTCTACCTTTAGATCTTGATCGAGACTTGGATTGTAC
This sequence comes from Helianthus tuberosus, assembly GCA_030545235.1. Lineage (NCBI taxonomy): Eukaryota > Viridiplantae > Streptophyta > Magnoliopsida > Asterales > Asteraceae > Helianthus > Helianthus tuberosus. The sequence continues at coordinate 59,800,202 of CM060358.1, forward strand.
GGGTTCCTGGTCACAAGAGCACACAGGTTTGAGTTCAAGTATTTACCTCTTCATACTTGATTTCTCTCAAACCAGGGCTCTGATACCAACTTGAAACGCCCTCACACGTAATAACTTAAAAACGACGCAGCGGAAAAAGAGCCTTAAAAATTTCTTTCTTATAACAACCCTCCTGAATATTTTTCCGACACCCTAATATATTTTAAATACCCCTATATGTCTCGAAATACACCCCGTATGTGAAAACCGAGCCCAAAATACGTTATAATATTAAAAATAAATAAAAAACAAAGAAAATTGATTTCAGGCGGGCCGCATAAGACACCCTTAACCTCTTACGCGGGCCGCGATAACTTAATGATCAAGCTAGCTCCGGTGTTGCCCCGTGTCTGAACGCGTGTTATGTAACACCCCGAAAATACAAATTCTTATAATACAATAACGTTGGGAATAAATGAGAAAAAATAAACTAACTAGGAATTACAATAACCTAGTTAGAAAATGAGTTGTGAGTAGTTAAAGAGTTAAAACAAATAAAGAATGAAAGTTGGAGGGCCAAAAGTGTCTAAATGAAAACTAATATTAATAAAACAAAATAAATTAAACTCAAACACACTTGTTTGTGTGTTGTTGAGATCGATCAGAGCAGGGGGCGATCCCCAGCTCCCCTAAAACCCTAGTTTATGCTAAAACCTCCAAATTGAAGGATCAAATCAAGTCCAAAACGAAATCCGAGCTAAGATTAGTGATCTCCATTGCAAGGGGATCATAAGGTATGTAAAATTTGATAAGAAATCTCTACTTGAAATTCTCATGATTCTAGGGAAATTGAAATCTGTTGATGCATGATTGTTAAATGAATAGATTAAGGATGATATAGTGTCTAGGAGTAAACCCTAGACAACAATAAGTGAAATCATGTCTAATCTCTGAAAATTTCATGAACACATTGAAGGTGATTCATGGGTTTTATGAGAAGTTGATGAACACTAGGGTTTAGAAGGCTATTCTAGTGTAATTTGATTCATAGAAACTGAATTCTGAAAAATTTGATCTTTGATTCTATATGTGATAGCTCGATTGATGTTAATTTTGGCTAAGCGACAAGCCATGAACTTGAATATAAAAGATATAAAATCCTGCCCTTTAAGTGTTTGAAGAAATGCCTCAAAGAAGGCTCGAAACTGAAATTTTAAAGTTAAAACGCATAATTGTGATGTTTTGGCAAATTATGCGATATGTGATTGAAAACAGTTCTAAACGCGTCATGATTGAACTCTATAGGCAAAGATACCGGAGCGTCAAGTGGACAAGTCGGTGGCGATTTGCGTTTGAAGGGCGTGCACCAAAGGTATGTAACTCGATCCGTTACATTAAGTAAATTGTTATCAAATTATGTATGGTCATATTGTAGAATAGAAGTTGTGATGATTGTATCGACCATGTTCGTTACTTAAATCCGTAGGTTAAGAATTGGTTAGAAGTCGTTTGGTAGTCATCATAATGGAGGATTCCGTAGATGAGCCAAACGGGTCGAATAATGGTGTACATTGTAGTGTTAGTGTTTTAGATAGATAGCGATGGGGATAACGATCACAAGAGCACGAAGCCATAAGTTTGGTAATGAAGTGCCGGTGATATTAAGCCCCGGAAGTTGGGTAACAAGCGCCTTATGTTTACTATTACAAAAGTAGCAAAATAAGGATAACTAGAACGGGTCGAATAATCACATAGTGAAATTTTGTCGTCCGATCCGTAAAATAAACTTTTGGTATGGAAATCATTATAGTTACGTCGGTATTGAATTTACAGACGCATAGGAAAAAGAAACCTAAAACGGACTCACGAGTTAAAGGTTATGGTCATTTTGAGTTGAAAATCTGAATTTTCGGAACTGGCAGCAAGTGCAGCTCACAAAACTGAACATGCTGGAAAACCAGCTCCCCCGCGCCACGCGAGGACCTGTCGCGCCACGCGACAGGGTAACTTTTTTTTTTTGCATGTTTAAACGCTTGGGACTTGTTTATTCACTTCATATATATATGTCAAAACTAACATTTTGAGTGGTTTTGACCTTAGGTAATAAAGGGAACTATCCGGATGGCGATCGAGCAAGTTTTTGAAGAACCGAACACTACTTTGCAAGCTTCCGCGTTAACTTAGTTTATGTTTAAACAATGTTTTTGGGATGACTTCGTCTAGACAATGTTTTTTATGTAAATAATTTGCTAATCATGTTATGAATGTTTAAACTAGTCGGTAGTTGACTAGTAGGTGTCACTTTGAAACTTTTATTTTGTACTTATGTTAAACTAAGGTACTATATATCTAAAATTTAGTATCTTATATTAGACTTAAATTGGAAATTTAAACGAGTGTTACAAGTTGGTAATCAGAGCTTAAGGTTGTCAACAAAGTGTTCGGTTCAAGCTTGATCGATCGTCCGGTAAGAATTAATTAATTAATTTAGTAGACTTTATCTTATGTAAGAAATGAGATGTGAATCAATGTGCACGGGAAGAGCGTGTTAGCACACTCAAACCCGGAAAGTGCACCAAAAAAAAAGTGAACGGTTAAAGCAAGTTATGAACTTGGCTAAACCAAAGCAAATAAAGCTATGTTATAAATGAAATGTTTAACGTTTAATGTAAACATTTCAGTTTCAAGATGTCGGAAAGAAACGATGATGATCCGGTGCCGACAAGCACCGAACAAATGAAAGAGACAATTGCCGAAGAAGTGGGGAAGGCAATTGAAGGAAGTCTATCCGGGTTTATAGACAAAATTCAAAACACGGTGTTGTCACTTGTCGAAGAACGAGTCAAAAGGTTGGAAGATAGTGTCAACCTTATGAAAGAGAAATCAGGAGAACGTAAGGGATGTTCGTACAAAGAGTTTATGGCGTGTAAACCGCCAATCTACAATGGGGAGGTTGACCCGATAATATGCCAGAGATGGTTAAGTGATGTTGAAGGGGTGTTTGAAAGGACCCACTGTGACGAAAGTGATTTTGTTGCGTACGGAACGGGTCAGTTGAGGGGTCAAGCCAAGGATTGGTGGGATAATAAAAAGAAGGAAATAGGAGCTGAAGCGACGAGGGCCATGACATGGGAGGAGTTTAAGACGCCGTTTCATAAACATCATAGTCCCAAGGCGGTCATTAATAGAATCAAGGAAGAGTTCATGCAACTTAGGCACAAGGGCGAGACCATAGACAAGATTACGGCGACGTTTATGGATAAGATGAAGTTTTGCAATGAATTGGTGATGAATGAAGAACAGAAGATATACTACTACTATAACATGTTGAGCGCCGAGTATAGGGAGTTTATGACTCCTTCAAAATACGAGACCCTTATCGAGATCATAAACGTTGCTCGGGAACGGGAAATTGAATTGATGAAACAAGTTGAAAGGGGTGAACGAAGGGCACAAGATGTGAATCCAAGCCCTACAAAGAAAGCTCGAACTGTAGAATCGGGGAAGAAGGTGGATGCTAAGGGCGGGTCGCCAAGTTATAAAGTGTGTGGAAAAGGGCATAAGGGAGAGTGCCGTTTCAAAGACAAACCGTGCCCCATATGAGGTAAAACGGGGCACACGGCGTCTCTATGCCCGGGTAAAGTCTCGGTTTGCTACAAATGTTATCAACCCGGCCACAAAAAGTCCGAATGCCCAGATTTGGTTGGAAAGAGAGACACTAAAGAGTCTTCAACGGAAGCTCCAAAGGCGAAGGCTAGGTCCTTCCAACTTACAGCAGTTGAAGCAAAGACAGAACCCGATGTGGTCTCAGGTACATTCGCAATAAACTCGATCCCCGCACGTGTATTATTTGATACGGGTGCGAATAAATCTTTCATTTCACATGGATTTATTCGACATCCTTCATTTGTATTGACGAAATTATCTATGCCCTTAGAAGTTGAAATAGGGGATAACAAAAGTTTTATAGTTTGTGATATTTGTCGAGGCTGCAAATTAAGCATCGATGGTGAAGAATACTTGATAGACCTAATCCCGATGTCAATGGGAGAATTTCAAGTAGTTGTTGGGATGGATTGGCTATCTCAGCACCACGCAAAGGTTGTGTGTTACCGTAAGGAGATAAAGCTAACATCTCCGAGCGGAAAACATGTCACTATCTATGGCGAAAAAGGAGGTAACCCCATAATATGCTCGATGTTGAAAGCTCACAAGCTTATGAAGCAGGGATCTAAGGCGTTTATGATATACGCGAATGAGCCCGAGAAAGAATCACTGAAGATTGGAGACGTACCGGTAGTACGGGACTTCGAAGATGTATTTCCAGAAGATTTACCGGGGATACCACCCGAACGAGAAGTAGAGTTCGGAATCGAATTGATTCCGGGCGCGAAACCTGTAGCTAAGGCACCGTACCGACTCGCACCGTCGGAATTAGAAGAATTGATGTCACAAATTCAAGACCTGCTCGATAAAGGATTCATAAGGCTGAGCGTGTCTCCTTGGGGCGCACCGGTGCTGTTCGTGAAAAAGAAGGACGGAAGCATGCTCATATGTATCGATTACCGGGAGTTGAATAAACTCACGGTGAAGAATGGATACCCTCTTCCAAGAATAGACGATCTATTCGACCAATTACAAGGTGCGAACTGGTTTTCAAAAATTGACCTTAGATCGGGGTATCACCAACTAAAGGTCAAGGAGGAAGATGTGCCGAAGACGGCTTTTCGCATGCGATACGGACATTACGAGTTCCTCGTGATGTCATTTGGGCTGACGAATGCACCTGCGGCTTTCATGGACCTCATGAACTGGGTTTGCAAGCCGATGTTGGATAAATCGGTAATCGTGTTTATTGACTATATTCTGGTATACTCGAAAAATGAAGCAGAACATGCACGCCACTTACAAGAGGTGCTAGAGACACCCAGGCAAGAAAAGTTTTATGCGAAATTCTCGAAATGCGCCTTCTGGTTGAGAGAGGTGCAATTCCTCAGCCACATCATAAGCGCCGATGGAATATTGGTAGATCCTTCAAAAATAGAGGCCGTGTCAAAATGGAGCCCTTCGAAGAATCCTTCGGAGATTAGAAGCTTCTTAGGGCTTGCGTGTCACACCCCGACCACGTAAAACAAAAAAAACCGTGGCGGAATCGTCGGGGAGTGTTGTAACAGAATCATTGTTTCATAACACACGGAAAATTTAAATATTATTTTATTGAATAAAAGAGTCACAATGTCTTAACAAACAAAGAAGTATAACAAAATTTACTAGTCTTCCATCTTTTATTGTCACTAAGGCCCAAGTCTGCCTAAGTGTATCTTGATCAATCCTACGCATCATTCCCTGAAACACATGTGAAAATAGGTACGTCAGCATAAAAATGCCGGCGAGTACATAGGTTTTGTGAAAATAGGATTCATGACTTAATTTTTAGAAGAAGGTTGCTTAACAAAAGTCAGTCATAATCCTTGTAAAATGTTTTGTTTTCTAAATCATTTGAAAAACGAAGATATGTAAATGATATGTAAAAGAATAATGTAAGATTTAATGAATGACCAAGTAAAATGAGTTTGTATAAGATAAGTTGTTTGAAAAACAATATCTTGTGAAAAATATGTTACTTGTATATAAAAAAAATGTTATATGTTTAAACTGAAATGATTTAAATAACGCTACGATATGTAATATCATACAAGCACTTATATATAGGAAGTACCAGCGGCGTATCCACCATGCTTATATCATATTACACATGCCTCGTTACTCAAACCACTTACCCAAACAAACCACCAATGTAAATTGCCCATGTCTAAACCACCAATGTAAAAATGTTTATGTATAGTCAAATGTTTGTGTGAAAACCATCAAATGTAAATCATGAAATGTGTAAACAAAAGTTATGTATGGTAAGTAAAATGAGACTACTTAAACCACAAGTAAACATGTACAAAAGCAAAGTATTTGAATAAATCATAAGTTATGCTTTGTAGAATAATGCATGCTATACTGAATACAAACATTTATGCGGTATTGTGAAAATGCATACATTCAAGCCTTGAGACTGTGGTGATAAACCCTTAAACAAATTAAAGATTTATCTGAGTTAATGTATTCGAATTCGGTCATTCCTTTCATCCAAACATACCTAGGATGTCAGGAACGGGAGTTGTCAATTCCTATGGTACCATTACCTACTAACGAGCGGCGTAGCTAATGTTAATGAATGTATATGGTCCCATTTAAACAAACCAAATGTCATATCAAAATGCAAGCATGTGATGAAAATAATGTACCTAGTATGCTAAGTAAACATACAAGGTAGAGATGTAAAATAATGTGTCCATATGTTACTGGAACATATGCAACAGAGATACAATGTAAAGCAAATGCACTAAGTATGATGAACATACATAGCATGTAAAAGTAATGTAAAACAATGCACTAGGTACGCACACAATGGGCACACATAGCGTGAAATGTAATGAAAACAATGTACTAAGTACACACACAATGGGCATACATAGCATGAAAAGGTAATGTAAAACAATGCACTAGGTACGCACACAATGGGCACACATAGCGTGAAATGTAATGAAAACAATGTACTAAGTACGCACACAATGGGCATACATAGCATGAAAAGGTAATGTAAAACAATGCACTAGGTACGCATACAATGGGAATACATAGCGTGAAATGTAATGAAAACAATGTACTAAGTACACACACAATGGGCATACATAGCATAAAACACAATGAAATCATGTACTATAAATGTACTAATGAACATAGCAAGTATATGATGTGAAAGCAGGAAAGCATGAAAGTAACAAGTAGGCACATGTGTTCCACCCCCAAAATGTTTGGAAAACAGTAAAAGAGGGGTCTATGTACTCACTTGAGATTGCTCAATAGACCTTAGATATCCACCAAGCAAAGCTAGAAGATCACGGAATCAAACGGCACCTAATATAGGTAACTACATTAATAACCGGACCTATTCGGAGGATCAGGTAGCATGAGGGTTTGTAAACCAAATGAGTGTAGGAACTCATGTAATATGGTTTAACAAAGCCTACATACTAAAACGAAACTTATCCTATGTGCTTTTGACCCGTTACGACCCGTTTAGGTAGCTTATGCTACTTTAACGCGTCATTTGCGTAAAACGCGTTCGGACCGCCTAACTAGCCCTATGACAAGTAAGATATGCCTTAACATGTTTAATATTGTTGTTAATTCAGTTTAGATGGCAAAATTTATGTTACATAGGCTTAAAATGAATTTTAACATAAAAAGGGCATTTTGGTAATTTACTTAAGGCATAAAAACTACTTATCATACAACTACTTAAACGACGTGACCATAAGGTATAACCCCGGAAGGTTATTAGCTATACTACTATGGTCACCTAAAGTGTTTGGTCGGATCCTAATGATCGACCAAATGGGTCGGGTTCGAAAGCATAAGCGATTTATTAGATCGCTTACCCTTACGACCCTAAACAAGCACAAATATAAAAGTGACGAGCTAAACATGCTAGAACATGTTTAGTTAAGTTAGAAAACAAGTTTTGATATAAAAACAAACGGTTTTGATATCCTAGAGTAGTTTGGTTACAAAATATGCGAGAACACGCATTTTGCCCGAAACTACGACTCGTTACTGAGCCTAGATAACGTGGTAATCAGTAGGTATAGTCACTAGGGACTATAACCATCGTGATTACGCTCACGTTATGAAGTTTAAAAGAACTTCATGTTGACCATAAACTGGTCAAAGCTGAAAGCCAAACAATGTTTGACTTTCACGCTAAAACGCGTAAAAGAATGAAAGAGGACTTACAAAAGGTCCAAGAACGGAAGTTTGACCCGATTATTCTCAGGTATGAAGTGAAATCACTTCAACTTAGAGAGAAATCTGATCAAGGTGTGAGTTTTGAGTGAAGGGGGGTAGGGTATTTATAGTTTTTGCACAACCGTTAAGATCGTTCATCGTAAAACGAGCTTCGATCTCATCCGTACACATGTGCCCATGGTTTTGTGAAACCATGGGAGCCCATAGTTTCATTAAAACCATGTGCAAATGAGGGGAACAGCTGGAACAAGCTGGAATTTAGATTTTTCATTTTGGTCCCTTCCTAAGATAACTTTGGCAGAATGTCAATTTTGGTCCCTGAATGTGCAAAACATGGTTTTTGATGCATTTTTGACACGTTTAAGCCCCGTAAATCCCATTTCAAGGATCTAAAATGAAGTTAAAGTATAGGGAACATGAAACATGCTCAAAAATATCTCGGATGTCGGTTCGTTTGGTCGTACGGTTGCGTTGTTCGGTTAATTACGACGAAACACGAACGAATGCGAAAAACGATCCAAATTACGCGACGAATGGAAATTTTATCATGCCAATCACTAAAATAAAATATTTTAATGATTACATAAACTTTTGGATGTCCGGATGTATTCAGAACGTAAGATATGCGCGAAAATGCAAACTTATGCACTTTTGACGCTTTTAGTCCCTGAATGACCAAAAAGTTTATTTTAGCACACCGAACCCCTCAAAGCCTATTTCTAAGCTATGTAAAAGGATATTTAGGGTATGTTTAACTTATGGTCATGTTCCGAAATGTTCGTTTCAGTACAAATCGGCATACTTTCGCAGTTTGTTGAAATTAGTCCCTGTAAGCGAATAAACTTGATTTCGGCATACCAAACCTTCCAAAACTTATTTCTAAGTTATGTAAAGGTTATTTAAGGTATGTTAAGATTATGTCACTGTTCCGGAGTGTTTGTTGTATTAAAGTGGTTATATTTACACATCAGATTGCGTATAACTCTCCAGAAAGCGATATAGAGTTTGAAATTGAACAAGAATTGATATGTGCAAATGATACACATATTTATACAAATACCAAGTGTGGAATATAATATTTCATTAGTTTGGTATTTGTTTGATGGCCGTGGAGGCGCAGGTGTCACAGTCTCCCCTACTTCAGGAAATTTCGTCCCGAAATTTGTTTAGAGGAAACTTGTGAGAGCTTGGAACATGAAGTTGAAAAGATCAAACAACACTGGTTAGAGTTCTGAACTTCTAGTAACTTTAAATAACATCATGCTTGCATTGTGAGAGGGACACTTATATACAAGTATATAAAGCGTTATTGGTGCGTCCACCGTACCTCTATTACATTGTTTACATTTTGTTATGGTTGTCACTATTGGCTCTTACACATAATAAGTCTTACCGCGGTTTCCGTGCACTGAACTTCGTAATTATGTATGCATCCATAATTACGTAATTCCTTGCATAGTCACGTAGTGCATCTTATAATGTGTAGGGGAAGAAAACAATGAACGAGCCTGTGATGATTGTGACTAGACCACCATAGGGTCCTTTAATTAAATCAATAAATGATTTAAATAGACTACCAAGGAGTCTGTTCAGCTATATCACCACATGTCATTCTTAACCAGATTCTGATTCAATCTTTTTGACTAGACCACTAAAAGGGTCTCTAATGAATCATGGAGTGGTACTATATAATCCAAGGGTCTTAACTATCACGTAGAAGCCCAATAAGGATTTAAGGTAGTACCTTTTTGAATATCCTTCTACGAACCCCTCATATGAAGATATGAAAGATTCTACGAGGATTTGGATAACGAATATCCAGAGTATACAAAAACACAGAATGCATGAAAGAAAACACAAGATGCATAAACACATAGTCACATAACCACAAAATTGTTTGTTAATTTGTTTTGTTAACTGTGCACATGTATTCAAAGCACACCAGGTATCCAATCAACGGATTTTGATGGGTGCTTTAAATATTTCCAAGAATCTAACTATAAAGATAGAAAGATCTTAAAGAGAAAATTCGCTTTCGATTATAAGGAACCGAAATGTTCGAATTGAAGTACACAAGGAATCCAATTAAGGACTCTGATTTACATGATAATCATCCACAAGGGTCAAATTTTGAAGATAAAAAGATTCCATATGGATTTTAGAAGTTGAAGATGTTTTGAAACCTTGCACTGGATGTGCTTAAGTCAAAACACGAAGTAAAAATGCTTATGAAGTTGAGATGCTAGATATGTCAAGGTGACATATTAAGCAGAATTTGAAGGTTAAGTCAATGTATGAAGAAAATATTTTGAAAACTATGTTACTTTAAAAAAAATGTGTTTAATGTTTTTGAAACCTTATGTATAATACTTTTGAAATCCTAAAATAGGTGTATTAGGTAAGTATATATAAAAATGTTTTAAAACCATGCGAGATAAATTTTGAAATTATGTATAAGGTTTTTGAAAACATGAATGATGCTTTTGAAATCATGCACTTGATATAAATAATTATACTATATTAATAACATTTGGAAATCATGAAGGTCGTTTTTGAAATATAGACAATGCATTTGAAAAAATTGTTTTCAGACTATGTGAAATGTTTTGAAATCATGAAGGTTGTTTTTGAAATATAGACAATGCATTTGAAAAGTTGTTTTCAGACTATATGAAATGTTTTGAAATCATGAAGGTTTTTTTTTTTATATATATATATTATGTATATTGTTATGAAAATCAGAATGAAATGATATGGGTACGAGATTGAAAAGAAATTACCCTTAGTTATTCAACCAAGGATTAAAGGCATAGATGTGCAAAAGCACAATTACTCATAATCTCGCTTTATTTCCTGTACTTTGTTTCTTACAATGAAACGAGTACTTAGAATTTTCCAAGGGAATCATGAGTAAACATAAAAATGGAAAAAAAATCACAAGAGTAGTCTGTAAGGAACATAGTTCCTTGATGTAGGTATCATAGGGAAATGCCATACACATATGTAACTACACTTGTACTTCAGAATTGTGAACAACAATTTATTTATAAATAAAACTGATTGTTTCACATTACAAGAAAAACAGAGAAAACAAAAGCATAAGATTAAAACAACAGTATTTTATACTCAGCCATATGCTTATTTGTGGGTCAGACTTGCATTGACAATCTCTGATTACTTGTTCCTGAAATAGCTCGTCTCACCGTAGTTGTACCAGGTACCAGACGATAAACGAGCTTGAGCAGGGTTGACTTGGGGTTGGTTTGGACCACCTTGGATTGGGTTGAAAAGACAAGCATTTGCCAGGTGACCGAGTCGTCCACATGATGCACACAGACGAGATTGTAGGTAAGCTTGGTGAGGTGCATTACACTTGTTGCACATCAGTGCAGTATGGTCATAAGGTTTCTTGGCAGGAGGTTGAGCAGCAGCAAGGTTTGTAGCAGCTTTGTTTTGGGTAGCAAAGCGGCATATGCCAACCAAATGTCCCCACCGTCCACAGTAGGTACATTTGAAGCAGGGTAAGAGGTTTGAATGATGATGGTTGCATTGCTTGCACCAAGGAGCAGTTCCTAAATATGGCTTCCTAGCTGGTGGCGCTACCATTTGGCTAGGTCCCACTTGATTAGGTGTAACTGCTGTGGGTTCCCTTGAAGCCTTACGCTTCCTTGATTTTGGTGCAGGCTTGACTTTTGCTTCCTTCGGTGACTCTTGAGTGGCTTCATTGTTGAGACGAGACATGGCAATGCCTAAATCCACAGTCTTCAGAATCACTTCGCCTATTTGCTGGGCAAGTTTGGCTGTTTGCTCGGACATTTGACCGTTGCTGAGAGGAAGAGACATCCTAGAAGAAAATGAAAGACGTAGGAAGAAACAAGTGAAATGTTACCGGATAAACAAAACAGTATGGCAATGTATAAAATTGCGATCATTCGTTTGTTACCAAAGGCTAACAAATGAGACGGTGACTAATCAAAGTAAACAGGTCATATTAATGTATCACTGAAGACATGCTTGCCTATAAGTGAACACTCACCCCAAGAGCTCCCGGTAAGAGTGACTGGTCCAATACTGCGGATTTGTACGAACACTCTAGCCTTAGACAGAAAACTCAGAGTACAGGCATTCACTCTTCCAGTTTGCACGTGTTCACATTATAAGACCCAAACTTTGACGAGATTTTCAAAATTCAAAGGGGTTCAAAACCTTATAACAGAGGGTTCAAAACCCAGTAATCAATCATCCTTGAACAGATGATTAGTTTTCAAAGCGGTTTTTGAAATTTGTGTTCTTGTTGTGGTTGTCGCCTAAGGATAGGTGACGGTATTGTTTTATGACTAAACGCAAGTAAACTCGCGTTAGGGTCCTAGGAAGGTTATAGACTAGGTCGAAGCATTACTAATAACCTAATTCCCTATAACCATGAGCTCTGATACCAACTTTTCTGTCACACCCCGACCACGTAAAACAAAAAAAAACGTGGCGGAATCGTCGGGGAGTGTTGTAACAGAATCATTGTTTCATAACACACGGAAAATTTAAATATTATTTTATTGAATAAAAGAGTCACAATGTCTTAACAAACAAAGAAGTATAACAAAATTTACTAGTCTTCCATCTTTTATTGTCACTAAGGCCCAAGTCCGCCTAAGTGTATCTTGATCAATCCTACGCATCATTCCCGTAAACACATGTGAAAATAGGTACGTCAGCATAAAAATGCCGGCGAGTACATAGGTTTTGTGAAAATAGGATTCATGACTTAATTTTTAGAAGAAGGTTGCTTAACAAAAGTCAGTCATAATCCTTGTAAAATGTTTTGTTTTCTAAATCATTTGAAAAACGAAGATATGTAAATGATATGTAAAAGAATAATGTAAGATTTAATGAATAACCAAGTAAAATGAGTTTGTATAAGATAAGTTGTTTGAAAAACAATATCTTGTGAAAAATATGTTACTTGTATATAAAAAAAAAAATGTTATATGTTTAAACTGAAATGATTTAAATAACGCTACGATATGTAATATCATACAAGCACTTATATATAGGAAGTACCAGCGGCGTATCCACCATGCTTATATCATATTACACATGCCTCGTTACTCAAACCACTTACCCAAACAAACCACCAATGTAAATTGCCCATGTCTAAACCACCAATGTAAAAATGTTTATGTATAGTCAAATGTTTGTGTGAAAACCATCAAATGTAAATCATGAAAGGTGTAAACAAAAGTTATGTATGGTAAGTAAAATGAGACTACTTAAACCACAAGTAAACATGTACAAAAGCAAAGTATTTGAATAAATCATAAGTTATGCTTTGTAGAATAATGCATGATATACTGAATACAAACATTTATGCGGTATTGTGAAAATGCATACATTCAAACCTTGAGACTGTGGTGATAAACCCTTAAACAAATTAAAGATTTATCTGAGTTAATGTATTCGAATTCGGTCATTCCTTTCATCCAAACATACCTAGGATGTCAGGAACGGGAGTTGTCAATTCCTATGGTACCATTACCTACTAACGAGCGGCGTAGCTAATGTTAATGAATGTATATGGTCCCATTTAAACAAACCAAATGTCATATCAAAATGCAAGCATGTGATGAAAATAATGTACCTAGTATGCTAAGTAAACATACAAGGTAGAGATGTAAAATAATGTGTCCATATGTTACTGGAACATATGCAACAGAGATACAATGTAAAGCAAATGCACTAAGTATGATGAACATACATAGCATGTAAAAGTAATGTAAAACAATGCACTAGGTACGCACACAATGGGCACACATAGCGTGAAATGTAATGAAAACAATGTACTAAAAAAAAAAAAAGGATATGTGCAGGGTATCCCTAACCCCGGGAGCGTGCTCCCCAGCTTGCAACCCGGCAATGCGCCCTGGCGGTAAATCATCCTCTAAATCAACTTGCCTGGGATCGAACCCGAGACCTTCCACGTATGGAGGCCACAAGAGACCTCAGCGAGGCGGCCGGTGGCCAACTGGGCTAGCCAGTTAATGTACTAAGTACACACACAATGGGCATACATAGCATGAAAAGGTAATGTAAAACAATGCACTAGGTACGCACACAATGGGCACACATAGCGTGAAATGTAATGAAAACAATGTACTAAGTACGCACACAATGGGCATACATAGCATGAAAAGGTAATGTAAAACAATGCACTAGGTACGCATACAATGGGAATACATAGCGTGAAATGTAATGAAAACAATGTACTAAGTACACACACAATGGGCATACATAGCATAAAACACAATGAAATCATGTACTATAAATGTACTAATGAACATAGCAAGTATATGATGTGAAAGCAGGAAAGCATGAAAGTAACAAGTAGGCACATGTGTTCCACCCCCAAAATGTTTGGAAAACAGTAAAAGAGGGGTCTATGTACTCACTTGAGATTGCTCAATAGACCTTAGATATCCACCAAGCAAAGCTAGAAGATCACGGAATCAAACGGCACCTAATATAGGTAACTACATTAATAACCGGACCTATTCGGAGGATCAGGTAGCATGAGGGTTTGTAAACCAAATGAGTGTAGGAACTCATGTAATATGGTTTAACAAAGCCTACATACTAAAACGAAACTTATCCGATGTGCTTTTGACCCGTTACGACCCGTTTAGCTAGCTTATGCTACTTTAACGCGTCATTTGCGTAAAACGCGTTCGGACCGCCTAACTAGCCCTATGACAAGTAAGATATGCCTTAACATGTTTAATATTGTTGTTAATTCAGTTTAGATGGCAAAAGTTATGTTACATAGGCTTAAAATGAATTTTAACATAAAAAGGGCATTTTGGTAATTTACTTAAGGCATAAGAACTACTTATCATACAACTACTTAAACGACGTGACCATAAGGTATAACCCCGGAAGGTTATTCCCTATACTAATATGGTCACCTAAAGTGTTTGGTCGGATCCTAATGATCGACCAAATGGGTCGGGTTCGAAAGCATAAGCGATTTATTAGATCGCTTACCCTTACGACCCTAAACAAGCACAAATATAAAAGTGACGAGCTAAACATGCTAGAACATGTTTAGTTAAGTTAGAAAACAAGTTTTGATATCAAAACAAACGGTTTTGATATCCTAGAGTAGTTTGGTTACAAAATATGCGAGAACACGCATTTTGCCCGAAACTACGACTCGTCACTGAGCCTAGATAACGTGGTAATCAGTAGGTATAGTCACTAGGGACTATAACCATCGTGATTACGCTCACGTTATGAAGTTCAAAAGAACTTCATGTTGACCATAAACTGGTCAAAGCTGAAAGCCAAACAATGTTTGACTTTCACGCTAAAACGCGTAAAAGAATGAAAGAGGACTTACAAAAGGTCCAAGAACGGAAGTTTGACCCGATTATTCTCAGGTATGAAGTGAAATCACTTCAACTTAGAGAGAAATCTGATCAAGGTGTGAGTTTTGAGTGAAGGGGGGTAGGGTATTTATAGTTTTTGCACAACCGTTAAGATCGTTCATCGTAAAACGAGTTTCGATCTCATCCGTACACATGTGCCCATGGTTTTGTGAAACCATGGGAGCCCATAGTTTCATTAAAACCATGTGCAAATGAGGGGAACAGCTGGAACAAGCTGGAATTTAGATTTTTCATTTTGGTCCCTTCCTAAGATAACTTTGGCAGAATGTCAATTTTGGTCCCTGAATGTGCAAAACATGGTTTTTGATGCATTTTTGACACGTTTAAGCCCCGTAAATCCCATTTCAAGGCTCTAAAATGAAGTTAAAGTATAGGGAACATGAAACATGCTCAAAAATATCTCAGATGTCGGTTCGTTTGGTCGTACGGTTGCGTTGTTCGGTTAATTACGACGAAACACGAACGAATGCGAAAAACGATCCAAATTACGCGACGAATGGAAATTTTATCATGCCAATCACTAAAATAAAATATTTTAATGATTACATAAAATTTTGGATGTCCGGATGTAGTCAGAACGTAAGATATGCGCGAAAATGCAAACTTATGCACTTTTGACGCTTTTAGTCCCTGAATGACCAAAAAGTTTATTTTAGCACACCGAACCCCTCAAAGCCTATTTCTAAGCTATGTAAAGGATATTTAGGGTATTTTTAACTTATGGTCATGTTCCGAAATGTTCGTTTCACTACAAATCGGCATACTTTCGCAGTTTGTCGAAATTAGTCCCTGTAAGCGAATAAACTTGATTTCGGCATACCAAACCTTCCAAAACTTATTTCTAAGTTATGTAAAGGTTATTTAAGGTATGTTAAGCTTATGTCACTGTTTCGGAGTGTTTGTTGTATTAAACTGGTTATATTTACACATCAGATTGCGTATAACTCTCCAGAAAGCGATATAGAGTTTGAAATTGAACAAGAATTGATATGTGCAAATGATACACATATTTATACAAATACCAAGTGTGGAATATAATATTTCATTAGTTTGGTATTTGTTTGATGGCCGTGGTGGCGCAGGTGTCACATTGCGGGATACTATAGGAGATTCATTCAAGATTTCTCCAAGATTGCGTCGCCGCTAACTAAGTTAACCCGGAAGGAGGATAAGTTCATTTGGGGTGTTGAACAAGAAAGGGCGTTTCAAACGCTAAAAGAGAAGTTAACTCAAGCTCCGGTATTAACGCTGCCGGACGGGATCGAAGACTTGGTGGTCTATTCGGATGCCTTATTATCGGGGCTCGGATGCGTTCTGATGTAACGAGGCAAGGTTATAGCTTATGCCTCGAGGAAATTGAAGATACACGAAAAGAAATATCCCATGCATGATCTCGAATTAGCTGCGGTGGTGTTTGCGTTAAAAATATGGAGGCACTATTTGTATGGGGTAAAGTGCACCATATTCACCGATCACAAGAGCTTAAAATACTTCTTTTATCAGAAGGAGTTAAATATGCGATAGAGGCGATGGTTAGAAATGGTGAAGGATTTCGACTGTGAAATACACTACCATCCTGGAAAGGCAAATGTGATGGCGGATGCTCTGAGTAGAAAAGTGGACTATGTCCCAAAACGAGTAAGGTCAATGCAGCTTGTGGTGACCTCGGGTATACCTGAACGTATCCGAGAAGCACAAGTAGAAGCAATGAAAGAAGAGAACTGGAAGAAGGAAAGAATAATCGGCCAGTTAAAAGATTTGTTGGATGGAAAGAACGGGTTGAAGGCTCGATCCGGAAGAATATAGGTCCCAAATACTTGTGGGGTGAAGACGCTTCTACTAGACGAAGCTCATAAATCCTGATATTCTATTCATCCGGGTGCGACCACGATGTACAATGATCTGAAACAAAACTATTGGTGGCCCGGAATGAAGAGGGATGTAGTAAAATACGTGGAAAAGTGCTTGACTTGTTTACAAGTCAAAGCGGAACACCAGAAACCATATGGAAAACTGTAACCTTTGGAGATCCCGGTTTGGAAATGGGAACATATCACTATGGACCTATTGACCAAACTACCTAAAATGATTCGGGGATTTGATGCTATATGGGTGATTGTAGATAGACTGACGAAGAGTGCTCATTTTATTCCTATACGCGAGACATATACTTCGGAAAAGATGTCCGAGGTATATACAAACGAAATAGTGGCACGTCACGGAGTACCGGTATCTATTGTGTCGGATAGAGATACCCGGTTTACTTCAAACTTTTGGCGAGATTTTCAAGAATAAATGGGAACGAAACTTTTCATTAGCACCGCCTACCATCCCCAGATGGATGGGCAGAGTGAAAGAACAATACAGACGCTAGAGGATATGTTACGGGCATGTATCATCGACTTCGGTGGAAGTTGGGATGTTTATCTACCTTTGGCCGAATTTTCGTATAACAATAGTTACCATTCGAGTATCGGTATGGCACCTTACGAGATGCTATATGGTAGAAAATGCAGAACCCCGGTGTGTTTGGTTGAAGTGGGTCTGCGTGAATTGGCACATAAAGACATAGTTCAGGCCACTAATGAGAAAATTGAAGTGGTGCGAGCCCATTTGAAAGCAGCCCAAGATAGGCAAAAGTCTTATGCCGATAAAAGACAAAGACCGATTGAATTTCAGATAGGCGACATGGTTATGTTAAAGGTTTCCCCATGGACGGGCGTTATAAGATTCAGAAAAAGGGGGAAACTAAGCCCGAGGTTTAACGGGCCATTTAAAATCATCGAATGGGTTGGTAAGGTAGCCTATCGCCTCGAGCTACCGGAAGAGTTGAGTGGAATACATGGCACGTTTCATGTATCACAGCTACGAAAATGTCTAGCAGAGGAAACAACTTATATCCATTACGACGATATCGAGGTGGATGATCGCCTGAATTATGCGGTAAGACCAATAGAGATTTTAGATCGAAAGGTTAAGCACTTGCGAAACAAACAAATCGATCAAGTCAAGATCAAGTGGAAGCATAGGAAAGGTTCGGACACTACATGGGAGTCCGAAGAGGAGATGCGACGTCTCTACCCTACATTATTTGGTACGTACTCTGGTTTCGGGGACGAAACCCTTTTAAGGGGGGTGGACTTGTAACACCCCGAAAATACAAATTCTTATAATACAATAACGTTGGGAATAAATGAGAAAAAATAAACTAACTAGGAATTACAATAACCTAGTTAGAAAATGAGTTGTGAGTAGTTAAAGAGTTAAAACAAATAAAGAATGAAAGTTGGAGGGCCAAAAGTGTCTAAATGAAAACTAATATTAATAAAACAAAATAAATTAAACTCAAACACACTTGTTTGTGTGTTGTTGAGATCGATCAGAGCAGGGGGCGATCCCCAGCTCCCCTAAAACCCTAGTTTATGCTAAAACCTCCAAATTGAAGGATCAAATCAAGTCCAAAACGAAATCCGAGCTAAGATTATTGATCTCCATTGCAAGGGGATCATAAGGTATATAAAATTTGATAAGAAATCTCTACTTGAAATTCTCATGATTCTAGGGAAATTGAAATCTGTTGATGCATGATTGTTAAATGAATAGATTAAGGATGATATAGTGTCTAGGAGTAAACCCTAGACAACAATAAGTGAAATCATGTCTAATCTCTGAAAATTTCATGAACACATTGAAGGTGATTCATGGGTTTTGTGAGAAGTTGATGAACACTAGGGTTTAGAAGGCTATTCTAGTGTAATTTGATTCATAGAAACTGAATTCTGAAAAATTTGATGTTTGATTCTATATGTGATAGCTCGATTGATGTTAATTTTGGCTAAGCGACAAGCCATGAACTTGAATATAAAAGATATAAAATCCTGCCCTTTAAGTGTTTGAAGAAATGCCTCAAAGAAGGCTCGAAACTGAAATTTTAAAGTTAAAACGCATAATTGTGATGTTTTGGCAAATTATGCGATATGTGATTGAAAAGAGTTCTAAACGCGTCATGATTGAACTCTATAGGAAAAGATACCGGAGCGTCAAGTGGACAAGTCGGTGGCGATTTGCGTTTGAAGGGCGTGCACTAAAGGTATGTAACTCGATCCGTTACATTAAGTAAATTGTTATCAAATTATGTAGGGTTATATTGTAGAATAGAAGTTGTGTTGATTGTAGCGACCATGTTCGTTACTTAAATCCGTAGGTTAAGAATTGGTTAGAAGTCGTTTGGTATTCATCATAATGGAGGATTCCGTAGATGAGCCAAACGGGTCGAATAATGGTGTACATTGTAGTGTTAGTGTTTTAGATAGATAGCGATGGGGATAACGATCACAAGAGCATGAAGCCATAAGTTTGGTAATGAAGTGCCGGTGATAATAAGCCCCGGAAGTTGGGTAACAAGCGCCTTATGTTTACTATTACAAAGGTAGCAAAATAAGGATAACTAGAACGGGTCGAATAATCACATAGTGAAATTTTGTCGTCCGGTCCGTAAAAAAAACTTTTGGTATGGAAATCATTATAGTTACGTCGGTATTGAATTTACAGACGCATAGGAAAAAGAAACCTAAAACGGACTCACGAGTCAAAAGTTATGGTCATTTTGAGTTGAAAATCTGAATTTCCGGAACTGGCAGCAAGTGCAGCTCATAAAACTGAACATGCTGGAAAACCAGCTCCCCCGCGCCACGCGAGGACCTGTCGCGCCACTCGACAAGGGAACTTTTTTTTTTGCATGTTTAAACGCTTGGGACTTGTTTATTCACTTCACATAAATGTCAAAACTAACATTTTGAGTGGTTTTGACCTTAGGTAATAAAGGGAACTATCCGGATGGCGATCGAGCAAGTTTTTGAAGAACCGAACACAACTTTGCAAGCTTCCGCGTTAACTTAGTTTATGTTTAAACAATGTTTTTGGGATGACTTCGTCTAGACAATGTTTTTGATGTAAATAATTTGCTAATCATGTTATGAATGTTTAAACTAGTCGGTAGTTGACTAGTAGGTGTCACTTTGAAACTTTTATTTTGTACTTATGTTAAACTAAGGTACTATATATCTAAAATTTAGTATCTTATATTAGACTTAAATTGGAAATTTAAACGAGTGTTACATGTTGGACCTACCCCATGACCCGGACACCCTAAACCCTACCCGGGCTAGTACGCCGGCTGCGTAACCTTCGGGTTACATCTTACGCGGGCCGCGTGAGAACCAGAATCAGGCACTATATAAAGGAGGCCTCGGGTTTCAACTCAAATCGTTCAAATTCTTTTCTGTATCTCGAATTCTCACATTATAGGCATAATTCCCAAGTATTTTACCCCCTAATTAGCGAGGTTCTGCTCCGTTGTAAGTATTATAACCCCAGTTTCGTATTAGATACGCTGCCCGATTGATTTAGGGTTCCGTAACAACTGTCGTGGTTCTGCCTGACGTAGTTGTTGGAATACCGTCTCGGGGATGGTATCATTAATATAATCGAAGGGTTATTATGCTAACCTATGTACATTTGTGTAACTTATAGATTAATCCCAGGAAACCCTTACGCGAAGTCTAATATAGCAATGTGAGTTTATCCGATTTTCGTTAAACTTTTTGTAATGTTTTACAAAACCTTAAATGTTTTACAATGTGATTAAGCGGTGATTGAGTCTTTGTAGTTCTTCAATTACTGCCGGTATGTTGGGGTTTTGTATACAAAATGTGGAGCACGTTACCATTGGACGACGAGTTAGCCAATGTGTAATATGACCCACCAGTCAGGATTAACAGTACTGAATGAGTAAATTGTGTAGAAATAAACAATGTGATCGCTCTCAATACTGTGTTAATTGATAAAATATTTCTTGATTAAACTGGGATTCACTCACCAGTATTTCCCACTGACAAATTTTTTTAAAACGCGTTTCAGGTAACCCAATGTGACAGCCAATTAGTAAAAAGGCAGCTGGAGAGCACTGACGGCTTGGGAAAAATGTGGCTATAAAAGTTACCTAAAAGACGATGTTTTAAATTCAATAAAATAGGGTTTATCCCTATAAACATGTTGTAATAAGAAACTTGGGTTTTACCCATGTGATTATTAATATCAAATATGGTGGTTTTACTCTGATAAACATTTCCTAACTACGGTCCTGATGTAATTTCCGCTGCAAAATTAACAAACTGATACCACCAAAATTCTGAGTTCGCGTCCGCCCGTTCCCGGGACAGATAAGGGATCGGGGGTTGCGACATTTCTCTATTAGACACATTTCTTACATGAAGGCTCAAATACGGAATGACAAACGTTAACTAAAAGAAATATACAACATTCACTTTCAATTAACACTTTAAGGCGTTAAATAATTAAAGCTATGTGACCGTTCATTTCCGTACAATCCTTGCTCTCGACTCGATCTATGTCCGCTTATCTTCGTTTGTGGTAGAAGAAATCCGTGTAGTACCTGTGGACATCACATATAACTTAACCATTAGTCGTTAACAACATCATACAACATTATTCTCGGGTAATTTAATATCAAATATCATTCAACAATATAAAATTTGATTCATTCAACTATCCTCTCGTATTTTCTCATTCCGAATTCGACTTCGATACCTCATGAACCCGATGTTCTTTTACCTGCATTACATTTCAACTTCAAGGCACACCATTAGCAAACATCAATGCCCAAACATAATGAAACCATTCCTTCACACATTTATAACATCTCGCATTCATATATGTATACTAATTCCTACGTGCATTCATAACATAGTACATCCATACATGCATACATTCATAAATCATACATGTACACAAACATATACACCTACATATATACGCACACATTCGTACACGCACACATACATATGTACAAGCTCTTACATACCACTTATATTCCCATATAATTTTACTAACATATCCTAGTCACAAACATCCATATAAATAAGTCTCATACGTATAAACTTACGTGCATGTTCATTTCTATTCATGCTTACCTATGGATTCCGTCACTAACATGTAGGTAGATCTATACACATACATATCTCCAAACTTATTTCTTTCCCACACATACTTTGAGTGAATGTTCTTGCTCATGAGTGAACATTCCAACTATTGAGTGAACATTCTTGCTGATGAGTGAACGTTCCAACTGTTGAGTGAACATTCTTGCTGACGAGTGAACGTTCCAACTGTTGAGTGAACATTCTTGCTGACGAGTGAACGTTCCAACTGTTGAGTGAACATTCTTACTGATGAGTGAACGTTCCAACTATTGAGTGAACATTCTTGCTGACGAGTGAACGTTCCAACTGTTGAGTGAACATTCTTGCTGACGAGTGAACGTTCCAACTGTTGAGTGAACATTCTTGCTGAAACGAACTAGAAAAAGAAATAAGACTTGCCAGCTAACTGGCTCTCGCGGGGAGCGACATCTGTCGCGTTGCGCGACGGTGAAACTGAATTGTTGTCGTGTAGTGCGACAACCCTATTTTGACAGAATAATTCCCTTTGCTTTTGCACAAAGTGCCCAGCTATGTTTTCAACCAAAACTCAACTTGAAACTTACATAACTTTTGAGCTAAGCGTCCGTTTTGTGTAATTCTTGTTTCTGTGCGTCCGTAAGTTAATTACATATTCGTTCACCACCCTAACTCACATCAAAAGCTGAATTATAAGAAAAAGGCTTAAATATCCTTCATGCCATTATTCGACCCGTTCGATTCCACCATTTTATTTCCGACGTAACTAGCTACTTTCAGCCCCTACAATCATTCCTACCTTTGTATTTCCATTTATTAATTAATCATACACGACCTTCTCACATTTATAAGCATTAAATATCTCCCTATACATACTAATAAGTGAGTCATAATTCACTTACCTTGAGCGTCCGTTTTCGCATTCGCTTCCTTGTCTCCTCTTGATCCATTTGTCTTTCTTGATTGAGTCCATTTCCACATGATACCTAATGCTTTCGTGTCACCGCAATCACATCCTTGTTAGTATACATGATTTTACATATAAATGATCATGTCGAATGCATAACTCGCTTTTGACTTTCATAGTCAACTCTAACAAACATAAGGCATACACTCAAAATCACATCTTTTCAAACTCATACAATCCATCATGTTAGCGCATAAAACGCATATTAATTTAACACATACCATATGACGTTCTAAGATCTTCTATTTGTGACAAAATTCTAGCTATACCCCTTAGGTGCAGTTGACTTTCAAAAGTCAACGGTTTAATGTATAAACTTTCGACTTAACCTCAAATATTAGCGACATCATATTAGGCTATACATATGACACTATATACATTTTATACTTATTATGTAAATGTACTTACAACCACATGATCACATAATCATACACGCATACACATTTACTCACACATACTTTCGTTTCATTACACTTACGTTCTTGTTAGCATATGAAATTATACATGAGAACAACCATAATTCACATTTCATATTCGGCTTCCATTAATCATTTCAACAAGCATATGGTACACTCATCGTGAGATACTCATTTAATCATGTGTCATATGATCACTTGTTTACATGTACACACCATACTAGAAACCTCCATAATTCTACACTTGCACCATGATCCATACTTAGCAACGAACTATATCTAAACTCAGTTCTCATGTTAATTTACTATCAAACGCCTCTTTAACACATTCCATATCTAATTACCACTTTTTTGCAAACAATTTCACCTTCTAAATTCACCTAGTCATTTCATCGAACACTTGGCCCGCGTACAAGTTTTTCTTTTAACATAATGTACAAGTAACCTTCATACTCTTCTTCCTAGTTCTTGCTTTCAATCATCCAAAATACAAATAACAATTCAATTTCATATCATGTTCAAGATAACTAACAAGTTGGTCACATACAACATAGCATATCAAGAATCAAACAAAGGTTGGACATGGGTGACATACCCATGTCGCCATTTCCATCATCCATGGTGGGTTTCACCTCCAAACACCTAATTGAACAAAATCATGCATAACACATGTTCCGTATGGCGATCTGTAACACCCCAAAAATGGGTTTGGTAATCAAACCACATTAATAGTGACGACGGGTAAAACACCGTTAGTGGTAAAAATTAACCCGGTAAATATTAGGATTTAAATAAATAAACTTGATGTTAATTTAAAGGGAGATAAATACTTTGAGAAAACAGAGTATATAGAAGGCCCGAGTTAACGGGACTTAAAATATAACGGGTTATAACTTCCCGAACCTATTAAGTTAACCAGGGATAATTAACCTAGTTACTAGTATGTGCCTAAGTGATAAATGGTAAGTTGTAGCTTCAATTGATCAAGATAAAACATGAGGGACTAATATTTGCCAAGTGGGGAAACTTGTTTTAATTAAAAACAAGTAATAACACACAACACACACACTAAGAGTGTGTGTGTGTACGAGTTCGACCAGGAGACCAAAAGAAAAGGGGATGAACCCTAGTTCAACAAATCCCCAAATTGAAGAGTAATTCTTGACCCAAATTGAAGCACGAATACAAATAAACGATCACCAAGTCAAGGGGATCATAAGGTATGTCGAATTTCTAACATTCATGAAGTTGTGAAAATTAGTTAACTTTGCATGATGCGATCTGTGTATGAATCATAGAAGTTATGGCTGAATTTGAGATGTATGATTGCTTAGGAACAAACCCTAAGCGAAGATTTAGAACAAATTGCTATGATTTGGATGTTTGGTTGGATTACCACACTTAGCTAAGTGGGTTTTATTGTTATGACGAAATTGATGATAAGACTATGTTTAGAATCATCATGCATGATAATGAATGGAAGGTATTTGATTAAACCATGAAATTGGGTACATGATCATACTTTCATGAAAGGGGTTTAGTATATTATGATGAAATTAGTGATTTGGGTTCATATAAATAGGTGTTTGGAATCATGATGTCTACTAATTAATATGTAGAACTTGATTATATTATGTTCGGATGAATGTCTAATGCTATGATGAAACGGGTTTTACATGTAGATGGAAACCTTTAGTTCTTGCATAACAAATGAATAATTAGCTTTGATAATAGAGAGCTAAGTTAAACTGGTGTTAATAATAGCATGAACTTAGACTTGGAAAGTAGTTAAAACGGAGGCATAAGAATAATGCATATCGGATACTTGACAAAGTGCTTAAATGAATTGTTGAGTTTCATAAAATAATCACTTATGTTAATAGGCAATTTGACCTTTAAAAGTCAAACTGACCAAAATGAAATCAAATGGTGAATTTTGATGTAAAACCCGTAAGATGGAATAGTCATAATTAATGATGACTAATCTAACCGTCTTACGAATTATGATGATATTTTGACGCTTGACAAGCTAGGTGGAGGCTTTGAAAGGAAGCGGGCCAAACGAAGCAAGTATGAAGGAAAAGCGTAATTCGGATGCAAGGTAAGTATATCTTACACTAGTCATATATTTTAGAGTATCCTTTTGTCGTGTTACGAAAAAGACAATTATGACGTAAGCCATAGTAGGCCGAAAAGTTTTAAGAAATGGAATTATAAGTAAAGTGACCGCACGGTGTAAATCGGAGCGAGTCATATATACGAGGTGGTAATAAATGTCATCTCGCTAATATAATTGGTCATTTAGTCCAAACGGGTCAAAAGGTGAAATTATCACCCTTGACAATATCGACTAATGGGTTGTCGAGTTGTATGATGTTAGGGAATAAATAGCACACGGAGGTTTACAGCGCTATCATTTAGCAGCCACTAAGGCAAGGTATTGAAACAGGGTCAATATATTGATCCGAGTCAGGTATGTATTATAACACAATTCATAATGTAGAATTTGGAGTTCTATAAGAGTTAGACAAGGTTATAATATAGATATTCGGTTATCTTTTAGGTAAGCCGAATAAATTGAGTTATGATTATAATGTTTAGAAGCACATGGGTTTACAAACAAGAACTATAGTTAAAAGGTCGGATTTTGAGTCAAACAAGTATTTAAAGGTTCTTGTAGTGAAAGAAGGATGAAAATTTACCAAACTGCCCTTGTAAGTTAATCCGAAGGAACGACCCTTAAAGGTGGTTCGGAAACGAGTTTTATGATTAAATAAATGCTTAGAATAAGAAAAGATAGTGAAAGATGTAAATTCTTAGGTCGAATGACTTTATATGAGTCTTTGACGTAAAACAATAATCCGAGTGGTAAAACTAGGAACATATAGATATCCACATTTAATCCACCACACATATAGTTGTGGTGGAAGATTACTTGATAAGAAATGTAGGAATATGATGCTAGAAATGAATGAAAGCGATTTTAAGCTTTAAAGTGCTTAAATACCCTTAATGTGTCAAAATAAGCACTTGAGCGTAAACGGGTTCTAACTAAGTAAGAAACCCATGATTTATGATTAATTTGATATGAGATATTGAAATTATGATTCTCATGAGTTTATAGATCAAGTAAACATGTTTGTTTGATAAAATCGCGAACGGGTCAAAATTTGGTAAAAAGGGTAATAAGCCGAAGACTTAAAAGTCTTAAATTTTGTTAATCCGGATGTTGGATTTTAACTCCATATGATGGAGGATTAAATTACAATCACGTAGGAAGAAACAGTAGGTCAAACGGACAAGCAGATTGAAAGATACGAAAGTTTTCGTGTCAAAAACGGCAAAATGGAAGGGCCTGATACAGGGGCCACCGTAACTTACGGTGGGCACCGTAAGTTACGGTGGGGGCTGAATTCTTTACGGCAGTTATTCCCTGCCTTACGGTGGGGGTATCTTAAAACAGGGGCTACCGTAAATTACGGTGCCCACCGTAATTTACGGTGGACCCTGTACAAAAATGTATTTTTAAATCAGTTTTGTTTCACGGACTTGTTTAGATACGTTTTAAACCCCGTATGACTAAAGCATTTCATGTTTATGAAATGTAGGTACTTTTTGGATGCCGGAAGACGATTAAGCTCAACGAAGAACCGAACACGATAAAGATACATGCTTCCGCACATTGCCTCGTCATAAATTTTAAACGACGAATCTGATCACGTTATGTCAAATAACTTATGATTAGTAAAAGTTTTAATAAATCCATATTTTTATAGTATGTGTAGTCTTAACTACACATCTAATTGTTAGTATTTACATGTAAAACCGTTAGTTAGCAACTAGGGCGTTACACGATCCTAATACATAATAACGCTTAATTTCATACTAATTTGTGGATTGATCGAAAACCCACTTCTTACAAAATCACCAAATCAGAATTTACAACTTACCAAGTGGTTTATAGAGCTGAGTGATCGAGAATCCTTGTTCATGCCGTAGATTTGGGCTGAAACTCCTTTCAATTTTGAGGGTTTCTTGAGGGTTAGGGTTTTCACCCCTCACCCCTTCTCCTGATCGAAGTCACACACACACACACCTCGTGTGTGTGTGATATTTTGTTTTAATAATTTAAGTTTCCATTTTGGCACCCTAAGTCCCTCAAGTTTAACATACCATCGTAATTGCCACAAACTTCATTCATTTACTTATTTATTAGACATTTAACAAGGCTTAATAACTTAGTTATTGTACTTCATCTAATTACACAAGGTAACCTACTAACGAATTTAATAATTCGAATTTTGGGGTGTTACAAGTCTACCCCCCTTAAAGGAGGTTTCGTCCCCGAAACCTTGCTCATTTCCACTTAACATTGAATACCTTTTCTTCCCGCCCCATTAACTAGGTCGCGAGTCCATTCCGGTGACGATCTTTAACCATGAGAACCCGACCCAGAGCTCTTAACAGTCTCGTTTTCATTGTTTAATGCTAGTTTCTAGCAAACATAAACATAATTGTACGTTCCATCCCTATCAAACAATATATACCTTCGTTTTCCGGTTATTATTAACCCATAAACCGGCACGTTTAGGGCACATCCCCTAAAATTTATTTCCTTAGATTTCAGATTCCTACCATTAGGTTGGTCTTTAGTGATCATCATCACACTCTCATCCATTGCAATCCGTTAAATCGAGTCATTACTTTCACACTTTCCTCATTACGCTTTCTACATCACACTGACCCGTTCATAACAGATCAACTACACACACTTTACGTTTCCGTCCTTTAACAACTTCTTTTAAAATTTTCCGCTCATCGCAGTATCATACTTAAACTAGAGTGTGCGCAAGCTTGTAACAGACTAAAAAGTCTAATGCCATGATTTACAACATAGCAAAACGGAGTCTATATGAACTTACTGGTACATTTCACTGTTAGTATTAGATCTATTAAATCTCATTTATACCTGGAGTTTTATTTCTACCTTCTTACTCATACACGCACTACTTACTACATATGCCTAAACTAAAACTCATTCTTACTCAACTTCTAAAAGCCAACCCTTCCTTTTCACAACACATTCTGCGCTACCTTATTTCGTACAGAAATTAAAACATTAGTGCGTTTGACCTGTTCAAAACAGATCAATACGTGACTATTTCTTAATATACCATTTTTTTGTTGTTTGACCCGTTCACGACGGGTCAATACATAACCGTTCTTTCTCAATTCTTTAGCTTATTTGTCAACTTCTGCAGTTTGACTTTTCAAAGTCAAACTTCCACTTCTTTCTTATTATAAATACACACAATGAAGTACACGTTTGTACTTCTCGTCAATTCAAGCATACATACAATTTCATCGCTTCATGTTCCAATGCTTCTTACAAATACTTGTCCTTTCCATTAAAACTTAAGCCTTCTGTCTGGGTCGTAACCCGTCATTTACTTTGACTCTCAAGGGTTGAGTACTAACGTATTTCACGCATGTAAGTTATCCAATGTTTATTTCTCACTGCTAAAGCTTCTTGCCACATCAGCCGTTTTCAATGATTTATACTTACTTACTTAATGGACCAAACTGCTCTATCTTATTCTATTATTACTTACTCTATTATTAACAATTCATCTTCATTCGGCTCTTCAAAAGTCAAACTATTATTACTTCCTTACCTGCATTTTATTACTTGCCTTATTAATTATTATTTTACTCTATTCGACTTTTCGGAAGTCTAATTTGTAAATACATTCTTACATATGCGTATCAATTATTCTATTCTGACACATCCATCTCTAGTCAAGTCATAAGTTCCTATTAAAAGCATAACCCTTTTTATACATACCTGACGCAATTAAAATCCGTTGATTCGTTATTAATACCTTACGATGGTCATTTCTTTCCAACTTGTGACATTGCATACCCATACATTATGCTCACCTATAAGTTTAAAATTTGACAATTCAAAACATTAAATACCGGGTTCAAATGGAAATCACCATTTGACCCGTATCACACATTTGTCCTTTCAACCATTTCTCGCATACGTATATTTGCATACATACATATATAGAAGTTTAAAGCATAAATTGGATAATATCCGTTTTAAAGAAAATTTACTTGTCTAATTCGTACTTACTTACGAATTCGGACTTTTCATTCTTATCATTCGTTCTTACTTGTTTGATCTGTAATTTCTTACGTATTCAAACTTTTCTTTCTACTTTTCATTCCTTTCTATGTTTTGAATCCGCCTCGCGGGTTCTAACATATCATTTATATCCTTCATTCTTTCTATGTTTCGAATCCGTCTCGCGGATTCCGTCATATCATTCATATTTTCTTTCGTATTTAGTACTCTCAATTTCTTGAGAGTCCTACTACTCTTTTCACCTACACGTCCACCTAATACCCAGTTCTTCTGGACACACCTGCAACAATTACCACGGTCTCAGGAACATCATATGTTTCTTGCGTACTAGCCAGGTACGCAATCCACATACTAGTTTCGTGTCTTCGAGTAACCATCACCTTATGTCCGAAGAATTAGGTTTCGGCACGTGTAACATTTTCAAAACTTCTTTACCATAACATTATTATCTTTCATTTAAAATTTTCCTTCCCTTGATAGGTTTTACCATTACATGTACCCAGATATTGAGTCTACGTACCTGGGATCATTTTGTCTTATTACATGCCTTGGTGTCGATCCTAGACCGCGTTCGCGGATCATCCTCTCCAAACCACTGTGCTTACCTTACACATAACATACTGTTACTTTTCTTCATATACATACTTAAATATATACTTACATTCGCTTCTACCTTTAGATCTTGATCGAGACTTGGATTGTACGGGTTCCTGGTCACAAGAGCACACAGGTTTGAGTTCAAGTATTTACCTCTTCATACTTGATTTCTCTCAAACCAGGGCTCTGATACCAACTTGAAACGCCCTCACATGTAATAACTTAAAAACGACGTAGCGGAAAAAGAGCCTTAAAAATTTCTTTCTCTATTAGACACATTTCTTACATGAAGGCTCAAATACGGAATGACAAACGTTAACTAAAAGAAATATACAACATTCACTTTCAATTAACATTTAAGGCTTTAAATAATTAAAGCTATGTGACTGTTCATTTCCGTACAATCCTTGCTCTCGACTCGATCTATGTCTGCTTCTCTTCGTTTGTGGTTGAAGAAATCCATGTAGTACCTGTGGACATCACATACAACTTAACCATTAGTCGTTAACAACATCATACAACATTATTCTCGGGTAATTTAATATCAAATATCATTCAACAATATAAACTTTGATTCATTCAACGATCCTCTCGTATTTTCTCATTCCGAGTTCGACTTCGATACCTCATGAACCCGATGTTCTTTTACCTGCATTACATTTCAACTTCAAGGCACACCATTAGCAAACATCAATGCACAAACATAATGAAACCATTCATTCACACATTTATAACATCTCACATTCATATATGTATACTAATTCCAACGTGCATTCATAACATAGTACATCCATACATGCATACATTCATAAATCATACATGTACACAAACATATACACCTACATATATACGCACACATTCGTACACACACACATACATATGTACAAGCTCTTACATACCACTTACATTCCCATATAATTTTACTAACATATCCTAGACACAAATATCCGTCACTAACATGTAGGTAGATCTATACACATACATATCTCCAGACTTATTTCTTTCCCACACATACTTTGAGTGAACGTTCTTGCTCATGAGTGAACATTCCAACTGTTGAGTGAACATTCTTGCTGATGAGTGAACGTTCCAAAAGTTGAGAGAACATTCTTGCTGACGAGTGAACGTTCCAACTGTAGAGTGAACATTCTTGCTGAAACGAACTAGAAAAAGAAATAAGAGTTGCCAGCTAACTGGCTCTCGCAGGGCACGACATCTGTCGCGTTGCGCGACGGTGAAACTGAATTGTTGTCGCGTAGTGCGACAGCCCTATTTTGACAGAATACTTCCCTTTGCTCCTGCACAAAGTGCCCAACTATGTTTTCAACCAAAACTCAACTTGAAACTTACATAACTTTTGAGCTAAGCGTTCGTTTTGTGTAATTCTTGTTTCTGTGCGTCTGTAATTTAATTACATATTCGTTCACCACCCTAACTCTCATCAAAAGCTGAATTATAAGAAAAAGGCTTAAAGATCCTTCATGCCATTATTCGACCCGTTCGATTCCACCATTTTATTTCCGACGTAACTAGCTACTTTCAGCCCCTACAATCATTCCTACCTTAGTATTTCCATTCATTAATTAATCATACATGACCTTCTCACATTTATAAGCATTAAATATCTCCCTATACATACTAATAAGTGAGTCAGAATTCACTTACCTTGAGCGTCCGTTTTCGCATTCGCTTCCTTGTCTCCTCTTGACCCGTTAGTCTTTCTTGCTTGAGTCCATTTCCACATGATACCTAATGCTTTCGTGTCACCACAATCACATCCTTGTTATTATTGATGTGTGCAAAATGCAACATATAAATTACATCAATTGTGGCATAAAACTAACCCTTTTTAGTACTAATGTTGGAAAAAGTGTGCTTTTGTCTTCCTTTTGTATTTTCAGAATTAAATGAGCTCAAATTAACAAAAGAAGCAAAAAGGCAGCTAAATCTAACATAAATACAAGAAAAGGAACAAACATGACATGCCCGACCCCACGACAGCATCTTCCCAAGCAAAACAAGAGAACAGAAGGCTGAACACGCCCCGTGCTCAATGAGCACGAGGGCGTGCCCAAGTGTCAGCATAAAAGACAAAGTTGTAGAAGTTTCCATCGCCCACCACGGGGTCTTGCTCAGCGGACACGGGGCCGTGGTCAACTATAAGATTCGCAGAATCCAGGCAAATCTTGATAGTACAGATATGCTTCTGCACACGGGGTCGTGCCCAGCGGACACAGGGCCGTGGTCAACTAATACAGACAAGAGCAATTAATGAAGACAGAGAAGGATGTGGACACGGGGTCGTGCCCACTGGACACGGGGCCGTGCCCGAGCTTCTGTTCAGCCTATAAATAGGAGTGCTTGGCTCAAGCTCAAACCATCCCTTGGCACACCACCTCTCTCACACTTCACCCACCACCCACCACCACTATAACACCATCATCCACCACCATCATCCATTGTCCATCATAGAGTGTGTGAGTCGTCTCAGGATCCAAGATTGATCGTAAGAATTCTTGACAATCAAGGCCATGTTTGCCTAAGTCTCTTACATCACTTGGTGAAGACAAAGTGTCTAGTGTAATACTTTTTATTTTTAATCTTTTCGCACTTTTTACTTGGTTATGTATTAATGACTTTAATAACTAGTTTCTTATGTTGAAGGTGATTTTTCCTTATCGTTTGTCCGTGGTGTCTTGGCATTATTTTACTGTCTATATAAAATAAAAGATTTTCACCATTCATATCTCCACGGTCTATATGGAGGTATGTTGGCTACCTGGTTGGGGGTTAAGGGAACGGTTTGGTAAAAGTGTTGCCTTGTTCAGTGTATAGATCCTGCAAGGACCTGGGTCAAATTTAGTAGGACATCCTTCAATACTTAACGGTATTGGATGGCGGGGGTCCAAACTCTTTGATCCCCTCATATGTAAGCTACTATTAATACTTTAACCCGGCTACTTAGGACTGTATACCTGCTGACTCAGACTACTTAGCCAAGGGTAACGTCACCTTCAAAAGAGGGGCCCTCTTGGCTAAGGATGAGACCATCTCTCGCCTTGAGAAGGATCTGAATTTGGCAAAGCAGCAGGTGGTCATGGCCCAGATAAATGCTGATCATGAGAAGCATGAGCTGCTGGAGGATGCCAAAGTTTCTGCTACCATCACCATGTACAAAAGCACCAGGAGGTCTTGGCGATTGAGGCAAGTGGCAGCGGGAAGGATCAAGCTGGTGGTGATGATGTTGGTGGTGATGCAGCCAAGGTGTAAGCTGCAGAAATGGGCGATGATGGATATTTCTAGACGCAGCTGGAGCTCATTTTTTTAGGATTTGAAAGTTTTGGTTGTGATGTTTTTAAACAATGATGGGTTGTAACAACTAAACAATAGCTGTTAGGGTTGAGGATCATGGATCCTTTGAACAATAGGTAGGATAATAGGTGGTGGAGGGATCCTCTGTTTGGGGGATGAAACCACTTGTTATCCTGCCATCTTTTATTTCCTGCACTTTTAAGACCTGTTAACAATGGACACCCTTTGCCAACCCTAGTGGACGGGCCACGTATTGCTGGTAGAAACTTGGGTTGGCAATTTTGACAACCTTAAAAGGGTTTAACTTTTGTGAATAAAACTTTAACTTTTTGGCTATTTCCCGTGTTGTTATCCTTGTGAATTCTTTATTTTTCAACTGTTGTTATATACTTTGTTTGAATTTATTAAGTAAAGAAGAAAAGTTTAACAAATCATGTTTAAAAGTTTTAGGATATGATCAAGGATCAAATATCCTATAGTCGATAAATTCAGATAAGTTATGCAATTTAGGGATCATTAGTTCTGTTATCAAAGGATAAGGGTCACTTATATAAATAATGAATAAGATCAAAGTGATCAAGGATCATACCTGAGAATCCAAGTTAGGATCCTAACCCTTTAACATTTTTAATCAGGATAACCAAAAGACAAACCTTAGTAAAATGTAAGAATCAGGGATCCTTAGTTGTTTAACTTTAAAAACCTGAAACAGAACATAACTTGGGACTAAGCCAATATAAGAGAAGAGTTAGTAACTGGGGACAAGCCCAACAATTCTGGGGACAAGCCCAATATACTGGGGACGAGCCCAAAGGGTAACTGGGGACAAGCCCTAAGGATAACTGGGGACAAGCCCTAAGGATAACTGGGGACAAGCCCAAAGGATCTTGTGTAAACTGGAGTATGGCCCTCACTAGCGACTATCCAAACTTAGTGACATGAAAATGCCAAAACCTTAGCTAACGTGAAAACGTTAGAAACCTTAGGAACGGATGTATGGTACGTCTACCATTATACGTAGGATCCCAGATACAGCCAGTACAATGAAATTGTCAGCCCCTAAACCGAGTACTGGTCCCATTGCCATGAACTGTACCAGGATCATCGTGCACTACTGGCGATGCTGGGGACAGGCCCAAAAAATTGGGGTCAAGCCCAAACAACTGGATACTTCTGTGGATACTCAATCCTTTGTCAAGGATATGTCATCTTTCTGCAAAACTCAGAACTAAGTGAAAGAAGGATAAAGGATCCAGGATCCTTCCCCTTATGCATAAGATAATTAAAAAATTAATTAGATTGAAATTAGATCATTACCAGGATGAGGATCACCTATCTTCTAAGGATCCTTCAAGGATACTTGTTATGAAAATAGCTAAGGATCATGGATCCTTATTACATGAAGTATTTCTTTTAGTGGACAGCATTCCAAGCTCTTGGTAGCAAATCACCTTCCATTGTTAGCAATCTATATGCCCCCTTTCCTGCCTCAGCTTCAATCAGGTAGGGGCCTTCCCACTTTGGTGCCAACTTTCCATCAGCAAGATTTGTGGTATTCTGAAATGCTTTCCTTAATACCATATCACCAACTTGGAACTTCCTGATCCTAACATTCTTATTGTAGGCTCCAGCCATCCTTTGTTGATAACTAGCCATCCTTATCCTTGCCAAATCCCTGAGTTCTTCTATAGTATCCAAGTCTTGAACCAAGTTTTCAGCGTTTCCTTCAGGATCACGAATGCTTGTTCTTGCAGTAGGAACCACCATTTCTGTAGGGATTACTGATTCTGCTCCAAATACCAAAGAAAATGGAGTTTGGCCAGTAGCATTCTTGGGAGTTGTCCTATCAGCCCATAGTACATAAGGTAGTTCTTCTACCCACTTTCCTTTCTTGGATCCAAGCTTCTTCTTCAAGTTGTTGATGATGATCTTGTTGGATGATTCTGCCTGACCATTAGCTTGTGGGTGGACTGGTGTTGATGTTATCATCTTAATCCCCCAGCTGTCACAAAAGTTAGTAGTTCTACTCCCAATAAATTGGGATCCATTATCACAAACAATTTCAGAAGGGATACCAAATCTAGTAATAATGTTTCTTTTGATAAAGGATATCACTTCTTTTTCTCTGACTTGAGCAAAGGCTTCAGCCTCTATCCACTTGGAGAAGTAATCAGTCATAGCAAGCATAAACACTTTTCCACCAGGTGCCTTGGGAAGTTTACCAACT
Source organism: Helianthus tuberosus (assembly GCA_030545235.1). NCBI lineage: Eukaryota > Viridiplantae > Streptophyta > Magnoliopsida > Asterales > Asteraceae > Helianthus > Helianthus tuberosus. Next base: position 59,836,127 of record CM060358.1, read on the forward strand.
ATGTCCATCCCCCATCTCATGAATGGCCAAGAAGAGGGTATAGAATGCAAGAGCTCTGCTGGTTGGTGAAGGATGTTACTATGTCTCTGACAAGGATCACACTTTTTGGCATAATCCACAGCATCCTTCTTCATAGTAGGCCAATAGTATCCTGCCCTCAGGATCCTTGAGAATAATTCCCTGCCCCCAGTGTGGTTTCCACAATCTCTTTCATGAAAATCGTTTAGAACTTCTTGGATTTTAGGATCCTCAATGCACATTAGATATGGACCTACAAGGGATCGTTTATATAACATATTATTCAAAATTGTGAATTGGGATACCTTAATTTTGAAAGCCCTTGGGTTTTCTCCTGTAGGAATCTCTCCGTGTTGTATATATCTCATAATTGGAAGGATCCATGATCCTGAATGAGATTGTGTATCATCACTAGGAATGATTGCAGAATCTTCTTCTATCTCCATGGCTACATGATCCTCAATAGCGGGGGTTAGGATGTGGATAATAGGTGTTTTGGTCAAAAAATCTGTTGAGGATATTGCAACCAAAATCTCTGTTACAGGGTATGATGCTTGAAATGTATAACAATGACAAGGATCACTTCAATGTAAATCGCACAAACAACACAAGGATTTATACGGGGAAAAAGCCCTTGATCAAGAGTTGATCTCCGGCACAAAAAACCCCGGGTGATGGAAACTACCGATCACCAAGCTCAAATAAATGAATAAATGTTTACAACTTCGGATAGTAATGAGCTAGGTACAAGGATCACTAGAATGTAACGTGTAAAAGGTGTATGAAATTGCTAAGTGTTTGAACGAGAGCTGGTATGAACGTTTGTACGAGTGTGTGTGTAACTCAGAAATGACTAAGTGTTACTAACTAGCTCGTTACCCCTTTAAAAATAAGAAAATAACTAGCTAACAAACTTTCTGACTTTCGTGCCATGCCTCCACGTTCTCCACAACGTCTATTTTTGGCCAAGCACGTGCAGAATAGTTTGGGAATATTCTCCAGGAATGTCGCCAAGACTTGGTCAAGCTTGTTATACCTGCGAGATAGTACAAAACATAAGTAAACAATCGTCAGTACGAGGATCCTTAAAGTGATCCATAATCCTGATCCTGAAGCTCTTCTGAGGATCACCACCTGTCACAGAAGTAAGGATCACTAATTAGGATAACGAATAAGGATCACTAATTGTTAGAAAATCATCCCCTAACAATTGCCCCCAAAATATAAGGAGTAATTTGTAAAATTAGCGAGTTATGTTTTCTTGATCTTATCCGCAACTAACTATCGGATATATAGCCGTTAAAATAGAACTAGCCGTTGCGATCATGACGTCACAGAAGTGACAATCCTGCAGAATCATAATTATAAATAGAGATATAGATAGGATCAATATGCATTCAAATTCGAAAGAAACTCCCTTTATATTCTCAGTCGAAGATCAATCAGGTATCTCTTTCTTCTCTTTCTACCTTTCTTACTCTGTTTTTCTTTCTTTATTACCATCGCTCTAAGAATGATGCTCCGAAGCTCACCGGGCAAGGATCACAAGAAGGATAGCCCTTTGAAGAGTCAAAAGATCATCAAAGACTCAGCGAATGAGAGGTGTTGTTTTAACGATGCACAAGTAGATAAAATCCGTCGCTGTTTTCCGGCGAGTGCCTTTTTCAAACCCTTTGATCCCACTGTTCTTAGCGACTATGTTTCTGAAACATGGGTTGCCTTTCCAGCTACTCCATTCACTATAGGGTACACCTATCCTTTCCCAGAATTCACACAATCCTTCTTTTCCCTGACCGGCATATCTTACATCCAAGCCATGCCGATGATTTGGAGGGTTTTATATACCCTAGAGAGGATCATCGAACAGGAAGGCGTTGATTTAGGAATGTCGGAATTGGCGGAACTGTATGATCTTACTACCTTTGGTTCCCACCGTTATTTGTTCAAGCGAAAACCCGGTGCAGATCATCCTCTTCTCAAAGTCACCAAGAACGACAAAGATTGGAAACGTCGCTTCTTCTTTGTCAGGAGGGATTCCATTCTAAACGGAAAAGATCTCCCTAAGACATGGTCCACCCATGGTAGGCCGAAGGATCATGAGAAGGATCACCAGGTAGTCTTGTTTATGTGATAGGATCACTAACCCCTTTTGTCTTGTGTCATGCAGCTGTCTCTGTTTCGCATCTCATCACAACATCCGCAACTAGGGAAAGGCTTGCTGCTTTCTGGAACCTCGATCCTGAAATTAGAACTTTTAAGACAACAACCCAAGACTCTCAGGAGGTATCCTCAGGCTCTGTCACAATGTCAAGTAAGTATCCTTGTTTAAATAAATAGTAAAATGTAAATTAAGAAAAGATACTTATCTTGTTTTGGTTGTGTAGGTGCTGGAAAATCTGCCAAAGTTGCTTCAAGGTTCAGTGTCACCGATCTCACCACTGTCAAATCCTCCAAAAGAAAGGTTCCTGCCAGCCCGACAGCCTCAATCCCCAAGGCACCCCTCAAAGGAAAGGGAATCAAGAGGAGAAAGGCCTCCGAGGCTGAGGATTTGCAGGGTCTGCCTCTAATCCGCCATCAATTCCTCGAGTACTTCAATGAGGTAAGGATCATTGTCTCTGCTCATAGATCCTGTCAACATATCCTGCTGATATATCCTGCTGATATATCCTGTTGATATATCCTGCTGATTTGAGGATCACTTAATCCTGACCTTATCCTCTTTGCAGAAATTCTCTGAGATCGAGGATTATGTTGGCCACGTTGAGGATCAGGACAAGAAAATTGCCGACCTGCAGCAGGTTGCCGTGCTCAAGGATCTTGCACTTGCTGATCTTCGGAAGGAACTCCAGGATACCAAACAGGAGATGGCTAAGGTGCTGGTTAATTTTGACTATGAAAGGCAGGAGATCACAGATGATGCCAAAGTCTCTGCCGCCATAGCAATGTACAAAACCAAGCTGCAAATGGCCTTGGAAGCTCAGGATCCTGCCTTCGACAAAAGCAGCTGGGAAATTGAAGAATGGAAAGCAAGGCTGGCTGAATTGGGTGATGAAGAGGAGGCTGAAGAGATCCTGACAATTGAGGCTGGAAGCAAGGATGAAGCGGGTGAAGCAAGTGGAGTCGGAGGTGGTGATGCGGCAAAAGTTTAGGCTGCTTGATTGGGCAATGATGGACATTTCTAGACGTAGCCGGAGCCCAATTTTTTAAATCTGGTGGTAGTAACTTTTTGTGGTTGTGATGTCGAACAATTTAATGGTTTGTACTTTGAACAATAGGCTTTAGGATTAAGGATCATGTATGATCCTTTGGACAATAGGCAGGATTGCAATTGGTGGAGGGATCCTCTGTTTGGGGGATGAAGCCATTGTGATCCTGCCGCCTTTATATTCCTGCACTACTTTTGAACTTATTATCATGGACACCCTTTACCTACCCCAGCGGACGGGCCACGTTTTGCTGGTAGATGCTCGGGTAGGTAATTTTGAGAACCTTTTAAGGGTTAGTCTTTTGTTAATAAATAAAATCTTAACTTTTGTCGCTTATCTTGTGTTGTTATCCTTGTTAATATCTTACTTTCCAACTGTTGTAATGTTCATTCTGTTTATACTTATCAAGCCTTGAAAAATTAAAAAAGATATCCAAAAAGTTTAGGATATGATCAAGGATCACATATCCCATAACCGATAAGTTCTAAAAAGTGATATGGTTTAAGAATCACAAGTTCAGTTGTCAAGTATAAGGGTTATTCAAATAAATAATGAATAAAATTCTTAATAGTTAAGGATCATACCTGAGGGTCCAAGTTAGGATCCTAACCATAATAAGGATAACTATAAGATAAACCTTAGAATAAAGTAAGGATCAAGGATCCCTAGTTGCCTATCTTCAAGAACCTGAAATAGAGCATAACTTGGGACTAAGCCAACATAAGAAAAGAGTTAGCAACTGGGGACAAGCCCAAGGATAACTGGGGACAAGCCCAAGGATAACTGGGGACAAGCCCAAGGATCGTATGTAAACTGGAGTATGGCCCTAACTGGCGACTATCCAAACTTAGTGACATGAAAATGCCAAAACCTTAGCTAACGTGAAAACGTTAGAAACCTTAGCTAACGTGAAAACGTTAGAAACCTTAGGAACGGATGTATGGTACGTCTACCATTATACGTAGGATCCTAAGCATAGCCAGTACAATGGAATTATCAGCCCCTAAAACGAGTACTGGTCCCACTGCCTTGAACTATACCAGGATCATCGTGCGCTACAGGCGGAACTGGGGTCAAGCCCAAATAACTGGGGTTAAACCCAAGGAACGGATTGCTTCAGTGGATAACCAATGTTATGCTAAGGATACCTGAACTTTCAAAACTTAAACTCACGTGAGAGATGGATAAAGGATACATGATCCTTATCCTTATATGAGAAAATAAAGAAATGAAATAGTTCAAGTTTAGGATATTACCTAAGTAAGGATCACCAATACTTTGAGGATCCTTTAAGGATATCCCTATCGTGAGGATCATCTGTGCCATGAGGATCCTGCTCACATGAAATATTTCTTCAAGTGGACAGCATTCCAAGCTCTTGGTAGCAAATCACCTTCCATGGTTAGCAATCTATATGCCCCCTTTCCTGCTTCAGCTTCAATCAAATAAGGGCCTTCCCATTTTGGAGCTAACTTCCCATCAGCAGGATTGGTGGTATTCTGAAATGCTTTCCTTAATACCATATCTCCAACTTGAAACCTCCTGATCCTGACATTTTTGTTGTAAGCACCAGCCATTCTTTGCTGATAACTGGCCATCCTTATCCTAGCCATATCCCTGATTTCTTCAATAGTATCCAGGTCTTGAGCCAAGTTCTCATCATTCTCCTCAGGATCACGGGTACTTGTTCTTGCAGTTGGAACCACCATTTCTGTTGGGATCACTGATTCTGCCCCAAATACCAAAGAGAATGGTGTTTGACCAGTAGCATTTTTAGGGGTTGTCCTATCAGCCCAAAGCACATAGGGTAGTTCTTCTGCCCATTTCCCTTTCTTGGATCCAAGCTTCTTCTTCAAATTGTTGATGATGATCTTGTTGGATGATTCTGCCTGACCATTAGCTTGTGGGTGGACTGGTGTTGATGTTATCATCTTAATCCCCCAGCTGTCACAAAAGTTAGTGGTTCTGCCCCCAATAAATTGGGAACCATTATCACATATAATCTCAGAAGGAATTCCAAATCTAGTTATAATATTTCTTTTAATGAAGGATATAACTTCCTTTTCTCTGACTTGGGCAAAAGCTTCAGCCTCTATCCATTTGGAGAAGTAATCCGTCATAGCAAGCATGAATACTTTTCCACCAGGTGCCTTAGGGAGCTTACCAACTATATCCATACCCCATCTCATAAATGGCCAAGAGGAGGATATAGGATGCAATAATTCAGCTGGTTGATGAAGGATATTGCTGTGCCTCTGACAAGGATCACATCTCTTAGCATACTCCACAGCATCTCTCTTCATGGTTGGCCAGTAGTATCCTGTCCTCAGGATCCTTGAGAATAATGCCCTGCCCCCAGTGTGGTTTCCACAATCTCCTTCATGGAAGTCTTTTAAAACTTCTTGGACTTCAGGATCCTCAATGCATCTCAAGTATGGTCCTGCAAGAGATCGTCTATACAACACACTATTTATAATTGTGAATTAAGATACCTTAGATTTGAAAGCCCTAGGGTTTTCTCCTGTAGGAATCTCTCCATGTTGTAAGTATCTCATAATTGGTGAGATCCATGATCCTGATCCTGAGTGGGATCGAGTATCCTCACTAGGGATTATTGCAGAATCATTTCCTATTTCCATAGCCACATGATCCTCAATAGCCGGGGTCAGGATATGGATAATAGGAATCTTGATATCCTCCGGGATCTTCAAGGATGATCCTAAATTAGCCAATGCATCAGCTTCTGTATTTTCTTCCCTTGGTACCTGTGACAAACTAAAGGAAACAAAAGAGAGTGCCAAACTTTTGACTATCTCCAAATATTTGGTTAGCTTTTCACCTTTAACAGCATAGGATCCATTAAAGTGGTTTGTAATTAACAAAGAATCTACGTGTACCTCAAGATACCTGGTTCCCATATGCTTAGCAATTTGCAAACCAGCAATTAAGGCTTCATATTCAGCCTCATTGTTAGTGGTTTGGAACTCACAAGCTATAGAGTGGGGTATTATGTCCCCCTGTGGCGATTTTAGTAGTATTCCAAGCCCTGTGCCTTTGACATTCGAGGATCCATCAATATAGAGTATCCAAGGATCCTTGGTCTCTTCTAGCTGCTGGACTTCTAACTCAGCTTCTTCTTGTAAATCACTACTGAAATCAGCCACAAAGTCAGCTAATGCTTGGGATTTGATGGCTGTCCTAGGTTCATATCTTATATCATATGCAATCAGCTTCACTGCCCACTTAGCCATCCTTCCTGACATCTCTGGTTTCCTGAGGACATTCTTAATTGGAAAATTAGTTTTAACAATGATAACATGAGTTTCAAAATAGTGTCTTAACTTAGTAGATGCCATAATTAATGCAAGAATAAGCTTTTCAAGGTGTGAGTACCTGGATTCGGCATCAAGTAAACTTTTACTTACATAATAGACAGGATGTTGTGTACCTTGATGATCCTTAACAAGGACCGCACTTACTGCTTTTGAGGATACTGCAAGATACAAGGATAGCACATCGCCTTTTTCTGGTTTCATCAAAGCCAGGGCCGAGGATAGGTAATCTTTGAGGGCTCTTAAAGCATTTTCATGCTTCTCCGTCCACTCAAATTTCTTGTTCTTCCTTAGGATATCATAGAACTCTTTACACTTCTCGGAGGATTTGGATATAAATCTGTTCAAGGCTGCTATCCTGGTGTCGATACCAGTGTTTGAACAATATAGAACTCTTTACACTTCTCGTAGGCGATGATAAATGAATATCAGTATCAATACCGTGACAATCTAAACCGATGAATACCGTTTGAACAATATTGGTGTCGATACCAGTGTTTGTTTTTTATCGTTTTCGATCGATTTAAAATATTTATTGATTTCTATAGCAAGTGCATATATCGGACCTCTACTGTAATGAAGTGAACCGTATTGATCCAATGCCTATGGTAACGTACTGTCACAACGTCACGGGCAAATAACTTGGAATATATAACACAGGTTATTAATAATAAATCAAATTGAATAGTAAATAAAAAACTATTAAAAATTAAAAATAAATACTTTATGTGCTATTCATCAGCACTTTTAATTCATATATATAATAGATATCATTATTATTTAATAATAACTGGTGGGTTTCAACCCGCATGTAGCCATGGGGACACGACAAAAAACTGATCGGTAATAGTTTACGGTACCGACACGATATAACCAAAACAACATATACACGTGTTCCTTCTGTTGGGCAAAAGAGTAATCATTGAACAGTTCTGATATTCAAATATTTTTAATCTGTAACAATTTTAATATTGTTATGAATATTATTAAAAAGTTTACCATGAAGATTAAGATTTACCTTTAGATTTACCAAGCAAGTGGATGAGCTCTTTGTCAAACTTATGGATAGCTTTGTCTACTAAATAGTTAACCTTGTCTACCAAATAGTTAACCTTGTCTACCAAATAGTTAATCTTTTTGTAGTATAAATACTAGCTCAAGGTAGAAGAGAAAATGTACCTCATGTATACACTTTCATTAGTTATACAATCCTCTTCTTCTTTCTCTTATAACATTTCTAAAGTTCTTAAAGTTTTAGCACTAATCTTGTGTTAATTCTTGTTATATTATAACACGTTATCAGCACGAGTCGCTTATATCCTAATCAAAGAAGACCTTAAGCCCAAAGATATCCATCATAAGCAATGTAAGCACCTCATTAACTTTATAATTTACTTTGAAAATAAAATTAAGTACAAAAGAACATTTTAATATACATATTTCATAACTACGGGACTACTAACAATCTAACATTTAATTATACATCTAACTTTTATTTTTATCGCAACTAACCTTTATTTATACACACATGCTCACATTTCATTTAGAGTTTACGTTTATTTATGTATACTAGCATTTTTATTCTTATTATTATGCATCCTAATTTTATATCTTATAAAATAACATTTATGTAGTACATCATTTATTATAAATACATATATATAACCGTTATATAACGGCTATATAATGGTAATATAACCATTGCAAAACGGTTATAATTTACCACTATAAATTACCAATTATCAATCTCATTTTTTTTCACAACAAACACTCTTATTCTCAAGGTTATTCAAAAAAAATTTCGAAGATGATTCACCCGGTTTTAATATTGGCCAGCATAATATTAATTTTGTTGTCAACCTTAATGTATGGGCTTCCACCTCATCTTTTTAGTACTTATGTATTCATTCATTTATTTATAGTTGTACCTATGTATGTTATCTCATTTTTAATGAGTATTTAGATTTTAATATTTATCTTATTTGTGTTTAGCAACAAAATGGCAAACATAGCAAAAATTGAATTCCCGGCTCTTAATATCACCGGAGAAAATTATATGCCGTGGACGGCACATGTCAAGCGACATCTCAAATCAATGGGTGTTTTGGAAACAATAACGGAGTGGAATAATTGTAGCGATCAAAACAAGACAAAAGCCGATGTCTTCCCCCATAAACACATTGATGAAATGTTGCAATTTGAATATTTAAATTGTGAGGATCCATACGTTTTGTGGGAAGATTTAAAAAGCAGATTTGATCATTAAAGGGAAGTTTTTCTTCCCACTGCTAGAGATGAATGGAACAATCTCAGGTTCCAAGATTTTAAAAAGATGAATGAATACACCTCTGCTTTGTTCAGAATATGCTTAACGCTCCGATTCTGTGGGCAAACTGTTACGGAGGAAGCTATGTTGGAGAAAACTTTCTCCACATTTCATGCATCAAATATAAACTTGCAACAACAATATCGGTTGCAAAGGTTTCAAAGATATTGTGATCTAAATTCATTTCTCCTCGTAGTAGAGAAAAACAATGAGCTACTAATGAAAAATCATCAAGCTCGTCCCACTGTATCATTAGCCATTCCAGAAGCAAATGTTGTTATTAATGATGATACTAAAGACTCTGGAAGAAAATGGGGAGGACGTCGTGGCCGTGGCCACTTTGGTAAAGGTAATGGTCACAACTATTCCTTCAAAGGAAATAATAATTTCGAGGTAATTCCCATGGTCGTGGACGTGGTCGCGGTCGTGGTCGAAATCAAAGAACCCCCAATTACCACACTCCACAAAATACCAATTCCAACCAGTATAACAAAAGGAATGAAGCTGGTAGGTCTGAAAACAATGGCACTTCTTTTTTTAGGTGTGGAAGTACAAACCATTGGTCAAAGGCTTGTCGTACACCTTCACATTTATGTGAACTTTACCAAGCCTCTCTCAAAAGAAAAGAAAAGAAAAGGAGATAAACCATGTGGATAATTTTAATGATATCAACGTCGAACTGAATGTCGCCGACTATACCAATGACATGGAACTCTTGTTAGTGCAGTAATGTCTATCGCCTCCGTCAAATCCAGTTCGTAGCAGAGAATAGAAGAAAACGTGATTTTATTGTGTTTTAAGTAGGGAAAAAATGCAAGGTGGCAAACTTGTAAATAAGGGGAAATCCCTTATGCCTTGGCCTATATATAGGAGCTTTAGGGTTTCATTTGAGAACTTTTGCCATTTTAGAGCTTTGGCGATCTAGAGCTAGATAGAGAAAGTCTAGAGAGAGAAAGGTGATTCGTGGTGCTTGTACTCGTCATATTGATCAATAGAATCACGTTAATTATACGTTCTTGTGTTCGGTCCACGTTCGTGTATGGATTCCGCACGTCACACGTATCGTTTCGCAATCGTTCGGAGTCGAAAACTGGTCCTACAAGTGGTATCAGAGCAGGAGCTCGATTGCACAGATCTATCACACAGATACGTACAGGATTTAATCAGATTCAGACCCAAATTTCATCCAGATTTGTCAAATTTCATCATTTTTCTATCTTCTACACTTTCTGTCCAGAAATTGCAAAATTAACATGGTTTTTACGGTTAAAATTGGCTAATTTTTGGATATGTTGTGTGAAAACATTTGATCTACAAGCCTACAAATTTTCAGAATTTAATTCGAAGTAGTTTGGGAGAAATCTAAAATTTTTGGTTCGAAGTTTGTTGAAAAATGTTAACTGTTGTTACTGTTCTAAAAGGTGTTCACCAATCGGATGACCACCCGATCGGGCGGTAATCCGATTCAAGTCTCCACCCTATCCATTGCTAGTAAGTAAACGTAAACTATGTTGACTCTCACCCGATCGGATTACCACCCGATCGGGCGGTAATCCGATTCAACTTCACTTATTAAAGTCAACTTTTCAGTCAATCTTTCTGTTCCATTTAATACATCACGTGAAATACTGAATCCATTTATTACAACAGGCTCTATTGTAGAAGCCCAATGAATTGCATGTGATAGATTCTTTTGATCAGCCCAATCATATAATGCTTTAGTGAATCAGTCAGTGTTTAATATCAAAATTGTCGGCCATTGATTACATTGCATGTGATAATAAAAAAAGTTGTCAGTTTGCATGTGAGAATATTTTGAAAGTTCATAGTTCATTGTTGAGGTCAAAGAGTCAACTAGCTACCCGATCGGATCACCGTCCGATCCCTTGCACGTTGTTTTTTGTGTAGTGCCATCAATCGAGTGGCAACTCGTTCGGGTTACCACCTGATTCACTACATTGCAATTTAAAGTTTGACTTTTATTGACCTACCCGATCGGGTGACAATCCGATTCATTGCAATCTTTAAATAGTTTGACTTTGTTGACCCACTCGATCGGGCGACAATCCGATCCATTGCATTTCATATAAGTTGACTTTGTTGACCGTCACTCGACCGGATTACCACCCGATCGAGCGGTAATCCGATTGACGAACCTTTACTTGTTCAACGAATTCTTAAATTTTGCCTCGGGTCTTTACATCACGTGAACATAGTGTTAGTCTACTAAATAAACGGTTCAATAGGATTTCATTGAGAATCAAAGTTGTCGGCTATTTTAAAATTTCAGATTGCATGTGATCTAATCATGTGTCTCGACCCTATGTTCAATTAAAGAAATTGTGTGGTTCAATAAAATCAGTAGTTATATGTGATCACTTTAATTGTTTGTCAGTACATTCATGTGAAAACAATCATTTTTACATGTGTTCATATTAAGGGTCATATGAAAATTCAAGTCTTGATAAAGTTGTCAGCCAACATAAAATTTTTGTCGTGTAGTGCCATATATTGAGTAGTCACCCGATCGGACAACAAGTTAATAGTTTGGGTCACTCACCCGATCGGGTCACAATCCGATTCAAGGGATTTTATTTGTTCAAAGGTTTAAGGTGCAACAAATCGAGTGGTAATCCGAACGGATTACCACCCGATCCTAATCATTTCATTTTGTCTGTTTGCAGGTGATTTACAAGGTGCGAATATCAAGAAGGAGATTGAAAATGTCAGGAGGTGGTGAAGAATTTTACAACACGTTTTATAATGCATTCACTTCAGAATCTTTCGAAAGAAGAACAGAAACAAGAGATCTTTCAAAAGAGATTTTGGACAGTTTGAAGTACGACAATATGTACGGAAACAAACAGAAACCACCAAAATTAATGAGTGTTGAAGATTATAACTGGTGGAAAAATCGGTTTGAGGGTTGGGTAAAAGATTTTGCACATGAAAGTTGGATAAAATTAAAATACGGATATAAAGAACCAACGAAAGAAGGAGGAGTTTTATTAACTGATGCAGAGCTCACAGAAAAAGAAATAAAACATATTGTTGCTGAACAAAGAATGATTACATTGTTATCTCAATCAGTTAGAGAAGATATTATTTCACTACTTGAACATGAGAAAACGACAAAAGGTTTGTGGGAAGCGTTAGAAAGAAAATGTACTGGTAGTGAGGAGATTAGCAAAAATAAACGTTCATTATTAAAAAAAAAAAGAATTTGATCTATTTGCTTGTATGAAAGGTGAAACTGTACCACAAATGATTGAAAGATTTTGTCACCTTAAACTTGAAATGGAGAGAATTGGTGTGTTAAAAGATGACGAAGAGATCATTGATAGGTTGATAGAAGTTGTTCCGAATGAAGACGACTGGTTACATTATGTCATGATTCTCAAAAACAGCAATGATATGAGCAAGGTGACCCTGGACTGACTGATTGAGAAGTTTGAGGGGCATGATTTAGAAATCAAGAAACAAAACAAAATAGGAAGTCAGTTGTATAAACAAAATGTTGATCTATATTATAGAGGAAACATGTTTGATCAAAAGTCAAAAACAGCATTTAGTGCTGGAAGCTCAAAGGATTCACCTCAGCAAAGTTCTTCAAGAGATTCGGGTTATCATTCAATTAGTTCAAATTCATCAAATCCGATCATAGTCTAGTGCAATATCGCCATAGATCTGAAAAACTCTCAAAGTCTGAATGCAGAAGCTGCCAAGCAACAGATGGTGTTCTTAGCATCTGTCCTGGTATCGTATGAAAGTCTGATCGCAGGAAAAATTGGAATTCCAAAAATGACAAAGGAAGATTATGACCAGATCGATCCAGAGGAGATGGAGCTAATGGACATAAAATGGTGCATGGCTAGCGCAATGAGGAGAGCACAACGCTTCATGGAGATCACTGGAAGATCGTGTTTGGGATCTACTGATTCGAAATTAGGATTTGATAAGGCAAAAGTTACCTGTTTCAGGTGAAAACAAAAAGGGCACTTTAAGAAAGAATGTACAAACAGGGAAACTGGTGAAGCTGTGAATCCATTCAAAGGTGATTATTATCAGAAATAAATTTATCATCACAATAGTGGATCATCAAATGCGAATAAAAAACAGATCGGTGAAGGGTCGTCAAAGGAAAGATCAAGGGCGATGGTGGATATTCATGAAGACGAAGGTTATGACTGGAGTCAAGTTCTTCCAGAAGAAGATTATGTCGAATCTGCATTTGTAGCCGAAGTGGTTCAAAATAAATTGTGGCAAATAGATAGTTCAAGATATGAGATAAGAAAATTGAATGATCCATTCAAAGAAGCTCGGAAAGCCAAAAGATGGAATGATGAATTGGAATGTTATATGGATCCACAGGGTAATCCAATAGTTGATCCTTCTAAGGTGGATTTTGATGCAGTAACAAATATTTTTCCAGATCAGGTTACTTATCATACAAGAAAGTTATCTGAAAAAGTTTATGAAGCTGATTTGATGAACAAAGTGAAAGAAATTTTTGAAGCAAGTCTACCAAAGGTGGTAGAAATGAAAAGGAAGAAAAAAGAAGAGCTAGAAAAGCTGATAGAGGAGGTGAAGAGAACAGCAGAGGATGCTGATAAGGAAGAACAGAAGAAAGCAGAAGATCAGAAGGAGAACACAGAAGAATCACAGGTGCTGAATGAAACTAAGGTAACTGAATCTTCTGAATTATTAAATGTTGATAAAACCGAAGATAAGTGCAGGAATTGCATAGAAATATGAAAAGTCTGTACGGAGAAAGATGAAAAGATAAAAACAAAAGATATTGAAGTAAATAAAATTGAAAATGGTTTCAAAACAAAATGCAAGGAAATGCTTGAAAATGAAGAAATTTTGAAATAAAAGATTGAAAAGTTGACACTGAAATGTCAAGATTTTGAGAAGGAAAATGAAATTTTAAGACAAATGTGTACAGCAAAATGTGAAGGTTGTGTTGAAAAAGATAATAAGTTTCAAGATTTTCAAAAAGAGTATGATAATTTGAAATGGTCAAGTCAGAGGGTACAAGAAGCTTATGATACTTTGAAGAAACAATTCAAATGTTTTGATGAAAGATTGTCTGAAACTTTAACAACAAAGGAACTTTATGAGAAAAAGTTTAAAGAAAAGAAACTTGAATTAAACAAGTGTGTTGATGAAGTTGCTAATCTCAAACAAGTTCTGGTTGAAAAAGAAAAAATTGTTACGAAACTTCAAAGTTATCATAGTTCTTCGTACATTCTCAAACGCATTTTCAACATCGCACCAGATGAAAAAGATACTGACAAGAATAAAAAGGGAATTGGTTTAGAATATCATTAGGTACCACCACCATTGAGAAATAACTATACTTTTTATGATGAGGAAAAGGTGGCAAAAGGTCTGAATATCGTTGACCAATTACCTGAAAGTATCGATGTGACTTACGCCAAATCTGATGAAGCTGATGATTAAGAGGTGGTAAGTAAGGTTGTTGAAAGCGTTTTGAAAGATGAGTCTCCCAAAGGTAAGTCTGAATCACATGATGAAAATGAGGGAAATTTTCATGATGGTTATCTCAAACATGTAAAATCTGAGAAAGTTGTGGATGATGATCCAAAAGGATTGGCTTATACCATGATTGGATTGGAAAAATTATTCTCAGATAACGAGTTCCCGATTCAGAATGTGATTGCAGATAAAATTGACAAAGTGTTTAAACTGGTTGAGATCGAAAAGTCAGAAATTTCAAAATTTGCTAGAAAGAGCAAGAAAGCTTTTTATAACAAACCTGGTTACAAAAAGAAGAATATGAAAGCAGGGTTGGGTTATAAAAAGAAACAAAATCAAGATAAAAAGTTTGAGAAGCAAAATTTTCAAAAGAAAATGAATTTCGTTCACGGGAAAAGTTCGGAAGAAGAGAAAGAACTCAAATTTAGACGACAGTCTAATGAAGAGTTCTATGCTCAGAAAAAGCAACAACAACAGGCTAAAGATGTTTCGAGGAAAACTTGTTGTAAATGTGATCAAACTGGACATCTTGCACGCAAGTGTCCAAACCCAAAGCCTGTTGATGTTGAAAAACAGAAATCTGAGGATGAGAAACAAAGGACTACCAGATTTGATTCAAAACATACTTGGAGGTACAACACAAACAAGTTCGCTTCAAATCAAACTTGGAAACCAAACCAGACAAGGTTTGACTCAAGAAAAACCTGGAAATCTCACACGCCCAGATTCAGAACAACACAAAGTTGGAAAACATCGATTGATAAGACAAAACCAAACCAGTTTTGGAAACCAAAAGTTGTTGATCAGAATCAAAATAATCAAAACAAGTCACGATTTTACAAAAGAAATGCGTCAAAAGGACAAAACTGGGTGGTTAAGAAACAAATGACTTCTGTAAATGATGAAAAAGTCGAAGTCAAAAATGAAAAAGTTTTTGTACAAAATGACAAAGGTTTTCCATCATTGAATGAATTTTGTGTTGAAATGCCTAAGGTCAAACAGACCTGGGCTAAATTGTTTAAGTAATTGAGTTTTGTTGATTGTGTAGGTGCTCATGAAATCTGATTGTCAAGAAAAGGAATTGATGAGTGATGCGTAGTCGAGTGTTGTATATATTAGGTGTATAATTTAAGCCCCTTTAACACTTTTTAGTCAAGTTTTAAATTTATAAAACACGATATTTACTAACACTAGACACACATATGGGCAAGTGCACCCATCGTGAGTGTAGTATAGTGTTGGTAAGATACCGAGGTCGTCCAAGGACACAAGAGCTTTTAGTACCGGTTTATCCTCAACGTCTAATCAAATCAAAAAGTTTAGAAAAATGTTTTAACTAAGAAAAATAAAAACTAACTAAAATGCTGAAAATAAAAATAAAAAGAAAAAACAGATAGACAAGATGAATCACTTGGTTCCGACTCGTATCTAGTGTAACCTTTGATTATTTCCGCACTTTTGCACTATTTTAAGAGATTATCTTAGTTATTGTAGTAGACCCCTCTTTTGAAGGTGACGTTACCCTCACCCCAGTAGTTTGAGTCAGCAAGGATACAATCCTAAAAGGGTGGATTATTGGAAGATAATTAATTAAGTTATTAATGCAAATTATGGTAGGCCCCTCTTTTGGAGGTGACGTTACCCTCGACTAAGTAGTCTGAGTCAGCAGGGATACAGTCCTAAATAGCCGGGTTACAGTATTAATAGTAGTTAACTTATGAGGGGATCAAAGAGTTTGGACCCCCGCCATCCAATACCGTTAAGTATTGAAGGAGGTCCTACTAAATTTGACCCAGGTCCATTGCAGGACCTCTAAACGCTGAACAATGGCAAGACCTTTACCAAACCGTTCCCTTAACCCCCGACCAGGTAGCCAACATACCTCCATATAGACCGTGGAGATATGAATGGTGAAAATCTTTTATTTTATATAGACAGTAAAATAATGCCAAGACACCACGGACAAACGATAAGGAAAGATCACCTTCAACATAAGCAACTAATTATTAAAGTCATTAATATAAAACCAAGTAAGAAGAGCGAAAAGATTAGAAATAAAAAGTATTACACTAGACACTTTGTCTTCACCAAGTGATGTAAGAGACTTACGCAAACATGGCCTTGATTGTCAAGAACTCTTACGATCAATCTTGGATCCCGAGACGACTCATACACTCTACGATGGACAATGGATGATGGTGGTGGATGATGGTGTTATGGTGGTGGTGGGTGGTGGGTGAAGTGTGAGAGATGTGGTGTGCCAAGGGATGGTTTGAGCTTGAGCCAAGCACTTCTATTTATAGGCTGAACAGAAGCTCGGGCACGGCCCCGTGTCCAGTGGGCACGGCCCCGTGTCCACATCCTTCTCTTTCTTCATTTAATGCAGTTTTGTCTTTTTAGTTGACCACGCCCCCGTGTCCGCTGAGCACGACCCCGTGGTGCAGAAGAATCTTTGTACTATGAAGATTTGCTGGATTGTGCGAATCTTATAGTTGACCACGGCCCCGTGTCCGCTGAGCACGGCCCCGTGGTGGGCAATAGAAGCTTCTACCACTTTGTCTTTTCTGCTGACACTTGGGCACGGGGCGTGTTCAGTCTTCTGTTGTCTTGTTTTGCTTGGGAAGATGCTGTCGTGGGGTCGGGCATGTCACGTCTTGTTCCTTTTCTTGTATTTATGTTAGATTTTGATGTCTTTTTGCTTCTTTTGTGAATTTGAGCTCATTTAATCCTGAAAATACAAAAGGAAGACAAAAGCACACTTTTCCAACATTAGTACTAAAAAAGGGTTAGTTTTATGCCGCAATTGATGAAATTTATATGTTGCATTTTGCACACATCAAATATCCCCACACTTGAATCTTTGCTTGTCCTCAAGCAAAACTCTTTATAATGTGGCTATTACACTTCCCAAATGGAATGGGTAGAGAAGAAGGTTTTTGGGCTTGTCGTAGAGTGTCGAGATTTCCAAGATTCTTTATTTAATTTTATTTTTATTTATTTACAATCCTATTCGGCATGATTTATTTAAAACTTTTCATAAGATAAATTACTAATTAGGGCATAACATGCCTCTTTAAAATTCTACTTATATACAAGTTCACATACCTCACGGGGATCACTCAACACTCGGCTGAAAATGTATTTTTGTGGATCACTCGAGAGCGGCATGGAACTTACTCCTACCATAGGCTTGCCAAGCAATCAATCCTCCTCCTTTTTAACTTATATACATTTGTAAATATCAAGAGGACTTTATGGGTGAAGGGTTAGGCTTGGGTGAAAGGTAGGTGGTTGGGTTAGTGGTTAGTAGAAAAAGGGCGAAAAGCGTAACAAGCGTCGGTTTTCGTAAGACTTTTTATTTTTGTAACTTTTATTTTGATGAAGCTATTATTCAAACAAAGTTATTTTTGATGAACTTGTTTGTTTATTTTCTTTTGCTTCATCATCAAATTTTTTTTTTTTTAAGGAAAGTCATACGAGAAACCGAGCTAGTTACTAAAACAAAGGGTTAAAAATAAAAAGGTTTTAGTGGGTAAAAGGGTGTTTGGTTTGGGTTATGAAATGAAAAGGTTTAGGCTCAAAGGGGCTAACTAGGGGGATTTTGGGTAGGTGGTAAAAAAAAAAATAATGGTGTAGAAATAAAAAGGGGTTAGTCCTAATGCCTCCATCATTTACTTACTCGGGTTTAAGTTGATAAGGACCGGGAATGTATCGTCATGGCAAGTTGTAGAGTCGTAAGAACCAAGCAGCTATTCACACAAGAAACGAAAAATGAGCATTTAGTTTAAAGATATGTAATTGTATGCTCAATTAAAGGCACAAAACTCACTTTTGTGGGAATGGTTTTTTTTATGTGATCAAGTATATATAATCAAATTTTAACTAAGCTTGTCATGCCTTTTCATAATTTTCTTATGTTGATTCTTTTTATCACGACGCTATCGGTTGTAAATTCGTAAAAATATAACATTTTTAGAACTTGAAATTCCCGAGTTAAACCTAGACAATTAAAAAAAATGAAATATTTTTGAAAAAATTTGGGGTGATTAGCGGTTCCAATAGAGTTTTGTGTAAGGCTTGTATTTAGGACTTGCAAGATTCAAGGTTTTAGCATCCCCCCCCACACTTAAATTACACATTGTCCTCAATGTGTCCCAAAAATAAGTTTTTAGGTTGATTGAATGTGTAAAAGTGTGAAAAAGCAAAAATTTTGTGTTACTGGGTGCTGAACACGGCCCCGTGTTATCCGGGCACGGCCCCGTGTTCAAGTGCCAGTAACAAAATTAAACCAAGGGAAACAGAAGCCTGGACACGGGGGCGTGTTGGGTGAACACGGCCCGTGTCCAGTTACCTGAACTGGGTCTTTTTCTGCAGACTGTGCAGCACGGGGCCGTGTTGGGTGGACACGGCCCGTGCCACGGCCCGTGCCGAACTTACTGTAAACGAAGAAATTGTCGGACGATCCTGTTTTTCCTGCATGGAGTGCTGGTTCAAGTTTCCCTTGTATCCTTTGTCATCTCAAGTGTGTTTTATTCATGTCAACACCACCCAAACACCAAATTAACTAAAGACCATCATTCATTACTTCATAGAGAGTTACATACTAGTCCTAAAAATGAAAAATAAAGCAGAAAATAAAAGTTAAAAGTCCTAAAATTAGATAGGTCAAGTGATCCGTAAAGTCTTCCTAAGGAGCCCTACTTCTACAATAAGAACCAAAATTCCGGAAATAGATTTCCGGTCTAAGCGCCTTGTAGAACTCCAAGCCGAAAGGTGTCCCTTAGATGTAGCTAGAGCCATTCTTCTATCTCCCTCGGGAGAAGGGAGGCGGCTTCATGTTCCTCAACATTGTGTGGAGGAGGAGCGACACCAATCGGAACCCCTTGTAGTATGTCTCGAGGAGGCTCCGGATGTAGGGCGTACCATTCGGCAGGAATGATGACTTCCGGCACCACATTCCATGCCCTTTGGGTGATAATCGGCACCAAAAGAGGAGAGGCGAGAATGTTCAACCTTTGGTGCAAAAGGTTGACCTCCCGGAGACATCCTTCTAGTCCCACCGTCAAATGATTAATGCGGTCGACCAATGCCTCTTCCACACTTGTTACTTCATCAAGGGCCTCTCTCAAGGCGTAAACATAGTTTACAAGAGAATCTTCAACCGTTGATGATCTTCTCCGCTGCCGGTTGTTTCTGGAATGCGATGAAAAGTTTCCGCTTGTTCTGCTTGCCATTCTGAGAAAACAAACCGAAAAGAGTTCAACTTTATGGATCCAGTACTTCGGACATGGCCCCGTGTTCAGATATCTGCAGGATTTATGAACAAGGAATCTTGGGGTTTCAAATTGTTTTTATGATTTTTGGAGCATTTTTGAACTTAAACAACTTAAAACATTGTTATAGAACTTATTTTTAACAAGATTCCATGAACAAAAATCTAACAAAGATCTCAATAAGGCTTGAATTTATGGAAGTTTCAAGCTTTAATGGAAGTATGAGGAAAATTGAAGAAGATGAAAGTGGATAAAAGAGGAAAGGACAAGAAGATAGCTGAGAAACTTCTTTTAGAAAATACCTAGGATGGTATGTGAGAATATTCCTCAAATCTCTGTCCCTGGAATGGTTCAAATGTGCAGGATTCTTGGCTGCATTTATAGAAAATGTCAGTACGTTGCGCACGGCCCCGTGTCGGCTGGACACGGCCCCGTGTGCAGATGGAATCCTGACACATTTTTGTCCGCATTCTGACAAAATAAGAAAGGAATCTTTGGGTGGATACGGGGGCGTGCTGACCTGGACACGGCCCCGTGTCTAGAAGCTGTCTTAAGGAATTTGTCTATTTTCAAGGAATTTTTCCGTATCGGGCGGTTCCTTACTGGATTGAACAACCCCAAAGTGCCTAAGATACCTTAATTGATCTAGACTAAGACGAGAACGCAAGAGGTTGTCGGTGAGGGTGATTCCTATGCTATATGTAGGTGGACAAGTCCAACCCTTTTCCGGGCTCTCGTTAAAGAAGGTGTATGTCGAATCGCTCAGGTCTATGTATGCATCAAACGAAGTTAATGGGGAGTCCTTCACGGCACAATCGACACAGGGACGACTATCGCTCAAGTACTCACTAGAGTTAGGAGTATCGTT
Organism: Helianthus tuberosus; assembly: GCA_030545235.1. Classification (NCBI taxonomy): domain Eukaryota; kingdom Viridiplantae; phylum Streptophyta; class Magnoliopsida; order Asterales; family Asteraceae; genus Helianthus; species Helianthus tuberosus. The sequence continues at coordinate 59,856,652 of CM060358.1, forward strand.
GGAAACAATGAAGTTGTTTGAATGCGTTTCCAACCCTTCTTCTTGGCTATTGTCTTGGAAAAGATTATTGAAATCTTTCCTAAGTTCTTTTAACCAATCAATGATTAGATCTTCTAGTTGAAATAATTCATCGAGAAGCATTTCTCCTAGAATATCCGGTTGGGAGCATTCGAGGGAGAGAGAGGGATTATTTTTACTTTCGCCCCTCTTAAGGATACTAGGAAATGATGGGTCTATATAGTGGGGTTTATAGGTTAGAAAATAACATTCTAATTCCCTATGGTTACCACCACATAATTGACACCACATAGTACCATAAGAGTGCCGAAAGTAAAAAGTATCAGTATCACTCATGTTTGTGTCAGAAATTACCAACCGTCGGGATCTTACGGTTCTGTTTTTAGTAACTGAAACTTGGGCACGGGGGCGTGTTGAGTGGGCACGACCCCATTTTCAGCTTACTGTCTGACTTAAAACAGGATTGCCAGTTCCAATGATTGGGCACGGGGCGTGTTCAGCGGGCACGGCCCGTGCTGAGTTCTGCAGAAGCTGAAAAAAAAACTAAGAAAAATCCTAAAAAAATGAAAAATAAGAAAAACGATTAGGCTGTTGATTCCTAACTTTCTTAAAATCCTTGTGTCCCCGGCAGCGGCGCCAAAAACTTGATGCGTAGTCGAGTGTTATATATATATATTAGGTGTATAATTTAAGCCCCTTTAACACTTTTTAGTCAAGTTTTAAATTTATATAACATGATATTTACTAACACTAGACACACATATGGGCAAGTGCACCCATCGTGAGCGTAGTATAGTGTTGGTAAGATACCGAGGTCGTCCAAAGACACAAGAGCTTTTAGTACCGGTTTATCCTCAACGTCTAATCAAATCAAAAAGTTTAGAAAAATGTTTTAACTATGAAAAATAAAAACTAACTAAAATGCTGAAAATAAAAATAAAAAGAAAAAACAGATAGACAAGATGAATCACTTGGTTCCGACTCGTATCTAGTGTAACCTTTGATTATTTATGCACTTTTGCACTATTTTAAGAGATTATCTTAGTTATTGTAGTAGGCCCCTCTTTTGAAGGTGACGTTACCCTCACCCCAGTAGTTTGAGTCAGCAAAGATACAATCCTAAAAGGGTGGATTATTGGAAGATAATTAATTAAGTTATTAATGCAAATTATGGTAGGCCCCTCTTTTGGAGGTGACGCTACCCTCGACTAAGTAGTCTGAGTCAGCAGGGATACAGTCCTAAATAGCCGGGTTATAGTATTAATAGTAGTTAACTTATGAGGGGATCAAAGAGTTTGGACCCCCGCCATCCAATACCGTTAAGTATTGAAGGAGGTCCTACTAAATTTGACCCAGGTCCATTGCATAACCTCTAAACGCTGAACAATGGCAAGACCTTTACCAAACCGTTCCCTTAACCCCCGACCAGGTAGCCAACATACCTCCATATAGACCGTGGAGATATGAATGGTGAAAATCTTTTATTTTATATAGACAGTAAAATAATGCCAAGACACCACGGACAAACGATAAGGAAAGATCAACTTCAACATAAGCAACTAATTATTAAAGTCATTAATACAAAACCAAGTAAAAAGTGCGAAAAGATTAGAAATAAAAAGTATTACACTAGACACTTTGTCTTCACCAAGTGATGTAAGAGACTTAGGCAAACATGGCCTTGATTGTCAAGAACTCTTACGATCAATCTTGGATCCCGAGACGACTCACACACTCTACGATGGACAATGGATGATGGTGGTGGATGATGGTCTTATGGTGGTGGTGGGTGGTGGGTGAAGTGTGAGAGAGGTGGTGTGCCAAGGGATGGTTTGAGCTTGAACCAAGCACTTCTATTTATAGGCTGAACAGAAGCTCGGGCACGGCCCCGTGTCCAGTGGGCACGGCCCCGTGTCCACATCCTTCTCTTTCTTCATTTAATGCAGTTTTGTCTTTTTAGTTGACCACGCCCCCGTGTCCGCTGAGCACGACCCCGTGGTGCAGAAGAATCTTTGTACTATGAAGATTTGCTGGATTGTGCGAATCTTATAGTTGACCACGGCCCCGTGTCCGCTGAGCACGGCCCCGTGGTGGGCAATAGAAGCTTCTACCACTTTGTCTTTTTTGCTGACACTTGGGCACGCCCCCGTGCTGGCTGAGCACGGGGCGTGTTCAGTCTCCTGTTGTCTTGTTTTGCTTGGGAAGATGCTGTCGTGGGGTCGGGCATGTCACGTCTTGTTCCTTTTCTTGTATTTATGTTAGATTTTGATGTCTTTTTGCTTCTTTGGTGAATTTGAGCTCATTTAATCCCGAAAATACAAAAGGAAGACAAAAGCACATTTTTTTCCAACATTAGTACTAAAAAAGGGTTAGTTTTATGCCACAATTGATGAAATTTATATGTTGCATTTTGCACACATCAATGAGCAGCCTGGCACTGGAGGAGAAGGCAGCTGAACCCTGGTTGGTTAATCAGGGAGTTTATTGTTTTGTGTACATAATTAAACCATATTTCAAAAACCCTAAAAATTGAAAAAGTTAAAAACCAAAAATATGTTTTTATTTTGTCAAATATTGAAAAATCAAAATATATGTTTTTCAATTTGATTTTGTCAAGCTGATCAAGTGGCAATCCGATTGGACAGCTATCCGATTCTCATCACAAAGCGACAAAATTTTCATCTATTTCAAAATTGTCACAAATCGGCGCTCCTCAAGGAGACGAACTAGGTCTAATAAAACCTTTGGCTAGCAGATCATCTAACTGTGCCCTTAACTCTTTCATTTCTGTCGGTGCCAACCTATAAGGTGCTCTAGCAACAGGTGCTGCTCCAGGAATGATGTCAATTCGGAATTCTACTTGCCTATCTGGTGGTAAGCCAGGTAGTTCCTCAGGAAAAACTTCAGGATATTCCGAAATTACAGGGATGTCTTCAATCTTAGGCTTCGGCTCATCAATAGTAACTTGTGCCATGTAAATAACACAACCCTTCTTTAAGCATCTAGATGCCTTGAGCATGGACACTTGCTCAGGCAATCCATGCTGGGTATCCCCTTGAATGGTAAGTGACTCACCAGACAGAGTTTTGACTACCACTTGCTTTCTGTTGCACACAATCTGGGCTTGGTTATGCGATAACCAATCCATACCTATAACTATATCAAAACCGGCTAGCTTAAAGGGAAGTAAGGACAAAGGAAAAGAATGGTTCCTAATGGATATAACACATCCATCTAACACAGTTGAGGCTGTTTCTATGGTTCCATCAGCTAATTCCACCTCATATTTCACACTTAAGGCTTTAACAGGCAATTTCAACAACTCACAAAACTTATTATCCACAAAAGACTTATCTGCTCCAGAATCAAACAATACTCTAGCATAAACATCATTTATGAGAAAAGTACCTGTGATTACGTTGTCGTCTTGAACCGCTTCCTTAACATCCATCTTGAAGACCCTGGCATTGGTCTTTTTCCCATCCTCGGTTTTCTTGGTGATCTTTGGGCAATTGGACTTAATGTGCCCCTTTTCATTGCAACCGTAACATGTTGCATCTTTCAGCTTCTTACACTCCAAGGTCTTATGTTCCGTAGATTTGCAAATCCCACAGGGTCTCGGCTGAGACTGGGATTTCGACTCAAGTCGGCACCTCCCAAAATGGTGCTTCTTGCAAACCTTACATTTGGGCTTATCTCCCGATTGTTGCCCATCCTTTTTAGACCCCGACCCTTTCTTGTGGTCATTATTTCCTCGGTGCTTCTTATCTTATCTTCGTGAGGTATCGTCCTCACGCTTCCTCTTACCTTCTTCAGAATTCCTGAGTGATCTCAACCTGACTACATCCAAGGTAAGAGATAGAGATAGATAAGCTGCTGATCTGAAGGTAGCAGGCCTTGATGCCTTAACACTAGCTTTAATTTCTGGGGCTAAACCCCCGATGAAGCGAGCAATCCTTTTCGGCTCTGGGGTTACCAAGTACGGAACCAGCCTAGATAGGGTATTGAAACTGGTGAGGTAAGCCTGACAATCTAAATTCTTCATCACTAATGCTAGGAAATCTGATTCGATTCTTTCGACTTCGTGCTGCGGGCAATAATTCTCTTTAATAAGAGCAACGAACTGATCCCATGACAAGTTGTAGAGTGGGATCTTTCCAGCAGCTTGGATGAGTGACTTCCACCATGCCAGTGCTTCTCCCTTGAACGACTGGGATACATATTTCACTACGTCCCTTTCAGCACATCCGCTGATGTCAACTACCGTGTCCATTTCATCTATCCAAGTCATACAATCTACTGCTCCCTTCTCCCCAGTGAAGTCCCGGGGTTTGCAAGAAACAAAGTACTTGTAGGTACATGACTTGGTATGAGGTTTAGCATCAAACACCACCCTTTTAGAGGGAACACTGTTTTGATTTGATGAGTGTCGATCATCATCCTTCTTGGGTTCGTCCTTTTTAGAAGGTGGCTTGCTATGAGCCTCAGAGTGAACCTTTGGCTTGGAATGTGGTGCGGATCGGGTCCTACTCCGGGTCCCGCTTTCTTCACTAAACTGCCTATTTATTGCCTTGGTAACAACATTTTCTACTAATGCTTGCAGCTCCGCACCAGTTACCAATATTTTAGCATTTTCAGGGTTTTCTGCCGAATGACTGTTTATCTCTTCTGACTTGGCCATGTAGTTTAACTGATACATAATATGATGACAATGATTCATTTAAGGAATATAATATGTCATGTCATCTTGATAATTAACCATGGTAATTAAAGAGCCATACTAGTTAATTTGTTAAGTAATTTCATTCAGGACTTTTTATTAGAAACCTTATCCCAGAATGAAATAAAATATTGGCACAATAGGCCTAGTCACGTGGACAATTCTAAATTATAGAGTTAGATCTTATAAGATCTAGTTATTAGGGTTTAAATCAAGGTTCATTACCTTTCTAGACAGGGAGTTTTATAATCTACGACTGTCTTTTGTCTTATATGACATTAATTATAGCTCGTAGGCATTACATCACAATCAGATGTTTAAATAATAATAAGGAATTTGGATAATTATTAAAAGGGTGACATGTGTGATTTTGCGGATCACACTAGCCAAGAATGTTAACATGTTTGCAGATGTTAACAGGGATTTGAATCTTTTTAAACAGGTTTTACCATATTGGCCAGGTCTTTTAATATGACATACAAGCTAGGTTTTACCTTTTAAGATTCTTATTATTATCAAAATGGTAAATCTATAAATTAAATGTTATTTTTCTTTTATTCAAATATTATATTCATGCACATAATCTAAAATGAAAAATTGAACTAACCATTCTAATAAAAAATTAAACAAGTACAAACTGCCCTAAACGGGACTTTTACACAAATAACATGCCCACGCAGGGGCCAAACAGAAGAAACATGCCCACGCAGGGGCAGAACAGAAAGGAAATATGCCCACGCAGGGGCAGAGTACAGAAATAAATGTCCTCGCAGGGACATGATTACAATACTAAAACAAACAAACAAACAAAGGATTTAACGATCCTTCTTGCTTTTTCCCTTGATCAAATCCACCATTTTCTTGAACATCCCTCGGTTATGCCTACGTTCTTCCCGCAATTCATGCCGCACCTCTTGTCGCACTTCAGTTATCCCTTGAAGGATTTCTTGAAACTGTGGCGGTGACATCACTGGCGCCTGAGGGGGTTGCTGATAATGCGGAGGTTGAGGAGGCGGTTGTTGATACCCATATGGTGGGTATCCATAGGTCGAGTGACCCGTAGCCCAGGGACCTCCATAGGGACCTTCCGGATGGAGAGCGTTGGAGTTCGCTGCTACCCAGTAGGGATCCTCTGCAAAGTTGTAATTTGTGTGAATCGGCTGCTCGAAGGGATTGTATGCTGCCGCACCAGTGTAAGTCGGAATTGGGTCTCCAAAACCCAGTGGTGGTGGTGGCGCGACTGGTGCAGAGTTCACTTCTGAGACGGGGTGTGAAGATTCTCCCATCTCTGGTTCTTCATGGACTGGCGAGTATCGGCTGCCACTAGAAAGTGGAGGGGTACTGATGCGCACTCCTCCTCGCGCGGATATTCGCACGGTCGTTCTCCTTCGCCTCGGGGGCAAGGGAGGCTGAAGCTGAGGTGGTGGTGGCGGCGGAGTGACCGCGACAAGTCGGGAATCCTCGGAAGGATTCTGCTGCTGCTGTGGCTGCTGCTGGGGAGAGTTGTGCTGCAGCTGGTGCAGGGGAGAGTTGTGGTAACTGGGGGTAAATGCCCAGTCACACAGTCTAAATCTCTCTTCATAACTGTCGGGACCATTGTAAGGTGATCCCACAAACGGTGACCCATCTGAAATTACAATGGGGTGGTTAGGAGTTCCGGATGGTGGCATTGAAGGATCGGTGTCTTCATCTATATCCATTGCGTTGCCACCGGAAAAATGATCTTCAGGTCCAAGTGGGTTGAAACCCACTGGTGCTCCAAGGTAGTCGGCAGGGTTAAACTGGCCTTGGAAAACAGGCGACAGGTGGTCGAAAGGTGAGTTATGTCCTTGAAGAGGAATGTAGGACTGGTGAGAGTTGTGGGGCTCATTTTCAGAATGAGGCCCGAAAGAGTGTGGAATAGAAGGGGAGGTACTCAGTGAAACTGAGCGTCTAGCTGGTTCAACTAAAGTCCACCAGAGATCTTGAGGACCTGGGTTGTGGGGATCTGAAGGTGTTCGCCGGTGCGAAGGACCGGCTTCATGGTCATTTGGGGCGACAAGTGGCCCTTTTCCCTTTCCTCTTCCTCTCATCCGCGGCGGCATTTTGTCAACCTGTCAAAAACAAACAAATGATACAACAAGACAAAATATATAAGACAAAGTTAGAAATAAAACAAATTTGGATAATTCCTAAGTTCTTTGTCTAGACTCGAGAATCGAGGAATGTGCTATTGTGTAACTGAGATTAAACACAAAAGGCTAGTGTTTAATTCACTCAGAGTTGGCTCTGATACCAACCTGTCACACCCCTAATTTTCCACGTATTACCGGTGGGCCCGGTGGGGAGTATCGTGACGTAGTTGATATCATCATAAGTCAAACAACACAATTATATAAATGCACAGCGGAAGCAAAGATAGATTCATTTCAACCTTAATAAAAATGTAATATTAAATATCATGAATAGTTGAAACGGATCCACAGGCGGATCAAAATAAAAGAAGATATTGTTCAACAGTTTTATTGTCATCCAAGCTTGCGAGACTTATTGTGGACGCTAGAAGACAGCCAGCCTAGTACGAGTAGTACCTGCACTTAACCTTTTGGAAAATACGTCAGTTTACACTGGTAAATACAATTTAACTGACTCATTTTGAAAAGGGTTGAAAATTGATTTGAATGCACGTGGCACAAAAACATTTTATAACTGGGGATAATTATATGAATATAATCTTGTAAGTGAATTACATGTTACTTATGCATTCAGTAGCCCGATCCGTAGACCGGGTTAAAGATTAATAGACACACCACATTATTTGGTTAGGCACTGACGGGTATACGCCTACACCCCGTGCTTAGGTCGTGGCCATCTCGTAAGATGATGCCAAGGATATCCGGGACATGGTCATTAACCCCTCAAAGTCTTTAAGCAAACAAAACATTTCAAAACGTAGCATATCAATGATTTAACCTCTATTTGATTAAAGATTCAATGCCGGACCAAGCGGTATTTTATATACCGTACCCCAAGCCCGTATAGGGAAAATAAGTTAAAAGTATTTACCTTTGTACGTATAATTCATAATTAGCGAGTGCGGGTAGCTTTTACTGGTTCTTCTATTCTGGAACAAAGGTTTATAATAACCTATTAGATTTCTAACGGGTCTTTATTTAAGCCTAAGCTTAGACCGGTTAGATTTCAAGGACAATACGGTTCAAACGCACGATTAAGCAAAGACCGGATAGAATGTGATTTAGACCCGACAAGTTTGAAGACTTGTATAATATGGGTATACTAAACACATTCTGGATTTTGAGGCAAAAATGATAATGTTTGACCCGTTTCGGTCAATTTATGCAAACTAGTTACATAAACTGAACCGAACGCGAAAAGAGCGTCACAGGTAACCATAAGAGTCATATGCAAGTTCCCTGAGTCAATATGCCTTAAATATATTATAATATCAGTAAGATATCTTCTATTATGCCCCAAACAAATTTAAACTCAACTTATGCCTCATAAGGGCGTTTTGGTCATTTAAAAGATTATAAAAGAGTTTAATTTGTAATCTGAGTTACAGGTCTGATTTATACAGTAAATACACTTAATTTAACATGTTATAACAGTAGGGTATGACCTATATGTGAAACTTATCATTTAAAACCAAACTATGCACCTTAGGGGTATTTTGGTAATTTCACTTAAGCTTAAAAGGTCAAAACTGGAAACCTGAGTTCAAAAACTTGTACTTACTGTTAATATATAAAAATATACTAAAAATATCAGTAGGTATCAACCTTATATGTTTAATATGGTTTTAGCACATACTATGCGTTAAAAACGCTTTAAAAGGCGATTTGGAGCCATTTCCGGGTTTCCAAGGGAAAGCTGATAATTTTATAATTCCAGAAGGCTCAAAATATTTTATTTATCAAATAAAATCAGTAGAAAAAGGTTTTGGGTCAAAAGGATTTGTAAAACTCATTTTATGGCTTAAAAGGGCAAAACCGGCATTAACCAAATTAACTTAGAGACCTATGTTATGCTCAGCCAAAAATTAAATAAAAATCTCCAAAAATCCCAAAATATTATATTACATCAGTGGGTAAAAATTTTGATATCAAAAAGTGGGTTTAAATAGGCTATACGCTAATTACGCCATTTAATTAACATAAAGCTTTCAATTTACGCTAATGAGCATAACTCTTAATCTAGACCTCAAACTGATGTCAAATTTTAGGTGCACATTTATAAATCAGTAACTAAGGTTTCTACTCTTTTACTTTTTCAAAAATCACGTTTTATAGTCAAAAGGGCATAATAGTCAACATTTAAGCATTAATCGGAAACATGCATATGAATCGGATAACTAATGAACCAAGTTATGTGACCTCAGGGGGTTACACTAATATGAAACCTGGTCCAATTAAGGCTCTAAGGCATTTCTAAACAATGCTAAAACGGGTCAGAACTGAAAGTCAAAGCAAAAGTCAATTTATGCGACTTTCGGTTCCGATCCGGGTCTTAAACTGGAAATTGTCGAGTTGAACATGTTGGGACATGTTCTTACATTAGTTACCAAAGTATATTAATGATCAAACAGGTTGCAAGTATCCTATATTGCTAATTATGCTTAAATTTGAAAATAAACATTCTGTTGACTTTTTAAAGTAAGTTTTGACTCGACAATTAACATAGTTAAAGTGGGAATCTGAAAGTACCCTTTTTAGGGTTTATTACCCACATAATTACCTACTTATAGGTACTTTTAATTCGTGATTTGACTGGGCACATTTTAATTAAGCACGAAGTCAAACCTTAATTACGATGGTTTGACTTTTAGCTAATTAACTAAGCTAAAACGAATTTAGAAAGGTTAAGTATACTTACAAGAGTCCTAATTATGATTAGTGATCACTAGGAAGGTTGCTTGCAGACCAGAGAGCTCCAGAAAGTAAGTTGTGAATGTTGCAAATGCAAATGCCCAAAAGTTGCAACTTTCATCTTCTTATATAGTGAACCCAAGAGCTTAGGATCATGCCAAAATAGTCTAGAGGTGTTATAAGATCATCCCAGGTGGACCTAGAATGCTAAAAACCACCTAGAGAGCCCCTGAATTTCGAATACCACCTAAAAGAGGCGGTGTAACCATTTTAACAGGCAGCTGTCCTGAAAATCGCCCAGCTGTAAGCCTTACGCACCGCAACATTCTGGGTGTTGAGGTGCGTAAGCAGTCTTGCGCACCGCAGCGCTCTGGATGTTGAGGTCTGTAAGCAGTCACCAGAGAACAAAACTTTGTTTTTATTCAGGAACCTTACGCACCTCAAAGTTCTGGGTGTTGAGGTCCGTAAGCAGCCTTGCGCACCGCAACGTTCCGGATGTTGAGGTGCGCAAGCCTTCGCCAGGGAACAAAAGTTTGTTTTTATTCAGGCTTTGACCATGCAACACTTACATCTCCGAATCTCCTGCACTTTAATCAGAATAGGGACCATGTTTTCAGCCATTGCATGTCTAGGCATGCACTTACACACTTTGGCACTTTGTGGGAAGTTTAAATTGATGGAAATTCTTAAGAACTTGCATTGGATCCATGTCTTAGAGTTATCAAATGAATTTATTATTTTGAATGGCCAGATTTATAAACATAATTCAGATGTTGATAAAATATATTCTGGTTAGGGATTTATTAATAGGTCGCTCAGAGGTATAAATTAACATGTCGACGTTTTTAAATCCTACCTTACATCTTTATCTGGATTCGTATTTATAACACGTTTGCATAACATGACACGTGTCTTTATTTTACTGGACATGAATTTCCGAGGTGTTACATCCTCACCCCCTTAAAAGAAATCTCGACCTCGAGATTTACTGGAACAAATGAGGGTATTTTTCCTTCATGGTAGACTCCACCTCCCAAGTATATTCGGGACCTCTGCGGGCATCCCATTTGACCTTTACAATCGGCACATGCTTCCTTCGAAGCTTCTTTACCTGTCGATCTTCAATCGACAATGGTTTTTCCATAAATTTAAGGCTCTCATCTATATGCACATCTGTATGCGGTATGACTAGCGAGTCATCAGCTAGACACTTCTTTAGATTGCAGATGTGAAAAATGTTATGGATAGCACTAAGCTCTTCAGGCAAGTTTAACTTATAAGCCACTGACCCAACACATTCGATAACCTCGAATGGTCCTATATATCTTGGGCTTAACTTACCTTTCTTACCGAATCGCATCACCCCTTTCCAGGGTGATACTTTAAGCAAAACTTTATCGCCAACCTCAAACTTTAGAGATTTACGCTTTGGATCATCGTAGCTTTTCTGCCTATCCCTGGCAGCTTTCAAGCGATCGCGAATCTGGACAATCTTGTCCGTCGTTTCAAAGACAAAATCTGGACCTGATAATTGAACTTCTCCTACTTCTGCCCAACAAATAGGTGTTCTGCATTTTCTACCATATAATGCTTCAAAAGGCGCAGCCTTAATACTAGTATGGTAGCTATTATTATAGGAGAACTCGATCAATGGCAGGTGCTTATCCCAACTGCCACCTAAATCAATCACACATGCACGAAGCATGTCTTCCAATGTTTGGATGGTACGCTCACTCTGTCCATCCGTCTGTGGATGGTAAGCCGTACTAAAATTCAAGCGCGTGCCCAAAGACTGTTGGAAACTTTTCCAAAAATGAGAAGTATATCTCGTATCTCTATCAGAGAAAATTGATACTGGTACGCCATGCAGAGCTACAATTTTATGTACATACAATTGAGCTAACATGTCAGAGCTATAAGTTTCCTTAATGGGTAGGAAATGTGCTGATTTCGTCAGTCTATCCACTATGACCCATATAGTATCATTTCCTTTCCTTGTCTTTGGCAGTTTGGTGATGAAATCCATAGTCACCATCTCCCACTTCCATGTGGGAAGTCAGGCTGTTGCAGCAAACCTGACGGCTTCTGATGCTCAGCTTTGACTTGCGCACATGTCAAACATTTAGCTACTTAGGCAGCTACAGACTTTTTCAAACCAATCCACCAGTAGTTTGCCTTTAGATCCTGGTACATCTTATCAGCTCCAGGATGAACGGAAAATTTGGAACTGTGGGCTTCCTGGAGGATAACATCCCGAAGTCCTCCATAAACTGGAACCCATATTCGTCCATTCAATCTTAGCATTCCGTCCTTGTCATAGGATACTTGCTCCTCAGTCACTCCTAGTTTTTCTTCAGGATGGTTAGCTTCCAACACAGCTTCCTTTTGTGCAGCTAACACCCTTTCGTTCAAACTATTCCTTATTTTAATGCGCCTGGCATTGATTCTTATCGGCTTCACTCTTTCTTTTCTGCTTAAGGCGTCAGCAACTACATTTGCTTTGCCTGGATGGTATCTTATCTCACAGTCGTAATCATTTAAAGTTTCCATCCAGCGTCGCTGCCTCATGTTCAAGTCCTTCTGATTGAACAAGTGTTGAAGGCTCTTGTGATCTGAATATATCACACACTTAGTCCCATACAAGTAGTGCCTCCAAAGTTTTAATGCAAATACAACGGCACCCAATTCCAAATCATGGGTGGTGTAATTCCTCTCGTGCACTTTTAACTGTCGTGAAGCGTAGGCAATAACCTTGCCCTTCTGCATGAGCACACAACCCATACCAGTGTGTGATGCATCACAATACACCACGAATTCTTCTATTCCATCAGGCAATGTTAACACTGGTGCATTGCTCAACTTTTTCTTCAGAATATCAAAGGATTCCTGCTGCTTAGGGCCCCAATCAAACTTAACCTTCTTACGTGTCAACGAAGTTAGGGGCGCAGCAATCCTTGAGAAGTTCTCGATAAATCGCCTATAGTATCCTGCTAAACCCAGAAAACTGCGAATTTCAGTAGGCGTCTTTGGCTCTTGCCAATTCATAACTGCTTCTACTTTAGCGGGATCTACTTGGATACCACACTCACTAACCACATGTCCAAGGAATTGGACTTCTCGAAGCCAGAATTCGCACTTCGAAAATTTGGCGTAGAGTTTCTCCTGGTGTAGAAGTTTAAGAATACAGCGAAGATGTTTCTCGTGATCAGCTTGGTTCTTTGAGTAAATAAGGATGTCGTCAATAAAGACGATGACGAATTTGTCCAAGTAAGGCTTGCAGACGCGATTCATGAGATCCATGAATGCGGCCGGTGCATTAGTGAGCCCAAAAGGCATCACTAGGAACTCGTAATGTCCATAACGAGTCCTAAATGCAGTCTTGTGCACATCTTCATCTTTAACCTACAACTGATGATAGCCTGACCTCAAATCGATCTTAGAGAAGTAGCTTGCCCCTTGCAATTGATCGAACAGATCGTCGATCCTGGGCAAAGGGTACCTATTCTTGATAGTGACCTTATTAAGCTCACGATAATCGATGCACAAACGCATCGACCCATCCTTTTTCTTGACAAACAAAATCGGCGCTTCCCAAGGAGACGAACTAGGTCTAATAAAACCTGTGGCTAGCAGATCATCTAACTGTGTCCTTAACTCTTTCATTTCTGTTGGTGCCAACCTATAAGGTGCTCTAGCAACAGGTGCTGCTCCAGGAATGATGTCAATTCCGAATTCTACTTGCCTATCTGGTGGTAAGCCAGGTAGTTCCTCAGGAAAAACTTCAGGATATTCCGAAATTACAGGGGTGTCTTCAATCTTAGGCTTCGGCTCATCAATAGTAACTTGTGCCATGTAAATAACACAACCCTTCTTTAAGCATCTAGATGCCTTGAGCATGGACACTTGCTCAGGCAATCCATGCTGGGTATCCCCTTGAATGGTAAGTGACTCACCAGACAGAGTTTTGACTACCACTTGCTTTCTGTTGCACACAATCTGGGCTTGGTTATGCGATAACCAATCCATACCTATAACTATATCAAAACCGGCTAGCTTAAAGGGAAGTAAGGACAAAGGAAAAGAATGGTTCCTAATGGATATAACACATCCATCTAACACAGTTGAGGCTGTTTCTATGGTTCCATCAGCTAATTCCACCTCATATTTCACACTTAAGGCTTTAACAGGCAATTTCAACAACTCACAAAACTTATTATCCACAAAAGACTTATCTGCTCCAGAATCAAACAATACTCTAGCATAAACATCATTTATGAGAAAAGTACCTGTGATTACGTTGTCGTCTTGAACCGCTTCCTTAACATCCATCTTGAAGACCCTGGCATTGGTCTTTTTCCCATCCTCGGTTTTCTTGGTGATCTTTGGGCAATTGGACTTAATGTGCCCCTTTTCATTGCAACCGTAACATGTTGCATCTTTCAGCTTCTTACACTCCAAGGTCTTATGTTCCGTAGATTTGCAAATCCCACAGGGTCTCGGCTGAGACTGGGATTTCGACTCAAGTCGGCACCTCCCAAAATGGTGCTTCTTGCAAACCTTACATTTGGGCTTATCTCCCGATTGTTGCCCATCCTTTTTAGACCCCGACCCTTTCTTGTGGTCATTATTTCCTCGGTGCTTCTTATCTTATCTTCGTGAGGTATCGTCCTCACGCTTCCTCTTACCTTCTTCAGAATTCCTGAGTGATCTCAACCTGACTACATCCAAGGTAAGAGATAGAGATAGATAAGCTGCTGATCTGAAGGTAGCAGGCCTTGATGCCTTAACACTAGCTTTAATTTCTGGGGCTAAACCCCCGATGAAGCGAGCAATCCTTTTCGGCTCTGGGGTTACCAAGTACGGAACCAGCCTAGATAGGGTATTGAAACTGGTGAGGTAAGCCTGACAATCTAAATTCTTCATCACTAATGCTAGGAAATCTGATTCGATTCTTTCGACTTCGTGCTGCGGGCAATAATTCTCTTTAATAAGAGCAACGAACTGATCCCATGACAAGTTGTAGAGTGGGATCTTTCCAGCAGCTTGGATGAGTGACTTCCACCATGCCAGTGCTTCTCCCTTGAACGACTGGGATACATATTTCACTACGTCCCTTTCAGCACATCCGTTGATGTCAACTACCGTGTCCATTTCATCTATCCAAGTCATACAATCTACTGCTCCCTTCTCCCCAGTGAAGTCCCGGGGTTTGCAAGAAACAAAGTACTTGTAGGTACATGACTTGGTATGAGGTTTAGCATCAAACACCACCCTTTTAGAGGGAACACTGTTTTGATTTGATGAGTGTCGATCATCATCCTTCTTGGGTTCGTCCTTTTTAGAAGGTGGCTTGCTATGAGCCTCAGAGTGAACCTTTGGCTTGGAATGTGGTGCGGATCGGGTCCTACTCCGGGTCCCGCTTTCTTCACTAAACTGCCTATTTATTGCCTTGGTAACAACATTTTCTACTAATGCTTGCAGCTCCGCACCAGTTACCAATATTTTAGCATTTTCAGGGTTTTCTGCCGAATGACTGTTTATCTCTTCTGACTTGGCCATGTAGTTTAACTGATACATAATATGATGACAATGATTCATTTAAGGAATATAATATGTCATGTCATCTTGATAATTAACCATGGTAATTAAAGAGCCATACTAGTTAATTTGTTAAGTAATTTCATTCAGGACTTTTTATTAGAAACCTTATCCCAGAATGAAATAAAATATTGGCACAATAGGCCTAGTCACGTGGACAATTCTAAATTATAGAGTTAGATCTTATAAGATCTAGTTATTAGGGTTTAAATCAAGGTTCATTACCTTTCTAGACAGGGAGTTTTATAATCTACGACTGTCTTTTGTCTTATATGACATTAATTATAGCTCGTAGGCATTACATCACAATCAGATGTTTAAATAATAATAAGGAATTTGGATAATTATTAAAAGGGTGACATGTGTGATTTTGCGGATCACACTAGCCAAGAATGTTAACATGTTTGCAGATGTTAACAGGGATTTGAATCTTTTTAAACAGGTTTTACCATATTGGCCAGGTCTTTTAATATGACATACAAGCTAGGTTTTACCTTTTAAGATTCTTATTATTATCAAAATGGTAAATCTATAAATTAAATGTTATTTTTCTTTTATTCAAATATTATATTCATGCACATAATCTAAAATGAAAAATTGAACTAACCATTCTAATAAAAAATTAAACAAGTACAAACTGCCCTAAACGGGACTTTTACACAAATAACATGCCCACGCAGGGGCCAAACAGAAGAAACATGCCCACGCAGGGGCAGAACAGAAAGGAAATATGCCCACGCAGGGGCAGAGTACAGAAATAAATGTCCTCGCAGGGACATGATTACAATACTAAAACAAACAAACAAACAAAGGATTTAACGATCCTTCTTGCTTTTTCCCTTGATCAAATCCACCATTTTCTTGAACATCCCTCGGTTATGCCTACGTTCTTCCCGCAATTCATGCCGCACCTCTTGTCGCACTTCATTTATCCCTTAAAGGATTTCTTGAAACTGTGGCGGTGACATCACTGGCGCCTGAGGGAGTTGCTGATAATGCGGAGGTTGAGGAGGCGGTTGTTGATACCCATATGGTGGGTATCCATAGGTCGAGTGTCCCGTAGCCCAGGGACCTCCATAGGGACCTTCCGGATGGAGAGCGTTGGAGTTCGCTGCTACCCAGTAGGGATCCTGTGCAAAGTTGTAATTTGTGTGAATCGGCTGCTCGAAGGGATTGTATGCTGCCGCACCAGTGTAAGTCGGAATTGGGTCTCCAAAACCCAGTGGTGGTGGTGGTGGCGCGACTGGTGCAGAGTTCACTTCTGAGACGGGGTGTGAAGATTCTCCCATCTCTGGTTCTTCGTGGACTGGCGAGTATCGGCTGCCACTAGAAAGTGGAGGGGTACTGATGCGCACTCCCCCTCGCGCGGTTATTCGCACGGTCGTTCTCCTTCGCCTCGGGGGCGAGGGAGGCTGAAGCTGAGGTGGTGGTGGCGGCGGAGTGACCGCGACAAGTCGGGAATCCTCAGAAGGATTCTGCTGCTGCTGTGGCTGCTGCTGGGGAGAGTTGTGCTGCGGCTGGTGTAGGGGAGAGTTGTGGTAACTGGGGGTAAATGCCCAGTCACACAGTCTAAATCTCTCTTCATAACTGTCGGGACCATTGTAAGGTGATCCCATAAACGGTGACCCATCTGAAATTACAATGGGGTGGTTAGGAGTTCCGGATGGTGGCATTGAAGGATCGGTGTCTTCATCTATATTCATTGCGTAGCCACCGAAAAATGATCTTCAGGTCCAAGTGGGTTGAAACCCACTGGTGCTCCAAGGTAGTCGGCAGGGTTAAACTGGCCTTGGAAAACAGGCGACAGGTGGTCGAAAGGTGAGTTATGTCCTTGAAGAGGAATGTAGGACTGGTGAGAGTTGTGGGGCTCATTTTCAGAATGAGGCCCGAAAGAGTGTGGAATAGAAGGGGAGGTACTCAGTGAAATTGAGCGTCTAGCTGGTTCAACTAAAGTCCTCCAGAGATCTTGAGGACCTGGGTTGTGGGGATCTGAAGGTGTTCACCGGTGCGAAGGTCCGGCTTCATGGTCATTTGGGGCGAGAAGTGGCCCCTTTCCCTTTCCTCTTCCTCTCATCCGCGGCGGCATTTTGTCAACCTGTCAAAAACAAACAAATGATACAACAAGACAAAATATATAAGACAAAGTTAGAAATAAAACAAATTTGGATAATTCCTAAGTTCTTTGTCTAGACTCGAGAATCGAGGAATGTGCTATTGTGTAACTGAGATTAAACACAAAAGGCTAGTGTTTAATTCACTCAGAGTTGGCTCTGATACCAACCTGTCACACCCCTAATTTTCCACGTATTACCGGTGGGCCCGGTGGGGAGTATCGTGACGTAGTTGATATCATCATAAGTCAAACAACACAATTATATAAATGCACAGCGGAAGCAAAGATAGATTCATTTCAACGTTAATAAAAATGTAATATTAAATATCACGAATAGTTGAAACGGATCCACAGGCGGATCAAAATAAAAGAAGATATTGTTCAACAGTTTTATTGTCATCCAAGCTTGCGAGACTTATTGTGGACGCTAGAAGACAGCCAGCCTAGTACGAGTAGTACCTGCACTTAACCTTTTGGAAAATACGTCAGTTTACACTGGTAAATACAATTTAACTGACTCATTTTGAAAAGGGTTGAAAATTGATTTGAATGCACGTGGCACAAAAACATTTTATAACTTGGGATAATTATATGAATATAATCTTGTAAGTGAATTACATGTTACTTATGCGTTCAGTAGCCCGATCCGTAGACCGAGTTAAAGATTAATAGACACACCACATTATTTGGTTAGGCACTGACGGGTATACGCCTACACCCCGTGCTTAGGTCGTGGCCATCTCGTAAGATGATGCCAAGGATATCCAGGACATGGTCATTAACCCCCCAAAGGCTTTAAGCAAACAAAACATTTCAAAACGTAGCATATCAATGATTTAACCTCTATTCGATTAAAGATTCAATGCCGGACCAAGCGGTATTTTATATACCGTACCCCAAGCCCGTATAGGGAAAATAAGTTAAAAGTATTTACCTTTGTACGTATAAATCTCAATTAGCGAGTGCGGGTAGCTTTTACTGGTTCTTCTATTCTGGAACAAAGGTTTATAATAACCTATTAGATTTCTAACGGGTCTTTATTTAAGCCTAAGCTTAGACCGGTTAGTTTTCAAGGACGATACGGTTCAAACGCACGATTAAACGAAGACCGGATAGAATGTGATTTAGACCCGAAAAGTTTGAAGACTTGTATAATATGGGTATACTAAACACATTCTGGATTTTGAGGCAAAAATGATAATGTTTGACCCGTTTCGGTCAATTTATGCAAACTAGTTACATAAACTGAACCGAACGCGAAAAGAGCGTCACAGGTAACCATAAGAGTCATATGCAAGTTCCCTGAGTTAATATGCCTTAAATATGTTATAATATCAGTAAGATATCTTCTATTATGCCCCAAACGAATTTAAACTCAACTTATGCCTCATAAGGGCGTTTTGGTCATTTAAAAGATTATAAAAGAGTTTAATTTGTAATCTGAGTTACAGGTCTGATTTATACAGTAAATACACTTAATTTAACATGTTATAACAGTAGGGTATGACTTATATGTGAAACTTGTCATTTAAAACCAAACTATGCACCTTAGGGGTATTTTGGTAATTTCACTGAAGCTTAAAAGGTTAAAACTGGAAACCTGAGTTCAAAAACTTGTACTTACTATTAATATATAAAAATATACTAAAAATATCAGTAGGTATCAACCTTATATGTTTAATATGGTTTTAGCACATACTATGCGTTAATAACGCTTTAAAAGGCGATTTGGAGCCATTTTCTGGTTTCCAAGGAAAAGCTGATAATTTTATAATTTCAGAAGGCTCAAAATATTTTATTTATCAAATAAAATCAGTAGAAAAAGGTTTGGGGTCAAAAGGATTTGTAAAACTCATTTTATGGCTTAAAATGGCAAAACCGACATTAACCGAATTAACTTAGAGACCTATGTTATGCTCAGCCAAAAATTAAATAAAAATCTCCAAAAATCCCAAAATATTATATTACATCAGTGGGTAAAAATTTTGATATCAAAAAGTGGGTTTAAATAGGCTATACGCTAATTACGCCATTTAATTAACATAAAGCTTTCAATTTACGCTAATGAGCATAACTCTTAATCTAGACCTCAAACTGATGTCAAATTTTAGGTGCAAGTTTATAAATCAGTAACTAAGGTTTCTACTCTTTTACTTTTTCAAAAATCACGTTTTATAGTCAAAAGGGCATAATAGTCAACATTTAAGCATTAATCGGAAACATGCATATGAATCGGATAACTAATGAACCAAGTTATGTGACCTCAGGGGGTTACACTAATATGAAACCTGGTCCAATTAAGGCTCTAAGGCATTTCTAAACAATGCTAAAACGGGTCAGAACTGAAAGTCAAAGCAAAAGTCAATTTATGCGACTTTCGGTTCCGATCCGGGTCTTAAATTGGAAATTGTCGAGTTGAACATGTTGGGACATGTTCTTACATTAGTTACCAAGTTATATTAATGATCAAACAGGTTGCAAGTATCCTATATTGCTAATTATGCTTAAATTTGAAAATAAACATTTTGTTGACTTTTTAAAGTAAGTTTTGACTCGACAATTAACATAGTTAAAGTGGGAATCTGAAAGTACCCTTTTTAGGGTTTATTACCCACATAATTACCTACTTATAGGTACTTTTAATTCGTAATTTGACTGAGCACATTTTAATTAATCACGAAGTCAAACCTTAATTACGATGGTTTGACTTTTAGCTAATTAACTAAGCTAAAACGAATTTAGAAAGGTTAAGTATACTTATAAGAGTCCTAATTATGATTAGTGATCACTAGGAAGGTTGCTTGCAGACCAGAGAGCTCCAGAAAGTAAGTTGTGAATGTTGCAAATGCAAATGCCCAAAAGTTGCAACTTTCATCTTCTTATATAGTGAACCCAAGAGCTTAGGATCATGCCAAAATAGTCTAGAGGTGTTATAAGATCATCCCAGGTGGACCTAGAATGCTAAAAACCACCTAGAGAGCCCCTGAATTTCGAATACCACCTAAAAGAGGCGGTGTAACCGTTTTAACAGGCATCTGTCCTGAAAATCGCCCACCTGTAAGCCTTACGCACCGCAACATTCTGGGTGTTGAGGTGCGTAAGCAGTCTTGCGCACCGCAGCGCTCTGGATGTTGAGGTCCGTAACCAGTCACCAGAGGACAAAACTTTGTTTTTATTCAGGAACCTTACGCACCTCAACGTTCTGGGTGTTGAGGTCCGTAAGCAGCCTTGCGCACCGCAACGTTCCGGATGTTGAGGTGCGCAAGCCTTCACTCAGGAACAAAAGTTTGTTTTTATTCAGGCTTTGACCATGCAACACTTACATCTCCGAATCTCATGCACTTTAATCAGAATAGGGACCATGTTTTCAGCCATTGCATGTCTAGGCATGCATTTACACACTTTGGCACTTTGTGGGAAGTTTAAATTGACGGAAATTCTTAAGAACTTGCATTGGATCCATGTCTTAGAGTTATCAAATGAATTTATTATTTTGAATGGCCAGATTTATAAACATAATTCAGATGTTGATAAAATATATCCTGGTTAGGGATTTATTAATAGGTCGCTCAGAGGTATAAATTAACATGTCGACGTTTTTAAATCCTACCGTACATCTTTATCTGGATTCGTATTCATAACACGTTTGCATAACATGACACGTGTCTTTATTTTACTGGACATGAATTTCCGAGGTGTTACAGTTACCTTGTGTAATTAGATGACGTACAATAACTAAGTTATTAAGCCTAGTTAAATGTGCGTGTAAATAAGTAAATGGTTGTTCTCATGTATAATTTCATATGCTAACAAGAACGTGAGTGTAATGAAACGAAAGTATGTGTGAGTAAATGTGTATGCGTGTATGATTATGTGATCATGTGGTTGTAAGTACATTTACATAATAAGTATAAAATGTATATAGTGTCATATGTATAGCCTAATTTGATTGTCACGAATATATGAGGTTAAGTCAAAAGTTTATACATTAAAACGTTGACTTTTGAGAGTCAACTGCACCTAAGGGGCATATCTAGAATTTTGTCACAAATAGAAGATCTTAGAACGTCATATGGTATGTGTTAAATTAATATGCGTTTTACAAAGATCTTTATCGATTGTGACATTACTAATAAACGAATTTTGAAAGAAACATGGAACCGGTGTAATGTTAATTTCGAATGGGTCTTCTTTATTAGCGAGGTTTGATCATTAGTTAACTTAACACTTACCGTTTCGTCAATTTTAGTGTTAGTGTTTAATTCTTTTAAAAACTTAGCATGATTTGGAACTAAACAATGATTTTCAAAAGAAGGTGACAAGAGATTAATTTTTTCAAAATTAGACTCTTCTTGAATTTAACGTTGTCGGACTCACCTTTTTCGTTGTTTAACTCATGTGTCGGTTTTTCACTTATTTGTTCTTCCATTTTCACACTTTCAGTTATCTCTTCTTTATTTAATTCTTCTCTTGCGCGGGACTCCTCTTCCCTTGCGCGAGATTCTTTTATATAGCGATCGATAACTCTAAGGTGTTCTAATATCCTATCGGTTACTTCGGTTATAGAAAAAGGATCGGGATTTTCAGAGCTTGAATCCGGTTGTTCGATCCTTTGTTCCTCATAATACCCATATGAAGTAGATGGTTCACACCATTGTTCTTCATTGTAAGCATATGATGGATAAGGGTCGTAATTTTGTTCTTCATAGTACTCATATGAGGTGGGTTGTTCACGCCATGGTTCCTCATAATAAGCATATGAAGGTGGTGGCTCATATCTTGGTTCCTCAAAGTGTGAGTAAGAAGGCTCATACCTTGGTTCATCAAAATATGAGTATGAGGGAGGAGGTTCATACCTTTGGTCTTCATAAGATGTGTGTGAAGTTGATGGCTCGTACCTGGGCTCCTCATAGTAATTGTATGAAGTGGACGGTTGATATAAGTTACAATATTGAACCGAGTGCGGGTCACCACAATTAGTGCAATAGTTACTCCTATAATTATCCTCCTCATAGGTGTAGTTGTAACCTCCTGAGTATTGATCCATAAGAATCACTCAGCAGACCACAACCAAGTCTCGAGATCAGAAAACAAAAATCAAAACGGAAACAGAAACAGAGGCTGGACATAGCCCCGTGTTCAGTGGACACGGCCCCGTGTACAGAATCAGTATTTGGGCGGTTTAATTAAAGTTACTGATTTCGTTGAGCACGGGGCGTGTTCAGCGAGCACGGCCCGTGTTCAAGCTACTGTATCTGGGTGTTTTATGAAAATTATGCAGCACGGCCCCGTGTTCAGCGAGCACGGCCCGTGTTCAACCTACTGTAAATGCAAAACTACACTAAAATGCAGAAAAATGTGCGCGTGTTTTGAAAAACTGATTAGGCTGCAGATTCCTAACTTTCTTAAAATCCTTGTGTCCCCGGCAACGGCGCCAAAAACTTGATGTGCGTGAAGTGTGTTATGGTTTTAATGTTTATTTTTAGCCCTTTTACACTTTCTTTAGCCAAGTTTTAAATTTATAAAACACGATATTTACTAACACTAAACACACATATGGGCAAGTGCACCCATCGTGAGCGTAGTATAGTGTTGGTAAGATACCGAGGTCGTCCAAGGACACAAGAGCTTTTAGTACCGGTTTATCCTCAACGTCTAATCAAATCAAAAAGTTTAGAAAAGGTTTTAAACTAAGAAAAATAAAAACTAACTAAAATGCTGAAAGTAAAAATAAAAATAAAACAGATAGACAAGATGAATCACTTGGCTCCGACTCGTGTTTAGTGTAACCTTTGATTATTTCCGCACTTTTGCACTTTGTAAGAGATTATCTTAGTTATTGTAGTAGGCCCCTCTTTTGAAGGCGACGTTACCCTCAACCCAGTAGTTTGAGTCAGCAAGGATACAATCCTAAAGGGTCGGATTATTGAAAGATAATTAATTAAGTTATTAATGCATATTATGGTAGGCCCCTCTTTTGAAGGTGACGTTACCCTCGGCTAAGTAGTCCGAGTCAGCAGGGATACAGTCCTAAGTAGCCGGGTTAAAGTATTAATAGTAGCTTACATGTGAGGGGATCAAAGAGTTTGGACCCCCGCCATCCAATACCGTTAAGTATTGAAGGAGGTCCTACTAAATTTGACCCAGGTCCTTGCAGGATCTATACACTGAACAAGGCAAGACTTTTACCAAACCGTTCCCTTAACCCCCGACCAGGTAGCCAACATACCCCCATATAGACCTTAGAGATATGAATGGTGAAAATCTTTTATTTTATATAGACAGTAATATAATGCCAAGACACCACGGACAAACGATAAGGAAAAATCACCTTCAACATAAGAAACTAGTTATTAAAGTCATTAATACATAACCAAGTAAAAAGTGTGAAAAGATTAAAAATAAAAAGTATTACACTAGACACTTTGTCTTCACCAAGTGATGTAAGAGACTTAGGCAAACATGGCCTTGATTGTCAAGAACTCTTACGATCAATCTTGGATCCTGAGACGACTCACGCACTATATGATGGACAATGGATGATGGTGGTGGATGATGGTGTTATAGTGGTGGTGGGTGGTGGGTGAAGTGTGAGAGAGGTGGTGTGCCAAGGGATGGTTTGAGCTTGAGCCAAGCACTTCTATTTATAGGCTGAACAGAAGCTCGGGCACGGCCCCGTGTCCAGTGGGCACGGCCCCGTGTCCACATCCTTCTCTGTCTTCATTAATTGCTCTTGTCTGTATTAGTTGACCATGGCCCCGTGTCCGCTGGGCACGACCCCGTGTGCAGAAGCATATCTGTACTATCAAGATTTACCTGGATTCTGCGAATCTTATAGTTGACCACGGCCCCGTGTCCGCTGAGCACGGTCCCGTGGTGGGCGATGGAAGCTTCTACAACTTTGTCTTTTATGCTGACACTTGGGCACGCCCCCGTGCTCATTGAGCACGGGGCGTGTTCAGCCTTCTGTTCTCTTGTTTTGCTTGGGAAGATGCTGTCGTGGGGTCGGGCATGTCACGTTTGTTCCTTTTCTTGTATTTATGTTAGATTTAGCTGCCTTTTTGCTTCTTTTGTTAATTTGAGCTCATTTAATCCTGAAAATACAAAAGGAAGACAAAAGCACACTTTTTCCAACATTAGTACTAAAAAAGGGTTAGTTTTATGCCACAATTGATGTAATTTATATGTTGCATTTTGCACACATCAAATACCCCCACACTTGAATCTTTGCTTGTCCTCAAGCAAAACTCTTTATAATGTGGCTTTACACTCCCAAATGGAATGGGTAGAAGAGAAGGTTTTTGGGCTTGTCATAGAGTGTCGGGATTTCCAAGATTCTTTATTTAGTTTTATTTTTATTTATTTACAATCTTATTCGTCATTATTTATTTAAAACTTTTCATAAGATAAATTACTTATTAGGGCATAACATGCCTCTTTAAAATTCCATTTATATACAAGTTCACATACCTCACGGGTGATCACTCAACACTCGGCCGAAGATGTGTTTTAGTGAATTACTCGAGAGCGGCATGGAACTTACTCCTACCATAGGCTTGCCAAGCAATCAATCCTCCTCCTTTTTAACTATACACCTTTGTAAATATCAAGAGGACTTTTGGGTGAAGGGTTAGGCTTGGGTTAAAGGTAGGTGGTTGGGTTAGTGGTTAGTGAAAGGGCGAAAAGTGTAACAAGCGTCGGTTTTCGTAAGACTTTCTATTTTTGCAACTTTTTATTTTGATGAAGCTTTTATTCAAACAAAGTTATTTTTGATAAACTTGTTTGTTTATTTCTCTTTTGCTTCATCATCAACATATATTATTTTTTTTAAATCATACGAAAAACCGGGCTTGTTACTAAAATAAAAAGGTTAAAAATAAAAAGGTTTTGGTGGGTGAAAGGGTGTTTGGTTTGGGTTATGAAATGAAAAGGTTTAGGCTCAAAGGGGCTAACTAGGGGGATTTTGGGTAGGTGGTAAAAAAAAGAAAAATAATGGTGTAGAAATAAAAAGGGTTAGTCCTAATGCCTCCATCATTTACTTACTCGGGTTTAAGTTGGTAAGGACCGGGAGTGTATCGTCGTGGCAAGTTCTAGAGTCGTAAGAACCAAGCGGCTATTCACACAAGAAACGAAAAATGAGCATTTAGTTTAAAGATATGTGTTTGTATGCTCAATAAAGGCTCAAAACTCACTTTTGTGGGAATGGGTTTTTATGTGATCAAGTATATATAATCAAATTTTAACTAAGCTTGCCATGCCGTTTCATAATTTTCTTATATTGGTTCTTTTTATCACGACGCTATCGGTTGTAAATTTATAAAAATATAACCTTTTTAGAATTTGAAATTCCCAAGTTAAACCTAGACAAATAAAAAAAATTGAAAATTTTTGAAAAAAAATTTGGGGTGATTAGCGGTTCCAATAGAGTTTTGTGTAAGGCTTATAGTTAGGACTTGCAAGAATCAAGGTTTTAGCATCCCCCCCACACTTAAATTACACATTGTCCTCAATGTGTCCCAAAAATAAGTTTTTAGGTTGATTGAATGTGTAAAAAAAAGTGTGAAAAAGCAAAAATTTGTGTTACTGGGCGCTGGACACGTCCCCGTGTCGGATGGATACGACCCCGTGTTCAGGTGCCAGTAATGAAAAATTTACAGAAGGTAGACACGGGGGGCGTGTTTACTGGGAACGACCCCGTGTCTGGCGAAATTCTGCAGACTAAGACAAACAGCAGGTCTGGGGTAGTGGGCACGGGGGCGTGTTGGCTGGACACGACCCCGTGTAGACAATCTGCAAGGTTGAAAAACAGGTTTCTGGCTCTGGTTTTCCTGTCCCGGCTTTAGTAGCACTAAGGTTTAGTGCTCTAAGCCTCGTATGTACCTGTTTTAGCAATAAACACTACACCAAAACATAGCAAACATCCTAAATTACCAACGTTCAACATCCCATCCATCAAAGAAAAACAAATGCAGAAAATAAAAAAGAGTTAAAGGAAAGTAAATTGTTCGACACACGGCACGCAGGGCGGAAATTGTTCAAGATAAAAGGGGGGGTTAACCTGTGTGATCACCAACCAACCATTTCTGCCTCTGCTCCTCCCGCCTAGTCCATGTCCTCGTCCTCATCATCATCATCTCCACCGTGCCCTGCAATGTACTCCCGGATATTTACAATATCATCTTGGATATCGGATATGTTTCTCTCGATTTCTCCAACCCGGTTGCACGTGTTGCTTGCCATATTATAGGTGTTCCTGGTGCACATGAGGTTTTTTTGCAATAAATCATGTAACTTTGGAAGTTAGGAAAACCGCCTCCTGAGGAGGATTGGCCCGGATCACCGTGGGGCTGGTATTGGTACTGATGATGTTGTGGAGCGTGAAGGACGAGTGCCTCTTGCGGGTTTCATGCATGCCCCTGCATCGTCTGGAAGCTAACCGTCCCGTCTTCAGCCTCATAAATTAGGTTCATTGAGCGGCAAATGTGTATGTCCACTCTTCCCGACCATGGGCTCCTTTCGAAGGACCTAGGTATGTTCACGAAGTGCCTGAAGAGACGGTATATCCATCCCCCCAAAAAGATAAGGGTTGGTGAAGTAGCAAGCCGGTTCAGATGCATGTTACAGAGCATGAGGAACGGAACATCGAGGTGTCTGTGGTTATGGATGCAGTGGAGGACAACCAAATCTCTCAACCCAACTACGCCACCGTTATCATGCCTTTGGCTAAGAGAGTGGCCGAGGAGCCTATGGATGTATCGGTAGAGTGGGTCTCTCAACTTAGTGCTCTTAGTGCTGCTCGGATTGTAGTGCCCGTCACCAATCTGAGCCCATGCGGCTTGGCGATCGTTTTCATCTATCTCTCCCATCCCTCTGGTATTCTCCTCGTTACCCGCATCTTCCTCCGCATAAAGCCCGACTATCGACCCAAATTGTGCCATTGAAATTGAGTACCTAGTTCCACCACATCGGAATGCTACCCCATCATTGTCAAATGGGTCGCACCTTGAATTGAACGTGAAGGTGCTATAGAATTCCATAGTGCACTCGTGGACGGAATGAAGGCGAGTTGTTAGGGTGACTCTTAGTGGGCCGGTAACGAGGTTGTTAAACCGGTCAAGTTGGTTCACCATGGCTAACAGATCCGTGCATACTTGTCGCGGGTATTCTTCCGGCCTTGTTTGAAGTACTTTATATCTTTCCCTAGCGTCGAGCTCATTTGCGTTAAACCTTGTGAATTTCCTCGACATCTGAAAGAATACACCAAAAGTTAGCACGAAACAGTAGAATTTTCGGACAAAACTGCAAACAGCATGCTGGACACGACCCCGTGTTCAGCGGACATGGCCCCGTGTCCAGGCGTCTGTTACACCAAAATTCCATTTTTCGTCCCGGTTTCGAAAACTTGAAATTTTTTTGTCCATTAGGTGCGGTTTCCCCCGAAAATGAAACCCTAAGTGCCGTTTTCCCCAAAACAACCCGTTTACCCATTCAATTTTATCTTTTTACGGTTTAAAACAAGGGTTTGGGGTTTTTGTGAGAAATCAGGCGAATCTATGAACAATACAAGTGGATTTACTTCCTAAAACATTAATCTAACTAAATGCTAACAGATTTAGGCAAAAATTTTAAGTTTCATCCGGATGGAGTTCATGAACCCTAGATTTTTCCACAAATTTGCGAAGTTTTAACTACATGCAAGTGCTAAATCTAACTACTAATGATGATAGAATCATACCTTGATGTTGTTAGAACTAGAGGAGACGTTGAAAATCTGCGGAAAATCGCCTTGAACCAGAGCGTTTTTGGGGAAACGGGGCGTGTGGAATGGTGTAACTGTTATGAAAAAGGGGATATATCCCGACAGTAGCGCGGACACGCCCCGTGTCCAGCGGACACGCCCCGTGTCCAGCGGACACGGCCTCGTGCCGAGCAATTTTTTTTTAGTGCTCGTGTGAATGCTCTGTTTCCCAAAAATTTTGGTTAGAAGACTTACCGATTTAGATGTCGTCCCAATTGTTCGTAACTTACCAGGTATGATGTTGATGCTTTCATTCGTCGACCGTCTGAAGCGAGATCTCATCCTCTTCATCCTCAATGAATCCTTGATAGAGTTTCAGCTGTTGGCCATTGACTTTGAATGGAATTCCATTCCGAGATTTAATTTCTACTGCACCGTGTGGGAAAATATGGGTGATGGAAAAAGGTCCTGACCACCTAGACTTTAATTTACCAGGAAACAATCGAAGTCATGAATTAAACAAAAGAACTTGATCTCCCACTCGAAATTCATTAGGTTTAATATGTTTGTCATGCAAGCTTTTCATTCTTTCCTTATAAATTTCAGAGTTTGAGTATGCATAATTCCTAAGCTCGTCTAATTCATTTAATTGACAGAATCAATTTTTACCAGCAAATTCTAAATCTAAGTTTACATTTTTAATTGCCCATTAGGCTTTGTGTGCAATTTCTACTGGCAAGTGACAACTTTTTCAATAGACTAACTTATATGGGGTTGTACCTATTGTTGTTTTATAAGCAGTTCGAAAAGCCCATAAAGCATCATCTAATTTATCTGCCCATTCCTTTTTATTTAACCTTACGGTTTTTTCAAGTATTCGTTTTAAACCTCTATTAGTCACTTCGGCTTGTCCGTTAGTTTGAGGGTGGTATGCTGTTGAGACCCGGTGATAGACCCCATATCTTGTTAAAAAAATTTCAAGTTGATGGTTGCAAAAATGGGTACCTCTATCACTTATTAATGCTTTAGGTGTGCCAAAACGAGAGAATAGTTTTTTCGGAAATCTTACCACTACTCGTCCATCATTTGTTGGAAGTGCCTCGGCCTCGGCCCATTTAGACAAGTAATCTACTGCCACAAGTATATATTTGTTTCCTTTTGACGGTGGGAAAGGTCCCATAAAGTCGAGTCCCCACACATCAAAAATTTCACAAACAAGAATGCCATTTTGTGGCATTTCGTTTTTGGAAGAAATATTACCTGTTCTTTGGCAAGCATCGCAAGTCTTGACAAGACTTTGGGCGTCTTTGTAAATGGTTAGCCAATAAAATCCTGAATCAAATACCTTTCGTGCGGTACTCGCGGAACCATGATGTCCTCCGTATGGACCTTCGTGACAATGGCGGAGAATTCTTCGTGCTTCGCTACCATGTACGCATCGTCGGATGAGTTGGTCGGCACACATTTTGAAAAGATATGGATCTTCCCAAAAATAATGTTTCACATTGGAAAATAATTTTTTTCTTTGATGATGTGGCTAACCTTTTGCGACTATACCGCTAGCTAGGTAGTAAGCATAGTCGGCGTACCATGGCTCTTCCTTGTATTCCACCATTTCTAGGGACTCCGTTGGAAATTTTTCGTTGATTTGCTCATCCCTGGTTGCCTCCAAAGCTGGGTCTTCTAAGCGCGAAAGATGATCTGCCGCGGTATTTTCTGCTCCTCTTTTGTCTTTGATTTCAATATCAAATTCTTGGAGGAGTAGAATCCACCGAATCAAACGTGGTTTTGCGTCCTGCTTTTTGAAGAGATATCGAATGGCTGCATATGGCTGCATGATCTGTATAGACTATAGTTTTAGAAAGAACAAGATAAGAACTAAATTTATCAAAAGCAAATACCATAGCTAGTAATTCTTTTTCAGTTGTTGTGTAATTTTCTTTTGCATCGTTCAGTGTTTTACTAGCATAATAAATTGGGTGGAAATGATTTTCTTTTCTTTGTCCCAAGACAGCTCCAACTGCAAAGTCACTTGCATCACACATGATTTTGAAAGGAAATTTCCAATCAGGCGCTATCATGATAGGTGCATTGACTAGCATTTCCTTTAGGGTTAGAAATGCTTGATTGCAATCCTTGTCAAAGATGAAAGGGGCATCTTTTTCAAGTAATTTTGTTAGAGGCCTTGAGATTTTAGAAAAGTATTTGATAAACCGCCTATAAAATCCGGCATGTCCTAGGAAACTCCTGATAGCTCTAACGGAGGATGGGTGTGGTAGTCGAGAAATGGTGTCTATTTTGGCTCGATCCACCTTCATTCCTTCGCTTGAGATTTTGTGACCAAGTACTATTCCCTCCGTTACCATGAAATGGCATTTTTCCCAGTTAAGGGCGAGGTTAGTTTCCTCACATCGGGATAGCATTCATTCAAGGTTATCGAGGCATTGGTCGTATGAATCCCCAAAGATAGAAAAGTCGTCCACGAAGACTTCCATTGTCTTTTCTATCAAGTCGTGGAAGATGGCTACCATGCAACGTTGGAATGTTGCGGGGGCATTACATAGACCAAACGGCATGCGTCGATAAGCAAAAGTTCCAAATGGACATGTGAAGATTGTCTTTTCTTGGTCTTCGGGTGCTATCGGGATTTGAAAGTAACCTGAAAAACCATCCAAGAAACAATAAAATTTATGACCGGATAATCTTTCTAACATTTGATCAATGAAGGGCAAAGGAAAGTGATCTTTCCTTGTTGCTTCAGTTAATCGTCTATAATCTATACATACTCTCCATCATGTGACGGTTCTCGTTGGTATTAATTCATTCTTTTCGTTAGTTATTACCGTCATACCTCCTTTCTTTAGAACTACTTGGACGGGACTTACCGAAGGACTATCGGAGATAGGGTAAATAAGTCTGGCGTCAAGCAATTTGATGACTTCGTTTTTAACCACTTCATGAACATTTGGATTTACTCGACGTTGTGGTTGTATTACTGATTTGTAATCATCATTCATTAAAATTTTGTATGTGCACATGGAAGGACTTATTCCTTTAATGTCTACAAGTTTCCAAGCGATCGCATTTTGGTGTTTTTTCAAAAGGTTAATTAATTTTTCTTTTTTTAAACTATCTAATTTAGATGAAATAATTACAGGTAATTTACCATCTTTGTCTAGAAAAACATATTCCAAACCTTTTGGAAGTTCTTTGAGCTCAAGATGTGGGTCTTTAGGAGACTCCTTATTTGGTTGCTCATTTTGATCAAGAACTTTAAAAGCTTGTTCTATGGCGACCTCTTCTTCAACAAAGTGGTCAAACTTTTCACTTGTATCGGGTGGTTCATCCTCATCTTCAATTAAGGGGTCATTATTGCCGAATGGATATTTCATTGACCGCTCAAGATCGACACTCTTTTTAAATGCCCCTAATTGAAGAGGTAAATTGTTGTACTTCTGGTTTTTCAAAGCTTCGTGAGTTTTTACAAATGGTCGTCCCAACACTAGAGGAGCGTCATCGAGGATGACAAAGTCGGTGGGGACTACCATTTGATTTGTTTGAACCAAGACATCCTCAACTACACTGATTGATTTTATTACCTTCCGATTGGATAAGAAAATGGGTATTTGAAGTGGATAAAAATCACTAATACTTAATTTTTCGAAAATGTAGTTAGGCATTATGTTAACACAAAGATCTTTATCGACTGTGACATTACTAATAAACGAATTTTGAAAGAAACATGGAACCGGTGTAATGTTAATTTCAAATTGGTCTTCTTTTATTAGCGAGGTTTGATCATTAGTTAACTTAACACTTACCGTTTCATCAATTTTAGTGTTAGTGTTTAATTCTTTTAAAAACTTAGCATGAGTTGGAACTAAACAATGATTTTCAAAAGAAGGTGACAAGAGATTAAGTTTTCAAAATTAGACTCTTCTTGAATTTTAACGTTGTCGGACTCACCTTTTTCATTGTTTAACTCATGTGTCGGTTTCTCACTTATTTGTTCTTCCATTTTCACACTTTCAGTTATCTCTTCTTTATTTAATTCTTCTCTTGCGCGAGACTCCTCTTCCCTTGCGCGAGATTCTTTTATATAGCGATCGATAACTCTAAGGTGTTCTAATATCCTATCGGTTACTTAGGTTATAGAAAAAGGATCGGGATTTTCAGAGCTTGAATCCGGTTGTTCGATCCTTTGTTCCTCATAATACCCATATGAAGTAGATGGTTCACACCATTGTTCTTCATTGTAAGCATATGATGGATAAGGGTCGTAATTTTGTTCTTCATAGTACTCATATGAGGTGTGTTGTTCACGCCATGGTTCCTCATAATAAGCATATGAAGGTGGTGGCTCATATCTTGGTTCCTCAAAGTATGAGTAAGAAGGCTCATGCCTTGGTTCATCAAAATATGAGTACGAGGGAGGAGGTTCATACCTTTGGTCTTCATAGGATGTGTATGAAGTTGATGGCTCGTACCTGGGCTCCTCATAGTAATTGTATGAAGTGGACGGTTGATATAAGTTACAATATTGAACCGAGTGCGGGTCACCACAATTAGTGCAATAGTTACTCCTATAATTATCCTCCTCATAGGTGTAGTTGTAACCTCCTGAGTATTGATCCATAAGAATCACTCAGCAGACCACAACCAAGTCTCGAGATCAGAAAACAAAAATCAAAACGGAAACAGAAACAGAGGCTGGACACAGCCCCGTGTTCAGTGGACACGGCCCCGTGTACAGAATCAGTATTTAGGCGTTTTAATTAAAGTTACTGATTTCGTTGAGCACGGGGCGTGTTCAGCGAGCACAGCCCGTGTTCAAGCTACTGTATCTGGGTGCTTTATGAAAATTATGCAGCACGGCCCCGTGTTCAGCGAGCACGGCCCGTGTTCAACCTACTGTAAATGCAAAACTAAACTAAAATGTAGAAAAATGTGCGCGCATTTTGAAAAAGTTTTGAAAAACTGATTAGGCCGCTGATTCCTAACTTTCTTAAAATCCTTGTGTCCCCGGCAACGGCGCCAAAAACTTGATGTGCGTGAAGTGTGTTATGGTTTTAATGTTTATTTTAAGCCCTTTTACACTTTCTTTAGCCAAGTTTTAAATTTATAAAACACGATATTTACTAACACTAAACACACATATGGGCAAGTGCACCCATCGTGAGCGTAGTATAGTTTTGGTAAGATACCGAGGTCGTCCAAGGACACAAGAGCTTTTAGTACCGGTTTATCCTCAACGTCTAATCAAATCAAATCAAATCAAAAAGTTTAGAAAAAGGTTTTAAACTAAGAAAAATAAAAACTAACTAAAATGCTGAAAATAAAAATAAAACAGATAGACAAGATGAATCACTTGGCTCCGACTCGTGTTTAGTGTAACCTTTGATTATTTCCGCACTTTTGCACTTTTTAAGAGATTATCTTAGTTATTGTAGTAGGCCCCTCTTTTGAAGGCGACGTTACCCTCAACCCAGTAGTTTGAGTCAGCAAGGATACAATCCTAAAGGGTCGGATTATTGAAAGATAATTAATTAAGTTATTAATGCATATTATGGTGGGGTCTTTTGGAAGTCCCGATGCTTCTGCTCGGCCTCTTCAACATATGCATCAAACAACATCTTAAACTCGGCGAATTTCTGCAAAAAGACAAGGTAAAGTTCAGGATCCGTGATCCTCAAGTGGGCAGGATAATGAAGCAAAGTTGGTGATCCTTACATCAGCAAAGTATTCTTGGAACTGGTGGCGGATCAGAGGCAAGCCTTCCAGGTCATCAGCCTCGGTGGTCTTCCTTTTCTTTCCTCCTTTACCCTTGGAGGTAGTGGGCTTTGGCATCGGAACGATGGGGCTGGCAGCAGTTTTCTTCTTCCCGGAGCGGGTAGTGACAGTGTCAAGATCACTGACACTGAAGCGAGTGGCTGACCTTGAGGATTTTCCAGCACCTATCAATCCAAAACAACAGATAAGTATTCTTGTTTTATTTACATTTCAATATTTAATTATATACAAACTCGGATACTTACTTGACATTGTGACTGAGCCTGAGGATACTTCTTGAGAATCCTTGGTGTTTGCTTGAAATGATCTTACTGCAGGATCAAGACTCTGGAAAGCATCGATCCTCTCCTTTGTTGCAGGCGATGAAATGATATGAGAAACAGAGATAGCTGCACAAAAGAAACAAAAAGATGTTAGTGATCCTCAACAGAAACAGGGTTATCCTATGATCCTTCTATAAGGATCCTCTATCCTACCATTGGTGGCCCATTTTCTGGGGAGATCCTTCCCATCCGGGATAGAGTCCCACCTAATGAAGAAAAAACGCTTCTTCCAGTTGGTGTCATTCTTGGTGGTTTTCAGGATTGGATGAGGTTCACCGGGTTTGTGTTTGAATAAAAAGCGGTGTGAACCATGGCTCACAAGGTTGTACAGTTCAGCAAGTTCAGACATTCCTAACTCTATATCCTCCTTCTCAATGATCCTTTCTAGGGTATACAAAACCATCCACATCATTGGCATAGCCTGGATATAGGATATGCCGGTAAGGGAGAAGAAAGACTGGGTAAAAGCAGGGAAAGGATAGGAGTATCCTATCAGAAATGGGGTGACCGGGAAAGCAACCCAAGTTTCAGAAACGAAGTCACTCAAGGCGGTAGGGTCAAAAGGCTTGAAGACAGAGTCTGCCGGAAAGCAGTGACGGATCCAGTCAATCTCCAGATCAGTAAAGCAGCAACGTTCCTTCGGAGAATCTTTGATAATTCCCTGGCTCTTTAGGGGACTATCTTTTGGGTGATCCTTAGCCGGTGAGGATCTTAAAACCATCTTGGCCATGGGAGACAATGAAGAAAGAAGGAACAGAGCAAGAATGTGAAGAGAGAAAGGAGAGAGAAGTACCTGCGTACCTGCTTGATCTTCGAATGAGGATTCAAAGGGTGTAATGCACGAATTTAAATGCCTCCGGATCCTTATCTCTAACCTGAATTTATAATGATGATTTTGCAGGGATGTCACTTCAGTGACGTAGGATCTGCAACGGATAGTTAGATCCTAATGGCTATATATCCGTTAGTTTGTTGCAGATAAGATCAAGAAAATATAACTCGTTAATTTACACTTTGCTCCTTATATTTTAGGGGCAGTTGTTAGGGGAGGATTTTTTAATCCTAAGGATCACGGATCCTCAAGTGCTGCCAGGATCATGGATCCTCAATTCTGTTGGAATTAAGGATCCTCAGTAGGTGTTGCAGGATCAGGATTCAGGATCCTTATTGTTATCCTTATACTAACGATTGTCTTCATTGTACGTAAGCTTGTTTTGCAGGAGCAAAGGCATGGACCAAATTTCACCGAAATTCCTGGAGCATATTCCCTCAATATTCCACATGTGCTTGGCTCTTGTGGATGTTATGGAGATCGTGGGGAGCTTGCACAATTTGCGGATAGTTAGTTAGTTTAGTTATTTCTAATTTAAAATGGGGATAACAAGCTTGAGTTAGAACACTTGGCTAATTTTAGCAAACACACACTCTCGTAACAACACTCGAACAGCTCTCGACAGTTTACTTGGCGATTTCGTGCATTTCTTGCACATTGCACACTAGTAATCCTTGTAACAAGCTTGTTATCATCCCGAGTTGTAAACTTATTTTGATTAATCTTAGTTGGTGATCGGTAGTTTCTATCACCCGAGGTTTTTTATGCCGGAGATCAACTCTTGATCAAGGGCTTTTTCCTCGTATAAATCCTTGTGTCACTTGTTCATTACATTTCTGAGTTATCCTTAACATTGTTCATTGATTCAAGCATCATTCCTCACAACAAAGATTTGGTTACATTATCTTAGCCTGATTTTTTACCAAAACAGTGTTTACCCAGCTTTCTTCAGTTAAAGCTTCGTTATAAGTTCGTTGTTTAACCTGTGAAATGAAACATTTAAGTGAGAAATCAACTTGTAAAGGGCAACAGATGTATAAAAACAAGTAAGTGCTCTGTTGATCTGATCCCGCGTTTTTACTCTGCTATGAAGATCACCAATAATCTGCTCTGAAGGATGATACGACAAAGTTCTTGTCATAGCAGTGTCAGGTACGCTCACTTCTGTTTGTTAGTTCGTAATATCTTGATCACCGGTGTGATCCTCAGCTTCTGTCGTTGCAACATTTGGTTCCTCGTCAAAAGTCGGACAGTCTTCCGATTCTGAGTCATCAGAATTATCAAACGTTGGAGCTGGTTCCTCTGGGGGTTCGTGTGTCGTTCCACTGGGACCTGCCTCGTGATCGTTTGTACCACTAGTAGGATTGCTTGTACCTACGTCGGGCTGAGAAACTACCTACGGTCTTGGCACCTGATCTTGTGACATAGATTGTTGATGTTGGTATAGTAAAACAAGTTCCTCTATGCTTGGCTCGGTCGGCAGTTGGAAAGACTCCCAGAATTTGTCGTAATCGAACAGAAATCTTTGTCCAGGAAGTTATGGTGGAGCAGTATGCTTCTGACAGTCCACATGCTGAACTTGAATATCTTCCCCAGGCATGGTACGAACACCCTCTTCAACGGACTTGCATAGCCAACAAAGAAACCCTCATTACTTTTCGCGCCAAACTTAGCATCTTGATCAATGAAAGTACAAGGCGATCCAAACGGTTCTAAAAACTTCAAATTTGGTTTGTAACGATGAAGAAGTTCAAAACACGTTTTCTTGTATTTCTTCACTGTGAGAACGCGGTTTAATGTATAGCATGCTGCTGCAACTGCTTCACTCCAGAAAAATATCGGCAGTTTGGAATCGGCGAGCATCGTTCGAGCTGTTTCAATTAAGGTACGATTCTTTCGTTTAGCTACACCATTTTGCTGTGGAGTGTATGGTGCACTGAATTCATGAAGAATTCCTTTCTCATTGCAAAACTCGAGCATCCGATTATTCTTAAACTCCGTTCCATTGTCACTCCAAATTCTTCTTATCGGCAATTTGTACAGCGTTTCCATCTTCCTGAATAGAAACATCAATGACTCAAACGTTTGATCTTTACTTTCCATACACATCACCCATGAGAATCTGGTAAAGTCGTCGGTGACCACCAGACAGTACAAATCTCCACTCACACTCTTCACATTAACTGGTCCAAAAAGATCCATATGGAGTCTCTCGAGCGGTACTCTGATTGAATTAAGCAGCTTCTGTGGGTGTGACTTTTTGGTCTGTTTTCCTTTCTTGCACTCTACACAATCATCATTCAAATGAAAAATTTTCAAATTTACACCCTCTACCAAATCATTGTGCACAAGAAAATTCATTTTTCTAACATGAATGTGGCCCATCTTTCGATGCCACATTTTAGACTCTTTTTCAGTCGCTTTTGTTTTTGACATAAAACATTGTTTCAGATAATCTGTTGTTGTTGCGACACTCATATCTAGGACATACAAATCGTTTTCCCGGGGAGCTCGCATCAACACCATGTCCTCAGGAATTTTAAAACCAGGTTTTATGATTAAACATTCATTTTTAGTAAAGTGTACTGTAAATGACTTGTCACAGATCTGTGAGATACTTAGCAGATTGTTTTCAAGTTCGATGATATAGTTCACTTTTTGAAACGACACAACTCCATTTGTTAGAGTTCCTTCACCAACTATTATGCCTCATTGATTCCCTGCAAATCCAACATATCTACCGTTGATTGATTTAACATCGTAGAGTAAAGCCAGCATTCCAGTCATATGCCTTGAAGCTCCGCTGTCCATGATCCACTTCGAGATTATTGACCTCGGAAGCCCCTGCATACATCACAGAAATTCATTCAAACAATGAAGCCCATGATTTCTTTACCTTTGGAACACTACCAAACATGATATCACAAGTCACATCAACTTTCGGAATGTTAAAAATGACATTTGGAACAACAGATTCAGATTTTGGTTTTAAATCACCTTCTTTAATTGGAGGAAATTCCTCAAGCAACTTGTCTAGTTCAAATTCAAGTTTCTTAACATCATTTGCAAAAACTTTTGTTTCAGATTTTAGCTCATTTTCCATCTTCTTCTCCTCAACTGATTGTTTTGATTTGGTTACCCATGACTGGTTTGGCAAATTTTTTGTATTTGGATAAATCTTTGAAGTCTTTTGAGTTTTCGAAGATTCACCAATCTCAAATGTTGATTTCGGCTTGTCCTCGGACTTCAAAGATCCACCTCTTTTCACAATTCAAACAGAAGACATCATTGGTTTTTTATCCTTAACATCAGTTGGAGTTTTAGGTTTTGGTTTTTTCAAAACTGGTTTTTCAAACTTTTTCACGCACTGCTTGGCCATGTGACCAATTTCATTGCAACGGTAACAGACTCTTTTGTCATACTTAACAAAAGTAGATCTGTTTGTCTATTTTCTTAGTTTTTCTGCCGCATTGAAATCGTCAATAGCTTTTTGACTGAAAATATACGCTTTTTCATCAACAAAGTTCATTCCCGCAACAAAAACATCACTCATTTTTCTTTTTGGCTTTACCTCCTGTTTAGCCATCTTCTTTTCAAAACCAACACCTTTTCTTTTGAAATTGTTATTATTTTTCTTGTTAGACCCATTGTTACCTACCCAATCTTTCTTCCCAGGGTTGGTTGGTTGTTGTTTCACAAAAGACTTTTTAGGTTTTGAAAGAAACTCGTTATTGTTAACCTCAGAAATATCAATTTCAACAAGTTTAAACACCTTCTCAATATTTTCCTTTCTGGCGTTTTGAATCGGATACTCAAAATCAGAATATAGTTTGTCAGCTCCAATCATTGTGTAAACCACCATGATCGGATCATCATTCACAACTTTTTCTGATTTTGGTATGAATTTGTCCAAAAAGTTACCATCATCTTCAACATCAGAATTGGAACTTTCCAAATGAGTTTTCACAGTTTTAAAATCTGAGTTATCACTTTCTTCATCTAACACTTGGTCAACAACGCTTTTGATCACCTGTGACTCATTATCAGTGTCGGACAGAGAAAATGTAACATCAATATTCTCAGGTAACTCATTCTCAATGGTTCTCAACTTGAGATTCAACGCAATTTCCACCCCATCTGGATACTTTTGTGTATAATGATTCCACATTGGGGGTGGAACACTTTTGAATACAGGTTTCGCATCAGGTTGTTGTGGAACAATTTGATCAATCACATATGATGAAGCAGTGTAACTCATCAATTTTTTATCAATTCTTTCATTTTAAATTTTCGTCAATTCTAGTTCTTGTTTTAACGATGCGATTGTGTCCAAAAGAATGTTTATTTCCATTTGTTTATCCATGACTGTGGCTTTTAGCAACTTTGTCGCTTTATCATTTTCACAACTTTCCTTTTTAATCATTTTGATTGATCGTGCCAAAGTATCATATAATTCTTTTATCTCACTTAGATCATATTTTACTTCGTCAGTAAATTTCTTCAATTCGTGAAACTCTTTGTCTTTTTCAAGACATTCCATGCACGGTTTTGAACAGTTTTTGCATGGAGTTTCAAGAATTGAATCAACTTTTTCAGAAACCTTTTCCTCTTGATTAATTTTAATATCTGTTTTACCAAACCCATCAAACTCTGACTCAGACTCTTCTCCTGATTTGATCTCCTCAATTTCCGATTTCTCGTCAGACTCCTTTTTGACCGACTTCATATCGACAGACACACTTTCAACAGACTCTGTTTCGACAGACTTTGTTTCAACAGATTCTATTTCTACCTCTTTAAGTTTGCCCATCAATGCTTTATCAGCAATTTCTTTCCGAGTCTCCTCATTCATTTCCTTGGAAACATCTATTATCTCTTCAACAGAAGCCTTCTCTTCGTCGTATCTTGGACAGAATCCAGTAGTTGGCTCACCGAAGAAACCTGCAAAAGATTCAAACATATTAGGAGGCATTTTACTATTTGAAAGAACTGGCAATAACCTCCTGCTCCGATTGATAGTAGTAAACTTCTACAGCTATTTCCTCAAGTTCTGCCAAACTTTCTTCAGACACGTCTTCACTAACTTCAACTGTTTCAGCAACACATTCAGACTCTTCCACAATCTGTGCCATCGTTGACATGCCCTCACTACCAGGGATATACTTATCCCAACTAAAACCTTCAGCAACTTTCTCATCATCTTGGTTGACTAAGAGAGCTTTTTCAGGTTTGTTTTCGATCTGTGGTCTTTGTATGAATGGTTGTTGATTTGTCTTGTGATAGATAGCTTGCTTGTAGTAGTCATTCGTGAATGGGTTTTGATGATTATTGACTTCTCGGTTTGGACATTCACGTTTGAAATGTCCCTTCTCTTTGCATTTGAAACCTGTGACTTTTGACTTATCAAAACCGAGCTTGCTATCTGGTCCTGAAAGACTATTTCGACCAGTAATTTCCATAAATCGTTGAGCTCTTATCACCAAACTTGCCATACCCCACTTGATATCGATCAATTCCAGCTCCTCTGGATTAATCTGAACATAGTCTTCTTTTGTCATATCGGGGTTCCCAATTCTGCCTGCAACCAAACTCTCATAAGATTCAAGCACCAAAGCAAGTAGTGCTATGTGCTGTTTTGCAGATGATTCAGTAAAATCTTGAGCGTTCTTTATGTTTACTGCAATGTTGCACAGAATTCCCGAACCTTGACTTTGATTATTTGATCCCGATGAACTCTGAGTATATGACTGATCCGGTGAGTTTTGAACCTTTGGATTTGGTTTAAAACTTGCAAATGGTGAACTATTGCAGCTTGATGTGACAGATGAAACTCCGGATGTCGAATCAGCACTAAAAGATCTCTGGATCTTTGGGCTTAGATTGGATGTTGCTGATGTGCTACCTTTGTAATACAATGAAACATCTTGTTGCACACTCGAAGAATTTATTTTTCTAATCTTTGTCAACTCAAGCTCGTATGATTTGATTTTCTCGATAAATGAGCTAAGATTGAATCCAGCATATTCATTATTGTTTTTCAGTACCAACAGATAAGTGCCCCATTCATCGTATGGCAACGCATCCGCTAGTTTATCCACCCACTCTTCATCAGTTTTGTTTATGCTCAACCTTTTCATCTCAATGACTAGATGGCAATATCTCTCGATCAATTTCTTTGTTGTTTCTCCTTTCATACCCGTAAAGATATCAAACTCTTTCTTCAACAAAGCAGTTTTGCTTTTTATCATAAACACACTTCCCTTAAACTTGACCTTTAGACAATTCCAAACAGACTGTGAACAACTTTGATCTTGTAGCAGCACTAAGATATCCTCTTTGATGGCTTGCTGTAGAATACTCATCATTTTCTTTTCTGCCTTGAACTCATCTTGTTCTTGTGGAGTTAAGCTTCCGATAGTTTTCTCTAAACCCGTACCATTCTTTGGAGGAACATATTTCGATTCGATTTTCATCCATCATTCGAAATGGTTTGCTTGCACCGAAGTCTTAAATCTATCAGCCCATCCGGAATACTCGTCGATGTTCATCAACTTCGGCGGTTTCTGCATTATGCCGAGTTCATTTTCCATATTGACGTTTTGCACGATACTAGCTGGGGTTTGAGAAGCTGTCATTCCCCCACCGGCAAACAAGTTGTAAAACTCTTGATTATCCATATTACGAAAACAGTTTACGTAAAAAAATTTCAAGTTTTGAAAACAGGTTACTTTCAAGCGAAATCAGTTTCTACACGAAATAGACTTTCGAACGAAATCACAAACCAAATGGACTTTTCACACGAAATCAGACCTTCAAACGAAATTAGCTTTTCAACCGAAATCACTTTTCAAGCGAAATTACCTTCTCAAACGAAATAGCACCTTCACACGGAATCAAGTGCCATTTCAAGCGGAATTAACCAAAAACCTGTTTTCGAGCGAAATTAGCCAAACGGAATTACCTTTTCAAACGGAATTAGTAATTTCGTGCGAAATTACATCAACTTTTCAAACGGAATTAGTTATTTCAAGAGAAATAACCTCAATTTTTCAAACGGAATCAGTTGGCTCGTTTAAACGAAATCAGGTTTTTGGTCCATTTTTGTCACTTTTAGCCTGAATTTAGGTCTGATTCTTTCAAGGGTTTGTTAAAACTGTATTTTACACACAATATCAAAAGATCAGTCCATTTTGTCCGTGAATTTGTCCAGAAATCCAAAATGAGTAGAAAAAGGCACTGATTCAAGTGTATTGACTCACCCTGAGCTCTGATACCACTTGTAGGATCGTTTTACCGACCAAATGAGTCAATCAGGGGCAATACACAACTGTTTGAGAGGCGGAAACAAACAAACAGCCTAGAATCAGTAAAGAATTGAGTAGAAACAGAGTATTTCACTTTAAAACAAGCTTCTCATTCAAAATAGACTTGATTACACGGTGGAATTTCAGCAGCACTTCGTGACACTCTGACTAATTCCGTGTCAAATGAGAAACAAGACACACCTATATATAGGCTGGTGATTTCGCTTGAAATGGCCACATGTCATTTCAAGCGGAATTACATCAAAACACATAAAATTACACTTTAGACCCCTGTAAACCCTATACAGACATGACCTAGACTTAAGACGTAGGCTATAGACATTATGCACCAACAAGCCGGAAGCCCGGTGCAACTCCGCTAGGTTTGAGTTTTCCTGCATCACTTCACACATACCAGTGGCTTTGCAACCCATTGGTGATCTCTTTTTCCTTATTGCTACATACTAGGGACATACATACTTACAGAAATACTTGATTTATACAAATTAAATACCATGTTTTTATACAAATTCAAAGCATAGGATTTATGCGGGCGTGGAGTCAAAGT
Organism: Helianthus tuberosus; assembly: GCA_030545235.1. Taxonomy (NCBI): domain Eukaryota; kingdom Viridiplantae; phylum Streptophyta; class Magnoliopsida; order Asterales; family Asteraceae; genus Helianthus; species Helianthus tuberosus. Next base: position 59,899,521 of record CM060358.1, read on the forward strand.
CAGAGTGGGCATTGACGGTTATACGAACATTACAAATACAAAAGTTTACAAATACATGGCTTTACGAACATAATGCGTTACGAATACAAAGTTTCCATATAACTTGACAAGAAAATGATTTTAAATTCGTTTTCTCAACAATACTTCAAAAACCGGTTATTCAAAAAGATTTATTTGAAATCTTTTACAAACAAACTATGAACTCGCTCAACTTTATGTTGATTTTTCACATGTTTTTTCTCAGGTTACTTTTCAAACAATGGAACGGTTGGAATAGGAGAACCATTGGAGATTCGAGTACTTAGTGGGCGTTCAAATTTTCTTGAAGTCTTAGCTTATATTTGCTTCCGCTGTGCAATGATGATACCAGTCCAATCACGCCAGCTCTGATAATTTCGGGGTGTGACAGATTGGTATCAGAGCTATAGGTTACAGCGAATAAGGTTTTCTGTAGGAATACCTAGGCTCTAACCTCACTTTTCTCTGGGACTTAGACTAATAAGACTTTGAATACGTGCAGAACGCATAAGACTCGAATATGGTCTCCAACCGTTGCCGAAAGACAAACAGTCAAAATTTTGTTTTCAAACATACGCTAAAGTGGTGTTTTATACACGATACACAAAACAGTCGCATACAGTACACAAAACTATGAGAATTTAGGAAACATGCATTTAAGACCTTCAGAAACTTATGTTGAAGTTCATTAAAGGTCATCACGTAGGAACCTCAAATATTAACTCGGGCACACACTATTATCCATATTGTCTATGATATTTTAACTTCCCGAGCAGGCAGCCTATGCATAACGAAACGCTAGTGCACAAGAATACATGGAACTCAAATTTTACGTCAACGGATGTTGGGGTACATCACATCCTACGCGGAACAAAACGTGTAGGTCCCCTATTCGTATGGATCTTTCACAGAATTGTCTTTCCAATCAAGAGTGCGGAATCCTCTTGATCAGAATATCACAGAAACAAGTAGAAAACAGAAACAGCAAATCACTTTCAAACCGGATCTTTATTGATTATCTATCAAACTGATTACAATCAATCAAGATCCCTAACCAACTCTCAAATTCGTCCAAGCCTAAGCACTCTCACGAATTTGCTCTCACACACTGTTTTGGCTGATTAACCTAAACCCTAAAGCCTAACCTTGTTTATATAACACAAGGTTTGCTACTTAGGCCAAGGTTAAACATCATGGACTGTGAATTGGACAAGCCCAATTCTCCCCACATCCCCATAAGTATGGGTTTGGTTAGCCCAAACATTATAACTAACTATTACAAAGCTAAACCCGCTAACTGTTTATCGTTTAACAAATTACAAGATATCCAAAGACCAAATCTAAGCTGTTGTCACAAACATGCACCAACAAACTCCCCCTTGACAATAGCTTCATAAAATAACTTTGTCTTCAGTCATCTTGCAATCTTCATGCATTCTTGCACTGTCTTTGGTCTTTGGATAGCTTCAGCTTCAACAGCTTCCAAGGCAACAGACTCCCCCTAAGCTGATGCATCCAATCACCAAATCTTCAAAACTTTAGCGTTTGAGTAAACTCCAGTTCAGCATTTGTAAAACACTCTTCAAACTCTTCAACTTTGTCTGCAATATAGAAAGGAGGTTCTACCATGCATCCAATCAAACTCTCATCTTCACAGCAACTTCTCACTTTAACTTCTCAGCAACACAACAACTTCTCAGCAACACACTGCTTCAATCTGTTTACTATAAAACAAACATCTCGCGAAACCATAAGAATTTTTCAACATAAGTTAAACAAATTATTATTATTCAAGAGATTTGTCAAACTGTATAACAGATTAAGCATTTTCCAATTTATCACCAACACGCAAAACTTTTTAATCACACCCTATAACCCGCATGATTTAAATTTTGAACTCACTTTCCAACACTGTCTCCCCCTATCAGTAACAATTTCTCCAAGAATAACAGTTTTCCGTACGTTAAGAATTTTAAACAGAAAAAGACACTATTTTTGGATTTTTTATATTTTCTGAAAGCAAGTAAATAACAAAAGCAATAAACACTCTATTTTTGTGAGAATCACTGGTAAGAAGATCATATCAGCACAATCAAATTGTTTCACACTATTACATAATTCTTTATTTAATTTTTCGTGAAAAGCAGTCCAAGACGATTACCAGTATGTTTGTCCACTTAAACAAAATGCATGAACATTTCAAGTACCATTACCATATGATACGTTAAGGTATTTTTAATACTGAAATACTAGTGTGTCCCACTTCAGGATATACCCCCGCGATCAAGGTATGCACAAAGATTCATCGTAGTAGGTGAGTATACTGAATTCATCCTTTAAGATATCCTGACAGTGCCTAGGTCTGCATATAATCTGTTTTATCATGTTTTGATTGCTTAACAATAAACACCCAAATAAATACTAATCAAATCCTGGAAATATAAACAACACACTCTATCATGCAAGTATCTTCCCTACCACATATTTCACAAGTCCAATCCAGATTTCTGAAATCTTAACTGGGAATAGGTTGAGAAGAGAACAGAATAGATCTTTAGGAGAGATGGTATAATATACAGATCAAATGAGTTTTTCTCAGTTTGATATAGGTTTCTTGGGTTTCATTTGGGCACTTGAGGGCCTCTTTCGGGTGTATTAGATCTACAGCGCGACAACGTACAGCTAGGTCAGCATGTATCTGGATGCAGCAAAAGCTGTCGTTGCCTAGCACCTCCAGGTCAGCATATATCTGGATGCAGCAGAGGAGGTACACGACTTTTTTCAGAGAAGATTTCAGAATCAGATCAAAATTGTGTGTATCAGGACAACATACAAACATTCAAATAGAAATGTGCTAATTCCAAGTGACTTTCATTTCTGGGGTCATGTACAATTTTAGTTTTGAACAGAAGAACAGTCAAGATATCCCCAGATGAAAAATCAGTATAAAGACCCAAAACTTCAGATTTTGGCAATCTATCAACGCAAGATTTAAGATCATAAAACCATACACCACTGATTTGTTCCCCACTCATATTCAGTTTATTTAAGTTTATATCACATTGGTAAGTTGATTATTTCATGCTTTTTGCCTACTGGTACACCATATGATGAAGCTGCTATCACACTTAAGCAATTTAATTTCAGTATCAGTGTGATAGTCTAACTTGCCGATGTACTATCATTTCTTCTTTTTCACATAGTGATAACTCATTTTTGATTTTCTATATATTTTTTTTTATGTTTTTCAATTTTTCAATGTTTTTGGATTTTTGATTTTTTAAGAAAAGCAATAAACTATTTACAAAAATTCTTATGAAAAACCAGTTATTCAGGATTCCTCATCCCGTTGAGTTCGACTAAATGTTCAAAGCGAGCCCTGTCAAAAGCTTTAGTATAAAGATCTGCCAGGTTATCTTCTGTGTCGACTCGATGTAATTCAATTAGTCGTTTTTCAGCACAATCCCGTATAAAATGATGACGTATGTCAATATGTTTTGTGCGACTGTGTTTCACGGGATTATTAGTTATAGAAATTGTGGCATTATTGTCTATCATAATAGGAGTACGAGTGAAATCCAAACCGTAATCGTGCATCTGCTGTTGTATCCAGAGAACCTGAGAGCAGCAGCTACCCGCAGCAATATATTCAGCTTCACACGTAGATGTAGACACACAGGATTGCTTCTTGCATTGCCAAGACACGATCCTGCCTCCTAAGAACTGACAACCACCTGTTGTAGACTTTCTGTTCGACTTGCATCCCCCAAAGTCTGAGTCAGTGTAAGCGACAAAATTCAGATCACTATCAGCTGGATACCACAACCCAAGTTTAGGTTTCCCTTTCAAGTAACGAATAATACGCTTCACTGCTTTCATGTGTGACTCTTTTGGATTCGCCTGATATCTGGCACACAAGCATACGGCAAACATGATGTCAGGTCTTGAAGCAGTCAAGTACATTAGAGAACCAATCATCGCCCTATATTGAGTAGGATCAACGTCTTCAGTACTTTCATGAGCTGGGCCAAGATTGTGATTTTCGCAAATGGGTGTGTTGAAAGTAGAGCAATCATTCATTTTGAACCGACTCAAAATGTCATACACATACTTTGTTTGATGAATAAACATCCCATCCTCCTTCTGTTCAACTTGTAATCCCAGAAAGTAAGACAACTCACCCATAGCGCTCATTTCGAACTTACTCTTCATCACCTGCTCAAACTCTTTACACATGCTCTCATCTGATGACCCAAAGATGATGTCATCCACGTACACCTGTACCAGCAGAAAATCTTCCTTCTTCCTCTTGATGAACAGTGTACTGTCAATCTGACCTCTTTCAAAACCATTTTTAATCAGATGTGTAGACAGTGTCTCGTACCACACCCTGGGAGCTTGATGTAATCCATACAAAGCCTTATCAAGCTTGTAAACTCGATCTGGATAGTCTGGATCAACGAACCCATCTGGTTGTGAGACATACACCACTTCTTGGACTTTCCCGTAAAGAAACGCACTCTTCACGTCTAGTTGGTAAACTTTGAAGCCCTTGAATGTTGCGAAGGCTAAAAACAAACGAATTGCCTCCAACCTTGCCACTGGTGCAAACACTTCATTGTAATCAGTCCCTTCTTGCTGATTGAAACCTTTTACCACCAATCGAGCCTTGTTTCGCGTCACTATCCCTCTGTCATCCTTCTTGCACTTAAACACCCACTTAGTGCCAATCTCTCTTTCACCTTTAGGAAGATCAACTAACTCCCAAACTTTCAACTTAGCAAACTGTGCCAATTCCTCTTGCATAGCCTCAACCCATGAATTGTCTTTAAGAGCCATATGAATGTTCTTCGGCTCTTCTTGAGAAATAAAACAGCTATACAAGCACTCATTCACAATCCCAGTCTTCTCAATCGACACAAATAAGCCAGAATTCGCTGCTATGCTTCTTCTCGTCTGAACACCTGCATTAGGATCTCCAAGTATCATGTCAACTGGATGATCTCTATTTGCTCGTGTACTAGCAACAGCATCCACTTCTAAATTATCACCCAGGTTTGATCCAGCCTCCCCTTGAATGTTCTGATCGGCAAATGGATTAATGAAATCCTCCCCCTCAATGGGTTCAGAGTCACTATCACTTGAATCAGGATCAGCCGCACTTTGGGAAGTTTCTGGAGCATCTGTCATATCAACATTCGATCTAGGCATGAACTCACCTTCATCGTCTCCACCAATCATTGTCTGAATCAACTGAGAATCATCTGCATTTGGAAACTCAGGAATATTAAATGATTTAAAAGTGCTTTCATAATCATATAATATAGCAGGACCACTCGTTGATTGTTGAGGTTTGTATGAAGTAATTTCCACATTAAACACAACCTCAATTTTACCAGTTTTTAGATTAAAAACCCTTTTATTCGGTGCGCCAGGTACGTAACCTAGAAAGTAGCCTTCGTCAGCCACCTCACCGAATTTTTGTTTATCTTTATTACGCACAATGGTGCAGGGTAATCCAAATGGTTCAAAGCCTTCTAAGTTTGGTTTCTTGTTAAACATTAATTCATGACATGTTTTGTTAAAACGTTTAACAGTCAAAACTTTGTTTAGGACATAGCAAGCTGTATTCACAGCCTCTCCCCAGAAAAGAACTGGTAGCTTTGAATCTGAAAGCATCGTCCTAGCGGCTTCAATCAACGTCCTGTTTTTCCTCTCAGCAACTCCATTTTGTTGAGGTGTATAAGGAGCAGAATATTGATGTTCAATTCCTTTTCGAAGACAGTAGAGATCCAGAACTCGATTCTTGAACTCCGTGCCATTATCACTCCTTATCCTCTTTATCCTTGCATCATGGACGTTTTCCAATTTCGTAAAAAGATCTATCAGCATCTTCGCCGTCTCATCTTTTGTACCTAAAAAGAAAACCCATGAATAACGTGAGTAATCATCAGTGACAACTAAACAATAGTACTTTCCACCTATGCTCCTCACGTTCACTGGACCAAATAAATCCATGTGAAGTAATTCATAAGGGGCATCTATGGAATTTACTGTTTTAGATTTGTGAGGTTTCTTATGTTGTTTTCCCTTTTGACATGGAAGACATTTATCTTCCACGTGAAACCTCTGCATTAGAACCCCTTTCACTAGCTCATTTTTAACAAGGTAATTCATTTTTCGATAGTGAATATGGGCCATGCGTCTGTGCCACAACATCGATTCAGCTTCAGATGCTTTTGATAGTAAACACGCCACCACAGCAGTTGGATCCTTAGCACCCATGTCCATGACATAAGTGTCATTTCTCCTTGGCGCTCGCATCACTATCCAATCGTCCGGAATCTTCAAACCTGGTTTCAACACTAATGCTTCATTCTTGGTAAAATGGACCGAGTGACCCTTGTCGCAGACTTGTGACACGCTCATCAGACTGTGTTTAAGCTGCTCCACATAGTTCACTTTGTCCAGTGTGATCTTCCCATTGGTCACTTTTCCTCGTCCTGTAATTCTACCACCTTTAGCACCCGCAAAATTCACCTTTCCACCATCATAATCTTCAAATTCAGTCAACAATCTCGCATCCCCCGTCATGTGCCTGGAGCAGCCACTATCAACATACCATAAGTTGATAATCCTCCTTAGCATCTCCTGCACACACCAACCAAGAAATTAGTTAGATTGGGGGACCCAAGCCTTAATGGTCTTGGGTCGTCCAAATTCACCAACTACTGGAACATCCATCCAATATCCATTACTCCTAACTGGAGTCTTGGATCTTAGACCTGTTGATGGAATTTGATTTTGATTTCCACTAGGTCTTTGGTCCTGAGGGTTCCTATACGTATTTGGACTATTTGACCTTTGGAAATTTTGATTTGGGTATCTTGAATTTTGATTCCAAGAAGCATTATTGTTGTAATTTCTAAAGCCATTGTTATAAAAAGTTCGACCACCATCATTTTGGTATCGATTTTGATATTGACCTTGACTTCTGAAATTATTAGCATTATAATTGTTCATTCTTGGTGAACTGCTTCTAGGTCTCTCAAATCTTCCTGGTGGAGATCTAGGCTGAAATCTTGGTTGATTTCTTTGAAAACGATGAACTTGTGGAGTTCCTTTTTCAGCCTTATCTACACCAACAGCAACATTTTCTGGTTGCTTAGGAGCAGATTGCTTTGGAGAATTTGCAACTTTCTCCTGTTTATCACCACTATTCTCTGGTGACTTCTCTCTCTTCCTCTCACTCACTTGTGCTTCACTCTTTTTGTTAGGACAGCAGCTAGCTACATGTCCCTTGGTGTGACATTTGAAGCACGATTTCTTTTTCGAAGACTTCTTTTCTGAAGCCTTTGAACTAGATTCGGGTTTTTCTTCTGATGATGCCTTAGAAGGATTTGGTTCAGTTTGCTTAGATTCAGAATTTTCTATGTTCTTGTTTTTAGCAAACTCTATATTTGATTCATTTTCAATAACAGCTGTTTCGTTTTTCATGTCACTTCCTTGAACAAAATTAACCTTTTTAACAAAAGTTGGATTGTTATTTTTAGGATGTGATGTGTTCTTTTTCAAAACAGGTTTGCTGTTATTATCCTTCTTAGCATCAGCACTTACAAACACATTTCCTTGACTTGATGTGGAACTACTTGGTGATGTTGACCCAAAGTCCATGAGATCATCTTCATCAGGCAAGAAATAATAGTCATGACTAACAGGAGGTGGAACTTCATTGAAACCATGAAATCCCACACTTGTTTTGTCATTACTTTTCTTCAAGCCACCCATCATATGTTTCATAACAAAAGTAGAGTCCCTGAATTGACCTAATTTCTTTTCAAGTTCAACAATTTTGAGTTGTGCATCTGACAACTCTTTGCATTTTTCAGAAATCTCTTTTGTTTTCTCTGCCATCATTTCATGAGCTAAGTCTATCACTTGAAGTTTTTCATTTAATTTGCAGGTTACAGCTTCAATTTTACTTTCATAACCTTTTATCTTCTTCAAGTATGATGATTCATTTCTTTTAGCAAAAAAGTTTGCTTCTTTTATGGTAGACATCTCGCCCACCAGACTTTGGTTTTGTATGGACAACCTGTCAACTTCACCCTGTAATTCACGACATTTTAAACACACAGAATTAGATTTTACCTCTCCTGTTTGTTTATCAAGGTTGGCCATGAGGGCCGCAAGCTGAGCTTTCACTCTGTTGTATTCAGCTTCCTTCTCTTCAGCTTCCTTTTCATGGTCAGACTTTTGCTTATCCTCTTCAGCATCTTTTGTCTGATCAGCCTTCTTTTTGTCAACTTTATTCTCTATCTTCACCTCAGCCTCAGCATCCACTTTTGCTTCAGCATCTCCCACAGTAGCTTCACCATCATCAACTGGAGTTATCTCTGCCATGAATGCCTGTGTGACATTGTCATCTTTTTCCAAGTGAATACTCCAGTCATATGAACCTTCTCTAGCCGTAGAAATCAGCGCTCTCGAGTTAGAGTTGTTTGATGCATTCCTATTGTTTGAACTCTGACTCGAATTATCCTGCTTTTGTTTCTGACATTCCCTAGCAAAATGCCCATAACTTTGACAGTTGAAGCATCTCACTTTGGTCTTATCGAAACCAACCGTCTTTCCTATAAACTTCCTGCCTGTTCGGTTCATAAATCTCTTCACTCTTCTAGTAATCATGGCCATTTGCCACTGCAAATCCATATCTTCAAGATCATCAGGGTCAATCTGATCATAATCTTCATCCAAAGTGGCAGGATCAGATATCTTCCCCTGAATGTAGTTCTCATAAGAAGCCACAAATGAAGCAAGTAGAGCAAGATGCTCTTCAGCAGACTTCACACTCATTGGCATTGACTTAACACCACTACTCTGCTTAGAAGCTGATGTTTTATTGGCTCCTGTTGATCCTCCTGAAGCAGCTACAAAACACACATCACCATCTTCATTCACTGTGACCTGCTCATTCTCACACGAAAGAAACGCAGTAGCAGAGTCGCTAGAAGCGTTGTGAGATGAAGAAGATGCAAGCCCATTGTAAATCGTTGGATCTTGAACCTGATCATATCCAGTATCTTTCTTCTTTATACTGAGCTCATAAGCTCTCAGCTTGCCAACTACTTCTTCCAGCTCCTTTGTCTCATAATCTGCCTCTCCCTTAATCATGAGAGTATAGATATCCCACTTAGTAGGTAAGGCATCGAGCAGCTTGTCATTCTTCTCAACATCAGTATAGCAATCAATCTTATAGTTTTCCATTTCTGACATCAGATGATAGTAACGTGTGATGATGTCCTCAAGTGACTCATGCTTCATGTGCTTGAAAATAGCAAACTGTTTCTTCAGTAGATCAATCTTGTTTTTCTTAACATCTGCATTTCCTGCATATCGTTTTTCTAATGCATCCCACATATCTTTTGAATTTGTGTACTTTGTGAATGTATGCTTGATGCTATCAGGTAACGACATTTTAATAGCAGCCAATGCTCTCTTTTCAGCCTCATACATCTTTTTATCATTCTCTTCCATGTTCACATAGGCTGTTCTACGTGGTCTGCCCTCAAAGTCGTGAGTAGGGTTTGTGTACCCATCTTCAATACATATCCACATGCGCATGTCTTGATATTCAATGAAGGATTGGAAACGATCCTTCCAAGTTAAATAATTCTCCACCTTCATCATCTTAGGCGGTTTGTTGGTAGTGCCAACCTCATGCTCCATTCTCAACAGCTCATTCAAACTAGACATGTTCGACATTTTAAACGTTGCAGACTGTTAAAACCGTACAAAATATCTCCGAAAACAGTGGTTACCAAATTACACCGTTAGAATCGTCTCGAAAAGACGAATCGAATGATGTCTAATGTCGAAAACTGAAATCGGGATTTTCCAGAGTCTTTTTTTTTCTTAAAAATACGAGGAATGCAACGGTACAAACGGTTCTGTCAAACGAGCTACGGATCAATTTCTATTTTCGAAAACGTGAATTTTTTGTTACGCTTGCCAAAAATTCTTCCACTTTTTTTAATTTGCTGGTTTTTAACTTTGCTGGTAATTTCGCTGGGGAACAGTTAATTTCGCTGGTCAGATGGACAGTTTCGCTGATCAAAGTTCAAAGGTTCGCAGGTCAAATTCGATGTTCAAGTTCGCTAGACAAATTCGCTGGTTTAATTTCGCTGTTACAACGACCAGTAAATTCGTCGAAAACCGTAATAATTTCGCTGTGGAAACTTATCCGGTTACCAAAGTCGCCTTTGGATTTAACTTCGCCGTTCACCGAGATATGAGGTCTCAAATTCGCTGATCAGTCTGCGAAATTGTTAAAATCGCCAGTCAGTAATAAGGAAATTCAATCTTTTTCAAATTTCTGAGATTTTCCAGATTCTCTCCAACACTAATCTGCAAAATTAGAAAACCAAATCAGCAAAAAAATTCGAAAATTATGAAGAACAGATTGAAAACCACGAAGAATACGAAGAACAGTCTTCGAATCTTCAAGTTTCTCAGCCAAAATTCTTCAAAACAATCAACCAAAAACAGTTCTGCAAACCCTAAAACCTGCAAAAAAAGCAAACAAACAATGCAGAAGATCAAAACAGCCAACAAAATTCGAAAAATTATATCAAAAATTTCGAAAATTTCAAAACCCTAATTTTTCAGGTTTCAAAATTCGAAAATCTCCCTGTTTCTCCAAGCACAATTCAGAACCGAGCCTTCAAGAGCCTAATGCTCTGATACCAAATGTAGGTCCCCTATTCGTATGGATCTTTCACATAATTGTCTTTCCAATCAAGAGTGCGGAATCCTCTTGATCAGAATATCACAGAAACAAGTAGAAAACAGAAACAGCAAATCACTTTCAAACCGGATCTTTATTGATTATCTATCAAACTGATTACCATCAATCAAGATCCCTAACCAACTCTCAAATTCGTCCAAGCCTAAGCACTCTCACGAATTTGCTCTCACACACTGTTTTGGCTGATTAACCTAAACCCTGAAGCCTAACCTTGTTTATATAACACAAGGTTTGCTACTTGGGCCAAGGTTAAACATCATGGACTGCGAATTTGACAAGCCCATTTCGCCCCACATCCCCATAAGTATGGGTTTGGTTAGCCCAAACATTATAACTAACTATTACAAAGCTAAACCCGCTAACTGTTTATCGTTTAACAAATTACAAGATATCCAAAGACCAAATCTAAGTTGTTGTCACAAACATGCACCAACAAAACGCTAGTGCAAACGACACGAGTCATGCTAAGGAGAAGACGCATGCCTTCGTATTCCCCCTATCTAATTAACGACGAGTACGCTATGTTCGACATTCCATGGTAATGTCACCTAACAACCAGTCATCACACGTAACCCCAGGTAAAGTCCTCAAATTTCTTTTATTGAAATTTCGACTTTCACATTTGCTGAGTAGATTTTCGTATCTCTACTCCTCTTAATGGTCATTGCATCACAACAACTTCTTTCACTACAGCGAATACTCATTTGCTTCATTTCTTGAAAAATTCATATGTTACGCATGCATCGTTTGTTACGCATGTGGTTTCGTTTCGAATAAGCGCTTCATCAAAGTTCAAATATTATTTCGCTAAATCTAATTATTGATTGTGATTCGAATGACCCGCATTGTTGTAATTGTTGGCTCCTTTGTTATCAAGTCAACACATTTTCTTGAAATTTCTTTTCTTTTCAAGATTACATACATGGTTTTTCGTTGTGACCATGCCGAAAGTTTTCTTATCGATACATGTACTTATTGTCGGATTGCGTCGAAACCAAGTTCAATTGTTTGAACTTGTCCGTTACCTATATTGAATTCAAGACACCATATGATGTATTGAAAGCATCATATTCAAATTCATTCTTACAGGCGTTTTATTTGTTCCGAGTCGTTGTAGACTTGTTTGGTCTACGACTCCATTAAGTCGTTTGTTGATTTCGACACCTTGTGGTGGTGTTTTCACTTATTTGAAGCTTGCGCTAAACTCGTTTACATATCTCATCCACGGATTTAATTATTTATTTATTAATTCAAATTAAATGCGATTTGATTTATCACATTACTGCAGTCTTAACACAATCGTGTGTTGAGATAATGGTATACAAATTCATTTTATATTCTGGTGTACCTACTAACGGTTCTTTTATTATCGATCGAATGTTTTGTGATATTCATTGCTTCTTCACCTTCGATCGAAAACATTATTTCATTGATGTTCCATTTTCAATTGAAAATCCTATGATGTCATTTGAAACAAACTTTCAGATTCACTTTATTGCGCTTTCATTTGACTTCAAACACGGTGAACTTGTTTGATCACCGCTATTATTGAATTATTTAAGTCACTACGACACCTTGTGGTGTCAGTACAAACTTGTAGCTTGGGCTAATCATGACAGAGCGTTTCATGCAAAACACAGGTGATACTTGTTCGATCACCTCCATATTTGAATTGTTTCATTCTCTACGACACCTTGTGGCGTCAGTATAACTTGCAGCTTGTGCTGATCACGATCGAGCGTTTCATGCAAACTAGTACATTTGAGATTGTTGATTCTAAGTTCATCCAGTGGATGTTATTGCTTCTAGAGCTCATTTACATATTGTGAACATTCATATGGAATTCGATTGGTCGAAGTTCCTGTTCATTGTTGGATCCCTGTTAACTTAGTCACATCAGTGACTGTACCTATACGTCTTGTTTCCTTTGAAATCAATTTTTGAAACACATTTCTTTTAAACCGTTGGTTCTTATTGTTGAGGAATGTCATTAAATTCACATGATTCAAATAAGTCTTGTTTCGATTACGCGGTCATTCACTTTGTTACTATTCGGACTTACCTGTGAACAACACAATTCTGGGGAGATAACATAGTCTAAATTTCGAGGACGAAATTTCTGTTACAGGGGGAGAATGTGACAACCGGTGATTTACGGCTCTTAATTTCATGATTTACAGGTGATTAACATGATAATAAATAGTGTTTAAAGACGTAGATTAACTCATTTAGGCCTTTGGAGTGCCTAGGAACGTCTATACGACTTTACAGTGCGTGAACGGTGGTTTACGGAAAAATCTGCTGAATATTAAGCGACAACGAACTGATGTCGTACAAAATACTGACCACGCCAACAAATACGGATTTTCTATGAATATTTTATATTTATGAATTAATTTTGTGAATTTATTGGGCTTCCGTACGACACAAACGCAAGCGTGAACTAAAAACACGATGGCAGAAAACGCATCGGCAATGAAACGGAAGCGACGGAGACGCCTGTCACCTTCAAAAATTACATTTTACGCTATATTTAGCTCCGTAATGAAATTTTAGCAACTACCGTCGAAACCGGATTAGAAAACGCATTAAAGCACGACAACACGGTTTTACGTGATTTTCACCGTAATTGACGAACGGGCGTGCAAACAACGACTACCGACCGTATTTTATGTATTTTAATACTAAAATTTTATCTTTTGATGTTAAACGGAGTTCGGGTTTTGACAACGGGTCTCGTATGAATTACGGGCCACTTACACACGAGATAGGCTTGTGGGCCCTGGGCCCAAGCCCAAAACCCACAAGCCTAAACCTGCACATATTATAATAGAGGTTTTCATACAAATCTGTACAAGATCTTACAAGATCTTATAAAATATTACCAAAATCTATACTAAATCTTACCATAAGATTATGTCTCAAAATCTCCACAAGATCTATACTAGATCTCAATACCATCTCTATAAAGGTCCCTCTCTTTCTCTCAATTTCATTCAAGCAGAACAACACATAACACTACAAACTCTCAACACTCTCCTCTCTCTATCTCTCTCTTTGTCTGCATACTAACATACACACACCATCCACAACATCCCCCTGCTCTCGATCAGTTGGTCAAGCCGACCGGAGCCAACACCGGCACCGATGTCGGCGACTTCCTTCTCCGATAACACCCACACACCCCTGAATACCCCCCTTTTTCTGTTCGATCTGCCAAATCGGATGATAGAAGCCGGTTCGAGATGGCTAATCTCCCAAGAGACCCGTAGAGTGGGTTAGGCTCCAAAGAACATAGATGAGAGAACAAGACAATAATAACTTTGATCTAATTTTTCTTCTGCTTTCAAAGTACAACGTACATGACTTTAAATATGCAAAACTAATCTAACAACTACCTAGTAAGTGAGAACATGCATGCAGTAAAAAAAGGAACATGGGAAACATGGAACATATAAAGGAAACATGGGTATCATGCAAGTAAACGTGGGTTTGGGTTGCTGAAGTGTTATGCACGTATCAATACTCCCGCCCTAAAAAACGTCCTTGTCCTCAAGGACGGAATACATGTCCACGGTGGCCGCCATTCATGTCTTCCGGTAGCATTCGGCTCCGTTGTAACGTTACGTCTCGATGGGTACCATGGAGGTCGCCAATATCGTTGTTCGGTGGCCTTCGGTTCTATGTTGTTCAATGGCGTGACTCGAGTTTTGTGGGTGCCATGGCGGGCAGGTGTATGTGCGGTTTTGGGGGTTTGTTTAGGGTGTCGATAGTTGTCGTTTGAGGTTGGTTTTGGTGTTGATTTGGCGGTTTTTTTAGGTGACATTTATGGTGCAGTCGGGGTAGTAGAATAGGGCCGTTTGGTTGCGGTTTTAGGAGCAGTTTTGTGGTGATGATGGGTGCGTTTTTTGGATGCAGATGAGTGTATTTGGTGTAGGAAGGGTTTTGGAGCAAACGGTTTCGGTGGCGGAGCAAACGACTTGGGTGGAGGACGAGCGGCAAGAGGAGGCGGTGGCGGTAGACCAAGGCTAGCGCATAACTCGACGAGGCGTTGCTGGTTTTTCTCAATAGTAGCCCACATTTCGTCGAGCAACAACGTGATTTTTGAGGTCATGATGGAGGTGAATTCGAGAATGAAAGCACCAATGATAGAAGCCGGTTCGAGATGGCTAATCTCCCAAGAGACCCGTAGAGTGGGTTAGGCTCCAAAGAACATAGATGAGAGAACAAGACAATAATAACTTTGATCTAATTTTTCTTCTGCTTTCAAAGTACAACGTACATGACTTTAAATATGCAAAACTAATCTAACAACTACCTAGTAAGTGAGAACATGCATGCAGTAAAAAAAGGAACATGGGAAACATGGAACATATAAAGGAAACATGGGTATCATGCAAGTAAACGTGGGTTTGGGTTGCTGAAGTGTTATGCACGTATCATCGGACCACCACCACCATCGTTGGGTGGTGGTGATGAGCGATGGCTGGTTCCAGAAGGCGAGGAGAGAGAGTGAAACGAGATAGAGAGAGAGAGGCCGAGGGGAGAGATCGAAGAATCAGAGACGGCGGAGCAGCGCCGCCGCTCACGGCGGCGGCGGCGGAGTCGAACGGCGGGGTGGTGCGTACGCTTCGACAAATTTCCGGTAAATCCCCACCATTTTCTTTTGTGTCTTGAAGATTGAAGATGACAGTGACTTTGTTGTTTGCTGAACATGCTCGGTTTGTTTTGAGATTTGAATTTTGGTCTCGGCTCGCTGACAGGTCAACGGAAGTTAACACTGGTGAAAGATGCTAGTCAAAGGCAGAGTGTTCTGGTTCAGGTCAGACCTGGTTTTGGTTCGGGTCTCGCTCAGTTAGGGTGCGGTTCGGGTCAGATTCAAAATTTTGTGGTTCGGGTTGACGCGGTTAAACCGAGTCAACTCGGTCAACTGGTCAACTCATCGAGTCAACTCGGTCAAACCAGTTGACTCGGTCAACTCAAGCAGCCTACTCGAAGGGACGACGCGAGGGCTTTGGTAAAAATTTTAACGTGAACAATATCGTTATTTATATCATTTTAAATACTTATGTGACAAACGAGCTCGAACAGATTAATTATAGTTTACATTTGAAATAATTGATAAAATTACATATAGTTTGTTTGGATCTTGATTGAATTTTGAAAATATAACGACACTTTAGTTGTCGGGGCCGTCCAAAAACAGAGGAAACTCTGCCTGTTTTTCTAGAAAATCCGTAAAATAAAGTGTGTTTCATTATAAAATGAACTATCCTATTTAAGTGAATTTTTTAGAGCAAATACAAGTGTAACAACACATTTGACAAGACTTTTACAAGATACAAAAACTACGATTCGGACATTATTTACAACTAATAAATATAGTGATTATATTTATTGTAAACTTTGAAAAATTCGACAACACTTTTATAAAATCAACGTAATGATTTATATTGTTTCAAATGTCGAATGATGATACGACTTCTTTTCATAAGAATAAATATTTTGTATATTTATTTCAACAATCAAACGACGCGACGATTGTTTTACTAAAATAAATATAGTTTATATATTTATTTGAAATATTATACGACACGAATTCTTTTTATAAAAATAAATATAGCTTAAGTATTTTTTTAAATATCGTGCAAAACGAATCCTTTATAAATAAATATAGCTATATATTTATTTCCGGAACAAGCAAGTCGAATTCTTTTATAAAATAAATATAGCCATATTTATTTTCGAACACGACAACTCGACGATTCTCTTATAAAATAAATATAACTTTTTATATTTATTTCAAGCGCCGAAACGGCATATACGTATATTTTGGCAAATATATACAAGACGTAAGATATATAATAAAGGTTTATTATATATTACTTTCATAACGAATATTTCTAAATGCACAAACGACTTCTCGGGTCGACAAGCGACCTTAACGATATATTTATATATTTGATATAAATATTTATTTACTTTCAAATATCTCGAGAATCAAGTCTTTTCAAGACTTGTTAGTTATTATCGACGATAAACGACACTTATCAAATATGACCTAATCGTTTCCATTTACTTCACAACTTACCGTTGAATTGTTCGGTTAACGATTCGGTAGAGCTCGATGACACGTAGTTTAGTTACTACGTTTATTTAGAAACTTATAAGACATTCCGTGTTAGGAATATTGTAGAATGCATGCTAGCAAGTCAAGTCTTGGAAACGACATCACGAAGTCATAATTAGCTAGCTTCGCACAAGGCAATTCAGGTGAGTTCATAACCCCACCTTTTTACGGTTTTACATTTTTGTAAATGTTTTCGGGGTGGAAAGACATGCACGTTTTGCAGAAAACACACAAAGTTCTCGATGAACAAAGACTGCATATTTTTAGACAAAGCACGTTTTGCAAGAACATACAAAGCTTTTGAACGAACGAAAACTCATATTTCTAAATCATATTACGAATGGATTTCGAGGAACTCAAATAGTTTACGAATGGATTATACTAAATATACCGGTTTTACAAAACAAATGCGTATTATCGAAAGGTGAATGATTTTCATGTCTAGGGATGGATCGTCTGGTGATAATATAGAGAGACTGGGGAGTTGGCCTTAGAGGCTGGGGAGGTTCAGCCTTAGAGGCTGGGGTAAAATACATGTTACAATTATACAGACATTTTTATACATGGTATGGTTAGCTTAAGGAGGGTATACTACTTAGATCATGTGAGTGACAGGCGCGACACTTAAGGCCATTAATCCTCGTCATAGGACCGAGGGACATGAGTGATAGATCTATTTGGGTGTAGCGAGCCCACACCCATGAGGCCAGGGTGGCCCATAGTGGTGACTATGTCTTACAGCCGGAAGCCCGGTGCAACTCCGCTAGGTTTGAGTTTTCCTGCATCACTTCACACATACCAGTGGCTTTGCAACCTATTGGTGATCTCTTTTTCCTTATTGCTACATACCAGGGACATACATACTTACAGAAATACTTGATTTATACAAATTAAATACCATGTTTTATACAAATTCAAAGCATAGGATTTATGCGGGCGTGGAGTCAAAGTCAGAGTGGGCATTGACGATTATACGAACATTACAAATACAAAAGTTTACAAATACATGGCTTTACGAACATAATGCGTTACGAATACAAAGTTTCCATATAACTTGACAAGAAAATGATTTTAAATTCGTTTTCTCAACAATACTTCAAAAACCGGTTATTCAAAAAGATTTATTTGAAATCTTTTACAAACAAACTATGAACTCGCTCAACTTTATGTTGATTTTTCGCATGTTTCTTTCTCAGGTTACTTTTCAAACAATGGAACGGTTGGAATAGGAGAACCATTGGAGATTCGAGTACTTAGTGGGCGTTCAAATTTTCTAGAAGTCTTAGCTTATATTTGCTTCCGCTGTGCAATGATGATACCAGTCCAGTCACGCCAGCTCTGATAATTTCGGGGTGTGACAACCGGCTTGAGTAATAAACCCCTTATGCTTTCCAGATCCGCATTTAACATCTGGCAACGTAGGATGGGGCATATACTTGCTAAGCAAAATATAGGGTGTTGGAAGTCTGTTGTATTCGAACCGTATATTCCAAAGGTACCAAGTGCGAAGAACCCAAATGTGTTTGAGCCAAAGAAGCCGGAGAATTACTCTGAGCAAGATTATCAAATATTTGAGCTAGATGCTAAAGCCTTTAGTATTGTGGCAATGGCTCTGCCGAATGATATCTATGCTGGCCTGTTGCATTGTAATAGTGCCAAAGAGTTGTGGGACGCACCAAAAGGGACAATTTTGTGGAGCAGAGGATGTTATCGAGAACAATCGAGAAATCCTTTACCAGCAATATAAAACCTTCACTCATGTCAAGGGAAAGACCCTGACTCAGTAGTTTGAACGATTTTCATGTTTAATCAGTGAACTAAAGTTAGTAAATAAAGAATTTAGTAAAACAACTTTCAGTAACCGATTTTGAAGATCTTTGTTTGAGAAATGGGACATTATTGCTATAATGATGAGAACATCCCCAGATTTCAAGGACATGAGTCTAACTCAGCTTCATGGAAAGCTCCTAACATTTGAAAGGGAACTTGTATGGAAAAAGAAGCTCCAGGAAACTGGAAGGTGTCTGAAAGTTATGTTTTCGGTAACACAACACTCTTGAGTTAGGAGGGATCATTTGCTGGAATGGGAAATGATCAGAGTTTTGATCATTTTATTGATATACCAACAGGAATCAACTCTGATCAACATTCCACAAGTTATGCTTTTGTAGCAAACGATGATAGTCATGTCCCTGATAATTTGTCGTTTGTACTTGATGATCTTAAGCACATAAACCCAACTAACCTAGAGGAGATGGACATATTGCACCAGGTGGCATTACTAAGTCTAAGTGCTAATAATTTTTACAAAAGGACTAGTAGGACTTATCCGGGATTGTGTGTGAGGTCAAAAGTGAGGTTGAATAAATCTAAATTAAATGTTTCAAATGTAATAGATTAGGTCACTTTGCAAAAGAGTGCAAGAGTCAATCAAACAACTCTGCACTATTGATCACATATCCTAATCAAAGACCCCAATCTAATACACAACACCAGTTTTATCCCCAAAATACCCTTGGACCAAGTGTGCAAAACACAACCCACTTTGCACAAAACATGGATCCTGTGCTAGTGAATTATGTTCAAGCACCACAAGTCCCTCATGTTCAGTATGTTCAGATGCCAATTGCACATGTTCAAGCACCACAAGTTGCTCCTGCTCCTGCACCAGCAGAGTCTAGTCAACAAAGCTTCTTTACACAAGTGTATGTTGACTGGAGCAGTTTGCCAGAGAATTTAACAGATGAAAAATTTGCTTTAATAGCAAATGATTGTGATGAACATGAAATTTATGTTTTATGGCTCTTGAACATATCTCATGTGAAGAAGATCACGTTCAAACAACTGTTGGTGAAGGAATTGTTGATGAAACTGCTGAAAGCCCAGGTCAAACATTTGTTGATGATCAGAATCATGCAAGAAGGATGGATGAAAACAATCCCAAAATTTTCACCGATTATATCAGTGTTGATCAAATTTAAATGGTTGTCTCTATGGTAACACCTCAAACTCTTAAAAAATTGTGTTCTGATAAATGTATCATAGCTTTTGCTAATAGCAAAGAGGTGAATGAAAACATAAGAGAAAAAGTACAAATCAGTGAAATAATTCTTGAAAAGTTGAAAACAGATTTTAAAACAATAATTATTGAAAAAGACCTTGAGATAAGCAGTCTGAAACATAAAGTATCCATAACCAATGATCAACTCCAAACAATGGTAGAAAAGTATCAAAATTGTAAAAAGGAGTTGGAGTCCATACAGATCACCTGTGAAAGATGAGTTAAATCTTGTAATGGTTATGAAGTGCTCTTGGAAAAACTAAGAAAAAAGCAATGTGAAGTTTGGAGTTGGTTTAAGAAAATATGACCAAGAACAACAAACCAATACTTCCATTGACTTTGAGATGAATGAAGTTATACCAACCACATCAAATGGTGAAGAAATCAAAGTCACTGAACAAAAGTATGAATTTAAACCTACTTGGTCAAATGAATGTGATGTTCTTGAAAATTTCAAACCTATTGATTCACCAACCTAGATGGTCTGAAACCACCCAAGATAAAAATTGTTCATGTTACCAACTCTCAAACAGATGTTAAAACATATGTTGCTGAAAAGAGAGATAAGGGTATCACGAAAGGTAAGAAAGACCTCAGATCTGTTGTGTGAATTTTGTGGAAAGAAAAATCATCTGGCAAAAAACTGTTTCAAGTTAAAAACCTATGATATTAACCGAGGTAACAACATTTGTGAGTCTGCCCTTGGGTGCACCATCTGTGGGAAACTCAATCATTTGACCCAGCAATGCTCTTTCCTTAAACCCTATGATATCAATCAAAATAGGTCAACAAAGAAAATGAGTTTCAAAAGGGTTGATGGCCATATCAACAAGGATCCACAATCATTTCCGAAAAGAGTTGAGTCCAGTCAACCACCTGTCGCACAAAACTTGAATCAATACCCTGCACACGAGATAATCAAGTACAAATTGCACCACAAAATGCACTTCCAAGAGGCTATGGGCAACAATCATGCACCAGGGTACCTTATAGGGCATGATGATTGCCCATAGCTCATGACACTATTTAAAGTTATAATATTTTAAGCACTACCAAATTAAATTGTCACATAACATATAAAATTCAAAAAATGTTAATACAATGTTCAAAACCAAACATAACATAAATTTTCCCAATTTATTTCCTAAGGCCCATGCTACGTGACTTCCTCACTCAATCATCAACCTTGATTACATGCGTCATGTTAGGAAAATATATTTTGAGTCAACAAACATGTTGGTGAGTAATTTCCTCGTTTTATTTCAAAAAAACATTTACATATTTAAAGTTTAAATAAACAATTTTAATATGCATTTCAAGGTTAGATAGTGATCGCCTCATAATATTAACATAAGCAATAATCACACAAACACCAATCTAGATCACACCACCATTTAACAATACGTAACAAAATAAAATAATAAACTAATGACAATAGTGTGTATTAGTCTCAAGCCCTGAGCATCGAGTTAATACCGTTGGCAATACTAGGCTACAACCCATGGCCGTAGAGAACCTAGTCAGCCGTGGATCCACATGACACAATAGCAAGCAATAAACTTGACATCAGATAACATATAAAATAAAAGAGTACACATCAGACCTTTACATAATAACACTTGATCATAACATGTTAAATAAATCAAAATATGTATAGCATGATGCACCTCAAAATTTGTAAAGTTAAAAAAGGGGAAAATGAGAGAGATTACTCACTATTTGCTTTGTTAGAGATTCTCACACAAGTTCACAACTAGTAGCAAAAGAAATGTCCTACACGATGGCTTATAAGCAATGAACCAAAACATATCGTCTTCGACTAGTAGGCGAACTATAATTTCATTATTAAAAAAAACACTAATATTAAATGTTGGAAATTTGTGTGTTGTGTGTGAATGAAAGTCTTAAATGTGGTGGACACTTTGTCCCACATTGGTGTGGGAAAAAGGAAATACTATTTAGGGGCTGTTTGGCTAAGCTTATTTTTTTGACTTATTTACTTATTTGCTTTTTGAAAAGTTAAAAGGTGTTTGGGTTAGCTTATTATGTGAGAGGAATAAGTAAATAAGTCATTCCATTATGATTTATTTGCTTTTTCAAATAAGCAAATAAGTAAATAAGTCAAAAAAATAAGCTTAGCCAAACAGCCCCTTATAAGGAAAAACCTTGACCAAGTCTTTGAAGCTTTATGGCATATTTTACCACAAGTCCTACCCGCGTGTGCGCAGGGGAGGGGGGTGCAAAAAATGGGTTTCGGAACTGGAATTTGGTTTCGGACTCGCGTGAGCTAGTTTTTGCACTCGAGACTCATTATTGATTCACTAATGACCATAAAACGAGATCAAGCTGATCAGTTTAGACACACCGCAACAGCTTCTCTTCTCTCAATCTCAGTCTCTGTAACACAACTCCTTTATTTTTCAATCAAGTGTTCAAGTCCGGCAGTGCGCTGTTGCTGCTTCGAACCGGCATACCCTGGGAACAGACCGTGAATCTGTTTAAGAGAATTGTGTCAAACACAAGCCCGGTTTATTGTTCCTGTCTCGTTTATTTGCTGTTTCTGTTTCACCTTTCTTGTTCATACCAACAGGTTACTAACATTAAATTAATGGTTTGACTCGTTGACTTATTCGTCCTGCGACGAGGACCTTATGACTATTGGGTAATTAATTTAACGATCCAAATCAAGTATTCGTTCCAAAAGAAATTTAGAACTTCCCAATATTACTTGCCTAGTCACGTATAAAATAATCCTTCAATTTTTTTTTTTGAACGGTGACTTTCTTATGAGTGACCCATTGTCACTGAACCCCGTCAAAGACGGTATTCCCCAGCCAAGATCTGCCGACGATGTTCTATCGGGCCCCGTACGGTATCAGACTTGGATGGCGTTCCCCCGGAAAACCGTGCTGCCTCCACACGAGTAGCTTCGCTGGAGAAACAGGCGGATGAAAACCGGGGTGACGCTCAGGATCAAACCCCCCTCGGTGGGTTAGTCACCATCATTGCGCACGGGTGTCCTACCCCCTTTCGCCACAAGCGGGAATCGAACCGGTGACCTCTAGGAGACCAAACCGGCCCTCAACCAACTGGGCTATGAAGGCATTACAAATAATCCTTCAATTAATAACATATCTTTAATAAAAGAACGTTCTGTATGGTTATATAATGAAATATAATTTTTTTAGGTTTGGTATTGTTAAAGAAATATTTTTTTTTATGTTTAGTACTCATGAGATTATGTATAAAGTTAATCTCATCTATATGTTCTATATGATTGGTAATAAAACCAAGGGTCAAGTTATTCTACAAAGGCTTCTAATTGTAAGAAATGTAAGAAGGATTTATAGAGTGACAAGTGTCCAATAATCGCAATTAGCAATCTTTTCTTCCTTTGACTTTGACTTTGACTTGTATTTTGACCTTCCAAAACACAGGGTGTTACAGCTAACTGGGTTAGGGTTCAGTTAGTTTGGGAGTTACAAAGGAAAATAAGTTAAAAATTGGAAGTGTTATAGCACAAATCGAAAGTTGAGAATGTTAAATGCCAATTGGTGAAAGTTTTTTTGAACCGCAAATTTCTTTTTGAGTAAATTACAATTTTGGCCCTGTGGTTATATCACTTTTACCCTATTAGCCCGAAATGGAATTTTTTAACATATGTGCCCCCATGGTCTCTATAACTAACTATTTTGGCCCCTGAGTCTAACACAACCCATTATCCTGGTTAATTAATTGTCACATACAACTCACATGATGGGATATTAGTAACTTCACCTCCCACTTTACAGACTTTATAAACAAAACCCTAGCCTTTTCTTTATCACTTCATCTTCTTCACCATTCCCCTCTGAACTGGCCTCATTAAATGAAGCTAGAGATCCTGCCGTTGGGGCTCAGACACGTGTCTGAGTCCCACAAAGTTGATCATAGGCCGTTAGTTCCCCTTGATATCTCTCCAGCAAAAAGATAAGCCATCTCGGCTATATAAGGAAGGTAAAAAGGATCTACAAGGGGCCAAGGTATCTCACTTAATGCTTTACATGAACATTTATTCCGACCATAGTTCCCTCGCATTAAATACCCACATTTATAATTGACTCACACCATAGAGAACATTCTGGTGATTACACTCGTCGGGATAAGCTTCTCTTTTACTCTCCGACATGTTTACTTACTCTCACGCCGGAGCTTGGTCACGCCCCCCCCCCCCCAGGGTCCCCCGTGACGAGGCTAACGGTTTCTTTTTTTGTAGAAAGCAAAGGTTGGAATATTACGACGTCAGCGAAGACCCTTTGAACGTCAACCAGGGATTTGGGGATTCGACATTAGCGCCATCCGTGGGACTGTTCAGTCCGACTGATTTTCCCACTCAAAAAACATCGGCGTTGTAATAACCCAATCTGTGAAAGAGACGACATGGCAACACCACCGAGTTCACGGACCATCCAGACGGTGCAAGGTGACCACGACAGGGTCACGGTGGAAGACATTAATCATGAAGAAGAGAACGAGAACCAGGCAAGAACCCTGGAAAGGGAAGAAACCATCACCCCAGACTTCGTTGCCATGCACAAGGAAGAGCTAAAGAAGCACCTCGAGGACCTGGAGAGACAGGAGAGGCTCGAAAGCCTCAAGGTCAGACTGTCCTTTGATACACCACTCAACAAGGGAGAAATGGATCCACAAAACAAGAACGATAGCTCTGACCCTCTAGAAACCTTCATGACAGCCCTCAGGCAGATGTCATCAGAAGAGAGAGAAGGCCTTATCACAGGAAAAGGACAAAAGGGAAAAGAAAAAGAAAAGGAGAATCAAAGCGACGACGGTCTGGATCAACCCTACCTTCCTTGAGATTTAACCAAGATCTCAAAGTTTACCAGAAGGATCGCCGAGGCCCCCATGCCGCCCAAGCTCAAACTACCCCTGAACTTCGATAGGTATGACGGGACGCGGGACCCGGAGGATCACCTGCATGCTTTCAAGGGTGCAGGACAACTAGGGCGATGGTCCATGCCTGTCTGGTTTGACAGCCTTCCCCTCGGAGGAATCAATAGCTACGAGGAACTGAGCGAGAAGTTTCTCAGAAACTTCAAACAACAGAGAAAGGTGGTCAAGAACCCAAATGAAATCATGCACATACGGCAACGGGATAACGAGCGAATAGATCAATACATGGAGAGGCTCTTCAAAGAAAGCATGAACATTAAAGACGTCTCGGAGGTCATGAAAATCAGCATCTTCATCAATGGACTGAAGCATGCACAACTGTGCGAAAAGCTGGGGGGGGGAGTTCCCACACACGTTCGACAATCTTATGGACCGAGTTAGGGCCTTCTTCAGAGGAAAGAATACAGTTAGCAAGGCTAAGGAAATGGACATCCCGACCCGGAGAAACACCCCCGCTCCAAGACCCCCGAAAAAATGTACACCATACTCACGAAAACCAACTTTTGATAAAACGCTGCATGATATAATGAGGCCCACTTACTCCCCATACAAACCCCGGGGTCAGGGATCAGCCCTTTACTCTGACAGTTTCACCCCACTTACCAAAACCCCGAGCGAGATATTGGCCACAGAAAGGGTGAAGAACTCCTTTCCAAGGCCACCCCCCATAAAACCAGGGCCAAATGCACAACCCAATGAATATTGAGACTTTCACAAGGGCTATGGCCATAAAACCGATGATTGTATGTACTTGAAAAGAGAAATAGAGGCTGCTGTAAAAACGGGTAAATTGTCACATCTGGTCAAAGAAATCAAGGAAGGAGGAGACCGCAAGGGGAAAGATGTAAAAGAGCCAGACAGGGCATACGTAGACATGATTAGGCGAAGGGATGAGCTTGACACCACTAGAACCGTCAAAGCTAGGGTCCTGGGCCCCCAGACCGCATGAAAGCTCCCATACTAATGCCACACCTGGAAGAGCTCGAGGTGCAAAGACTCCCCCTCAATATATCAGCCGTCATAGCTGGACACAAGGTAGCCAGGATACATGTAGATGAGGGAAGTGGAGTAGAGGTAATATATGAACATTATTTCCTGAGGTTTGACAGGGATGTGAGGGACATGCTTGAGGAAGACTCGATTCCCCTCGTTGGTTTCAACAACAGTGTATCCCATCCCCTGGGAAAGATTAGACTCCCAGTCACCATTGGAGTAGGTGACCGTGTCCGGACCGTAACCCTCACTTTCACGGTGGTCCGGGCTCCCTCGAAGTACAAAGCTATCCTAGGGAGACTAGGAATCGGTGATCTACAAGCACAGGCTTCAACCTCGCATGGAGCCTTAGTATTTCAAACACCAAAGGGACTGGCTTGGGTAAAATCTTCATATGAAGTGATATCCTCAGTCTCGAAAGGGGAAGTGCCCGAGAAGCATCAAAAAGAAAGAATAGAAGAATGGGCCCTCTGTGATAGATTCCCGGAGCAAACAATCAAAGTGGGAAGCCACCTCAGTGACAAATGCAAGATTGCTCTCAAAGAATTACTCCTTCTCAATATAGATGTATTCGCATTTCAACACGGAGACATGACCGGGATCCCGAGAAGTCTGACTAAACACCGACTTAATACGTACACCTGGGTGCAGCCGGTAAAGCAAAAGAAGCGAAGCATGGGCCCTAGCAAGAAAAGGGCTGCATGTGAAGAGACCAGGAAGCTACTCAGAGCAGGGATAGTAAGGGAGGTGAAGTACCCTTCCTGGGTTGCCAACCCAGTCATGGTCAAGAAAAAAGATGGGGGATGGAGGATGTGCATAGACTTCCAGGACCTAAACAAAGCATGCCCTAAGGACTGCTATCCTCTCCCAGAGATAGACGTCCAGGTGGATTCCCTATCTCAGTACCCCTGAAGTGTTTCCTTGATGCATACAAGGGATATCACCAGATTCAAATGTCACTGGAGAATGAAGAGAAGACCGCATTCATCACGGACGAGGGGGCCTTTTGTTACACTAAAATGCCCTTCGGACTGAAAAATGTAGGGGCCACTTACCAGCGGTCCATGAACACCCTCTTCAGGGAGCAACGAGGACAAAATTTGGAAGTATATGTTGACGAGATTGTCATAAAGAGCCTCACAGAAACAGCCATGATAGAAGATACAGCTGAAACCATATGGACCACGCAAGACGTGAACATGAAACTAAACCCGGGAAAATGTTGCTTCGGGGTAGAGGAAGGAAGATTCATGGGAGTAGTGGTCACCAAGGGAGGGATCAAGGCCAACCCATAGAAGACCCAATCGGTGGCCGAAATGCGATCCCCACGGTCCATAAAAGACGTTCAACAGCTAAATGGGAGATTGATTGCTCTGAACCGTTTCCTGTCAAAGGTAGCAGACATAACTCTTCCCTTCATGAAAGTGCTGAAGGATTGTCTCCAAACAGACAAATTCAGATGGACCCCAGAAGCTGAGACAACTTTCCAGGAAATGAAAGATTACATATGCAACCTCCCAACCCTAGCCACTCCAGTCCCTGGGGAAGGGTTACTCCTATATTTGTCCGCCTCAAAGACAACCATAAGTGCAGTAATGATGGTCGAGAGGGAGGAAAAGCAGATCCCCGTATACTTTATTAGTAGAACCCTTAAGGGCCCTGAGGAGCGTTACATGCCTCTGGAAAAACTAACCTTGGCACTTGTCTTTGCGCCCCGAAGACTTAGAAGATATTTCCAGGCACATAAGGTCACGCTAATGACAGATCAACCACTTCAAAAGGTACTCAGGAGACCAGAGGTGTCAGGCCGATTGGCCAAGTGGGCAGTCGAGCTGGGAGAACACTCCTTGGAATACAAAGCCAGAACAGCAATGAAAGGACAAATACTGGCAGATTTTCTGGCTGAAGTCCCGGAGGAGGAGGAAAAGGAACTCCTGAAGTGGGAAGCCCTGGAGAAGGAAGAAAAGGAAAAAGAGGATGAAGCAGTGTGGAGGATGCTCACATATGGGGCCTCAAGCGAAGAAGGATGTGGGGCATGCATCACGTTGATCAGCCCCGAGGGAGTCGAACTAACTTATGCCATCAGGCTAGACTTTGAGAACACCAACAACACGGCGGAATACGAAGCCATTTTGGCAGGGTTAAGGCTGGCTAAGAAGGTGAAAGCGAGGCACGTGGAAGCCAGTACTGACTCACAGCTAGTAGTCAAGCAGTTCCACGGGGAGTACGAGGCTAAGGATAGCACAATGGCCCAATATGTGGCCAAAGTGAAATAGATGACCAAGGCCTTCAAGACCTTCAAGCTGGAGTACATCCCCTGAGGGAGAAACAGAAAATCTGATGCTCTTAGCAAGTTAGCCTCCGTAGCCTTCGATCACCTAGCAAGGGAAGTCAAGGTGGAGGTTCTAACCTCCCCTTCCATCAAAACAGAAGAAGTAGCAACGATTGAAGACGCCCAAGAAACTTGGATGACACCGATTATAAAATTCCTCAAAGACAGAGTACTACCCGAGGGAGACTGGGCAGCCCGGAAGATAAGAGTTAAAGCTCTACAGTACGAATTGATCGATAAAGAACTTTATCTAAGGTCATACTTGGGGCCTTCACTGAAGTGTGTCGACAGCGAGGAGGCTAGGTATGTGGTAAGAGAGATACACGAAGGTATTTGTGGCATGCATTCTGGGCCAAGGACAATAGTGGCAAAAGCGATGAATGCGGGATTTTATTGGCCGAGAATGTATGAGACGGCATCAGAAGAAATTAAAAAATGTGACAACTGCCAAGTCCATGCACCCATGACGCACCGCCACAAACACCCAATGATACCTGTGTCGACATCCTGGCCGTTCCAGAAATGGGCCATTAACATCATCGGGCCATTCCCGGAGGGCCCAGGAGGGGTTAAGTACGTGGTGGTCGCTATTGACTATTTCACCAAATGAGTCGAGGCGAGACCCCTGGCAAAGATTACGGGAGAACAAATTAGGCGATTTGTGCTGGACAACATCATATGCAGATATGGAGTGCCAAGGGAGCTAGTAAGTGACAACAGAGTCCAATTTGCAGGAAAGCCCTTTAAGCCATGGTGTGAGCAGATGCATATACACCAAGTGTTCACCTTCGTCGCCCATGCCCAGAGCAACGGGTTAGTGGAAAGAGCAAACCAAAGTGTGATCAAGGGGATGAAAGGGAGGCTAGGAAGAAAACAAAAGAGGTGGCTGGAAGAGCTACCCTTCGTTCTATGGGCATATAGGACCACCCCCAAAGAATGCAACGGGGAAACCCCTTTCAGCTTAACCTACGGGACGGAAGCTGTCATCCTAGCT
Organism: Helianthus tuberosus; assembly: GCA_030545235.1. Classification (NCBI taxonomy): domain Eukaryota; kingdom Viridiplantae; phylum Streptophyta; class Magnoliopsida; order Asterales; family Asteraceae; genus Helianthus; species Helianthus tuberosus. The sequence continues at coordinate 59,928,806 of CM060358.1, forward strand.
GAAATAGGGTCCCCAATCGCAAGGATGAAGCTAAGAGAAGCCGAGAACAAACAAGACCTCCGGATGAATCTAAACTTGCTCGAAGAAAGAAGAGAGATAGCAGCAGTAAGGGAAGCCAGGTATAAAAAATAGCTTGAAAGCTATTACAATGCCAAGATGAAGAAGCTCAAACTCGTACCCAGAGACTTGGTCCTAAGGGCAAACAAAGCCAGCTTGCAAGAAAGCACCGAAAAACTTGGACCTAACTGGGAGGGACCCTACCGGGTCTCCTGGGCGAATGGCAAAGGAAGCTGCAAACTGGAGACGCTTCATGATAAGGAAGTTCCAAGAACCTGGAACCCTATGCAACTCCGGAAGTATTATATTTGAAAGGTAAGACCACCTTCGATGAAAAACGGCTAAGAAGCCACTTTTTGTAAAAGTCAACTACTAGCTAGGAACTATCCCAAGAAAGACATTTTGTATAATCTTGTACTGGAGGACTGAGTCCCCAAAAACATATGATAATGAACAACCTACTTGTTCCTTTTGGTAAATTACAGGTATTGTATTAGGGTAGACGTGCCCAGAAACTACAAACCTAATGACAAACAACACACGTGTAAAAAGGTGTATCCAACACACCGAATGCCCGGTTGTGGGGCAAAACAGGGCCTAGCTAGCCCGAAGAAAGCGGACAAGCAAGTTAGGAAACACAATCTGTGGTTATAAACTTGTCCAAGGATCATCCTCGTACAGACAATCCTGGTTTACAAAACAAACCACGAAGAGACTTTTGTAAGAAAAATACAAAAAGAAACGAATCGTGAACATACACACCAAGGATTTTTTTTGTAAATAAACTACAGGAAAAAGAAAACAAGTGTACATGAACACAACATGGTACTTTATTATCTGTAAAAGAAAAAGCAAATGTACAAGTAACACATTAGCAAATCTAGTAAACAAACTACATAATTTTGTAATCATGCTACAAATAATCAAAGGTCTTCAAGCAGGTACTGGACTAGCTCCCGGTAATAGCACCTACAAAAAAACAACACAACAAAGGCAACAAAAACAAGTTGACAACACACAATCACGAGATAGCTAGCAGAGCATAAGTTAGATACTAGGAGGACCCCAATACAAAGGCCCTCCTCCAAACGACAAAAGTCAATAGTGTTTAAGGTGCATGAGTATTTAGTTACAACCATATCGAAATAGTTATTGTTTTGAAACTCTTGGGAATCATTCCCGGATAAAGACTTCGGAGAAGAAGGACCAGCGGGAGTCAGCAAGGCTTTAAGTTCATCAAGTGACATCAAGGGACGCTCAAGGATCTTCTCAAGAAGGGCAGGGGTCTTTCTCCCAAACTCTTTGCTTCTTGGCATTGGAGTTGTAAAGAGGGGTTTCTTTCTTTCCCAAACCCTGAGCAGAATAAGCGTGCCCGTCCTTCAAGCCTGACTGATATCCCACGTCCTGGTAAGCCCTGTAAATCTGCTCAAGGCTGCTTTTAAACTCCTCAGACTGAGAGACAGTAGTGAGGAAGGATCCGGAGCCTTCAGTGATCAACCAATACTTCTCCTTAGCCAGCTTCTGGTTGTCATCCGAAGTTATTCCCCACTCGGCATACATGGCATCTAATTCCTTTTAAGACACGGAGTCAAGCTCCTTCTAATGTTTTAGCTCGGCGGCCAACTCCTCCTTTTCTTCAACCAAAGCTGCCATCTCCCTCGCCCAGGCACGTTCCTTTTGCTCTAGCATGGCACCAGCTCCCTAAGGAAAAAAAGGCAAAAGATACAAAAAGGTAAATATAAAAAAAAGGGGTGGGGGAGAGAAGAAGTATTATGCACCTTCTCTTCCTGCAATCTACGTTCAGCATCAGTCACCCGGCACTGAAGCTCAGCAGCAACGGTTTGGGAAGTCTTGAGATCACCCCGCAGTTCCTCATTCTCTCTCCTCAACTCATCCACTCGTTGTAGCATACCAACGCCCCTGAAAAACCCCTCACAAAGGGACATGCTATATTGATGGTCAAAGAGATCGGCCCTCAGAGCAGAGTTCATAAACCTGTGGGAAGGAGGAACAGCATGAGCCAAGAAGTCCCGGGCAGTCTCAGGAGTCCCCACTACTGAAGACTGAGTTATCTTCCATCTGGGAATATACGGGACTGGAAGAGCATCAGCAAACAAAGGGGCCAAAGGGGATCGAGAGACAAAACCTTCCAGGTGGGAAGGTTTGCTGGTTCCAGTGGCATGGAGGGGAGAAACCTCAAAGGCTGGGGTAATACGGGCAGCACTGACCTCAGGAGTCTTTTCCCGGACTCGAGAGGAGGAGGGGGCAGTAGGAATCTCAACCGGAGCATTAGAGCTTCCCTACTCCAAATACATGAAAAAGATCATCAGAAACCCACCAGAACAAAACTAACCAAAAACAGCAAGGGTTTAAAAGGCCATCACATTGATCAAAACAAAATGTAAGAAGAAAACTTACCAACAAATGCTCACTCACAAGACTAAATGATCGCAAGTGTTTAGACAATGAACCCTTGACCCCAGCAGGAGGAAGTTCAGAGGTAGCCCTCGTAACAGGAAAAGCCTTTTGGCCACTAGCACTCCGGAGTCTCAGCCGGATATTGCGAGGGGCAGGAACTTGGTTAGGGCTACTGGGTTGGACTGCCTTTCGCTTACGAACCAAGCGACTCTCCAGGTCTTCATCGTTATCATCATCACTTGAACTCCTCACTTGAAGGGAACCAAGGGGACCCTTTTTCTCACCAGAGGAAGCTTCCTCATCCTTCTCCTCGGTAGCAGAATCCCCTGCCTGGACAAATCCCTCAGTAACCTTCTTCTCAACGCCTTGGCTCATACTTGGTTCAATTTTGTCACCCACCATAAATTGGACATCCTTACAATCTCCCTGAAGTAAACCCCACAGGGTCATCTCTGCACGAAAAAGGGGACTAAAGATGACTACACGAATCCCTTGAAAACTTTTAGAAAAGGATAAAAACAACAGATCAAAAACAAGGAAGTACCTTTCTTGCCTACAAAAGCTTTTGGCCTGACTGGATAGGAAGGCCTTAATTCCCCCATAGCCAAGATCCCCTCCGGAAAAGTAAAAGCCCTTGTAGGATTTTCATACATACGTTTCCACTGAACAATCTCATCGGCAGATAAAACTGGGATGCTGTCTTCAATGACTGCCTTAGCATCTCTTAACGGTGGCGATTCTGGTATTATGGCGGCAGAAACGAAGATGAACCGGCTTTTCCACTCCTTAGGGTAGGTAGAGGTTGGCATGAAAGAATAGCAGGGATGGGATATGCTGTCTTTCCGTTTGGCGAAGGTAAACCAATCCCCATCCGAGATCAACTTATAAAACATAAAAAACAGGGGAATCGACGGTTCACCGAAAATCGCCACGCATGACAACTCAAAATGCATGACCCTCATAAATCACAAGAGGTGTAGTTGTGAAAAATGAACCTTGAAATGTCGTAGCAAATCCACCTTAAAAGTTGAGAGCGGGTAACGAAAACCACAAGAAGAGAATGACAAGGTATATATGACGATCCGGTCAGGGGTACACTCCGCTGAATCATCAGGCCCAGGCAGAGTTGGGGAAAAATGTTCTGGAATCCTGTAGGCCTCGACAAAGGATCTCAAGTCCTTTGCTGTCAAGACGAAATGAATCGAGGAACGACCAGTGCGGCTCATTGTAAGGCGGAACGGTGATCGGAAAATGATGGTAGAAGAAAGGAGAAGGAGAGATATAAAGAAAAAAGGTGGAAGTTAAGAGAAATCTGAGGGGCGGTAAGGGTTTTAAAGAAGATAACTGACATGAAAGGAGGAAACCGTCACATCACCAATTTTCAAAATTTAAAACGGCTCGGAGCACGTGTATTAAGGAGATTAAACCTCCGCCGTTAATCTCTAACGTCTGATGACTCTCGAAAAACGAGAAGGGGCGCGCGATGATTAGCTGGGGGTGGGCCCACATTCTTAGCCCAAGAAGACTACCTCCATGGGTAATTATAACTCAGCCCTGGATCATGAGATTTGAATCTTAGAACCAGGGACTAAAGATGACTTGACGACGGGCCAACTGGTTGCCCAACTTGACCTGTCTTGGGCTTCTATCATGTAGGCCCAACTGATAAAGGCCCAATAGTAATACTTGTCTCTTAAGGGACTTATGCATATGAGCGGGAAAGGTATCTTCGAGATAACAAGGGCATTTAATGCCTGTCTGATAAGAAGAGCATCGCCGGCAACATAATACCTCTGAACTAGCCTCATTAAATGAAGCCAGAGATCCTACCGTTGGGGCTCAGACACGTGTCTGAGTCCCCCAAAGCTGATCAGAGGCCGTTAGTTCCCCTCGATATCTCTCCAGCAAGAAGATAAGCCATCTCGGCTATATAAGGAAGGTAAAAAGGATCTACAAGGGGCCAAGGTATCTCACTTAATTCTTTACATGAACATTTATTCCGGCCATAGTTCCCTCACATTAAATACCCACATTTATAATTGATTCACACCATAGAGAACATTCTGGTGATTACACTCGTCGGGATAAGCTTCTCTTTTACTCTCCGGCAAGTTTACTTACTCTCACGCCAGAGCTTGGTCACGGATCCCCCCCCCCCCGAGGTCCCCCGTGACGAGGCTAACGGTTTCCTTTTTGGTAGAAAGCAAAGGTTGGAATATTACGACGTCAGCGAAGACCCTTTGAGCGTCAACCAGGGATTTGGGGATTCGACAAATACAACTACAGTCATATATGCCAAAAACATTTCCGGATCACATAATTGCGAATACAAAGACGCTTCGTACAAACACATAGAGAGAAACATTGTGAGGAGCCGGTTGTGGCCGCCAGCCATCGATCAACTGCGGTGGTGATTGCAGATTCTGTGACATCTCAAGACAATCAATGGTTCCTGAAGCATGAATAATAGAATATATATATTCTATTAGTGAAGACATATCGGAAACGGGTGATGGTGGAGATGTTCTGTGGTGGTCTTCGAACGACGATGACTGAGGGCGGTTTCAAGCGGTTACCATTGGAGTGTGTGTGAGTCCGGCGACAATATTAGGCCACAACCGCCTTTTTACTGTGGCGGTCACCGTGTCCTTCAATATAGAATTTTTTTTATTACAATCAAGACATCATATAACTATGAGACTCAGTCATCACTTACCGGAATAGAAACTGATTACAATCAAGTGATCACACAATGATGGAAGTCAGCACTTACTGGAATAAAAATCGCAGATGAAGGGGATTGAATGCCGATCAGAAACGCAGAAAAACTGAAAGGGAGGGAGAATCGGTAAGAGAGGAAAGGAGAATTTTGTCGGTTCAAGTAATTGGTGTTGGAATGGTTAGACAGGACGCGTTGGTTCGATTGAAAAGGATATTCTTTCGAAATGGTTATGTGTATTTGTTCTGCGAAGCGGTGGAATCTATATAATCTATAAAAAGAGATTAGCCGCTGATGTAAGTTTGTATACGTGTCAACCATCTAGGCATGCCACGTAGGATATGCTGATGTCATAATATTTATTAAACATAATCTATAAATCAGTTTTAATTAATAAATATGAATGAATAATAAGTTGGTCAAAAAGTCAGTAAAAAGTGGGAGGAAAATTTGAATTTCAAAATTCAAACCCTTCTCCACATTTCAAAACGAGTTAGATCTGAACAAAACCATTTACTCTCTCCTCTGCTCCTTAATTTTGTTGCCTACACCTTCAGTGTGAGAGAAATTTCTCTTGATCTCCCATGTCTGCCATTCACTATAAACCCTAAATTTAAGGGCCGAAATCAGTTCTAGCATCTTTCAGTCAGAGTAAAATTGTCATTTGAGGCTAAAATCATGAAATAAGGGAAGAATTATGAGGGTGGCGACTACGGTTTTTTGAAAATGTTCCCTCTTTCTAAAATCATTCAATAAACATGGTTTCTTTTCTTCTGATTTTCGTTTTTGGCCTTACGAATCCTTTGTTTGTTTCATTTCACCAGTTTAATGGCGATGCTTGTGATTTTCGGCTAGATCTGAGCTTTGATGGAAGATTAGAAGGTGGTGGCCTGTGGTTTAACTCTCCGGAGTGTGTGGTTAAATGATTGTATCTAGCACTTCTTTTTTGGTAAGTAAAATTATTAAGTTCTATAATGTTTATCCGATTTAGTTAGTTTTAAATGTCAGATCTGTTAGTAGGTTAGGATCAAGAATTCGTTTTATCTCACAACAGCACTTTAGATACCTTTTCTCCCTTTTAGGGTTTTGCTTTGATTATCCTCTTTGATGAACGGATATGTGGATTTTGTTGCTGATTATTGTGTAATATACATCATGTTTACTTGTCTATTGATTTAGTCTTTGTCATTGTTTTAGGGTTTAAGTGTTGAGCTAATTATATGTCATGTGAGGATCATTTCATGTTAATTATTGTAATTTCACATCTGTTATGAGTTTTAATAATAACTTTTATCATAAAATTACAGATATTGAATATCAAAACATAAATCTTGCCTCACAAAGCAAGATCAGGTGTTTTGATGGTAGCAATTCCACCAAACTAGCTGCTAAGCCAAGAATTGAAGAAAGAAAGGTTTGTTCGATTCAGTTTTTGTAGATATTTCTTTGTGTTTTTAAGATATCCCTTGAATTTGATGTTAACATTGTTTTTTCTTTATGAAAAGATGTATGTTTGTGAGGAAGTACCGGTTTCATTTGTTTGAATGGCGGGAATGAGGAAAATTATTCAATATGGAACCACAGATCTGCATCTGCCTCTCCGACCATCTTTTTTTCTCTCACATGTAAATTTCTTTTCTTTTCGAGTTAAGTGATTTTGATAAAATTTGTTTTAGTTTACTGATTATAATAATTTGTTTACAATAGGGTGATCTTAGCAGCTACTTATACTATTTTATGTGATTTTTGGATGATTTGTTATGAAAGTAGACCTGAAGTTTGTGAGCCATGTTAATAGACCAATGACAAGGAAACTTGCAGCTGAATGGTTTTTGTATATTTTAGAGTTTTCGATAAGGCTATGATGAGTTCAAAGTTATGAGTAAATATTGTTGAATATGTCATCTTGGCTTGTCAGGGTTGAAGGATGGTAGTTCTTCATCTGCAACCTCCCTTGCAGCCATGGTGCTTTCACTATTTTGTAAACTCTGAGCCTGTAAAGTTACGAAGATCTAGTTGTCTTCTACTATCGTCTTCAGCATACATAGTTGAAGAGTCAGATCTACGAAGAGGTAAGATTGGGTATCTGTAATATTTATACCGATTTATAGGTGTTTGTGGAAATGTCTCTATTAATGAATGCATAACAACAAGTGTTTCTTAATTCTTTTTAGTGTAATATCATGGGCTACCTAATTTGTTTTGGTGGTGAGGTACGTCTTAGCTAATATTTCGTTCCTTTCATGATTTCAAATAATTCACTCATGTTTGGCAGTTAACATGATGCATTTTTATTGAAGTGTATATATCTATATATATATCTATATATCTATATTTAATCTATAAAAGGAGATTAGAAGCTGACCTCGACTTGCTTACGTGTCAATCTCTGAGATATGCCACATAGTCCATGTTGATGTCATAATTCAGATATATATATACATATATATATATATATAATCTGATTTTTATTATGATAGATTAGTGATTTTTTAGGAGGGAATTTCAAAATTTAATGGGGAGTTGTTTTGTGCATTTAATGCACCTGAGATGTTATCATATCTCCATCTCTCTCTTTCTTCTTCACACTTTAATCTCCATCTTTCTCTTTATTCTCATTTTAAAATTACAGGCGAAATTCTAGGGTTTTTTTTCCAATGTGGAGAGTGAAAGTCGCCGACTGTGAACCTTGAACGTCTCTACTCAGACCGATGAAGATGATTTTGTCATCTGAGGCTACGATGGCGAGATCTGGCCTGTTGTTGCAACATATAAACCATCGTTTCCGGCTGCCTTTCGCGGCTATCCTAGGTAGCGTTGGCTGTAATCCATGTTCGGTCGATGATGATGAGATCGATCTCACCTAAGGCCACGTTTTTTAGATTGTAAGGGATATTCAGTCAATTATGTTGATGAGATGCTTCTCACCTGAAACTAAAACTATGGTGTTTTCCGAAAATTCTAGGGTTGACGGTGCTCCCAGAGTGTTTTGGTAGGAAGCTAGGGTTCCGGGAACTTTTCGGTAACTTAGATGCGTTTCCGATGAAGCAAACGTTGGCCCGAATATCTGGATGGTATGTCTCATTCTTGATCCGATAATTGTTTTAAGGTTTGATTGGACTGTGATTTAATTGGACTGTGATTGTATATATGTGTATCTGAGAACTATTAATTGATGATAAGTATTAGTTTAGTAAACCATAATTTATTGTTGTTTAATATTTGAATTTTCAATTTGATTACATGAGGAATTATGTAGATGAATCATTTACTGTTGTAGAATACTTCCTAATTTTGCATTGGAGATTATTTATAATTTGGAAATTATTTATAATAAATTTTGATGCCATGAGGTAATGACACTAATTGATAGTTGTTTTGTTAGTAATTTACATGTATCTTTGCTAATTTAATTTGGGGTTTTTTCTTAAATTGGGTTTCTGTTAATGTATTGATTACACCCTGAATCATTTAGGGTTGACTGTGATGGTGAATAAAAATGAATGCAAAGTGCATTTTTCTTGTCCTTTCAAGATGAGGCTATGATGATTTTGTAGATCTGAGTAAAAATTGAATGAAGATAGCATCATGGCATGGCAAGGTTGTAGGATGGCAGTTGTTCATGCAACCTCTCTTGCAGCCATGGTGATGTCATCTTTATGCACAATCTGAGCCTGGCATTCTGACAATGCGAATGTTTTGCAAGTTCAACATGAATGCACAATCTAAACCTGGCATTCTGACAATGCGAATGTTTTAGGTATACTTTTCAATTACATAACAATCGTTAGTACTGCAACTATGTAGGACTTTTTTTTTTCAAATTTATGAATGTTAACTCAGCAGTTCATGTTGCATCTCAGTATGGTCAGACATCCTTCTTGAATTAGATTAAAATTTGGTGCGCTCTGATTAAAATGCAGAAAATACGCTACGCATGGCATGTGAGACATCCATAATTAAGGTTTCAAATCTGTTTCCTGAGTTATTAACAGTTGTAGCACACTAAATAATTAATTTTTGTATTGAGTTGGTATATTGGGATTAAATACTGGACTGGTGGAATTACAGCAAGTACAGGTTATGCTTCAAGCTGTCTCGATCTCTTTGGAGGCGGATAGGTGGCTTTGGGAGGTATGAAAAACAGAATTGATAAGTTTAGGGAAAATGTGGTTGAAAGATGATAACCCAATAGTTGCGGATCTCATTCTACAACTTCGATAAATTCAGGGGTGTTTTCAAATAATGCTTCCTAGATGTTTGAAGATCGACAAATGTCCAAAGAAGCAGCACTGTGGACATTTGTCGTTCTTTGTCGGTCTTCAAACATCTATGAACCATTATTTGAGAACACCCTGCATTTATCGGAGCTGTAGAATGAGATCCTCCATTGTCGGGTTATCATCTTTCAAACCCATTTTCCCTAAATTTATCGATTTTGTTTTTCATGTAGGGATGTAATGCAATGATTCCTCTCAATGGTCAGTAACAACAGTGGTTCAGCATCTACAGCAGATTCAACATCAGTATTTAGGGCTCAAATCTATTTGGTAAGCTTATTTAAGCCTTTAAATTTATCATCATCTTAAGGATTTTATGTGGATACTTTTGTTCAAGATTATTAAATAAATTGATTTGAAACAATTGACACTATTCTCAGATTTTTTTTATTGAATCTTCTAACTGTTTTCATATAGGGTTGTGAATGAGATCTACAACAACAAGAACAAAGAATGGCTCTAAGGTTGCACACCAAGTGTTTGAGATATGGCCTGAATAAGTAGAGTTCAATTGATGTTATGTGCATTGGCCGATGACCCATGTTCAAGGATGCCTTATGTTTCAGACTATATGAAGATTGCCTCTTGGTTATCATAAGGTTAAATTTTAAATTAATATGGTCTCATTCGTTAATAAGCTTATAATTATACTTAAGCAACTATGAAGAGCCAATATCTAATCATCAATGCACCTAATGACAGCAAACCATAAACAAAGCAAGAAGATTGGAGGCATTCTATTCTTTTTTTATTACATATAAAGTATAGGTGGAAATTCTGACCCGTATCTTTATAGAAGGTCAATTAAGGTAATATTTAATCTATAAAATGTGATATGTTGCGAGGATACATCTGTTATCAATCTCAGGTATGGATTTTCCATTGCTAATTTCATGTCAACATAAATCTGATTCTTATCAGTAAAGTTATTCTAGAAATGCTAGGGCTTTTATTGTTATTTGTTTATTTATTTTTTTGCAGTAGGCTTTGTATGTTTTGTTGGATTTGTTAGCCAATGGAATCATGTTACCCTAACGTCGACATCAGATCATCTGGAAACCATCATTGAGCCATCACATTCTTTCCGTTTACATCTCAAGTAACAGTTTTCCTTAATTCATCTCGACACTTAGGTTGTTATGGATGATTTTTGCTGTGGTTTTGAAACTTACGGGATAGTAATTGTCAATTTCATGTAGGTTGGGTATTGAGACCAAGAAATTCAGCGCCACTTGTAGTTACGGTTTTAAGATCAGTCAATTATTGGCTTGAAACAGAGACAGAGGACCTTTGTTTCTGAATGTATTGTAGCTTCACTTATGACGTATGCCTGATGTTGTTGTCATGGTAGGAGAGAGCGATTGGATTTGTTGTCTAAAATGGGTTTTTAGTTTTTTGTTTCGATACTGGATACAAGAAAAATTGATTGAAATCGAGACTGAAGCAGACAATCTTCCGATTGCAAGAAAAAAATATTTTTTTTTATACTGGATACAAGAAAAATTGCAACAAACTTCAACTGTTACACTGAGGTACATCATCATCTTTTTCATTTCTTGCATCACTGAGAAGTTTTTCTGCCATCTCTGTCTCATTTGACATTGCTTGCAGAGTGAGGAAGTTATTGATCACACATTAAGTCTGTTTTTGGAACTTGCATCTGGGTTAGTTTGATTTTATTCAGACATTTATGATGATTTTGGGTAGGAAGTTTTTTTATTCTTTTTTCTTATAGGTATAGCTTCATATGTTTAAAACTTTATAAACCATTTCTATAGGCCATCTGCTGACCTCAGATTAGAGTTTGTGATTATTTTATTTGTTGAGAATTTGTGCAATGTTTTAAGATTGATCAACTGTTTTTCAGGTTGTGTGATTGTTACGTTTCTGCTACTCTTTATCCGATGTTCTGCGAGGAGACACTATCCCCTTCCAAGCGATAACCGAAGTACGAAAAGGCCCCTACATGCAATATTGATGTTCATATACAAGACGGTATTGTGAATAAGCTTTCTTGCCCCATTCCAAAATGCGGGGGCATGATTCCACCCGGTCTTTTGAAGAGATTACTTGGCAACGAAGAATTTGAAAAATGGAAATCACTTACATTACAAAAGACACTCGAGTCAATGTCCGATGTGGTCTATTGTCCAAGATGTGAAACACCGTGCATAGAAGATGAAGACCAAGATGCTCAATGCTCAAAATGCTTCTTTAGTTTTTGCACACTTTACAGGGAAAAACGCCATGTTGGCATCATGTGTCTTACACCAGATATGAAGCTCAGTATACTGCATGTAACTTTACGATATACTTTACATGAATCGATATTAAGATGAAAAATAAAATAAATAGTTGTTTTTTTTGGGTAAAGAAATAAATAGTTGTTGTATTTATCTGAAATACAAATGGCTAGAAATACATTACCAGATTGTGCTTAATGTGCTTAATTGCAATTTATATGTGGATTAGAAAAAAGGGTCCTCATGTAATCGTGAATAGATAGCTTTTGGGTTATGTTTTATCTCTTACGGGTAAAAAAAATTCTGTTTTGGGTTATCCTAACCCGAACTGTTTTAATATTAACCCGTTTTTAATTGTTTTGGTTCACCCACCCTTTTCGACCATGTTTTGGGATAAATGTCATCGTGTTTTGGTTGGTGCAGGCGAGACAGTTGTCAACTCAAATGAAAGATAAACAAAGGCAATGTGAACAAGAAATGATACATAAGCTTCTTAGTATGAGAGAGATCCTTCGTGATGGTGTTTTAAAATGGCCATTTCTAAAACCGACGGTTGTAATAAAATGGCCTGTCAAAATTGTGGCAAGTACTTCTGCTATCGTGTAACAAGGTCATAGACGGATATGATCATTTCAGGTAATCTCTTAGTTTATCTGCCTTTTCATTTTCACAATCAGGTGTGTGGATCGGGTGATCAAACTTTAGCAGTGAAGTAACTCATCTCTTGATCTTTCTTGAAAGGATGGAGCTTGTGAACTTTCTCCACAAGAAGAAATTCGAAACTGGGAGGAACGGATGAACCATCGACAAGTATTAGACCAGGTTCAAGTTCAGTTGTTTGGTGATCATGGTCATACATGCCCTCAATGTGGTCAGATCAATGTCAAGGTCAGTCAACATTCAAAAACATTGTTTAGTGGTTAGAGTTTTCGGGAAGTTAACGATGTTTGTTTTGTGGTCGGTCAGGTTGGGAACAACAATCACATATTTTGCTGGGCTTGTCAAAGCCACTACTGTTACTGTGTAGAAAGATTGTTAGGCGCGGCTCACAACATTTTGGTCCAAAGGGTTGCAAACAACACACCGTCGGATAGCGATAAAGAAGTTACACTGATTCATTCTTTTGTTTTCTAGATTGTGTTGTTTGTTATTTGTTAATTGTTAATATAGCTTTGATACTCCGAGGTGAAAGTGCGAAACAAGGGTCGAGTGAATGTTTGTTACATTACATTACATTACATTACATTAGTATTGTTGGGTCACATGATTTATTATAATATTTGATTAATTTCCTGTTGATTACTAGATAACCAAATTAAAGAAAACCAGTCATATTATCAATTACTATTAATTTCCTATTGATTACTATTAATTTCCTATTAATTTAGACAACATATTATCAATTAATTAGCTTATTTCTATATCAAACCTGAACTAATAATATTTTCGTAAGATAGTAATGAAATTTTTATGTCCTAACACATACTGTCTTTAACATTGTTTTATAAAGATATGTAACAAAACGCAAACGATTGAAATGATATATTATAATATGTTTTTTAGTGTTTGATTTCGATCGTTATTAAACCTACCTGTGTATTCACACGGGTCTTACTACTAGTTAATTATATTATAATGTAAATGTTTACAACCGACATGCGACATGCAACATGCAACGCTCACAACTTTTTTTTTAATTCACAGAGGGGACCTTTTAATTAATATACGCTTTTCATTTCAAATAAAAAGGTGGAAAAACGTAGAAATTCGAAACGGTGGAACTATTTATAATTGTATATTTGAAACGGTGAAATTTGCGGTGGTGGTGATGTTATATAGGATGGTGAAAAGGTGGCAAATGAAGTGAGAGGAGACGCATCGATTAATTAAGCTTGATCAGTGACCGTTTTATAGTATACGAAAAGCAACTTGTTATATATACAAAAAGGGTGTGTGAGTAAAATGAATTAAAGGGTGTGACTTTTAAACAAATAAATAAATGAGAGATAACCCAAGTTGCTAATTGTATAAGGAGATAATTAATCATTTTATACATATGTGTGTTAACAATAATGTACTTCAATTAAAAATTAAAGATGATATTTCTTTTTACTTTAAGGAAATTATAAAAAATTAAAACATGTAAAACTTATTTATTTTACATTAAAAAAATGGTTGAATTAGGCGAACATGAACAGTATGATTTTTTTTTATCTTTTCAGTTATAACACACACTTAGTTCATCAAACCCATTCGCCCATCCTTTACATCATCTCCACCTCATCATGTCTTCTCATTCCCATCAAGTGGTGGTGTTCCTTTTCATCCCCTTCCATAAAAGAGCAACATGTAGAAACAAGAGAGAGAAATAGATAGAAACACATGTGTGTGCAATCGAGAAAATGGGAAGAAGTCCCCGAAGTCACCAAAACCGAATGGAGGGGGCGGTGTTCCCCTACGACGCTGATGGAAACTCAGCTATCCCGACCCTTGCCAACACCCACACCCTATGGCCTTAAATTGTTACTGACTTATATAGTAGCTAGCTATTGTTTGTCTTAATTAAGGGTCCAAATCAACTTCTCATATTAAAAAAACATTAATTCAATATAGTGCGTGCAACCAATGACACTTAGGCCTTTGGGTATACTTTAACCTAACTTAACCCCACCTAAGAGACACATCAACTTTTTTTCCTCATTTCACTTTATCTCACTCTAAGGAAATGGTTTAACATGTTAACACATAACTCATTTAATGCACTTTAACATTGGGTTTTGTCTAAAAAAGAAAATAATAATTAATTCAATCTTTTAACATTGGGTTAACATGTTAACACATAACTCATTTAATACACTTTAACACAAGGAGGGAGTGGTTTGCAATGTTAGTTAACATGCCATGTCATTGTTAACACTCTAGATGTTAGAGTACACCCCATGGCCTTATACACATATAGTCACACAATTCGAATAGGTTATAGGCCTATATACAATTAAATTCAAAATCAAACCATAATAAACGACATAATAACCAAACAAAACTTTAATTTGGTTTAAGCTTTTCGATTTCAGAGGCAAGTGTCCGCGACTAATAAGCCTAGGGATAGGTAAATAAGGGTCTGTTTGGTATGAGGTAATGGAATGGATAAAGGAATGAGATGGATCATTACCCTTCCATAGTCTTGTTTGGTTACCATAAAGGAATGGAATGAATCATTACCATGTGTTGTTTGGTAGGTGGGAAAAGGTTAAATAATAAAATTTGCGATGCGTGGCAGTAGTGGGTGGTGGGGTGGGTGACGGCGGCGGTGGCAGTGGCGGCGGTTAGGGTGGCGGGTGGTGGCAGCAGCAACAATGGGAGGCGGTAACGGTGGGTGGGGGTGGTTGGTGGTGGTGGCGGCAGATGGTGGCATGGAGATGGTTGGTGGTGGTCAGCGGTGGCGGTGGGTGGAGGCGACGGGTGGTGGCAAACTAACAGTGGTCGGTGGCGGAGTGTGGCGGCGACGGTTGGTGGCTGCTGCGGTGGCCATGGTGGCAGTAGAGGTGGTGGTCGGCGGCGGCGACCGAAGGTGACGAAGGTAGTGGCGGGTGGTGACAGTGGGTGGCGGTGGTGGCGGGTGGTAATAGTTGTGGACATTGTTGGTGATGATGGGTGAGAGAGGGAATGAAATGGAAAAAAAACAATAGGGTTGATGGAATGAATTTGAGGGAATTGAATGCCTTATGTAATAGGTGATTCCATTATCTTGACTAACCAAACACATTTTAAACATTCCCTCGTAATAATCCATTACATTCCGCCTCTCATTCCTGCATACCAAACACTAACTGATTAACTATATAATAACTAACTTAACCAAATCACATTAACCAAACCTAACAAAAAAACTTTGTATTTATTAGTAAAAATATTGTTAAGTCTGAGTTTGCAAGGTTTGTGAAAAACTAACAATTAAGCTCAAAACAATTTTGAATTGCTATAAAGAAATGTAATCATAAACGAAAAGGTGATGTGTAGTGATGAATAGATCTCTAACAGGTAAGATCTATTTATACTAAGTACGAAAGCTCTGTTTGTGATTGTTGACATCACCCTGATAGTTAACATTCCTAATAGAAAAGATTCCACAGATGTTGCAAACATCTTTGCAAATCTAACATCAGATCAAACTATGCTAAACACCGATACAAAACAAGTACTGTTACATTGGGAAACCTCTGTTTGGCCTATCCCCGTTTGCTTTGATCCAAACATCTGATTGGCCAGATAGATGTTTAGTCTTCTTCATCAGACCTTTGCTCTTCAACATACCTTCTTTCTTCTTGAACAATAGTTCCAAGGCTTTGATAAGATGTTTGTTTGTCTTCAATAGATGCTCTAATTTAGGTGTTCAAGTATCTTTGGGCAGAATCTGGTTCAAGCTTCTATTTATTTCTTGATTAGATTAACATGTTTTGGCTTTGAATATCATACGTTCTTTTGTAGGTCCAACAATCTCCCCCTAGAATAGATGATGCCAAAACAGATGTTTATTAGATCAATTTTTATTCCTCTTCAACTTATCTCTGACTTGTGCTTTAAATTGCTTTTCAAATCTTTTTGAGAGTAAGTCGTTAGCATCCCTTTTGAGTGGAAGACCTAGTAAATCTTGCAGATCTTCAATTTTAAGGCTCATCACACTATTCATTGAAGTCTTTTTCACTTCTCCATTTGCCCTGACAATTTTCAATTCATGGCTTGCTCTATCTGAGGACCATTTTTTAATTTTAGAGGCAGATGAAGTTACTAGGACCGATTTTATTGGAACAGGTGAAGGAATATGTTTTCCCAAGATTTGCCCAAGCGGCTCCTCTTGTTTGGCATCAGGATGCCCATACATAAGTTCATTTTCGATCCCGTCATTCCTTATATCATCTTCAAACTTTTTCGGATCTTCTGCATACATCTCTTTTTGTCTTTTGAGGTGGCTTCTAACAATTGAGGAGACATGCTTTGCAGATGGAAGTTTAGGAGGAGTAACCTATGAGCTGATAGGTAAATATTCATAGTTAGGCCTTTTGGGGACTGGGGGATCTATAGCTCTTAATGCTTCAAGTTTCTTGTAGCTCTCTATGATTGTTAGCTCATCCCACCTGGCCATGGATTGCATTGATCCGAATTTTGCAGCAACCGTCTCCTTTTCCATTCTTCTTAATTCAACTGCTTTTTGACCAACAGGTTTTCTACATGTACCCTAGTTGAGAGGAGTGGGCTTGATGTCTGGATTGAGCTTTAGCATCTCAATCGTTGTGATCTCTTCTAGGAGGCTTCTATAGTCTAACCAGAGAAGTGAGCTCTTGTGGCTCTATAAGGATTATCTTTTATAAACTCCAGATAATCTTCCCTTGAGAAGCCTTTTGACTGACATCTTTTGCAAAATCTTCAGGTCTATTCACCTTTGTGAATTCTGCAGACATGATTTACTAAGCCTCCTTATCATTTTTCCCTTTGCTTTTGAAAGCAGCTATCTTTTCAGACTATTTGATCTTTAATTCCAAGTACTCTTGTACATTTTTAGGCTTTTGATTTCTTCTGAGAGATGGAAAAGTAAGTTAGCTGATGTCAGTTGTGGATAAGAAAGATTGTATCTCTTTTGATACATTTTCTAACTCCTGTGGTCAAGTGTGGTGGTGGGTAGTTTCGTGGATGGTGATGTAATGGTGAGTGTTGTAGTTGTGGTAATGGATGGTTGAGATGTGATGGATATTTCTGTGGTGGTTGTGGTTTTGATAGGTGATGCAATAGGAGTTTCTTCATCATCATATTGGACAATGAATTTAGTTCTCCTGGTTCAGGTTTGAAGTGTTTGTGTGTTTTATGGTGGTTGTGGAAGTTGTGTTTTCTTTTATGGATGAGAAGTCCTTTAGGGGACTTCTGTGTTGATGGTAGTGGTAGTGTAGTTGTAACCTCTGTTGTTACTTTTGTAGTGCCAACAAATGTTTGAGTAATAGGAGCAGTGGTTTGAGTGGTGGGTGTTTGGATGGATGTGACAGTGGTTGGGATAGTTGTTGCAGCAGTGCTTTCTAGAACCTCTGTTGAAGAACCTTGGTTATATTGAATTTTCTTTCTTTCAATTATCTCTTGCACTGTTATCTGCATTTTAGCTCCCCTGGTATCTCCCTCTTTTCTTTCTCTACTGCCTTGGCAATCTCTTCTTGTCTTGCCTTTTTAAGAGTAGCAGTGTCAGGCCTTATTTCAGCCTTTTTGACCAGAGGTGGGAGCTTCCTCATACATTCTTCCTCCCCCTTTTTGGCATCATTTTCATATTTAGGGATAGTGAGAGTTTTACCAGTGTTTTCAAGGATAAATTCTTTGATGGCTTTAACCTCTACCTGAGTATCTTTGTACTTGGCATCCACCATTTGTCTTATGAACTCTACTTGCATGTTTATTTTTTCTGCAACTTGCTTTTGAAGATGTAAATATTGTTGAATATGTGCCCATATTTCTTTTGCAATGTCTGCATTTGATGGTGGAATTTTAGAGTTTTGTACCAAAGTCTTCATCATTTCTTTGATTTCTTCAACTAATGACTCCAACTTGGTGACTCTCTCCGTCAATTCAGGATAGTTTAATCCATCACCTAAGTTAATAGGATCATCTGAATTCCTACCAGAGGTGGTTGTACCTAGTTTTGAACTACGTGTGATGTGCTAAAAGTGGTCAATTAAAAACTAATTAATTTTAACCTAAACTAGACATGCTAAGTTTTATATTTATAAACTAAGACCCTCTAAAACCTAGACCACACAACCGGCAAGTGTACCGATCAATGCAGTATAGCCTAAGTAAGTCCGAGTATCGAACCCACGAGACTCTCTAATTACGTTTACTAGACTCAACTAACTTATCTAAGGCTGACTCGACTTAATTGTTTTTATGTTTGGGGGGGGTTCTAATAACCTAATGCAATTTATTAAAATGAACTAAGTTAACTAAAGCGGACGCAGACAGAAACTAAGACTAAGGACGAATTCAGATGATGGGAAAGACACTACCTAGACTGGAATCCTAGATTGTACTAGTAATGATTTATTAGGATGTTAATTATTATGGAACCGGGATCTTATTATGCTAAACCTATCGAGACACCGAGCAGGACCCCCGACCCTTCTCAAGAAGACACCTATGGAACTCTAAAGGCTGTTATGGACATCGGTTGGTCTAGACTCCCTCACGAGTTATCTGAGTGGTTTATGAGAGTACCCTAATTCGATCTACTCCCTCACATGCTATAAACCTAGGATAAAATTGGGTTCTCAATTTAACTTGTTGGACAATTGTCAATAGGGAAACTAGTTCAGACTCCTCACGAAGACCCTACCTAGCAATTTACTGACTTGGACCTAACAATAACCTCGCACCTCACAACTATTGAGATTAATAGAACACCTAGACTTATCTATCTATCAATTACCGCTTCTAAGGTATATTAGCCAATTAACCCAAAATATCACAATATAGAATTATAATCTAGCATGAACCTATTATATGGAAGACATCCACCAAGAAGCATACGAAGCAATAAACGACAATTAAACGAAGCTAAGCATGTATATACATAAAACCGATAATCAACTTGACTACTTTCATAAACAATCCATAAAATAATTAAACATCCATATAAAAATTAAAACTTTAATAAATCCATTCATCCAATCTAGGCAGTTTATAAAGTTTAGCTACACATCATTAAGAAATCAAGAACAAGTGTCATCACAAAGTAGCAAAATATAATCAAAGTAATAAACAAGAGAACTAGTAAACCCGGATGTTGAACACGCGAGCCAACACGATCCCAAGTCTTCACAACTTCAACCGATGTTTTGTCTTGCTCGATTATGCTCCAAAAGATGTCTGAAATTCGTCTAAAAAGCTCCCAATTCGTCTAGGGTTGTCTAGGATTGATTAGGGTTAAGTATGGGGCTTAAATGAGGCTTAAATATGAAGTTTTACGCACTAATCATCCAACACACTGCGCCCCGCGAGACATATAGTCCCTCTCCTCGCGGGTGACGAGAGGCTCGTATACTGAGAATACGGTTTCGACCATAACTTCTTTGTTTCAACTCCGTTTTCTTAACCGTTTTTGCCTATGGGTTCGCAATTCAATTCTCTATCTTCTCATCATATCAAATATCCATTTTCATTCCATGAGAATCCTTCACTAAGCCCAAACCTCCTTCCGTGTGCTCATTTCTTCAATGTTTCAGCCCGTTTTCACTCTCGGGACCCTGCAAAGCACACAAGACCCCATAATATATAAATCCAATGATAAAATGACACAAAAAAAGACTCAAATTATTATACAAACTAGACATGGAAACATATGTAATTTGCATTACATCAAGGTGCCTATTTTTCTTGGTACTGGGGACTTCCAACTTGTGGAGAAACTATTGTCTCAACAGTTGTTGCCTTTAAGAGGGTCTTAATGATGTAACCAATGTCCAACTATGAGAATATTGTCTTTACAGTTGTAGTAGCTGCCCCACTTGAAATACCAACAAGTGCCCCTTGGGACACAGGTGGTGTAGCCTTCTCTGCTTGTGGGATTTTAATGATTTCTAAACTTGACCTAGTCACTTGATGAAGAAGTATACTCTCTATGACTTGTTGTTAAGAGGAACTAGGTATATGCAAGTCAGTTGCATCAAGCAATTTTTGGAATGATGATGGAATTATTTTAGTGGGTGGAGGTGTGGAAAGAGAAGCAGCCTTAGGAGAGGGGCTTGAGTAGAGATATTCAAGTGAAATATCTCCCTCTTGATTTGGTTCTCTTGTGCTTATAACACTCTCATTTTTTAGGATTAGTGAGGAGTTTCGATAGGTGGAGATGTTTGTATCTGTTGTGAGGAAGTAACAGCAGATGTTTGCTGCATTTGTGTTACAGCAAGTTCCTCTAGCATCTCAACCCCAGAGATCCCTTCTTTTTGGTTCTACTTTTGGATTTGGGGATATGAATGGAAGTTGTTTTTTTGTGGAAATTTCTAGTGTGTGTTCCACAGTGCTGGGTTGTGCACCATGGTCACCGGGAGCATTGGGCTCAGTAGCAGATGTTGTAACATCGGTTGCTTGGTTTTGCAAAATATTTTGTTCACCCACATTTTCTTGACTTTTAGTCATCATGCGGGTAGAAGTTTCGTTTGAACGACTGTTAATTTCAGTGGCTTCACCCTATCCAAAGCTCTCTTCTCTTAAAACATTTTTCAGGTAAAAGCTTATCAATCAAGGATAAAGTAGAAAAGGATTGCAAGTTCCTCTCTTGATTGCTTTTATGTTTGCTACCAAATCCATAAATAGTGTCTGTGATAGCTTATAATATTAATTTCTCAAGATAGCATACCCCAGATACTGAGTTTTTAGGGGAATTTCATTAAAAATTGTGGTCTTTGCAGACAAGCAAACTAGGAGTGTATGGAAAAATAATTTCCTTTCTGGTGGGAACTTTGGTTTAAAAAGTGTTGCTCCCACCATTTGAGCTTCATAACCCCTTTCTATGAACTTATGTTGTAAGTCATTTTTGAGGAAAGTTTCCATACCTGCCAAATCCTGTAGTCTGAACATGTTGGAAATGGATTCTGAAGTTATCTCAACATACTCTTTATTGATGGTGGAGGTGATGAGGTAGGGTTTTTGTTTTGAAGCGGAATTTTTTAATCTGGCCAAAATTCCCTAAGGGTGGATAAATGGATGGGGATGTTTGCAGTGAGAATGTGGATATATTTGGATGAAGGATGGTGTCAATGATATTGTGGAAAACTGTCACACCGTGATTTCCCGATGGGCCCGGACTTGGGGTTCATGCGTGACAATTGATATTGATATTCACATTAAGCACAACGGAAGTCTTGGGATTATAAAATAATTATTACAAAGTAAAAATGTCCAAATGTTCAAAATAATATACAGAACGAAAGTGTACTAAAAGATCCATAGGCGGATCGAAATAATAAATGATTACATAAGACCACTAGGCTTTTTGCTTGGAGTCACAAATTCCAATATACAATTACCGAGTAGCTCCAGCCTATCCGTACTTGCTAACATGCGCTTAGTCTTTTGATAATACGTCAGTTTCACTAGTAAATACAATTAACCGACATGTTTTGAAAATCTTTTCAAAACCATTTTTATACCATTTGGTATATCATTTTCATAAATAACTTGGAATAAACTATATCTCTTGTTACCAGTATTACATGATTGTCAATACATATGGGGCCCTGAACTAAACTACGATACATGATTAACTGACACACCACTTTATTCCCCATATTTGGTAAGAAAAATATTTTATCATAGCATTAGCATCTGCCAGGTGTATGCCTACACCCCGTGCTTAGGACGTGGTCACTTGCAATTAAGTGAGCCGTGGATATCCAGGACACGGTCGCATTAACCCCCAATGTTTAGGTTATCAAGCATAACGGATTAAAATAGGTTATTTGGATTTTGGACAGATTGGTCATTGATCCCATACCTGACCAAGTGGTAATAATTTACCGTATCTCAAGCCTGTATAGGGAAAATAGGTTAAGAGTATTTACCAGAGCTTTATCTTTACAATCCAAAGATATATTAAGCACAGCCGTCTAACCAAAATGATTAACACAAGTGCAATTTACTGGAGGCTCTAGTCTGGAATGGACGGAACTATGATCCGTTAGAATGTTAATGGGTCTTATTCAAGTCCTATGACTTGGACCGATTAACTTATAATAAAATCGGTACGGTTCGCTAGATTAAGCGGAGACCGGATAGAATGTGGTTTGTACCCTCACGAGTAATACAACTCGTATAATATGGGTCAGACAATCACACATTAAGATTAGAACTGATTTGGAAAGATTTTGGCCCGATTCGGCTAACTTATATAAACTCAGGGCCGGCCCAAGGGTAAGTAAACCCAAGCAAGGGTTTTGGGCCACCACTTAAGAAAGGCCCCAAATTTAAAAAAGACTGCTAGTTTTTGAATATATATTTAAATTAGGGCATTTAAACATAAAAAGCAAGGTTGATTTAATGGTAAACTTCCTCTCTGTCTACAAAAAAGGCGGGGGTTCGAGACCTTCTTAGGCCGCTTTTTTCCTTTGTTATTTTTAAATACAAAGCCCAAAATCCAATTGGTACAAGCCCAGCAAAAAGAACCTTATTTAGTAGGCCCCAGATCTCTAGTTCGATTTGGGCCTTTAAAATGGTTGAGCCAGCCTTGTATAAACTAGGCTATATATGTCAACCTTATGCGCATAAGTGGCATCGGTGATCGAATGGGTCTATGTCAAGTCCATTATGACAAAACATGTTTAATATGGTGTTATATTAGCTTCAAACTTATATTACATGTTCATTATGTGTTAAAACCGTTTTATGAATAAAAAGGGCATTTTATCGATATTTAGGCATATTATATGGACTTGCATAAAAACCTGACAAATGATATGATCAAATGGTATAAACCCAGAGGGTTATTACATACAATAATATGATCATAATACAACTTCAAATCAGTAGCTAACTTAACTTAAACGGGTTAGAATTGAAAGTCAAAGAAGAAGTCAATTGTATGACTTTCAGTTGCGAACCGAGCTTTAAGCAAGAAATGACGGGTTAAACATGATCTAACATGTCCTAATATGTTATACAAACTGATATTATGTTAAAAATCAAGGTTTCAATACTTAGAGGTTCATTTAACATAATATACGAAAATCTGTGTTTTGACTTTTATTTTAGTAAAACTTTGACCCGTCATTTGAGCAACTTAACATGATCATCAGAAGGTGCCCTCATAGGGGATTATCACCTACATTATTACGATCACGTAGCCATGTTCGATTCGAACATTGGCTTGACCAAAATGGTCATAACCAAAAGTCAAAGAAAAAGTCAATTTGCTTGAATTTCGACCATTATCTAGCCTATAAATGAAATAAGACTAAGAGAGAACACTTACAAGTATTCAAGGCAGAGTTTAAACTCCAGAGAGGAGGCCTCTATAGATCAGAAGCACTCTAAGTAGATTAAGATAGTGAAAGTGAGAAAGGTGCAAGTTCAAATGAGCATGAAGGTGCCTATTTATACTTGATCAAGACTCACAAGATGATGTCAATTGTCCCTGATGCTTTGAGATGCTTAGGAGTGTCCTAGCAGGTATCAAAAGGAGGAGAGGAGTGGCAATTTTGCGAGCTAAGTGGCAGGAGCAGCAGGCTGCTGCTGCTAGCTGCATACTGTCAGTTGCACCCCTTATGCACCATAAGGGGTGGTGGCTTACGGTTCGTATGGACCTTAGCACGCCCATAGTTTCAAATACCTTACGGTCCGTAAGGCATAAGCCTTGCAGTCCATAAGGGACTTATCAGAAAACAATAATACTAATTATCAATGCCTTACGGTCCGTAAGGCATATGCCTTGATGTCCGTAAGGAACCTTCAGCAGCCAATATTTGGCATTTTGTCATAAATGACCCCTCCACATCCAAACTTCCACATTTTTATACATTTAGTCCCTCTCGTCCAAATAATTTAGCATATTTGAGAGTTGATAGGACACGTGTTACCATATTATTTGCTATGAATTTCCGAGGTGTTCCATCCTCACCCCCTTAAAAGAAATCTTGTCCTTGATATTTTATTCAAACAGATATAGGTACTTATGTCTCATATTTGCTTCAACCTCCCATGTATATTCTGGGCCCTGAAAGAAATCCCATTTAACTTTCACGATGGGGATTCGTTTTCTTTCGGAGCTTTTTAACCCATCGATCCTCGATCGATATCGGTTTCTCAATAAACCCCAGGTTTTCATCAATTTGCACATCATGGTGCGTCATACCTAGCAACTTATCGGCTAGACATTTCTTAAAATTTGAAATGTGGAACACATCATGAATTCTGTTGAGTTCCTCTAGTAGCTTAAGTCTATAAGCTAGGGAACCGACACATTCGATTATCATGAATGGTCTAATATATCCCGGGCTCAACTTGCCCTTCTTTCCAAATCGCATAAAACTTTTCCATGGTGATACTTTCTATAATACTTTGTCCCCAATTTGGAACTTAACAGGTTTTCGCCTTTTATCAGCATAGCTTTTCTGCCTATCACGGGCACCTTTGAGCCTCTCACGGATCTGTGTAATCTTGTCTGTGGTTTCAAGGACTATCTCAGGTCCTGATAGTTGGCTTTCTCCAACTTTAGCCCAACAAACGGGCATTTTACATTTTCTCCCATACAAAGCTTCAAATGGAGCGGCCTTGATACTTGTATGATAACTATTATTGTAGAAGAATTTAATTAGGAGTAGGTGGTTATCCCAACTACTACCTAGATCTATGACACATTCTCTCAGCATGTCTTCTAATGTTTGAATTGTACGCTCACTTTAACCATCAGTTTGTGGATGGTAAGTCGTACTAAAATTTAATCGCGTGCCCAAAGATTGTTGGAAACTTTTCAAAAAATTGAGACGTATACCTAGTATCTCTATCAGATACTATGGATACCAGCACTCCATGTAAGGACACAATATTGTCCACATATAATTGATCCAATTTGTCGGAACTAAAAGTTTCCTTAATTGGCAGAAAATGGGCTGACTTAGTCAGTCTGTCGACTATCACCCAAATTGGGTCATTGCCACGTTTGGTCTTTGGTAACCTGGTAATCAAGTCCATGGTTACCATTTCCCATTTCCAAGTGGTAATTTCAAGTTGTTGTACTAGTCCCGATGATTTCTGATGTTCGGCTTTAACTTGCGAACACGTCAGACATTTAGCTACATAGGTGGCTATGGATTTCTTCATACCCATCCAGCAGTAATTTCTTTGAAGATCCCTGTACATTTTATCTTCTCCAGGATGTACCGAATATTTGGAATGATGTGATTCCTGGAGAATTAGATCTCTGGGTCCTCCAAAAATAGGAATCCATATGCGATTATTTTATCATAGGATTCCATCATTTCCATGTGTTAACTGCTTAATAATTCCACCTAATCCTTCATTAGAAGCATTTGTTTCTAATAAGGCTTGCTTTTGAGCCTCTATTAGCTTTTCAATCAAGCTAGTCTGTAGCTCAATGCTTTTAACATTAACCCTAATTGGTTTAATCCTTTCCTTGCGACTTAAGCCGTTGGCAACAACATTTACCTTACCGGGGTGGTAACAAATCTCACATTCGTAATCGTTTAAAGTTTCCATCAACCGGCGTTGTCGCATGTTAATATCTTTTTTATTAAACAAATGTCGGAGACTTTTATGGTCCGTGTATATGATACACTTTATGCCATATAAGTAATGTCTCCAAAGTTTCAATGCAAACACAACCGCACCCAGTTCTAAATCATGGGTGGTATAATTCTTCTCGTGTATTTTAATTTGTTGTGATGCATAGGCTATCACTTTGCCTAATTGCGTAAGCACACAACCCATTCCTGTGTGAGAAGCATCACAGTACACGACAAAATCTTCAATTCCTTCAGGTAGTGTTAAGACAGGAGCATTGCTCAGTTTATGCGTTAGAATCTCAAAGGATTCTTTCTGTTTAGGACCCCAGTCAAACTTTACATTCTTATGGGTCAACAAAGTCAAAGGAGTGGCGATTCGAAAGAAGTTCTCAATGAGTCTTCTATAATAGCCAGCCAATCCTAAGAAACTACGGATTTCTGAAGGGGTTTTGGGTGTTTCCCAATTCATGATAACTTCAATCTTAGAAGGATCCACTTGGATACCACGCTCGCTAATCATGTGTCCCATGAATTGGACTTCGTGGAGCCAAAATTCACATTTGGAGAACTTAGCATAGAGTTTCTCCTGTTGCAGTAGATCGAGTATACATCGAAGATGTCTCTCATGATCATCCTTGCTGCGCGAGTAGATAAGTATGTCGTCTATGAAGACAATGACAAACTTATCTGAGTACAGCTTGCAGACTTTATTCATGAGATCCATGAATGTTGCAGGTGCATTTGTGAGCCCAAAAGGCATCACGAGGAATTCATAGTGGTCGTATCTAGTTAGAAATGCAGTTTTGGAAAATCTTCACTCTGGACATTTAGTTGGTGATAACCAGATCTCAAATCAATCTTTGAGAAGTAACTAGCTCCTTGTAATTGATCAGACAGATCATCAATCCTTGGTAAAGGGTAGAGATTCTTAATTTTAGTTTAATTTAGTTTGCGGTAGTCAATGCACATTCGCATTGAACCGTCTTTCTTTTTGACAAAAATAATGGGAGCTCCCCAGGACGAGGAACTCGGCTGAATAAAGCCTTTATCCGGAAGCTCTTCAAGTTGTGTCTTCATCTCCTTCATCCCAGTGGGTGCCAAACGGTACGGAGCTCTGGCTATAGAGCCGATCCAGGCAAAATGTCAATTCTGAACTCAACTTGCCTATCCGGGGGAAAACTGGGTAAGTATTCAGGGAAAACATCAGGATATTCTGAGATGATTGGAATATCTTTGATCTTCGGCTTTGGTTTGTCAATAGTTACTTGTGCCATGTAAATGACGCATCATCTTTTCAAACACTTGGATGCCTTAAGCAAAGATGCTTTCTCGGGCAATCCATAATGTTAATCTCCATGAATAGTGAATATATCACCAGCTGGGATTTAATTTCGATAAGTTTCTTATCGCAGGCAATGCGGGCTTGTTTTATGAGCTAACCAATCCATGCCTAAAACTATGTCGAATCCCACAAGATTCATAGGTAAAAGGTTAACAGGGATAGATTGGTTCTTGATGGATATATCGCATCCATAAAAAATCGTGGAAGCTATTTCTATGCTACCATCGGCCATTTTGACCTCATAAGTAATATCTAAGGCTCTTAAGGGCAGGTTTATAAGCATACTAAATTTATGGTCAACGAAGCTCTTATCAACTCCAGAATCAAATAAGACTCTAGCAAATATATCATTTACAAGAAACGTACCCGTAATGACATTCGCGTCTTTAATTGCTTCCCTCACAGTCAAGTGGAAAGCTCTAGCATTCAACTTCTTTACTTCCCCAGGTTTAGCACTTCCCTCAGTTGTACGCTTGGGACAATTAGTCTTTATGTGGTCTTTCTCACCACATCCGTAACAGACCACATTCTTCAAATCTTTACATTCATGGGACTTGTGGCCTGTTCTCTTGCAGATACCACATTGTTTCAATTGGTGGTCTGTTTGACACTATCCCCAGTGTCGCCTTCCACATGTCTTATACGCGGGTCTATCATCATCAGACCTTTGTTGGTTCTTATTAAAACCAAATTTTCCTTTCTTTGATTCTTGGAAGCGGTTGTCCTCACACCTCCTTTTCCAGTCAGTCTCAGTCTTGATTGATCTCAGTCTCACCTCAGCTTGAGTCAGGGAGAGAGATAGATCTACAACAGATCTAAAAGTAGTGGGTTTAGAGGCTTTCACCATGCCTTTAATTTTTGATGCCAAACCACCAATGAATCGCACAATGCGCTTAGATTCCGGAGTAATCAGATATGGAACCAATCTGGACAAGGAATTGTAGTCGGACACATATTTCCAACAGTCCATATTCTTCATAGTAAGAGTTAGAAAATCAGACTCTACCTTCTTGACCTCATGAGGAGGGCAGTATGTTTCTTTAATCAGGTCCACAAATTTGGACCAACTCATGTTGTACAGGGAAACTTTCCCTGTAGATTGTATCATGGCTTTCCACCATGTTAGAGCATCGCCCTTAAAGGACTGAGATACATACTTAATAGTAACTTTATCAGCACAACCACTGATATCAACAATTGTCTCCATTTCATCTAGCCACTTCACGGCATCAATGGCTCCCTTTTCCCCCGTGAAGTCTCAAGGTTTGCAAGAGACAAAGTATTTATAGGTACACCCTTCCTTAATATTTCAGGCTTCCTTTTTGACAACACGTTTCGGTTCACTCCTCTCATTCGAGGAATAATGTGAACTTTGAGATTTATGTGTGGAAGATGGAGGGATGGATGGGGTTTTAGAGTGAGTGGAGCCTGGTCCTTTAAAATTGCCGATGAAGTCAGCTATAGCTTTGCTGACTTCTGCAGCAATTAGGGACCGAATGTTATTTCCCTCGCCCTCGCGGGTAACATGCTCAATATTGTCACGCCCGCTATCGGCTCCACCAGAATTTTGGTTTGCCATAATATTGAAAATTGGACTATAGGCCAACAATAAATTATTGCTTAGTGCAATTCATTTAAACATTGCATTGAATGTTAAAATGGAAAAGGTCATCGAATTTGATGATTTGATAATGTTATTAGTCGTGGTCTCATTCGACCATTTGGGTGATAAGGTTTGGATATATATCCTCCACCTTTTTCGGTCAGTGTGTTTCCACATTGTCACACTGCCTATTTATAATTTAACATTACATTGAATGTTAAATGAAAATAATCATCGAATTTGATGATTTGATAATAATATTGTTAACCATGATCTCATTCGATCGTATGGGCTATACGGCTACATATGTCCTCCACCTTTCGGCCAGTGTGCCATATGGTCACATCTGCCATTAATAATTGTTATATTCGACAATAATTTATTTGCTCAGGGTAAATTATTTAACATTATATTGAATGTTAAATGGAAATGATTATTGAATTTATGTCTTAATGGTTTGAATATATATATTGTTAGCCGTGGTCTCATTCGACCATAGAACTTTAAGGTTTAGACATATGTCCACCACCTCTTTGGTCAGTGTGCTTCCTCATTGTCACACTCCTAGTAATAATTACCAATAATATAGGCTTGGCCATATGGCTGTCAAACCATTAAGAAGAATTTGTTGATTTTGGGCAGATCAATAAAGTTTGAATCAAATGTCGAGACAAACGCTTGAATAAATGTGAAAAGAAAAATAATTCAAAATTCTCAGAAAATAAAGAAATTTCAATACTTTTTCCAATATGGACTTTTGAAATGAAATTACAATACTATGTCCAAATGTGGACTTTTGGAATTAAATTACAAATAAAAGATAAAATTCAAAGCCTTCATTCGTCTTTCATTCCTTTGATGATTTTGGAAAGTTTCTTAAATATTTTGCTCGCCCTCTGCTCATTCTTTTCCGCTTGTCGTTGGATTTGTCCCGCTCATTCCAATGCTTGATTGATAGCCTCAAGTTGTTGATGTGGTTGTAGTTGTGGAACAACCAGGTATGAATATCCGAGGTTTGGATAGCCCGGATTGTGATTGGTGGGAGGAAATAGAGGCGGGTACAAGGCATTCTAAATGACCGCCTGTAAATAGGGGTCGTATGATGGAGCTGAATAATTATAATCCATAGGCGCTGCCATGTAAGAAGTGTCATATCCAGTCATATATGTATATGTAGGAATAGGATTGTCAAAACCCATAGGTGGTTGTTGAGGTGGCTCAACAATAGGTTCAGGATTAGAGGGTCCACCCATTTGTGGGTCCTCTGGATAGTTCGGTAGGTTGGGAGTAAAGGTGGGAGTGATCCTGACCATTACCCAGCATGCACTGACATTCGTGCTCTGGTACGAGGCTTCCTTGGTTGATGTGGTGGGCTCCATTGGCTCATCCTCTTGTGGAGGTGACGGTGTTTGAGGAGGTGGATAAGAAGGTGTGTGAGGGTTATGTTCAGGGGTATTGTAGAAAGTAAACTGATTAAAATATTGATCCCATTCATCGGGACCTTGATAAGGTGAACCTGCATAAGATGTAGTATCACTTGACAACTCGACAGGATGCAAGTTGGTTCCAGATGGTGGCATCTCAGGATCAGAGTCATCATTTTGTTGGTTTTGGCTAGCGGGAGGTGAATTTATGTATTGGTTTGGGTCAAAGGAATCATGGTGAGAATGATGAGAATGTGAATGGTGTGAGACCGAGCGTCTCAAAGGTTGGGAAGAGTGTGATTCACTCGAATGTTGGGGATGATCTGAGCTATGCGAGTATGATGGTTGTAGTCGCGATGGTCCTCCCCGCATGGGACCTTTTCCTCTCCCTCTTTGTCTTGGCGGCATATTTCACCTGTTAAATATCAAAATCAATAACATAACTAAATAGATATGAGTGGTCTTAGGTTAATGCCTAGACTCGGAGAAGTCTAAGGAATATGCAAATGTGATATTTGAGCATAGACAAAAAAAGGCTAGTGTCTAATTCGTTCAAACGTTGGCTCTGATACCAACTTGTAGGCTTTTTGCTTAGAGTCACAAATTCCGATATACAATTACCGAGCAGCTCCAGCCTATTCCGTACTTGCTAACACATGCTTAGTCTTTTGAAAATACGTTAGTTTTCACTGGTAAATATAATTAACCGACACGTTTTGAAAACCTTTTCAAAACCATTTTTATACCATCTGGTATATCATTTTCATAAATAACTTGGGACAAACTATATCTCTTGTTACAAGTATTACATGCTTGTCAATACATATGGGACCCGAAACTAAAGTTCGATACATGATTAACCAACACACCACTAATCCCCATATTAGGTAAGAAAAATATTTTATCTTAGCATTAGAATCTGTCAGCTGTATGCCTACACCCCGTGCTTAGGTCGTGGCCACTTGCAAATAAGTAAGTCGTGGATATCCAGGACACGGTCGCATTAACCCCCAATGTTTAAGTTATCAAGCATAACAGATTAATATGGGCTATTTGAATTTTGGACACATTGGTCATTGATCCTATACTCGACCAAGCGGTAATAATTTACCGTATCCCAAGCTCGTATAGAGAAAATAGATTAAGAGTATTTACCAGAGCTTTATCTTTACAATCCAAAGATATATTAAGCACAGCCATTTAACCAAAATGACTAATAGAAGTGCAATTTACGTGAGGCTCTAGTCTGGAATGGTCAGAACTATGATCCGTTAAAATGTTAACGGGTCTTATTCAAGTAATATGACTTGGACTTGTTAACTTATAATATAATCGGTAAGCGGAGACCGAATAGAATTTGGTTTGTACCCTCACGAGTACTATGACTCATATAATACGGGTCAAACAATCATACATTCTGATTAGAACTGATTTGGAAAGGTTTTGACGCGATTCGGCTAACTTATATAAACAAGGCTATATAAGTCAACCGTATGCGCATAGGCGACATCGGGTGATCGAATAGGTCTATGTCAAGTCCATTAAACCAAAACATGTTTAATATGATGTTATATCAGTTTCAAACTCAAATTACATGTTCATTATGTGTCAAAACCATTTTATGAATAAAAAGGGCATTCTTGTCAATATTTAGGCATATTATATGGACTTGCCTAAAAACCCGACAAATGATATGATCAAATGGTATAACCTCAGAGAGTTATTCCATACAATAATATGATCATAATACAACTTCAAATCAGTAGCTAACTTAACTCAAACGGGTCAGAATTGAAAGTCAAAGCAGAAGTCAACTGTTTGACTTTCGGTTGCGAACCGAGCTTTAAGCAGGAAATGACGGGTTGAACATGATCTAACATGTCCTAATATGTTATACAAACTGATATTATGTTAACAATCAAGGTTTCAATACTTAGAAGTTCATTTAACATAATATACGAAAATCTGTGTTTTGACTTTTATTTTAGTAAAATTTTGACCCGTCATTTGACCAACTTAACATGCTCTTCAGAAGGTTCTCTCATAGGGGATTATCACCTACGTTATTACGATCACGTAGCCATGTTCAATTCGAACATTGGCTTGACCGAAATGGTCATAACCGAAAGTCAAATCAAAAGTCAATTTCCTTGACTTTCGGCCATTATCTAGCCTATAAATGAAATAAGACTAAGAGAGAACACTTATAAGTATTCAAGGCAGAGTTTAAACTCCAAAGAGGAGGCCTCTATAGATCAGAAGCACTCCAAGTAGATTAAGATGGTGAAAGTGAGAAAGGTGCAAGTTCAAATAAGCATGAAGGTGCCTATTTATACTTGATCAAGACTCACAAGATGATGCCACTTATCCCTGATGCTTTGAGATGCTTAGGAGTGGCCTAGCATGTATCAAAAGGAAGAGAGAAGTGGCAATTTTGCGAGCTAAGTAGCAGGAGCAGCAGGCTGCTGCTTCCAGCTGCATTCTGTCAGCTGCACCCCTTACGCACCGTAAGGGGTGGTGGCTTACGGTCCGTAAGGACCTTAGCGTGCCCATAGTTTCAAATACCTTACGGTCCGTAAGGCATAAGCCTTGCAGTCCGTAAGGGACTCATCAGATTACAATAATAATTATTATCAATGCCTTATGGTTCGTAAGGCATATGCCTTGCTGTCCGTAAGGAACCTTTAGAAGCCAATATTTGGCATTTTGCCATAAATGACCCCTCCACATCCAAACTTCCACATTTTTATTCATTTAGTCCATCTCGTCCAAATAATTTGGCATACTTGAGAGTTGATTGGACACGTGTTACCATATTATTTGCTATGAATTTCCGAGGTGTTTCAAAAATCGTGTTCTTACCGTATTTTACAAGATACAACAAGTAATTATGGGAAGACTTCAATTCGAGAGCCATGGTGAGTTTTGGTCAAATCATTTGAAAATCTTTTAACATAAAATCTTTTGATTGATCACAGAGTTTGTTGGATGCAAGTTCGGAGTTTTTCTCTTTTGAAATGCTTTGATTTTGATAAGTTTTGGTGAAGTGGAAACTCTGTTGGAAGAGGGATTTTTATATGGTTAATGGAACAGGGATGGCAACGTGGCCAACGGTTACCTTTTCAGTCTACGTGGCAAGTTGTATTCGTTATGGCAAACCTCTATTCAGAACATGGGTACCTTTGAGGAAACCCTTTGAAAAAGAAAGATAAGGTATGCTTTCAAATTATCTATTTGAAACCTCTGTTGTGCTCAATAGATGTTTAAGTGACTAACTCAGTGGTTTGAACATCTGTTTGACATTTGGTCACCAGATGGCTGGGAACCCATGTTTGCAACCTCTGTTGAGTTAAACAGAGTTTTGAAATGAAACACAATGGTAGGTTTTGACAAACAGTGGATGTGTTTGACTTTTGTAGTCAAACAGTGGATGGTGAATCAGTGATTCTTTGTCTCAAACAGTAGTTAACCAAAGTTAAACAGAGTTTTGAACCTCTAAAATAGATGTATAACTCCTTTGAACGGAGTTTTGTTTTAGTTTATTTTATCAATCTTTTCTTTGCTTTTAAGACTGAAATTTTGATTTTCATGTTTTTTAACAACATATTAATGTTGCAAGAACCTTTTGGTACATTTTTGAAACAAATTTTTTTTCTTTTATTAGGATAAAGATATGTGTTAGGGTAACATCTGTTTGCGCTTTCAAATTGCCAACAAACGTTCCCTGCAGATAGTGATGAATGGGCCAATTTTGCAGATGATACAAAGCATTATTTACTTTGGATTTAGTGGTCTCAACCACTGCATCACCTCCTTGGGATTGGTCATTTGTCACCAGAATTTCAAACAGTTGTTTTTGGCCCTCTGCAAGCATTTTCACACTTGGGTCAACTGTTGGTTGACCATTCCCATTGAGGTAATTGTACCCATGACGGGTGTCTATTAACCCTTGGCTTCTGATGCATGTGCACTGTAACATCCGCCAAAAATGGCACCCGATTCGTTTGTAAACCAAATCCTAATCGAACTAAATAAAAATGAGAATTTTTATTACTATTTATTATCTTTAATAGCGACGAGCGTAAATTAATTAAAGCCGGTTCTAATCCACAAACCCGACCTCGACCATGCCCCGGAACATTACAAGCCGGTGTCATCTTGTTCTCGTCTTTGTATTCATCTCGCAAATGTCGCGAGTCTCACAGCCACACCACCTAGTCTCTGCGAATCAAACCCGCAACCACTACTCAAGGCGAACCCCGTTCCCCGCCATCGCTTAAACTAAGTTCATGGTTAGTCATCTCCGTGCACCGTGTACCAGGCCGTTACTTCATAACTTTGATTGTTCTTTTTCGTTCGGCTAATTGGGTAATGGTTCTGAATCTTGTTTGTCATCTATGTCTATAAATTTGGTTTGTTCGTTTTAGTACATACGACGTTGTTATCCGGCAACTAGGAACTGTTCTGTTATTCTTGGAAACAAAGTCTTGTCTCCTTTTTTTTTTTCCTAAACACTACTGTATCAATGAATTACAAAAATTTGAATGGTCAAGCAAACTTCATTTGATCTTATGTCGTCCATTTGTTATATTGGTTTTATGGATTAGGATCAAATACAAAGGATCCTAATTGTAAGAAGTGTAAGAAGGATTTATAAAGTGACAAGTGACAAGTTTCGGTTTTGGGTGGTGATGTAGTGGGTTTATGTTGTCGACAATGTCGGCGATGCTCTTCTTATCAGACAGGCATTAAATGCCCTTGTTATCTCGAAGATACCTTTCCTGCTCATATGCATAAGTCCCTTAAGAGACAAGTATTACTATTGGGCCTTAATCAGTTGGGCCTACATGATAGAAGCCCAAGACGGGTCAAGTTGGGCAACCAGTTGGCCCGTCGTCAGTATTCATGGTGATTGATTTGAGTTTGATAAAGTTAAATGGCTGAAAAGGAAGTACATGGAAAGAGAGAAAGATGAAGCGAGACTTCTCGGTATGGAGTCTTTAATGGTTCTACAATCTACACTTCTGCATGTCGTAAACCAGGATTCAAAGTTCTAAAATGGTGATGAGTTTAGTTATTTAAGTATACATATTAAAGGACAAATATAATAATAGAATATTTATATGAAGAATTGGTCATAAGTATAATATAATAATTTTAAGAAATAGAAAAATCACTTTCTTTACAATTTTTTTGTTGGAAAACAATATTTTTTCCCTAAGGTTTTATGTTACCTGTTTATCAGATACACCTAACTGATTATTCATATTAATGGTTCTACTTTTGAAAGTTGTTATGGTTGTTGTCTTAATTTTGATTAGAGTATACCTTGATAATTACACACAAGCCTTAAGGAATTGACATGGTAACATAGTTTTTTTCTTGCAAACATATAGTGTAATCTTTCACTTCTCGATCTTGCACAAAAGTTTCCTTTGAAATAGATATGTTTCCAACACAAAAATTTAAGAGTAAAAGAGCGTGAGAACCTATCTCTACTAACACTTCAGATTGTTTTATCAAAGAAAAAGAGCGTTTTTCATTAACCATTAATTTCCGTATTTTATATAGTGATACTAAAACATTCATAATTAGCATCCCGCCACAACGTGCGGGTTAACATTTACTCGTTTTATAACATTGATCAACTGTGTGATTATACGTATATAATTGTAGGTAACTATATTTATAATTGTGCATCATTATACATACTCATGTTGCATAATCTCTATGTCACACATACATATATAGAGATTATTTTAATGCTTGGAGTTAAACCAAGAAAATTGCCATTATGTTGCTTTTTCTCTTATTAAATAATTGTTTCACTTATTTTTTGAAACTCAAAAAACTTTATTATTGTTATGAATATATTTATTATTAATGTGGTTATCAACACCAAAAATAGATTAGCTTTCTCTCCAAGTTTTGTACACCTATATATACCACTATTGTATCTCATTGTAAATCATACCTATCAATGAAATATTAATTCTCCTTTTCTCTACATCTCTTCTATATTGTTTAGCTATTAGGCTTGTTGTTTCACAACACGTTATCAGCACGAATTGCTTTGGAAGTTGGATTGCTTCATCATAAGGTAAACTGGTACTACCTAATTAGCATATCATTATTATTTATTCTCTTAGACGTAAGTCATATTGTAGTTCAAAGAATTTTGGGTTAAGAGTTTTATGATATTTTACAATTAGTAATTAAATAAATATTTTGGAATATGGTTTTAAGTTTTTTTTTTACAAGAATTAAAGTTTTGTTTTATGTTTTCGACAAGGAATTAAGCAATTAGAGTTATAAAGGAAAATTAGATATAAACCCTACATAATATCTTATGGGATTTTGATTTACAAAATTCTCATATTTTGAATTAAGTTGTTTTGTTCACAATCGCCGATGAAACTATCTATCGGCAATGTTACTGTGAATTTTTCATTATGTTAAGACGTAATTTTACTTGGTCAATCAATATAACTATTTGATGAATTCAACCTTGATTGGTCCAATTAATTATTTGCAAGTTTTTCAATATATCTTTATATATTAAAAGGTATGTTTTATCATATGAATATTTAACTAATATATGTTGTTTATTTTACAATATATCGGATATAGATTGTATATTATTTGTGGATTAGATATCATCAATTTTCTTTTCTTTATAATGATAATAGATTAAAGAAAAGGTTGAAAAAGATAAACTTATATTTGTGTAAGGATAACTTATTTAGAATAGAGATATTTTTTTTATATTGGAACCAAATAACTGATTTGTTTTTCATCGAAGCGATAGTTATTATATGTATGAGAAAGATACTAATTATTTATGATTACTTTACTCCATTATGATGCTTATTTGCGATAACAATAATTGACTGAATATGTGTCCAATATTAAGAGTACACTGAATGAATTCATAAGATATATGCTTGTGATCGGTTATACAAAAAATATATATTTACTTGAAATCGATGAAACAGAACAACTTATTTTAT
Organism: Helianthus tuberosus; assembly: GCA_030545235.1. Classification (NCBI taxonomy): domain Eukaryota; kingdom Viridiplantae; phylum Streptophyta; class Magnoliopsida; order Asterales; family Asteraceae; genus Helianthus; species Helianthus tuberosus. Next base: position 59,966,169 of record CM060358.1, read on the forward strand.
TATATAATGCTTAGATGCACACATTGTTCACACCTTTAGAAAAACAATTAATGAACATACTTTCAGTATGTAGCCAGGTCATGATTTATTAGTGCCTAATTTTTATTTTAGAAAAACTAAAAGATTTAAAAGTAAAGGGGCATTATAATATCATGCTTTCAATTTTACGTTTACTTGTTCATTATAATAATTACGTCCTTTTGATTCAAAAGTTATAAGAGATTGGTTTAACCAAAAGTTTAGACATTATTTTTCTTTTGTTTGATGAAAAGTTGAAAATTTAGGTCAACTATTGATATGAGATTTGGTTTGTCTCAACATGATTTGTGTAAAAAGTTTTAGTTAAAATTCAAGTATGTATTTTCATATCCATGCATATATCTGTAATATATGATTCAAGATGTATGATTATGTAAATGAAGATTGGTTCTAAGATGCCATTTTATTAAAATAATTAACTTCTACATGAAAAGATGGTTTTAATATATCTATTGTATTTGTACATCAATCAATGATTGTACATCAATAAATGACATATGTTTCAAATCGATATGAGATTCATTAATATGCCTTATTTATTCACGAATATGAGATTCATTAATAGGTGTTATTTCATATCTTATATGTATGTTTTATATAAGTTTGTATTATTGACAAATAATTTTTATGTAATGCTTATATTAGTGACATATATTTTATGTAAGATATACATGTGATTTGATTATGCTATGACAGGTTAAAACATAAACTCATTTTTTTTATTTGTAAGTGTTTAAAAAAAAACTTATTTCACAAAGCCTTAATATAACTTGTTTTATATGGTGACGTCTTATAATGTCATGTATTATTATACTTTATATACAAACCTTCTATTCTATATGTTATGTTTATCATATAGATACTATTTAATAGAATAGTTAAATCAAAGTTGTGGTTTACTATCGATTTTATGAAAATGTATAGATACATTTAGACATGACACCTGAGGCGTCTCCCTGATATTCATTCAAGTTATTAAAGGTTGTAAGATGTTAGACCAATAAATCTTACATGACCTGGACATTGAAATACGGCTTAGTAATGATATGTGAGAATAAGTTTAATCATAAAGAAAACTTGATATAAGTTTTTCATTTGGCACGCCTAAGACATGCTTCTAAAGTAGCAATATCGTTAAAACGGTACAAAGGCTTGATATGATTTTATATTTGTATGGCTGAGAAAATAATGAAAAACCATGAAACTTGTTTAGTTTTACTCTGATCCATGAAAGGAATATTTATTGATCATTGTGATCGTTGACATAATTGATAAAATTTTAATGATAAATGAGATCGACCATCAGAAATTCAACGATGATTATAATTGAACACCACAAGTGGCAAATAAAGAGAGTGATTATAACATGGTGGTTTAAACTTTGAAGTTACGATATATTCTCTCATATCTTACGTTTTGTATTACATATGTGCAAGTAATACATGTATGATCATATATCAGAAGTTTATGAATTATTTGATTAGTTGGCATGAACGGTTAGACCACACCGTGTATTGATGATGTGAAATTTATTGAAGAACCAGAAGATTCTTCTTGGCAATTAAAAATGTTATGTTTTCTCTCAAGGGAACTTAAAACTAAAGTAGGGTTTGAATCCCTAAATAGTCTGGAATGAATAAATGATATATGTATCCACACATGATACCATTTAGTGTTTTTAAATCGATGCATCGTCTAAATGGTTATCGAATCCACAACATGAAGTTTGTGTGACTTATGGCTTAGCTAATGGGATAGCCAGCGCAATATTCCAGATTGCATATATTTATTTCCCAAGTTATTAATGATCATTGGAATAAGTATTGCACTTAATGTAGCTTATGTTCATATACAAAGTGTTTTGTTAAGACGATCGTTGAACGTATATGATTGATAGCAGAGCCAATAATCATGAGAGCACGTTTATGTTTATATATAAGTACATGTAATTTTACATGCAATAACATTAATTCACATCAAGCTAACATGTAATAGTTTCTCCCCATTATTGTTGGTTTTTGGTCAGGAACCAAAGATGTCTCTTCTAAGATTTTGGTTATGCGGTATATATTGAAATTGATCCACCACGACACACAACGATGGGACCTTAAAAGGTGGTTGGGAATATATGATAACGAATAGAGCCTTTCATGAGATATTTATTTACGGCTCAATTAATTGATATCCATCTCAATGGATTAACATTCCCAACATCAGGGGGAGATAAAAAGCAGTTGGAAAATAAATGAGTTAGTATGAATTATCATTGATCCTCAAAACTAAAAGTGTGAACCAGAAATTCAAAGAATAACTCATATACAAAGATTAGCGAATCTATTACCAGACGCATTCACTGACCTTAAAAAGGTGATTATGTCACATATACCAACTGCTAATGCTCCAATTAAGATGAGTGTCCTAGAAGGACAACCACATGTTTGTAATGAGTCTATTGCACGTCTGAAGCGTGGTAGACTAGTCGATTCCAATAAAAATTCCTCGAAAGTTGGAGCAACTAATTAAGATGGTCAAGTCGGGGTTATATTAAAAAGGTCTCCTGAAGAGACGGTAGACATGATGGTTCAAGAAGAACCTCAGGTACCTGAAACTAAAGAGATCTCGATAAGTTATATCATGTCTAAGAAATGTATGGAATCGAAATAAAAATCGACGTCGTTATACTTTTGTATATAATATAGCGCTTGAGATGATGAAATGACAAGGATCAAGATTTAAGATCTGCCTATGAATGAAAATACATAAATGATTGGCCAAAATGGAAAGACGCAAAGTATGGCAGAATTAAATTCTCTAATGAAATTGATAGTTTTAGGACCAATACTCCATACAACTGAATTTGTAAAGTATGTTGAATACAAATGGGTTTTTTTATGCGAATCATGTGAAAATCAAATTAAATGAGATAAGGAAAAATTGGTGGCACAAGGATTTTCGCAAAAACCCATGATTGGTTATAAAGAGACACATTCTCTAGTGGTGGATGCAATGACTTTCTAATATTTTATCTGTCTGGTAATATAGAGAGAGAATTGATATGCGTCGTATGAATGTTATGTATCACTTGATATTGAAAGGTCACATGAAAGTCCTGAAAGATTAAATTATGTAAGTCATGTAAAGTAAGTTCTCGAGAACAATGTGATCATTTAAACATATTCAGATTTGAAAAGGTTATGATTATTTTACATGTTGGATATAATTGGAACTCCTGATGAGTTTCTAAAGCTATTGAGTGCTTAAAATGTTAATTGAAACATCTTAACGATGTAATACTTGTGCACCAAGAAACATACATAGAAAACTTGTACCCGGTGATTGTGATATCTCAATAAATAGTGTACACGCATGGTACAATATGGATTTCGGAGATAAAAGCAAGTGTTCATGACATTTTTGCATATGATATAGATATCTATGTGTTAAATGGGAAAATTTTATGTAGCAAAACTTCTAAAGAGTGAAAGCACATGCATATTTGAATAAGATGGAACAAATTCCCTCATGGATTGATAATGCTAGAAACATTGATGTCAAAACCTTAAGAACATACTATATGAAGTTGACAAAATATGTGTGGACTAAAATAGTCGAGTCGAGTGTTGTACAACTCGAGCTATTCGCATAAAGAGGGATATAAGTTTGATTAAATTAGCCATGTTTTATCAACATTTTACTTTTAAAAGTTCACTATAAACGCAGTTTACAGTGATGATGTTTAGGCATCATCGAGAGAAACTGTCGAGCTTTTAGAGGGAGAATTTTTTTCTAATGACCTTGGCACGATCTAATTATTACTCGAACTGTAGTTCGAGTATATGCAATTATATTTTATCAATCACTCAAGTACATCTAGAAGATGATGTTGGGATATTTTAGTATGGACATAGTTGAACCTTAAAGTATGTTAAAGGTTGTTAAGTCATTTGTTATAAGAAATGCCTATTATCATCTCCTACCAAAGTAGAGATTCTCTTTCTAGTAGTACCATCATTAAATGCATGTGTGCACTAAAATGTTTTGCTAGCTATGTATGGTTATAATATCTTTCACTTGAGCTTATTGTCATGATATAACCTTTGTCAAAGGAAAAGACATTGGAATGAGTTCAACGAAATATTTCAGGTATAAACGATATTTGATTATATTTTGCTAATATATCAAAACAAGTTTGGTTAGTCTTGTAGATGCAGGAATGTAACTAAACACAGTCCTGGACATATGATATTTTTTGGGAAGGAAGCACCTAAAGTCTTATTAGAAGATTATACAACATTGCTCAACATAAAGGATTGCACATTAAGGGATCGAGCGACAAATCATTGACTACAAAAGCTTTGATCAACTTTCAAGGAAGATGGACACACGTCACTTAGAGGATACATGTTAAAATGAGGGGGAGACTTATTTAAGTTGCACTCTTTTTCCCTTGACTAAGTTTTGTCCCATTGGGGTTTTCTTAGTAAGGTTTTTAATGAGGCAACATAACTAATCTAGAAGTATCAGGGGGGACTAATGCGCATTACACGCTGCACTCTTTTTCCCTTAGCTATGGTTTTGTCCCACTGGGTTTTCCTAGCAAGGTTTTTAACGAGGTAGCATCAAGCGTATTATGTTGATAACCAAGGGGGAGTGTTATGAATATATTTATTATTAATGTGGTTATCAACACCAAAAATAGATTAGCTTTCTCTCCAAGTTTTGTACACCTATATATACCACTATTGTATCTCATTGTAAATCATACCTATCAATGAAATATTAATTCTCCTTTTCTCTACATCTCTTCTATATTGTTTAGCTATTAGGCTTGTTGTTTCACAACAATTATTATTATTATTAAATAATCATACTATAAAATCGAGATTTGTAATCTTTTTAGTTACAAGTATATAGTATTAGCATGCGAAAAAAAATCGAGATTTGTAATCTTTTTAATACAAGTATATAGTATTAACATGCGAAAACTGCTAGTGTGCCATTATATTGTGCGGAAACTATGTTGGTTTACCATTAATATAACTCTATTGGTTACAAGTTTAGGTTTATTAATATAACACGCCAATGATTTAATATAACATAACTATATGGTATAATACCATAGTCATATGGCATAACAACATGCACACATTTATACCATATAACTATATTTTTTGCATGCATGCATAAAGATACACAAACACCCATCATCTATAAAACAAAGAATGTATATGAAGAAACACTGACCTTAACGGTAAGCTTCGGTTAGGATTTCAACTCTTTGGCGATCTGAACAGCCAATTGCAAAACAGAACACCGTTAGGACTCGTTACAGGAATGGGGTTATTCCTGTAACCACCCCCCGGCGTGAGAATAAGTCTCGGTTTTGGGAGTAAAAAATATGTGTAGAGAGAGAGAGAGAGAGTAAACGAGAGCAGAATGAATGCATAACTTTGACGTTTACCTCTATTTATAGTTTACCATTAGGGTTTCCCCTAACTTAGGATGGGCTCTGATAAGTTAGGGATTTGCATGATCTTCCCAAAAGTTTGGGGATTTGGTTACGTGGTTTATCCATGCAGAATGGAACATTCTAGAATAAACATGTGTAATTAAGTATTTGTAATAAAATAATAGGTGATGACCGGGTCGGGTTGGCCGATCCGGGTCATACCTCGTCATGTCCCCCCAGTCTGAAGTTATGAAATGGTGTTCATGAGATCAGACTAAAAAAGGAAAAAGTCAAAATTCCCCCTTTAAGTGTAAGTTTCTCGAGTGGGGTACCATTACTTTTTTTGAAAAATGGCGGCGATGGGAAAAGATGTGACAGTTAGGTCGTCATTAGGATGACAGTTGTACCTCCCCTGTCTTGAGACGCGTTCCCATCCGTTTGCCTTTTTGAATTCGAAATGTTGTGATCCCTTATAAATAGGTTTCCCGTTTAGGATTTTGAATTCCATTCCTGTCTTTGTTCACAACCTCTTCACTTCTTCAATTTCTTGATTTAAAAAATGGCCTCCAAAACTGGCGAATCGTCTTCTGCCCAAACAAGTTCTGATGCATTGTATTGAAAATGGGGACTTGTATCGTACAACAATCTTGTACAAGAGTACAACATTAGGCGGGAATGGAACCCGGTGCTGCCGTCAAAACACACATGGCGTTCCCGTTGAAAGAGGGCAAAATCACTCTTTTCAGTGATTTTTTCAAATTTTGCAATTTCCGGTTGCCAATCACCAAGTTTTGTAAGTCTGTTTCTCGACCATTATCCCATTCACATCTCCCAATTGCATCCGTTAGGGTTGGTTAAACTTCGTCATTTTGAGTTTGCTTGCATAGCCCTGGGTCATATCCCTGAGATTACTGTTTTTAGGGCTTTTTTCGTTCTCGTTTGGAATTCTCCCTTCTTTACTTTTGATGGGCGAGACGTTGATGTGTCTTGTCTGAGGGACATCCCTACCAGTTCTAGGGATAAGGAATGGAAGAAGAAATTCTTCTACATTGACGCCAGTGTTATCCCCGGGGAAATGCAGTGGAGGGAAATGGGAGTCAAGGACAAGTTTAAGGACGACGGTCCCCCTGCTGACGCTTATGTTGAAAATGCTCTGTTTAAGAGGTTGTGTTAACGCCCCTCCGAGTGCACAGTGATCCCGGAGGGGGCCCTGGTGATGGCGGGGATGAGTTTGTTATGGCGTGATATCAGGTTGTACCCTTCCTTCCAAAGGGATGATGAAGGTATGTGGCCCTTTGCTTTGGATTTACTCTGCTAGTTACACTTGTATTAACTTGTATAAATGTGAAACAGCCAAGTGGAGTTTGTTTGATTTCGTTGATCCCCCTCAGAACGCTCCTTTGCGGGCCGCGAACCGCGTGCTTGGGGAACAAGAACCCGACGTGCTGAAGATCCATCTTGAGCAATTTTTGATGCCCGCCGTGCTGGCGGATCCAACTGCTTATATTTCTCAGCCTCCCCCCAGCGGGGGAAGTAGTGTTTCTGCTGTAGAGATGAAAAAACCAATCCGGGTGAAGGTTACCAGGAGGAAATACATGGCCGCGGGGGCCACTACTTCTCCTGTGGTGGTTAGCATTTCTTTGCCCCCAGGGGGTGCTACCGCGACCTCCGCTGCTGGTGATTTAGTGAGTCCACCACGCCCGTAGAAAAAACGTAGAGTTATCTTTGACTGCTTTTCAAGCAATGCAGGCCGCCCATGCCTTACCCACTGGTAAGTGACTTTGTTTGTCGATGTAAGCATTAAATTTCTAGGTTCTTGTGCTGAATATCTGAATTGATGCAGGTTCTACTGCTAAGGCCCAGGTTGAGGGTGTGTTCTCCATGCCCTTAACATCTGGGAATGTTGTGTCTTTCGATGCGGGCGGGCCAAGCCTTTCAGATCTTATATCCCAGGCGAGTGATGCCGCTGTCAGCCCCTCAATGTCGCCTCCTGTGTTTACAACTGCTGTGGCTGTAACAACCAGTCCAATTTCTACACCGCTATCTTCAAGTGCCACCTCCATGTCCCTGTTTGACTCTCCTATTGGCGTTTTCGCTGCATCTGAAAAGGAAATGCCTACAGTGTCCGCTGCTTGCGAGGCACCCAGTGCCAGAGATACCGCCGTAAGCGATGTTGGGGGGTCCAGCAACGGTTTTGTTCATGATGGAGCCCATTTGGGCAATGATCTTTACCTGCCCACCATTTGCTGGGATCCAAATGCTCTGGACAAACGCTATCAACCTAAGTGGAAAATAGCGGAATCATCCAGGCTGATCTTTCCCCAAATGCTCTTAGTATCCAAAACCTCTCCCAGCTTGTCCCGGTATACCGTTGCAATCCCCCGCGGGATGGGGAACTTCATGAACCCCCGCGCTGTGGAAACTACAGGTCTAGTTTTCCAAGGGTGAACCTTCCAATGATTATATTATGGTAAGATTCAGCGCGTACCACAAGAAACGTGAGTAGTATGTTCCTTTCCCGGGGGCGTGTCCGAATGTTACTGGAAAGGTAATTTGGCCGATTGGATCAACCTTTTCACCGGTAAACCCCTTAATGGGGGCGTGTACCGACTCGAGCAATTTTCTATCTTCTGGTTGCATCATGTTGAAACAATGCCCATAGATTATGTCATTGTCTTCAGAGCTTCCTGTGTCTACCAGGATCCTTCGCATGTTGTAGTCGCCTACAGCGGCAGATATGATGAGGGGATCTGTGGTGAGGTGTAGATTCTCAACGCGTGGTTCGACCGTTATAGTAGCCAACATCCAGGGCTCGAGCGTGGAGAAACTCCGCTTTGCTCCCTTTCCCTTATCGGCATAGACCATGTTCAGCTCCCGCTGTCTCTTGCCCGCCCCTTTGTCAGCGTATTCTTTGTTAGGGGGCGGACCCTATTTTATGTCTCGAACTAGGTGAGCCAACTTACCCGCTTTAACAGAATATTCAATTTGCTTCTTCAACCGATAGTATTCATTGGTATCATGGCTGTTGCCCTTGTGATATTCACAGTACTTGCTGGTGTCTTTGTTGGGCGCGTCCTTCAGCGGCTTGGGAGGGTTAAACTTCAGGTTTTTCAGAGGCCAGGATTTCTGCTGGCGTTTTGCTCAAATTAGGGTAATCAGACTTTGGCTTGGAAGAGGACTCGTTTCTTGAATATAAGCTCATGGATCTGTCATATCGCGAGTCTGATCTATCACTTTTTTGGTATATGTCCCCTCTGCCTTTGCCCTTTAAAGAAACACTGGTTAATCGACCGGAATCAATTAAACCAGGGGGTTTGGTTCTGCATAAAAGGGTTGGCTCCTTCTCATTTTGGTTCGGGGATGACTGATCTTCTTCTCTTCGCAGTAACTGCAAAACAACCACCGTTAGACTCGCCACGGGGGGAATGGGGGTTCTCTCCGTGACCACCCTCCGGCGTGAGAATAAGTACAGGTTTATAAAGAAGAAGAAGAAGAAGAAGTATATGTGAAGTGAATGTAACTTGAAGATTATACCTGAATTATCCTTCTATTTATAGCCGAAGTTTGGGCGGGAAAACTTGTTGGTGAAATGTTGATGGAAATAGCATTTTCCGTTAGCGGTTATTTTTCCCTCCATTAATCTCTTAACGAGTGTGAGAGCACACGGATCGTGATCTTGATCAACGGTTAGGGTATTGCCTCGTGGAAAGTGGGTAAGTGAAGATCTCTCTTCAATTCCATGCCATCATCGTGACTTCAAGGGGGCCTGGGATGATGACACGTGGCCAGACGGTTATAACCGTCTGGTGATGCATGATAGAGTCTTCTAGAAGGTTACATCTGTAATCCTGTGTGGCTCCTTATCGTGTGACATCAGTGAAGTAAATAATATCCAAGTCTGGATACTATTTATGCGGGAGTGCTTGTCAGGATTGTTATCCTTATCTGCTATGGAGACTGGCGCGAGGATTTGCTAATCCCCTTTTGGCGCGCAGGTATTGCTTGTTGTTTTTCCTCTAAGTTCTCTTTGTAGGACCAGTGCGTGGCCGCGCAAGGTCTAAAGAGGGTTAGGAGAATGAGGTGGTGGTATGGTCCCAAGTGCTTGAAGCAAGTGTAAGTTTCTTCTTTCTGTTTGTAACTCTTTAGAGGTGTTTTGCGCTTTTCCTTATTTGTTTTTCTTGTTGTTTGTATAGGTTGCTGAATCAGTGCTGAATTCTGAAGAGCCAGACAAAACAGATGCACGCTTGTTGGTTGTTGCGCGAATTGATGGATACGCCCAAGGATATGCGGAATGCTCGCACCATGTCGTTAATGCTTTGAAGGTTGACTGGGATACTAGCAGATCCGCTACTCATGGTGTTAATACCGATGCCGCTCTTGCTACTGTGAAGACAGAATTCAACAACTTACAACTCCCTGTCATGGATCTCATAAAAGTTGCGTCGCAGTCTGAAGACCATGTAGCGCAACTAAAAGAAATCTTCCCAGATGGAGAAAATGAAGATGAAGACCAAGCGTAGGTTTTCTTTTGTGGTTGTATGAACAATTTGCTTGTAGTTTTTTGGGATGTGGATCCCTGTTTCTTCAATGCGCTGCCGCGCAAGTAACTTTAACTAATACATTGCCGTGTAGATTGATAATTTTTAAGGCGTGTGGTGCGCCAGTAGTAGTATGATATGTGTTTTAGCTTACAATATTTTGCATGAGTACAATTGCTTTGATTAGTTAAGGCGAATAAAGGTGGTATAAAGCTCATGTGTGAACATAAGGTCTTGCGCGATGTGTGTGATCGCTGACCGCTCATGAGACTTGAATTATATCTACCATAATGTTTTTGCGTTTACCAAAAGAAATTGCATGCACTTTGTAAAAAAACACAGAAATAATAGAAACTTTGTTTTGATTTAAGATAAGGCACAGAGGCCATGGTACAAAGTTCACGTTAGGATAATTACATGAAACTTAACTTATACTATAGTCCTTGACCAACTTGCGAGGAGACTATAGAACTGCTGTTTAATTCTTCGCTTTCTTACTCGGGCCCTCCTCGCCATGAGTAATTTGTTTTATCTCCTTGCGCACATTCTGCAACAGGTGAGTGAGCTCACCGCTTTTAAGCGCTTTTTCGATTTCAGTGCGCAGGGAGATACCGTTGTTGGTAGTATGACCATTGTCTTTGTGATAGTCACAGTATTGACTTGGGTCTTGGCCGCGCTTATTATTCATAGGTGGAGGTGCCTTGAACTGGTAGTCCTCCGTGCTCAAAACCTCCGCGGGGGTTTTGGTCAGAGGAGTCCACTGCCTCTCTCTATTTTCCTGCTTGGTCTCTCTCTGTGTAGTGAGCTTATTGATGGTAGCTCGCACGTCTTCAGAGGAGTAGTTCCCTGAGTCGCGCCAGTTCTTTTTAAACTTTTTTTCGCTGTTCGAGCCTAAGTCTGCTGGGCGACTGTCCGGTGGTGGTGGTCTATTGGTACTGAGGTTTTTCTCAGTCTGGGCATACACCTTAGCTGCCGCCATCAGCTTCTCCCAGCTTTTTGGTAACCCCTCCGTTCCAGACAAGACCTTTATCATGTCGTCACATCGGACGGCATACTTAAACTGAGCTCTGATCAGGTGCTCATGAACATCTCCTATCTCGAGCACTTCTTTGTTGTAACGTGTGATGAAGTCTTCCAAACTCTCACCATCGCGTCGCCAAATATTCATGACATCTACAGTATCGCGGATAAACGGCCTCTGTTGACTGAAGTGAACTAGAAATTTCTCTCGCAGGTTTACCCATGATGTTATTTTTCCCACAGGCAAGTAGTTGAACCAGAGTCTCGCAGCGCCTGTAAGAGTTTGAATAAACAGATGACACCACATCGGTAAAGTCCATCCTCCCACCAATCCTGCACTAGTGAAGACCCGAAGATGGTCATCTGGGTCTGTCATGCCATTAAACTTGCCAACATTGGATGGGAGTTTTGCTTTCTCTAAGGGAGCCAAAGCTATTTCGCTGATGAACTTGGAATTTTTTGCTGCTTCCGCCGAGCGGTAGATCAGCTTACAATCATGTTCAGCTTCAGGATTGTAAATCGCGCGAGGTTTACAACTTTTGTAGTTCGGTTGTAACCGGCTAAACACACTTGTACTGTCTCCTTCATGGTATGTTCTATCGTACTCCCTGGTGTGGGTATCCCGTGAAGGGCCCAACCTGGAGTGAACTGACTGTCTTCGATAAGAGTGGGACTCATTATGATATTCTTTTCTTCGATTTTCAGATTGAGTATACTCATATCTCGCTGGAGATCTAGAGTAAACTTCAGTGTCTTCTACCTGAACCCGTGATGGTCCATCATGCTGGGAAACATGAGGTACTGATGGTGCTCGAGTACGGGATACAGGCCTTCGTGATTGGGTAGGAGGAGCAGTTTGTGCATAGAGTTGTGCATACACAAAATTTAATGCTCCCTAAGATCTGACATACCAGGAGATAGGGGTTTCTCTAGGAGGTAGAATTGAGCTTATTGGGATTTCAGGCTGCATCCCTGGGGTGACAGGGTCATTCGGATGATTATCAGCGTACTGAACTTCATTATTATCCTAAGCCTCTTCCACGATCCCTTCAACTAGGGTATTATGAGCGAAATTTGCCCAAGGGCCGGTTTGACGATTCGTCGGGGTTTCTTCCATTTGGAAAACGGAAATGAAAAAATGAATCAAAATGAGAAGAAATGAGTGAAACTGAGAAATCGGTGGGCGCCAATGAAGAAACACTGGTTAATCAACCGGAATCAATTAAACCAGGGGGTTTGGTTCTGCATAAAAGGGTTGGTTCCTTCTCGTTTTGGTTCGGGGATGACTGATCTTCTTCTCTTCGCAGTAACTGCAAAACAACCACCGTTAGACTCGCCACGGGGAGAATGGGGGTTCTCTCCGTGACCACCCTCCGGCGTGAGAATAAGTACATGTTTATGAAGAAAAAGAAGTATATGTGAAGTGAATGTAACTTGAAGATTATACCTGAATTATCCTTCTATTTATAGCCGAAGTTTGGGCGGGAAAACTTGTTGGTGAAATGTTGACGGAAATAGCATTTTCCGTTAGCGATTATTTTTCCCTCCATTAATCTCTTAACGAGTGTGAGAGCACACAGATCGTGATCTTGATCAACAGTTGGGGTATTGCCATGTGGAAAGTGGGTAAGTGAAGATCCCTCTTCAATTCCATGCCATCATCGTGACTTCAAGGGAGCCTGGGATGATGACACGTGGCCAGACGGTTATAACCGTCTGGTGATGCACGATAGAGTCTTCTAGAAGGTTACAGCTGTAATCATGTGTGGCTCCTTATCGTGTGACATCAGTGAAGTAAATAATATCCAAGTCTGGATACTATTTATGCAGGAGTGCTTGTCAGGATTGTTATCCTTATCTGCTATGGAGACTGGCACGAGGATTTGCTAATCCCCTTTTGGCGCGCATGTATTGCTTGTTGTTTTTCCTCTAAGTTCTCTTTGTAGGACCAGTGCGCGGCCGCGCAAGGTCTAAAGAGGGTTAGGAGAATGAGGTTGTGGTATGGTCCCAAGTGCTTGAAGCAAGGTTTTTGGAACCTTACCCCTTCATAGAGTTTCGATGCTCTCTATCGTCTTGGTTTTTCTGTGCTTCCTTTTTTAGTTGGCTGCGTGACTGACTGCCACAGTTTTTTCTTGTGTGACATACACCTTGGCTATCCTCAGGATTTCATCTATGGTTGAGGGCACGCCATCCCTTCCATAGAGCGTCCTTAATAACTCATCATCGTTTACTCCTTGTAGGAAAGCACCGCAGGCTAGATCGTTTGTGATACCTGGGATCACCAAGCTTTCTTTGTTAAATCTAACGATAAAACTCTCTACCGTTTCATTGTCTCGCTGACGAATGTGAAGGAGTTCGTTTCGATCCTTCGTGTGTCGTCTCTGTTGACTAAATTGCAACGTGAATTTGGACTCTAAGTCTTTGAAACTATCGATTTCCCAATAGGTAGACTGTCCCACCATACCCGTGCTGCCCCTACCAGCGTTTGTACAAACATCTTGCACCAAAGAGGCATGGGCCAACAGGCTACTTCCCCGGCACTCTTGAACAGGTTAAGATGGTCGTCAGGGTCGCCTAAACCATCGTATTTGCCCACTGTCTGAGGCATCTTGGGTTTTTCCTTAATTGGGGCCTCAGCTATTCTCCTTGTAAACTTGGACTTGAAAGTAGCGTCCACAGGTTTGTAAGGCCTGGTGAGGTCGTCGTCTTCCACATTAACTGGCTGTATTGGTTGAGTTGCCACACCCTGGCTGGTCCCCTGGGTGATAGGGGGCTGGGCTGTGGTGATATTGATGCTGAGCTGTGACCCCTGTTTTGAGAAAAACAGGGTCTTGGTGTGTCGTAGACCGGTTCCGCCATAGGCGGGGATTGGCCATAAGTTGGTTGTGACGTTGGGAAGTTCCACCAGGGTGGCATGTAGGCCGCGTATGGCTGTTGAGAATAACTCTGTGCTGTCATCTGAGGTGGATACATCTGGTTGTTGTATGGAGCCATGTACCTGTAAGGAGGAACATAGTAGTAACCTGGAAAATAAGCTTGATTCCCAGGTATGACAGGAGCATTCATGACTCCAGCAGGCATGATCACTGGCTGATGGGGTGGCATGGATAATGCTGTTGTAAGTGCTGCCGAGTATAACGGCGGCATGGCGTATGTAGCCGGCGGCTGATAGTATTGAGCCATGCTCATCTGCTGTGTAGTGATACTTGGACCCGCGGATGTGATAATGGGCATAGTGCTATGATGTATAGCCTGTGCACTTGCTTTCGATGCCGGGGTGGAGACTATGGTGGTCGCTGTGGTTGGTACCACTGGTCGTAGCTGCCAGGAGGTGTACGAAAGAGGGTCTACTGCTTTCGTCCTAGAGGGAGCGACTGAGAAGCTTGCAAACCCCGGTGGTGGTGCTTCTGCTTCAAACTCCTGGTCCAGAGACCTGGTTACGGCGGGTGAGACCGGCATGGTAGTGTCCACAGAACTTGTTACCAACAATGGGTTGCTGGTTATTACTGCTTGATTTGGTGTTACTGTCGTGTTCTGATCGCTTACCATTGGGTCTAAGTTGCTGTTGTTACTGAATGGTCCCACGGATGGCGCCAATGAAGAAACACTGACCTTAACGGTAAGCTCCGGCTAGGACTTCAACTCTTTGGCGATCAGAACAGCCGACTGCAAAACAGAATACCGTTAGGACTCGTTACAGGAATGGGGTTATTCCTGTAACCAACCTCCGGCGTGAGAATAAGTCTCGATTTTGGGAGTAAAGAATATGTGTAGAGAGAGAGAGTAAACGAGAGCAGAATGAATGCATACCTTTGACGTTTACCTCTATTTATAGTTTACCATTAGAGTTTCCCCTAACTTAGGATGGGCTCCGATAAGTTAGAGATTTGCATGATCTTCCCAAAAGTTTGGGGATTTGGTTACGTGGTTTATCCATGTAGAATGGAACATTCTAGAATAAACATGTGTAATTAAGTATTTGTAATAAAATAATAGGTGATGACCGGGTCGGGTTGGCCGATCCGGGTCATACCTCGTCAGTATACTTGATCTATTCTCATTATCTAGACAAGACTCGTTTTGTGCTCGCTAATCTCTCTTTGTAATTATTTTTGGACTACGTACGTTTCACATGTACTTTTTAGAATCTACCGAGAAAGATTTTCTGCTATAAAATGTTGGAAACAATTTATACTAGAAAAACAAAAAAAACATGATTGTGTTGTGAAACAACGGCCTACTATCAATCAACGTACATATATATAAACATACAGAACAAGGACTAGAAAGTAAGAAAGAGAGAACAGAAGAACTCATTCTTATATTCATTGAGTGTCCAATACCAATTACATTCATAACATAAATATATGGAGGTTACATATGTGGAGAGTCACCACATTATGATGCATTCATAACACTCCCCCTTGACTATCCACATGTTGAAATATAATAGTCTACTGTTCTTTTAATACGCTAGGTGATGCTGCCTCGTTAAAAACATTCCTAGGAAAACCCAGTGGGATAAAACCATAGCTAAGGAAAAAGAGTGCAGCGCGTATTTCCCCCTGATACTTTTGGATCAGGTGTGTTGCCTCATTAAAAACCTTACTAAGAAAACCCATTGGGATAAAACTTAGTTAAGGGAAAAAGAGTGCAACTTGAATAAATATCCCCCTTATTATAATATGTATCCTTTAAGTAAAGTGTGTCCATCATCCTCGAAAGTTGCTCAAAACTTTTGTGAATGATTTGTCGTTTGAAGCCTTGAAGTGCAATCCTTTATATTGAGTAATGTTGTAAAATCTTCTTGTGAGACTTCTAGTGCTTCCTCTTTAGGGTATCGACATATCTGCTTTACCATTCAAATGTCTCCTCATTGGACATGTGTTATATCATGTTGATAAATTCAAATAAAAAATATATATTATCATGCATAGCTAGAAAGTTAAGTTAATGCACAATTGCACTTTAGCCATGGTACTTTTGAAATGAGAATCTCTACTTTGGTAGGAGATGATAATAATCATTTCTTATAAAAAGTGCCTGAACAACCTTTAACATACTATAAGGTTGAGCTCTCTACATACTAAAATGTCCCACCAACATCTTCTAGATGTAGTTTGATAGATGAATAAAAGTATGATTACAAATATATTCGAACTGCAAGTCGAGTAATAATTAGACTGTGCTAGGGTCATTAAAAAAATCCCCTTCTAAAAGCTCGCCAGTTTCTCTTGATGATGCTTAGACATCATCACTGTAAAATTGCGATTATAGTGAACTTTTAAGAAAGAACATTTGATAAAGATGGATAATATATAAAACTTATATTGCTATTTATCAGAATATATCATGAGTTGTACAACACTCAACTTGACTATTTTATTTCATACTATCTTTAACTTTATAAAGATACATTCTTGAGGACTTCAAATCAATGCTTCAGGCATTTGCAATCATATACATACTTATTTCAACTTTGAAAAACAACGTATGTGCATTCACTCTTTAGGAGTTCTATTACATATACCTCCTCATTGATTTCTATATCATATGCAAGGATGTCTTGAATATTTAATCCATATTGTACCATGCTTATACATTGTACATTAAGATGCCATAATAACCAGACATAAGTTTTCTATGTATAGTTATTGGTGCACAAGAATTACATCCTTAAGATGTTTCAACTAACCTTCTAAGCACTTAAATGCTTTACGATACTCATCAGGAGTTCCAATTATATTCAACGTATTCAAATATGAATTTGTATACAACGATCATATTGTTCTCGAGAACTCACTTAAATTAATTTTGATATTTCAAATCCTTGAGGGACTTTCATGTAAACTTTTAGTATCAAGTGATACATAACATTCATAAGACGCATATCAATTCTCTCTTTATATTACCAGACTAATAAAATATTGGAAAGTCATTACATCCACCACTAGAGAATGTGTCTCATTATAATCAATCATGGGTTTTTGCGAAAATCCTTGTGCACCATATTTGCCTTATCTCATTTAATTTGATTTTCACATGATTCGCATAAAAGCCCCATTAATATCCAACATACTTTACAAATTCAGTTGTATGGACTGTTTGTCCGAAAACTTTCCATTTCATTAGAGAATTTGAATCTGCCATACTTTACGTCTTTCCATTTTTGGCCAATCATTTATGTATTTTCATTCATAGGCAGATCTTAAATCTTGATCCTCGCCATTTCATCATTCCAAACGCTATATTATATACAAAAGTATAACGACGTCAATTTTGTTTCGATTCCATACATATCTTAGACATGATACAACTTATCGAGATCTCTTTATTTTCAGGTACCTGAGGTTCTTCTTGAACCATCATGTCTATTGTCTCTTCAGGAGATCTTATTACTATAACCTCGACTTGACTATCTTAATTACTTGCTCCAATTTTCGAGGAATTTTATTATTGGAATCAACTAGTCTACCATGCTTTAGGCATGTAATAGACTCGTTACAAAATATGTGGTTGTCCTCTTGGGACACAAATATGACTGGAGCATAAGCAGTTGATTATGTGACTTACTTAGTCACTCTATTTAGGTCAGTGAACTTGTCTGGTAATTTGTTCTTTAATATTGGAAAATGAATTATCCTTTGAACTTCTTGTTCACCGTTTATACTATGAGGATCAAGATGACATTATAATTCATTCCAATTTTCACTTTCCAACTGCTTGTTATCTCCCCCTAATGTTGGGAACATTCATTCACTAAAGTGAAAACCAATGAGCTGTAAGCAAATATCTCCCAATGGCTTTAAGTATTTAATCATAGATAATTATTTTTTTACCCAACATATATTCTCAACCTTTTTAGAGGTCCCAACATTGTGCTAATGGTGGATCAATATTATATATACCGCACAACCAAAATCTTAGAAGGGACGTATTTGGTTCCAAACCAAAAACCAACTATAATGGGGGAAGTATGATGACATATTGGCTTGATGTGAATTAATGTTGTACATGTAAAATCACATGTACCTAAATACAAATATGAACTCTTGCTCTTATGATCATTGGCATTGCAATCAATTGTGAACGTTTAGTGATCGTGTCAAGAAAGCAATTCTTGTATAAACATAAGCTATATGAAGTTTAACATTTATTACAATAATCATTAATAACTTGGGAATTGAATTCACCGTTATTACCAAAATAAATATACCAATCTGGATTAATATGTTTGCTATCACATTAGCTAAGCCACAGTTACACAAGATTCAGGTTGTGGATTTGATAACCATTTAGACGATGCATCGATTTAAAACACTAAATGGTATCATGTTGGTATATAAATATCCTTCACTTACTTCCAGAATAGTTAGGGATTTCCGCCCTACTTTGGTTGGTAAATAATCAATTTCCCTAGAGAGCCAACATGACATGTTTAATTGTCAGGAAGAATCTTCTGGTTCTTCATTAAGTTTCACATCATCATTGACTCGGTGTGGTCTAGCCGGTCATGCCAACTAATTAAATAATTATAATCCATAAACTTATAGTATATGATCGTATATGTATTGCTTGCACGTATGCTAATACAAGAGGTATAACACAAGAGAATTATTTATATCATAAGAAACTATCAAGTTATATCACCATCATTATTTCCACATATCATTCCCATATTATTACTCCATTATTTCCCACTTATGTTGGTCAATCTTATTATTAACATAATCACCGTTGCATTTTGATGGTCGATCTCATTATTAATATGATCATCATTAAATTCCTAATTAGGTCCATGATCATAACGAGCAATATATAGTCATATTCACTTCAAGGAATGGAGTAAAACCAAACATGCTTCATAATTTTCATTATTTTCTCAGACATACGGATATAAAGTCATTTCAAACCTTTCATACTCTTTTAATAATATTGCTATTTCAAGAGCATATTTGAGTTATGACAAATGAAATTGTTTTATCCGACTTTCTCTTGTAAATAATTTTCTCTTTGTAATTTTCATAATACCAGTAGAGAAATAATTAGATGTCAAGTCATATAAGATTTATTGGGGATAACGAGACTCAGAAATTATTATGAACCTTCTGGTGTCATATTACTTTTCATGATAGTAATAACAACCAATTAACTTTGTTCTTTTAGTTTCTATATTCATAAATCTCTAAACAAATGTTGTATAGCATTTAAAAGACAAGCAATTGTAATTTGAAAAAGTGATTTCAATAAAAAACCATTAGGTATATTCTGTAGGCATCAAGTACACGAGACTTTCAAAACATTGTTGTTCCCTAAATTACAATATTGATGGATAACCAATAGGGCTATGAAAATATACATTCTTAAATCATAAATCATAGGTGTATATCCATAAATATATACTACATACTTAATTTTTATGTTAAAGCAAAATGATTAGAACCTTAGAATCAAAATTATATAATAAGTAAACCGAAAACTAAAGATATGGATACCATAATGCAACTTAATGTGCAAATCAGTTACTTTTTCTAAAATAAGGGTCTATCATAAACAAGGCAAGACAAGATATGATAACAAACTAAAAACTTTTAATCTTTAGGTTTGATGTGTGTATGTAGACATATACGAGAGTGTGTGTGCACATATAGACAGGAAAAACGAATAATTAAATCTTAAAAGAAATCCAGTATGAACACACCAACGAAATCCAACATTAGAGTAGAAAATATGAACAAGTCACAATTGTTCGCAAAGAATCAGATAACCATAAGATGAGTTAAGAAACATACCGACCGATCATTTTAAATATTTGAAATCATAGTCATCTAGCAACATAATTTCTATATTACACATAACAGTTACTGTAGGGAATTTGAATTCAATATCATAACTAATATAATACTTCTAAACAAATATTGTTGCACACTTTAATCAAATTCATACTTTAATTTGTAAACACTAGTAATTAGAATTAGAATACATACCGGATGATAAAGAGGCATTGATATCAAAGACTTGAAGTGGTCAGTAGAGATGGTAACCAACTGATCCGGTAACTCCCGCATATTAATTGTGATCACAAGCGTTACACAATAGAATATATGTGCTTAAATAACTCATGATTCGAAACCGATTAAATAATAATGCTTGTTTAAATCAATTTAAAGCAATTTAAATAATGTTTAAATTAGTTATTTATTATTACGATTCAAAGGCAAAATACTTACCTTCGTTTCCATATGTTTTATTTATTTCTTTTTGGAAATTACCAAATATGACAACCTATATTGAAATAGTCTTAAAATAATAAAATATTAATCAATTGTATAATATAATCTTATAAAAACATATTCAGAGAAAACTCATGCATATCCATCACATATTTGTATTTATCCTTTCGATCCTATCTATATTGAAGAAACAATAACCGGAAAATCTTGCAAGACGACATTCATGCCAACGATTATCTACTAAAAAAATCAAATGCATTCACAGACTAATAAAAAGGTCATACGTACCTTAGTTACAAAACATTCGTACCATGCTATTTTGATTGGTTGTTCTTTGTTGCGGCTTGTTGATCTTTAATATAAAATCAGAATATCGACTTTCAACTGGGCAGTTGGGAAGAAATAATTAAGGTTTCTAGAGAGCACTTTCGTGCTGATAACGTGTTGTGAAACAACTGCCTACTAGCAATCAACGTACATATATATAAGAGTTATTTACGAAAATAGCCAAAGACTAATCCCAATTACGAAAATGGCCATCTTATGCCTTGTTGGAAGAGCGCATCACAGATCCCGAGGCAGCTATTGTGTCTGCACATGTAGAGAGAGAGAGAGTGCATCACATATCCCAAGTCCGGTGTGGCAGTCTCTTCCTTATCTTCTTCTCCGGTTCATCCTGTCTTCTTCTCCTACTTTTAAACACCCAATCTCTTCTTCATTTCATCCATCTTTCTTCTACATACCAAACCAAACCCTAATCACTTAAACTCTCAAAAACCATGAAGAGGGGTCGTGAGCGTAAGAAAGAAACCAAAACCTCATCATCAAGTCATCCGGCAAAGCCAAAAGATCTAACCCAGACGTTGCCAGTTCCCGGTGTCGTATATCATCTTCTCCGGTGAACCTTTTTCTTTTCCGATTGACAAATATCTTAAATTTCGGTGAAGCTGTGTCTTCTCCGACGAAACTATACTATTCCGGCGAAGATTCCGACGAAACTATATTGCTCCGGCAAGTGATTGTCTTCTTCGACGAGCTGCAGGTTTCTCCGGTGAGATTCCAATAAATGTGAAAAACAAAACGAAACAGCGCCTCCAATGCAGCAGAGCCAGACGCATCGGGATGCAGCGGAGACGCATCGGGATGCCAGCCAGACGCCTCCAATGCAGCGGAGACGCATCGGGATGCAGCGGAGATGCATCGGGATGCCAGACGCATCGGGATGCAGCGGAGACGCATCGGGATGCAGCGGAGACGCGTCGGGATGCCAGCCAAGCATCACATATCCCGAGACCGCCACCCAGACGCATCCCCCTAACTTTTTAGCCGGATGCCCTATTCCACCGACGCATCAGCTTACTTTTGGCACGTGTCAATTTGGCATTGGCGGATGCATAAGATGTGGGATGCCCTGCTCCAAGGACGCATGAGCTGGCCATTTTGGTAAGTCAACCATTTTCTTGGCCTTTTTCGTAATTTTCTCTATATATAAACATAAAGAACAAGGACTAGAAAGTAAGAAAGAGAGAATAGAAGAACTTATTCTTATATTCATTGAGTGTCCAATACCAATTACATGAAACCTCTATTTATAGAAGCTTAACATTAATACAAAGGTAATAAATATATGAAGGTTACATATGTGGAGAGTCACCACATTATGAAGCATTCATAACATATTGATAATTTATATACTATTAAAGAGAAATGTCGGTGGTGACATTTCTCTTTTAACCTCAACTTTTTGTCTTTTTTTTTTGACCTTTTCATTTGTTAGTTCTTTTGTCAAACAGAGGCATGATGGAAGGAATAAGTTCACCTATCAAAAGTCAAAACCCTAATGTGTATCTAAATACATCTGAGCCCCTATTCAAATTATTTATGATATATACATTTTAAATTAATATATTCTATCAATATAATCTCATTTGAATATCTAAACTTTTATTTAAATAGTCATCATCTATAAACATTACAGAATCATATTCATCTACGTTTTAATATTTACGATAGTAGATTATTTATTTACTTTATTAACTAATAACTATTATTTAAAAATCAATCTAAAATTCTAACTTTCAGTAATTTACAACTTTGACATTCTTAACATTTTCTACTTAATAACTTGACACCTCATTTGGTTTAAATGACTTTTACGACTTTACACCGCAACGTGGACAAATTATTATACTTTTTTTTATCTATGTTCTACTTATTTTGTGTACGTTCGTAAATTGTATTTGAAAGCAAGTCGGGTCAAATATACTACGTTTTCATTCGATAGCGATGTAATTTTTTTAAGTAAAGAGTCGGGTCAAATATACAATATAAATACGAGTTACTTTAACTTTCGACGCCGCCACAACACGCGGCGGGTCAAAATCCTAGTTAATGTTAAATATCAATCATATCTTTTGTTTTATAGTTACCAGAAGTTCTACATTTACTTCTATTGCATGTTAGGGTATCCGGGGCACCCTTCGGGGACCCCTTCGGTGACCATAGTCCCCGATCGGGAACACCGCCGCCGTCGGTGCGGGGACCCGATTCGGGGTGTGTTTTCGGCCCATGTCCACCGATTGATTTTGCACACTAATCGAGTAACGGTCACTTTTTGAACGGTCATAAACAAAAAAAAAAAAAAAAAAAATTCAATTTTTTTACAAATATAAATAACCAAACCTTCACACTCTCATCAAACCCCACTCTCATCAAACCCCATTTTTTATACAAATTTCATTTTTTTATACTCTCAAACCACACCCACTTCAAAAAACTTTTATATTCTCAAACCACACCCACTTCTCAAACCGAGCAATGGAGAACCAACCCCGCGAAGCCAAGAAAAAAACTAAGGGACGAGGCAAGCAACCGTCTCGTGGTGGTTCGAGCGGTGCAAGTGCACAATCACAACCCCCTTTCGGATATACTCCACAACCCCCGTTTTTTTTCCAACAACCTTCACACCCCTCCTTTTACAACACCCAAGCAACCAACCTTCAACCCAATTTCGGCTACGGTTTTCAAAATTTGTTATCAATGGATGCTCCTCCTCTATCCCCCGCCTTCGACCCATATGGTTTTCGTTCCCCACAAGTTCCATCGGTCCAAGAAAATGTTGAACGTCCTCTACCTGTTTGGGACGACGAGGACGATGAGGTAGTGCTCTATGAACAAAAAGAAGGGCAATCAACAAAACCGCAAAAGTTTTTGGCGTGCGATTTTAAATCATTTTAACGCCACCCTCGGTGGAAGTAACCGGACCGTGCATCAAGTACGGTCTAAATGGGGCCCGATGCACACGAAAATAAACTTTTTCAACGGCCTGTACCAACAAGCGGTAAAAATTATATTTTTAACATTGTATATTTTTTAATTTTTTTTACTAAGTTCATATTTTTTTAACACTTATTATTTTATAATATGTAGGATCGCACACGAGGAAGCGGAGTCAAGGATCTCGACGTGATGAAAGTCGCTTTAACCGACTTTAAAGAGAGATTTCCGAACGGTTTTCAACATATCGAGGCGTGGGAGGTCGTTCAAAAACACGACAAATGGGCACAAGTCCCATTGTTGGGTGAGGAAGGGGAAGGTTCGGGACAAAAAAGAAAGCCCGTTGAGGTGGACCCTTCCATACCCGATATGAACGAAGACCCCTCGCCACAAAGAGCACAACGGCGAGACAAGCGTCAAGCGACATCGTCCGAGGGAAGCTCGGCCGAGTTGGCGGCACAATTCAAAGAGTACACCGCCATGAAAGAAAAGAAAACCGCGATTGAATATAAGGCGGCTGAATTGAGGATGAAAAGAGAGGAGCAGGCTCTCGAGCTCTTATCGGAACAACGCGAGACGATGAAAAACTACAACTACGATCGAGATATGGAAATATTCATCAAGCCGCACGACGATGCTCCGCCAAGTATGTTGCCGTTCATCCTCGCCCGAAAACGCGACATCGCTAAGAAGTACGGGTGGCCAATCGAGTTCTAAAATTATTATTTTCTAGTTTTAATGTAATTTTTATTTTCTAGTTTGAATGTAATTTTTATTTTTCTAGTTTGAATGTCATTTTTATTTTTCTAGGTTGTTTTTTTTTTTATTTAATGAAATGTCTTTTATTTAATTTTTATTTTTATTAATATTTTTTTAATTTATAAACATGCATAAATAAAAATAAAAATAAAAAAAACCCAAGTCACCTATTAGGGGAGTGCCGCCATCAAAATGTGGTGTTAGGGGAGTTTAAGAGGGGAGTTGACGTGGCACTATCTGATTGGTGGTGTGTAAGAGAGGGGACTCACCTATTAGGTGAGTGCCCCTTGTACCCTTATACTAAAAAACAAAAAAAACATGATTGATAATGTTAAATATCAATCATATTTTTTGTTTTGTAGTTGCCAGAAATGTATAGTATTATATTCTATATTTACTCCAATCGCATGTGTTCAATGTGTATAAGCTCAGTAGTGTTATATATGTAGTTTTCGTATAGAAATTTGTGGGTATATACGTTTTGCCCCCCGGTTCTATAGAAATTTTTTGGTATATACGTTTTCGCCCCCCGGCCGAAAAATTCAAGCTTCGCCACTGGTCATATAATAAACGTGTGAATCATAATTAACTAATATTTTATTTTCATTTAAGTGTTATGTTTCTTAATATTTATAACGTAGTTTGATTTGATAACTTTATGAATGAATTAGGGACTGTTTGGCAACTTCTGAATGGTTAAGTGAATCATTTAGTGTTGAATCAGTAAGAGTTCTGAACCATTAAGAGTCAGTATAATGCTTACTGTTTAAAGGCAAATGTCTAACCAATTCAGATTAGATGTCCTATCATTCAGATTTAGTATAATGTTTAATCATTCAGAGACAATTGCTTAGACCATTTTTCTGCTCGTGAAACAAACAGTCTAAACCATTAAGTGTTGAACTAGTAAGAGATCTGAATCACTAAGAACCTTATTAAGAGCTAAACAAACAACCCTTAATGTAGCCAACTACTCTCATATCAATTAGTAATATCGGTTTTATTTGTTGTGAGTTTAAAATTTTGGTTTTATTTTTTTATTTTTTAATTCAGATGACGATTGAAGTATGGGATCATCTATCCATGTAATTTTCAATTAAACAAATTTAATTACATTTAATTATAGAATTATTTTGTCATCCAAAATAAGACATCCATTGGAAACTTTAAATTGGCTTGAATCGGTTCCACTTTAAAGAAGGTTACTGTGGCCTAAACCGCATGTAACTGTCAAGTTTGATTTGGTTTAGCTACATATAGTTGTTTGATAAAATATCAAATACAAATACCTTTATCATATAAAATGTACGAATACGGTGAAAAGTTAAAGTAGTTCTGTATTTGCATTAACATTCATAAGCTAGCTTGGACACATAATCATTTCATGACAATGAGGACACTGAAATATATGACAATGAGGACACTGAAATATATAAAATTGTTACAAGAAGATAAACATTGAGCCACCGTAACCTCCAGTTGAAAACACTGTAATGCGAGGTGCCTAGACAAAACAGATGTACCATATGGTAAGTGTAGACATCACTATAAGTATAAGCATACAAAACAAATAACTAATGTATAATAAATTTGGTGAGGATAATTAGGGTTTTCTCAACATTTTTGAAAGCCGCAAACAAAATATAAAGTTGTGGCTCTTTTAAAGTTTATCATGAGCTCCTCTCTTTTATTTGGGCTTGGGACCAACAATAATAAACTAAGAAGTTTATAGTTGCCGGAATTAAAAATTAATAGTTTGTGGAATTTGTTTATCACTGTCACTGCATTGCTGCAAACTTTTTTTGTTATTTGGTATGTCTTTACATGTGTTTTGAAATCACTACGAGCGCGTTACGCATGGAATCGCTGGCAAGAATAAAAAGAAAATGTAGATAAAAACACTAAAAGATAAGCGAAAGAAAATCAACAAAAAAAGTTGTATGGTAATGATGTTGTTCGTATGAAACCCGTGGTCAGAGATAAGTAAACTGGATACCGGTACCGAGTTTCCCGAACCGAAATATCTTAAGTACCAATTCGATACCAACTTTTGCCGTTCCTGGTACCGGTTCGTTACCGGTTTTTTCTTTCATATACCGGTGCCGTAACCGGTATTTTATGTACCAGTACCGATTCAGTATGGGTTGGCACCGAGCTCATCCATACCCATGAAACTAAAAAAAATAAATCATTAAAAGTTGAAGAAAATCAACAAAAAAAAGTTGTACGATTCCGTTGGTGTGCGTACAGTACCCGTGATCAGGGATGAGCAAATGGTATCGGGTAGTAGTACCGAATTTCTTGAACTAAAAGATTTTCAATATCAATTCGGTACCGACTTTTGACATTTTCTGTACCAGGCTGGTGTCAGTTTTCACCTTCATGTACCGATACCGAACAGGACCATACCGGTATTTTCGATACCAATACCAGATGACCCCAAGCTTATCTCAACCAGTGATATAAAAAAGAAATCATTAAAGTTAAAGAAAAATATGAAAATGTATTCGAGTTAAAAAGTAAAAAAAAAATTATTATTATTATTATAATGTTAAAATAATAAAAGTATTAAAAAATATATATTAGTATAATATTAAAATTATTATTCATTAGCTTGTATTATTAATATTGTGTAATGTAATGTAATTTAATTTTAAAAGTGATCGGTCGATTAATTAAATCTTCATGTTTAAGGTGGTTTTTTTTCATAACTAGATTTGTAAGTTCCTATTTAATTTGACACTAAATCCTTTTCACATAATCAGAATCAGATGAGTGAATTACAAGCTTTGTCTTTTATCTTTATACTCAATTTTAGGCTTTATCCTTTGTTTTTAAAATTGGTGACTTTTGTACCTAATGTTTTAAATTCCTGCATGTTATGTACTTTAGCCCTAACCCAGTTAGATTTTTCTAGAGTAAATTACAAGTTTTGTCCTTTATGTATGTCCCAAATTGCAGGCGTTATCCTTTGTCTTTAAAATTGATGAGTTTTGTCCTTAATATTTGCAAATCTTGCACGTTATGTCCTTTAGGCCAAACCCAGTTAATTTTTTTTGTTAAATCTGATCATGTGCAATGCACATGAGGGTATTCTTGTCATTTCAACTATACAGGGGTTATTTTGTAAAGAACTTCTATTCAGGGGCCATTTTGTACAAACTTAAAAGTAAAACACTATATATACAAACTCTCTCTCCTCTCTTTCTTTCTCTGATAATCTCTCTCTCTCTAACATCTGATAAACTCCCTCTCCTCTCTCTCTCTCTCTTCTCTCTCTAACAACAGATTGAAGTGGTGTGTGGCGGTGGTTAGGGGCGGCGGTGGTGGTAACAGATTCAAGCTGGTGTCTGGCGGTGGTTAGGGGCGGCGGTGGTGGTGGTAATGGTGCTTCGGTGGTGGTGGGTTAAGTGCGGTGGTGGAGGTGGTGGAGGTGTGTCGGTGGTGGTAACAGATTGAAGGTGGTGTGTGGCGGTGGTGAGTTAGGGGCGGCGGGGGGTTAGGTACGGCGGTGGTGATTTATACAGTCATCATCAGTATGGCATTCCTATAAATATCAACACCCCCCAAATGTTGTCTTCATCTGCTGGTGTCTTCAATAACCTTATTGCTCATAAAAAATATTGTTTTTTCATTAAAAAAAAAACCCTTTCAAATTATCCATCAATTACATCTGTTTCTTCATCATCTAACCCAATAGGTTCAAAAGGATCTTGGTTTTCCACAAGTTTCTCTAGTGCCAACAGAACGTGCCCTGTGTTAGGTTATTTCATGGCTACATCGAAGAAATCAGTTTATGACTTCACTGTTAAGGTTTGTTGGCTGTGTTGATTAAAGATTCAATTTTTTATGTTGTATGTGTCAAAGTCTGATTTGGGTGTTTCTTGTTTTCTTGATTTTAGGGTTTTAGTTGTTTTAATTGGTTAAAAAATTAGATTACATTGGGTGTTTTTGTTGTTGACTTGTTGTTTGTTGTTGAGTAGGTTTATCTGTAAAAGTTTTGATCTTGATAAGTGATCATGTCGTTTGTTTTATGTTAAGGTTTGTTGATTAAAGATCCATTTTTTATATTGGGGGTGTTTCTTGTTTTCTTGATTTTTCGGTTTTAGTTGTTTTATTGGTTAAAGATTTAGTTTACGTTGTGGGTTTTTGTTGTTGAGTAGGTTTGTATGTAAAAGTTTTGATCTTAATTCACGTAAAATCTAGTAAAAACTTGAAGAATTGGTCTATAATCTCGAATTATGGAGTTCCGGCAGTGGTGATGGTCACAGGTGGTGGCTGGGGTTGGTGGTAACCAGGTGGTGGTGGTGGCGGTGACGGTACCGAGAGGTGGTGATGGTGGTCTGTAGGTCTATATAATGTTTTGTTTTTAAATTGTACAAAATGACCCTTTAATAAAAGTTATTTACAAACTAGCCCCTAGAAAGCTCAAATGACAAGAATGCCCTCATGTGCCTTGCACATGACCAGATTTAACTAAAAAATCTAACTGGGTTTGGCCTAAAGGACATAATGTAACATCCCGGAAATATAAAACTTTATATTAGGATTATAAAGTTTAAAATAAACAAGAATTTATTTAACTAGGAAAAATTATAACCTAGTTAGCTACGAGCCTAGAAATAACAAGAATTAAGGTTAGAATAACCAAAACTAAATGTTAAACAAAGTGGAGGGACCAATGTTGTTAAACTTGAAACTATTATTATTATTTTTAATAATAAAACAAGACCAAACACCTCAATTGAGGTTCTGGTCGATCAACAGCAGGAAGGGGGCGACACCCACACTTCCAAAACCTTAACTTCCACTAAAACTCTCAATTGAAGGCCTGAATCAAGCTAAATTCGAAATCTGAACATGGAATCGTGATCACCTCGTCAAGAGGATCATAAGGTATGTCAAATTAGGTTATTTGAGTTCAACCCAAATTCTTGCATGTTATTGAAATCGAGTGTTGAGCTTGATTATTTGTTGTAAACACGAAATTGGAAGTAATATAAGGTTTAGGAACAAACCCTAGACGATTTCTTGTCAAAATCTTGCATGATAATAGTGAGAGTCAAAATCACCATAGTGGGTGGTTAATAAGCTAGTAGAACTTGATAAACACTAGGATTAAGACTCTTGTTCTAGTGTAAACTGAAATTGTGAGATAATCTCTAAAATCCTTGATGTTAAAATATGGGTATATTGTCTATTTGAAGTTAAATTGAGTGGTAATTTCAAGTTGTGAACTTGGTTTAGATCATGTAGAAATTTGACCCGCAAGGTGTTTGATAAAACGCCTAAATGAGGGCTAAAATGTTATAAGTTGGATGAAAACGCAGATTTGACTATGTTAAGAAACAATGCGTTAAAGCTTATGAAAGAGTTCTAAAACTTGTTATGAATTGAACTCTATAGGCAAGGAATCCGGAACGTCAAGCGGACACACCGGAGGGGATACACGTGGAAAAGGGACGCTTTGAAGGTACGTGGCTTAAGCCCCGTTAAATTATGTGTAAATGTTTAGTTTTGTTGTGTGACTGATGTTGTAGTGTAATGGATGCGTTTGATGCGTCGTTAAAGTGGCGAAGTACACTCGACCATCTAACGGGTCAAAGTAAAGACTTGGAACTTAGTTTGGCTAGTCAATGAAGTGATGGTTTTCACTAAATAGCCAAACGGGTCAAAATGATGCTTTTAGAAAAGAATCACGAGAGTAGAGACTTGAAAGTCTCATACTTCGTTAAATGATGGATTATACCATACCAATGATTTGGTTATATTAATCTAAGTATAAGAACCCGGAATTTGGGTCAAACAATAGAAGTTAAATGAAAAAGGGTTGTTTGAAACAGAATGCTTGAATTTCGAAGAAACAAGTATTTAGCCCTAAGGGTACACAAAGCCATAGAATGGCGCGAATGCACCAAATATATGAGCCCGGGAATTTGGGTAATTATGTCTAAAAGTGTTTAAGAATGGAAAAGAGGTGCTATGCACTTACACTAATGGGTTGGATAATTGAAATAAGGAAATTGTGAACCGTTTTTCGGTACCTCGGTTCCCGCGATGTGAAATTCACATGGTTGGATCCGAAATTTTATTACGGACTCATAGGAAAAAGAATCGGTCAAAACGGACTAACGAGTAAAAAGTTATGACAGTTTAAAGTTAGAATTTCTACAAATTTCGGAGCTGGGCAGATATGCAGGAATTTAAACCTGCACCTGCTGGAAAACGTGTTCCCCCGCGCCACGCGGAGGAATACATGAATACCCCCGCGACACGCGGAAGCCGTCGCGAGTCGCGACGGATTTGACGTTTCCTGTCGCGACACGCGGGAGGATCAAAGTCAGAATTTTTATTTTCTTTTATTAAATTAATGCTGGAACTTGTTTATAAGTATTATGTCAATGCCAAAACTAATGTTTTTAGTGGTTTTGACCTTAGGTGACTATGGTGGGATTCCGGATGGCGGTCAAGCAATCTCAAAGAACCGAACACGTATTTTGTAGCTTCCGCGTTAACTTAACTTTGTTTAGACAATGATTTTGATGTAAATGAATTGTTAACAATGTTCTAAGGTTTTAAACTAGTCGGTAGTTGACTAGTATAAGTTACTTTAAACTTTCATTTTGTACTTAACATGATCATGTTTGGTATTTCGAATTGGAAACCTTTTGTAAATTGGGCTTTTAGTATAAACTCATGTAATATATTAAGTAATCTCATTATCATAAAAAGGGTGTTACAAGTTGGTATCAGAGCTCAAGGTTGTTAACAAGTGTGTTCGGTTCAAGCTTGATCAAGCATCCGGTAAGAGTTAATTGTTCTAAAGTAGAATTACTAAGTATAAAAAGGGAAATAATGAATTGATATGCATGGGAGGAGTGTGTTAACACACTCAAACCCGGAAAGTGTATTAAATGAGAACGGTGAAAACAAGTTATGAACTTGAATAAACCGAAGTAAATAAACCATATGCCATAGATGAAATGTTTAACGCTCTATGTAAACATTTCAGTTAAAAATGACGGATAAAGGTAATGATGATACGGTGCCGAGAGTCACCGAGCAAACAAGAGAAGTGATTGCTGAGGAGGTAGGAAAGGCAATCGAAAACAGTTTGTCGGGTTTCATCGACAAAATCCAAAACACGGTATTATCAGTGGTGGAAGAAAGAATCAAGAAATTGGAGGATAATACCAATTTAGCAAAGGAGAAGTCGGGAGGACGAAAATCTTGTTCTTATAAAGAGTTCATGGCGTGTAAACCGCCAATCTACAATGGGGAGGTAGACCCGATAATATGCCAACGGTGGCTAAGTGATATGGAGGGAGTATTTGAAAGGACCCATTGCGATGAGGATGACTTCGTGGCTTATGGCACGGGTCAGTTAAGGGGTCAGACGAAAGATTGGTGGGATAACAAGAAGAAAGAGATCGGAAGTGAAGCGGCTAAGGCTATGACATGGGACGAGTTTAAGACGCCGTTTCTTAAACATCATAGTCCCAAGGCAATCATAAACAAAATCAAGGAAGAATTTATGCAGCTTCGACACAAGGGTGAATCTATCGATAAAATCACGGGAACGTTCATGGATAAATTGAAGTTTTGTGATGATCTCATAACGAATGAAGAGCAGAAAATATATTATTATTATAATATGCTGAGCGCCGAGTATAGGGAGTTTATGACTCCTTCGAAGTATGAGACTCTCACCGAGATTATAAACGTTGCTCGGGAACGGGAGATAGAGTTGAAGAAACAGATAGAAAGAGGTGAAAGAAGGGCACAGGTAGTCAACCCAAGCCCGACGAAAAAGGCACGTCCGAACGAATCCTCAAAGAAACAAGAAGGAAAAAGCGGGTCATCAAGCTGCAAGGTATGCGGGAAAGGGCACAAGGGTGAGTACCGGTTTAAGGACAAGCCGTGTCCTATTTGTGGGAAAACCGGGCACACGGCTGCGTTGTGCTCGGGGAAGGTGTCGGTGTGTTACAAATGTTATCAGCCGGGTCACAAGAAATCGGAGTGTCCGGAATTGATCGGGAAGAAAGATGACAAGGATGCACGTACTGAGACACCAAGAGCAAAAGCAAGATCCTTCCAGTTAACGGCAGCCGAGGCAAAGGTGGAACCCGATGTGGTTTCAGGTATATTTGCTATAAACTCGATTCCCGCACATGTGTTATTTGATACGGGTGCGAATAAATCCTTTGTTTCACATGGATTTATTCGACATCCTTCTTTTGTACTAACGAAATTGCCTATGCCATTAGAGGTAGAAATAGGTGATAACAAAAGTTTCCTTGTATGTGATGTATGTCGAGACTGCAAAATAAACATTGATGATGAGGAATATCTAATAGACTTGATCCCTATGTCAATGGGAGAATTCCAAGTAGTGGTCGGGATGGATTG
Source organism: Helianthus tuberosus (assembly GCA_030545235.1). Taxonomy (NCBI): domain Eukaryota; kingdom Viridiplantae; phylum Streptophyta; class Magnoliopsida; order Asterales; family Asteraceae; genus Helianthus; species Helianthus tuberosus. The sequence goes on from CM060358.1 coordinate 59,998,892, forward strand.
GTTATCTCGACATCATGCAGAAGTAATATGTTTCCGCAAGGAGATAAAATTGACATCTCCAAGCGGAAAGCAAGTTACCATCTATGGGGAAAAAGGGGGCAGTCCCGTTATGTGCTCAATACTAAACGCTCATAAACTTATGAGGCGCGGATGTAAAGCATTTATGATATACGCCAACGAACCTAATAAAGAGACGCCGAGGATTGAAGACGTACCAGTGGTACGTGAATACGCCGATGTATTTCCGGAAGAATTACCGGGAATACCGCCAGAACGGGAGGTAGAGTTCGAAATCGAATTGATTCCGAGCGCGAAACCTGTGGCTAAGGCGCCGTATCGGTTAGCGCCATCAGAATTGCAAGAATTGATGTCCCAAATCCAAGAATTGCTCGACAAGGGATTTATTCGGCCAAGTGTGTCTCCATGGGGTGCACCAGTATTATTCGTGAGAAAGAATGACGGGAGCATACGTATATGCATTGATTACCGGGAGTTGAATAAACTCACGGTAAAGAATCGATATCCGCTTCCAAGAATTGATGACCTATTTGACCAATTACAAGGTGCAAGTTGGTTCTCAAAAACCGACCTCAGATCGGGATATCATCAGTTAAAAGTCAAAGAGGAGGATGTACCGAAAACGGCTTTCCGTACACGGTACGGACATTACGAGTTTCTCGTGATGTCCTTTGGGTTAACTAATGCACTCGTGGCTTTCATGGATCTCATGAACCGGGTTTGCAAACCCATGCTAGACAAGTCAGTGATAGTGTTCATTGATGATATCTTGATATACTCCAAGAATGAAGCAGAACACGCAAGTCATTTGCGTGAAGTGTTGGAGACGCTCAGGAAAGAGAAATTGTATGCAAAATTCTCAAAATGTGCCTTCTGGTTACGAGAGGTGCAATTTCTTAGGCACATCATTAGTGCAAACGGGGTGTTAGTAGATCCGTCAAAGATAGAAGTTGTGTCAAGATGGACTCCACCAAAGAATCCTTCGGAAATCAGAAGCTTCTTGGGGCTTGCGGGTTATTATCGGAGATTCATACAAGATTTCTCCAAAATTGCTACGCCGTTGACCAAGCTAACCCGTAAGAATGAAAAGTTTATTTGGGGCGAGGATCAAGAAAGGGCGTTCCAAACGCTTAAGGAAAAACTGACCCAAGCACCGGTATTGTCATTACCGGACGGAATGGAGGATATGGTAGTTTACTCGGATGCATCGCATTCGGGACTTGGTTGCGTTTTGATGCAACGGGGCAAGGTTATAGCCTATGCCTCGAGGCAGCTAAAGACTCATGAAAAGAGATATCCTACCCACGACCTCGAGTTGGCAGCAGTGGTGTTCGCCTTGAAGATATGGAGGCATTATTTGTATGGGGTGAAGTGCACTATCTTTACCGACCATAAAAGCTTGAAGTATTTCTTCGATCAGAAGGAATTAAATATGAGGCAGAGGCGGTGGTTAGAAACTGTCAAAGACTTTGATTGTGAAATACATTACCACCCCGGAAAGGCTAATGTAGTGGCAGACGCGTTGAGCCGAAAGACAGATTATACGCCTATTCGAGTACGATCGATGCAACTAATTGTGACATCGGGTTTGCTTGAACAAATCCGAAATTCTCAAACTGAAGCAATAAAGGAAGAAAATGTGAAGAGGGAAAGAATAGTTGGGCAGTTAAAAGACCTGGAGGAGGATAACCAAGGATTGAGAACTCGATTTGGTAGAATTTGGGTTCCAAATACGTGTGGGGCCAAGGTGCGTCTTCTTGACGAGGCCCATAAATCTCATTATTCAATTCATCCAGGGGAGACCAAAATGTATAATGACTTAAAACAAAACTATTGGTGGCCCGGAATGAAAAGGGATATTGTGAAATATGTACAGAAGTGTTTGACTTGTTTACAAGTAAAAGCAGAGCACCAAAAGCCATATGGTAAGTTGCAACCATTGGATATCCCAGTTTGGAAATGGGAACAAATCACGATGGATTTGTTAACCAAATTGCCCAAAACCAATCGCGGATTTGATGCTATATGGGTAGTCGTGGATAGATTGACGAAAAGTGCTCACTTCATTCCGATTCATGAGACTTATACTTCCGAAAAGATGTCGGAGGTGTACACCAATGAAATCATAGCACGTCACGGAGTGCCGATATCTATTGTGTCAGACAGAGATACTCGGTTTACCTCTAAATTTTGGCGCGAATTCCAAGAGCAAATGGGAACTAAGTTGTTCATTAGCACTGCTTATCATCCGCAAACGGATGGGCAAAGTGAGAGAACGATACAAACGTTGGAAGATATGTTACGGGCTTGCATTATCGACTTCGGGGGTAGTTGGGATGTCCATCTACCCTTGGTCGAATTTTCATATAACAATAGCTATCAATCGAGCATTAAAATGGCCCCGCATGAGATGTTATATGGTAGAAAGTGTCGAACCCCGGTATGTTGGGGAGAAGTGGGACCACGAGGACTAGCACCTACCAATATAATCCGAGCTACGAATGAGAAGATCGACATGGTCCGAACTCACCTAAAAGCAGCTCAGGATCGACAAAAGTCGTATACGGATAAGCGAAATAGGCCAATTGAGTTTCAAGTGGGCGATAAGGTAATGCTGAAAGTATCGCCGTGGAAAGGAATCATACGGTTCAGAAAAAGAGGGAAATTGAGCCCAAGATTTATTGGGCCATTCAGAATCACCGAACGGGTTGGTAAAGTTGCTTATCGTCTTGAACTACCCGAGGAGTTGAGTGGGATTCATAGCACATTCCACGTGTCACATCTCCGAAAATGCTTAGCAGATGAAACCGCTCGTATCCACTATGATGACATCGAGGTGGATAACAGCCTCAACTATGTAGTGAGGCCAATTGCAATTTTAGATCGAAAAGAGAAGAGTTTGAGGAACAAAGTAATTAACCAAGTGAAGGTTAAATGGGAACACAGGAAGGGCGCGGATACCACCTGGGAATCCGAAGAAGAAATGCAACGGCTCTACCCGACATTATTTGGTACGTAATACGGTTTCGGGGACGAAACCCTTTTAAGGGGGGTGGACTTGTAACATCCTGGAAATATAAAACTTTATATTAGGATTATAAAGTTTAAAATAAACAAGAATTTATTTAACTAGGAAAAATTATAACCTAGTTAGCTACGAGCCTAGAAATAACAAGAATTAAGGTTAGAATAACCAAAACTAAATGTTAAACAAAGTGGAGGGACCAATGTTGTTAAACTTGAAACTATTATTATTATTTTTAATAATAAAACAAGACCAAACACCTCAATTGAGGTTCTGGTCGATCAACAGCAGGAAGGGGGCGACACCCACACTTCCAAAACCCTAACTTCCACTAAAACTCTCAATTGAAGGCCTGAATCAAGCTAAAATCGAAATCTGAACATGGAATCGTGATCACCTCGTCAAGAGGATCATAAGGTATGTCAAATTAGGTTATTTGAGTTCAACCCAAATTCTTACATGTTATTGAAATCGAGTGTTGAGCTTGATTATGTGTTGTAAACACGAAATTGGAAGTAATATAAGGTTTAGGAACAAACCCTAGACGATTTCTTGTCAAAATCTTGCATGATAATAGTGAGAGTCAAAATCACCATAGTGGGTGGTTAATAAGCTAGTAGAACTTGATAAACACTAGGATTAAGACTCTTGTTCTAGTGTAAACTGAAATTGTGAGATAATCTCTAAAATCCTTGATGTTAAAATATGGGTATATTGTCTATTTGAAGTTAAATTGAGTGGTAATTTCAAGTTGTGAACTTGGTTTAGATCATGTAGAAATTTGACCCGCAAGGTGTTTGATAAAACGCCTAAATGAGGGCTAAAATGTTATAAGTTGGATGAAAACGCAGATTTGACTATGTTAAGAAACAATGCGTTAAAGCTTATGAAAGAGTTCTAAAACTTGTAATGAATTGAACTCTATTGGCAAGGAATCCGGAACGTCAAGCGGACACACCGGAGGGGATACACGTGGAAAAGGGACGCTTTGAAGGTACGTGGCTTAAGCCCCGTTAAATTATGTGTAAATGTTTAGTTTTGTTGTGTGAATGATGTTGTAGTGTAATGGATGCGTTTGATGCGTCGTTAAAGTGGCGAAGTACACTCGACCATCTAACGGGTCAAAGTAAAGACTTGGAACTTAGTTTGGCTAGTCAATGAAGTGATGGTTTTCACTAAATAGCCAAACGGGTCAAAATGATGCTTTTAGAAAAGATAGAGACTTGAAAGTCTCATACTTCGTTAAATGATGGATTGTACCATACCAATGATTTGGTTATATTAATCTAAGTATAAGAACCCGGAATTTGGGTCAAACAATAGAAGTTAAATGAAAAAGGGTTGTTTGAAATGGAATGCTTGAATTCCGAAGAAACAAGTATTTAGCCCTAAGGGAACGCAAAGCCATAGAATGGCGCGAATGCACCAAATATATGAGCCCAGGAATTTGGGTAATTATGCCTAAAAGGTTTTAAGAATGGAAAAGAGGTGCTATGCACTTACACTAATGGGTTGGATAATTGAAATAAGGAAATTGTGAACCGTTTGTCGGTACCTCGGTTCCCGCGATGTGAAATTCACATGGTTGGATCCGAAATTTTATTACGGACTCATAGGAAAAAGAATCGGTCAAAACGGACTAACGAGTAAAAAGTTATGACAGTTTAAAGTTAGAATTTCTACAAATTTCGGAGCTGGGCAGATATGCAGGAATTTAAACCTGCACCTGCTGGAAAACGTGTTCCCCCGCGCCACGCGGAGGAATACATGAATACCCCCGCGACACGCGGAAGCCGTCGCGAGTCGCGACGGATTTGACGTTTCCTGCCGCGACACGCGGGAGGATCAAAGTCAGAATTTTTTATTTTCTTTTATTAAATTAATGCTGGAACTTGTTTATAAGTATTATGTCAATGCCAAAACTAATGTTTTTAGTGGTTTTGACCTTAGGTGACTATGGTGGGATTCCGGATGGCGGTCAAGCAATCTCGAAGAACCGAACACGTATTTTGTAGCTTCCGCGTTAACTTAACTTTGTTTAGACAATGATTTTGATGTAAATGAATTGTTAACAATGCTCTAAGGTTTTAAACTAGTCGGTAGTTGACTAGTATAAGTTACTTTAAACTTTCATTTTGTACTTAACATGATCATGTTTGGTATTTCGAATTGGAAACCTTTTGTAAATTGGGCTTTTAGTATAAACTCATTTAATATATTAAGTAATCTCATTATCATAAAAAGGGTGTTACACATAACGTGCAAAATTTGCAAACATTAAGGACAAAACTCATCAATTTTAAAGACAAAGGACAGCGCCTGCAATTTGGGACATACATAATTGACAAAACTTGTAATTTACTCATTTTTCTATTATATCTGGTCATATGACCTGCACATGAGGGCATATATGTCATTTCACCATTAAAGAGAGTATTGTATAAATATTTAATATCCAGGGACTAATAGTGTAAAACACTATATATTATATAAAGAGTAAATTACAAGTTTTGTCCTATATGTTTGTACCAAATTGCAGACGATGTCCTTTGCCTTCAAATTTGACGAGTTTTGTCCTTAACGTTTCAAAATTTTGCACGTTATGTCCTTTAGCCCTAACTCAGTCAGATTCTTTTTGTTAAATATGGTCATGCGACTTGCACATGAGGGCATGTTTGTCATTTTATCTTTCAGGGGCTTTTTTGCAATGAATTATAATTCAGGGGCTGTTTGTAAAAACACTGAAAAATAAAAAAAGAAATTAGGGGTCATAATTCGTTTCGAATTCGAAAAATTCGAAATTCGTTTAAATTCGATTCGATTATCAAGAATTCGTTTCGATTATAACAATTCGAATTCGATTCAATTCGAGTCAAGTAAATCGAATATGAATTTACAATTTCAAATTCGATTCGAATAAAATTATATATTTTTATTTATTATTTTTATGTATAATACATATATAACTTTTATTAGGCTATACTATAAATTATTTTTAAATTTTATTCCAATTATTAAAATTACCCGTTACCAAACCAACTACATGTCCTATAACTAAAACCTAAATAACAAATCTATCAATAGATTTCTAACCCTAAAAATATTAACATGTAATATGGAGTGGTTATACTTGACTTCTCGTTTTGAATTTTAGATTTATGATGCTTTATTTGGAACTGTTTTAATATGATTTCGTGCTTTATGCTTGCTTTAAAATTTATGTTTCATTTTGATAGTTTTTTTTACATCTTTTTAAAGAATTTAAACTAAATTGAATTTATTCGAATTCGATTTGAATTTGAATTTTTAATCGAATACGAATTGGGTTTTTTATTCGAATCGAATTTGGTAGATTTTAATCGAATACGAATTCAAAGGAAAATAAAAATTATTCGAATAATTCGATTCGAATAATTCGAAAATTCGATATTCGATTCGATGAACACCCTTAAAAGAAATATAAAATCTCTCCCTCCTTCCACTCTCTTCTCTCTCTCCTCTCTCTCTCTCTCTCATCAGTTCTCCCCTATCAAATAACAATCAGATATTTTCAATATTCAAAATCATGTAATATTGTTTCTAGACATGATTAGAAAACCAAATCAAATAAGTTGATTCAGCGTTGCCGGAATCTCACGCGCCTGAAGGTCCGATCGTGCCGGCAATTGACGGATATAGGTGTTGAAACTTTTGCTAAGAATTGTAATAATTTGAAGAGGTTTTCGTGTGGATCATTTGCTTTTGGTTCTAAAGGAATCAACACTGTGATTAATAATTGCTCGTTGTTAGAAGAATTATCTGTTAAGCTGTTACGTGGCATTGGTAATGGTGGTGTAGTGGAGCCTATCTGACCAGGTTTAGTTGCATTGTCTCTTAAGTTTATTTGTTTAAAGGATCTGTATAATGCATAGTGTTTTGGATCGTTGATAACCGGATCAAAAGATTTAAGAACATTGAAGTTGTTTAGGTGTTCTGGAGATTGGGATAAGTTACTTGAGTTGGTTTCTGATCATGTGGATGGATTGGTTGAGGTTCATTTGGAAAGGCTGCAGATGAGTGATGCTGAGCTTGTAGCAGTCACATTGTCAAAATTTGGAAATACTGCACATTTTGAAAACACCGGATTGTTCGAAATTAGGCTTAGTTTCTGTTGTTGAGAATTGTAAGCTTTTGAGGAAGCTGCATATCGATGGTTGGAAAATGAATAGGATAAACGATGAATGGTTGATTGGCGTGCAAAGTATTACGTTAATCTTCAAGAGTTTGTGCTTATTTGTGTTGATTGTACTCGTGTTAGTTTAGAGTTGTTGGCTACAAATTGCCAGAAGCTAGAGCGGTTGGCGTTATGCGGGAGTGAAACGGTTGGGGATGTTGATATTTCCTGCATTGCTGAAAATGCACAGCTTTGAAGAAGCTTTGCATCAAGAGTTGCCCTGTATCTTATCTTGGAATGGAAGCGCTTGCAGGTGGGTGTCCGAATTTGGTGAAAGTTAAGGTGAATAATTGTTGTGGAGTGACGAGTGATGGTGTCGGTTGGTTGGGGATTTTGAATATTGAAAATATCTGATTATTATTTAATGGGGGGAGAAGTGATGAGAGAGAGAGGAGAGAGAGGAGGGAGAGTTTTTATTTTTATTTTTCAATGTTTTACAAATAGTCCCTGAATAATAATTTATTGCAAAATAGCCCCTGAAAGATAAAATGACAAACATGCCCTCATGTGCAAGTCACATGACCATATTTAACAAAAAAACATCTGACTGAGTTAGGGCTAAAGGACATAACATGCAGGGTTTTGAAACGCTAACGACAAAACTCGTCAAATTTAAAGGCAAAGGACACTGGCTGCAATTTGGTACAAACATAAAGAACAAAACTTGTAATTTACTCTTTATATAAATAAAGAAAACTACTCTTATTCTTACCTCTCTCTCTCTCTCTCTCTCTCTCTCTCTCAATTACCACCACCATCATCATCCACATGCCGTCATCCACCACCACCACCACCATCCACCCCACACCACTTGAAACCTCATGTAAAATCCTATATCTGTTTAATTGTCGATTTAGACCCCAAAATCCTAACTTGCAAAGCTGACAAAACCCTAGAACCCAAAGTTAAGGCTTTACACATACATCACACAAATAATCAGATCTGTCACACCCCGACCCGCAGCACAATGGTACGGGGCATGATTGATTGCTCAAAGCTTATAACAACTATTTAAATGTTAAAGTATTTAAAACATCAATATTAAATTGTCACACATAACATAGAATTCAAATATTAACAACAAGTTACAAATTCAAATAAATAAAAGAAACATAACATATCCGGTTTATTACTAAGGCAGTCCTACGTGTCTTCAACTCAAAATCCGCCCACCCTTGCGTACTTGTATCACGCGTAAAAGAGTTTTGGGTCAACAAACATGTTGGTGAATAGATTCGGTTTTTATTTAGAAACGTTTTTGAAATATTATTTTTTTGAAAAATAGTATTTATAACATGCCTTTAGAAATGTGAAACTATGACGTACATTACAACATGATGCATCACAAATATCATAAGCAACACAACATAGTAATAATAGTAACAACTGACACATAGAGAGATTCAAGCCCCAAAAGGCGAATCTGCGAAACAATGATGGCGATACCGAGTTCGACCCGTGGCCGTGGAGAACTGGTCAGCCAGGTGGATCCATGCGAAACCTGTGACACAAAGCGAGTAACACATAGATGCACGTATAGAGAAACAGTAGAAATTTGCAACAAGTGAGACATAGAAACACATCGAATAGCATGTTATCAATTTAGTTAATAAATTTGAAATCGAGCACGAGATACACCCCAAAAAGAGTTAATGGCAAAAAGGGGAAAAGAGTCGAATCTACTCACAGTCTGCAAAGATTGATCCACAAGTGATTTCCGCACGAGAAAATGAATGATGACACGAATCCTATAATGGCGTTAGCAACCTACACGTCTTCGATTAACACACATTATAACCTAATCGTTCCATACCTAACCTTCATTAAAATATGTAAACAACCTTTAAGGTTTGCCATATCAAAAAGAATAATTTAGTCTTTGGTAACATATCTATTAATAAAGGTTTTTTATATATAATTTAACCATAATTAAAATATTAATTTTCTTCTTATCTGTTAGTCCTGTTGATCACGTGAGTTTGGACAAAACCATTGATGTTCCATACCTTCTTTTCATGTACATAAATAAAAAGTTAAACATGGTATATTTACTTATTTCCACTAAAAAAAATTAGTCTAACCCAGTATCATCGTTTGTTGGTAAACTAAATCAAAACTAACACTTCATGGAGCTCGGATGTATTTGTGTTCAAAAACAAACATGTAACGGTTGCAACTACTGGTCATAAAAAAAAAATTAAATTAAATTTTGAGTTCTTGTTCTCAAGGCTCCCCTTACCCTTTTCTGGTGATCTAACAAAATGCAACTAGCTTTATATATGGTGTGTTCTGTAGGAATGAAAATCATGCACAAAATAAAAGAACTTTACCTCATGAAAGAAAATAGAGTAAATAGAGTGAGCACTATATTTCGATCAGTTACTGATGAAACACTGGTTAGCACTACGGTTAATCAGTGGGGTTACTTCTTCTGTGGGTTCAGTCTCCTTTCCTACTCGTCGGAACGACCTGGATCCTGCAAAACAGTAACGCCGTCAGTCTCGTTAAGAGGGGGAGATGGGGGTTTTCCCTCTTAACCAGGCTCCGGCGTGAGAATAAGTACTGTTCTGAGAGAATAATCGGTGTGTGTTAAGTGTGAGAAGAGTGAGAGCAAGATGATCAACCTGGATGGTGAAGGGTCCTATTTATAGCCGGAGGGTTAAGGAAAGAAGGAGCAGCGATGCCAGCTGTAAGCGCGCGCCAGCTGTCCGACCAAGGGGAATATCCCTTTGGTCTCCTCTGCTGTGGTCAGTGTAGTGGTACACGTGGCGCGCCCGCATTTGCCCAATTTGGAAACATCGTACTGACGTTGTCTGGCTGCTCCCTGGCCTGCTGTAAGTCCAGATGGCGCTTGATGGCTGGTGACACGTGTTGTCCTTTATGTTGGAAGGAGCATCTTTGGTGTCACCTGGCTGCTTTCCAGAAGCTTCTGGAAGCTTCTGGATGATATGGCTGATGTCACTCGCCATGTAGGATGGAGAGTGGTATGGTCCTTGCCATGTTGGCAAGGAATTGGGACCATACCTCTTCAAGTCCCCCCAGTCCAGTGTGCCTTCTAGGTGAGTTGATCGTCTAGGAGGGATTCTGGACTTATGAAGGTAGTGTTTGTCATGATGTGAGGTTTTTGACTTCTTGCAGGAATGAGCCAATTGGACGCATGACGCATGGCGCATGGGTTTTGACTCCTTGCGGAAGTGAGCCAAATGGACGCATGCCGCATGGGTTTTGACTCCTTGCGGAAGTGAGCAAAATGGACGCATGCCGCATGCCGCATGGGTTTTGACTCCTTGCGGAAGTGAGCAAAATGGACGCATGCCGCATGCCGCATGGGTTTTGACTCCTTGCGGAAGTGAGCCAAATGGACGCATGGCCGCATGCCGCATGGGTTTTGACTCCTTGCGGAAGTGAGCCAAATGGACGCATGCCGTATGCCACATGGGTTTTGACTCCTTGCGGAAGTGAGCCAAATGGACGCATGCCGTACGCCGCATTGGTTTTGACTCCTTGCGGAAGTGAGCCAAATGGACGCATGCCGTACGCCGCATGGGTTTTGACTCCTTGCGGAAGTGAGCCAAATGGACGCATGCCGTATGCCGCATGGGTTTTGACTCCTTGCGGAAGTGAGCCGAATGGACGCATGCCGCATGGGTTTGGCGCTTTTATGAGTGTTGTCTTCAGGGAGAAGCTTTGTTGTCTTCGGGAGGAGTGACTGACGTGACAGCCTGGTGTCAGTTGAACAGGCGCCTTTTCAGTCACGTCAGTTACTCTACGTCATAATTGCAGGCGGTTGTTGCACATTTTTCCGAAAAAAGATGATGGCGTTTTCTCTCTCCTCTGACGTGTCCCGCCTTAATTGGATCTTTCCCTGTATCTCTGGCGGTTCACTGCCCATCGCATTAAATGCGATGGGTATAAATTCCAAGGCGGTCTCCTCCATCCTTCACTTTTCAAAATTTGAAAACCAGATTTCTCTCATCTTCCTTTGTTTTCTTCCTTTATCTCCGGAGTTCATCTGTGTTTTTGCTCCGTTTGCACGATGTCTACTTCGAATCCTTCGTTGAAGAAGAAGAGGAACAAGGGTAAGATTCCTCCTGGCCCAGATCAGGCGGTTATTGGTTGGAAAGAGGAGGAGTTTCAGAATCTAGTAAGGGAGATGGGTTTCCTCCCTGAATGGGGTGCTGAATATCCTGTTGCTGGTTCCACCGCCATGGATGCTCCTCCTGGGTACATGACTTTGTACGCTGCTTTCTTCCGGGAGGGTAACTTTAGACTTCCGATGACTCGGTTTACTGCCGACGTTTTGAGGGGCTATGGTCTTCACATCTCTCAACTAAATGCCATCGGACTCCCTCGGCTTACTCACTTCGAGTTTATTTGTATGGCGAACCGTTTCGATCCGACGTTTGAAATGTTCAACGTCTTTTACACTGTGACGTATACGAGTGGGTTCTATTCCTTCAGTGCTCGGACCGGAGTGTCGCCAGTTTGTTCTGTGCCGTTGAAGGGTATACATGATTGGAAGCAGAAGTTTTTCTATATTCGTCGAGGTGTTGTGCCTGTGGATATGCATTATAGATCTGTGGACGAGGGTATCCCGAAGGTGGATGTGGTTGCAAACTTTGCTGACCAAAACTGGTACAAGAGGTTGACTCGGAAGGCCACCCCGATTACCCAGCTGGAGGAAATGGCGTTGGTTGGTGCTGGGATGAGCATGAAGTGGATCCCAAAGAATCCGTTGGGGGTCCCGGTTTATGGTCATGAAGGCAAATGTACTTGTTACTTTCCTTCTCATTTCTTTCTTCTTTTCTTCTTTTTTTTTTTTTTTTTTGTGTGTTGTACTCCTTGTTGAGTTGTTCTTTAACCGCATCGTTTTGTGTAGTAGGGTTCACGCTGTTGAACGTTTTGGATCGCGAGGCACCTGGTGCGATGGTTGAGGCAATACAAAAACCTGACAAACAGCCTTGGTTAGATCAGATTCGTGGCCGGTTTCTGCATCCGAGCAACGAGAGTTTTGTCGCTTATGCGAACACTGTCTTAGGTGAAGATAGTGAGGATGATGATGATGCGTTTGATTCATTTCGAGAGGAAGTTATCGTTCTCTCGAGTGATGGGTCTGGCAGATCCTCTGAAGATCTAACTTCTCCTTCCGCGCGTGCAGGTGCAGTGAGAGGGGCTGTGCAAGAACCGGTGCATGAGCCGGTGAATGAGCCCGTGGAGGAAAATGTGGAGATTCCGGTCGAGGTTGTGAATCCGTTGGAGACGAAGAGGAAATCGAAAGCTGACAAGGCTGCGGGAGGAGGGAAAAAGGCTGAAGGAACTTCCTCTAAGTCTCCTCGTAAGCGACTTCACACTGCTCGTACTCTTGATTATGTTGTCGTGTCTGACACGTTACCTGGTTTAGGGGTTGGAGAGAAACGGCCTGAGTCGGACCCTGAGGACCGCGCAACTTTAACCGAGATTATGCAGAAAAAACTGTTTGATGATAGGAAACGAAAACTTGACGAGCAGGCTGCTGCTGCGCTTGCCGCGAAGAAGATTAAACTTCAGAAAGAGAATCCCCCCGCCCCGTCTGAGTCAGAGATTGACATGGGTATTTTTGCTGAAAAACCATCTGATTTGCTGGAGAAGATTTTTGAAGCTTCTGGTACTCGTTTTTACAGTTTCCAGCATCTCTCTTGAGTTTTATTCGTCTTGTTTGTGTATTTTATTCCTTATTATCTGAATGTACTGCTCATTTTGGGGCAGGTGTTAAAACAGCCCAAAGTGGGCACAGGATCGATATTTCCAAGATTACCCCTCCTGAGTCGCCGCCGTCGCGGACATTCGGGTTGTCTCCCCCTCATGATACTCCTGATGGGCAGAAGAAAACTGCGGATGTTGAACAGGTTGCGGAAGGTGGTGGTGATGCAGGTGGTGCTGCGGGCGGTGTTGCTGGTGGTAATCGCGGTAAAAATGTGGAGGTTGAAGTAGAGGTGAGTGATACTACTCCTCATCACACGGTGTACACCAAACGCCCCCCAGGTGATGGTGGTGGTGCAACTTCCGGTGTCGTCCGCAGCCCTCAAGTTGAAAAATTTCATGCTGATTCCTTCGATACCACGAATCCTGCCTGTGACGATCTCCCGTACATCCCTCGTTGGAACTTGAACCAAGGTTCTAGGATGGACAACCTTGAAAATTGTCATGAATTCTACTCGATGTCTCTCCCCCCTGCTGAGAGGATGTTTCAGAGGAAACGCCGCCGGTTTGCACTGTTGGATGATCATGTGCAGGCCGGGGTTAATTTTTTCTCTACCACTCAGGAGATTGTCCGCGAGTGGAAGCAGCTGGGGGAGGACGTAATGGAGTTTGAGAATGATAAAAGACTGTTTGCGGAGGAGAAGGAGAGATTCAATGCTGAGAAAAAGGGTTTGGAGTGGAGGGTTGCTGATGCAGAAGCTAAACTTGCTCAAGAGAAGCAGGCTAATGCTGATAAGCAGAAAGATTGGGAAGGCGCGTGTGCGCGCACAAATGTCGAGCTCAAGACTCAACGTGACACGATCACTCGTTTGTCCGGCGAGAAGAAGGAAATTGCGGATGAGGCTAATAAGGCGCGCATGATGTTTGAGAAGAAGGAGACGGAGTATGTTGAACGCATTGCTAAGCTGGACGTTCTTGCTAGGCAATGTGAGACTTCTGAACGTCTTCTTCAAGAAAAAACTGCCGAATGCCGAGGCGCTGAACTCCTTGCTGAGGAGGCGTCTGCTGATTGCAAATGGTTGCTCTCACGTGCGGTGCCTCTGGTAATTTCTTGTATTGTTGGTTTTTGTGATTGTTGTGAATTATCCCTTACTTGTGTTGTTTGTTGTAGATTGCTGACCGCATTGTTAAGTCGCACGAGCTTGCCCACTATATGTATGAGTTGGGGCAAGCTGGTTACAGCAGTGGTCGTAAGGACGGATACAACGAGGGCAGGGCTGCAGCCCTTAATAAGGAGAAAGAACACCATTTCGAGCTGTGGAAGGAAGATTGTACTGGTGCTTACACCGCGAAGAGGCAAGAGTTTTCGTCCTTGGAGTTTGCGGTGGTTAAAGCTGCGAAGAAGCTGGCTCGGAGGCCAGACGGTGTTGCTAAGTTGAAGAGCGCTTTGGGCGATGAAGGTGGTGCAACTGGGGGTGTTGGGCCCAGTCACCCGGAATGAAACCATCCGGCCTGCGCGCCGCGTGTGACCTTATGTGGTCTTGTATTTGACAGTTTGATAAACAATTTTAACTTCCTTGTTATCGTTATAGATATATGGCTTTGTTTGACATGTGTGGTGCTAACAGTTGTCTGTTTTTACGCGAATTTGTTATCGTCATAATATGTGCATGTGTGATTGCTTTGATTCAGGTATCACGAATGAATAATGGCGCTGACAGGTTGTGTTGTGTTTATTACAACGTTTTGTTCTGTCGTATTTGTGCGCAGGTGGGTCATGAATACGAAGTGATCGAGTGACAGGCTATTGTGTGTACCCGGCTGTTCTCAGCCTCGGGGGTGTTTACAATGTTTTGTTTGTCCTGTGTTCGATGTTTTCGTGTTTATGTGGGCACGAAGTATTTGATTGGCGTTTGTTAGGCTTTAGTTGTGTGTCTGACCCGGCTGTGCACTTGTTTGTGACAAGCCTTGGAGGTCTACAACGTTTCCTAATGGTCGAGCCATTGATGTTTTCGTGTATGCCCAAAGTGATACATGCAGTTGTGACAAAGAAATTTGCATAATGAAAAGATAGCCGAACACTTGTTGTATTATAAATGTGTTGGCAACTAGGCCATTGCGATTACAGAGATTTCGTTCATAAGTAACACCTTCTCAGCTGTTGAGCGTTCCATGTGCGAGGAACCTCTTTGTTATCGATGGTGCGCAGTTTGTAGGCCCCCTTTCCGAGCACGGCGTCGATGACGTACGGACCCTCCCATTTGGGAGCCAACTTCCCGGGTCTTTCTGCATTTGAGGCTTCATTGTCTCTGAGGACATAATCTCCCGGGTTGAAGGCGCAGACTCGGACTTTGGAGTTGTAATATTTTTCCAGCTTCGATTTATACTTGGCTTCGTTAATTGCTGCCATTTCCCTTCTCTCTTCTAGGAGGTCGAGGTCGATCCTCCTTTCTTCTTCGTTGTTGATCGTGTTCATTGAGAGCATTCGAGGTGATGGCAGTCCTATCTCCGCTGGTATTACTGCCTCTGACCCGTAAACCAAGCTAAACGGTGTTTCTCCGTTGCTTGTTTTGGGCATCGTCCTGTGTGCCCACAAAATGCTGGGCAGTTCGTCCACCCAACCTCTTCTCTTTTCTCCTAACCTTGCCTTGATTCCGTCGACGATACTTTTGTTGACGGCTTCAACTTGACCATTCCCCTGCGGGTGTGCGACCGAGGAGAAGGTATGCTCGATGTGTAGTTCTTTAAACCACTTTTGAAGGTTGTCTTCGGCAAAGTTGGTTCCATTGTCTGTGACGATCTTGAGGGGCAGCCCAAAACGACATATGATTTGCTCCCAAATGAATTTTTTGACAACGGTGGCTGTGGTCGACGCGAGGGCTTTTGCCTCCACCCATTTAGTGAAATAGTCGACTGCGACTATTATAAACTTGACAGCTCCTGGGGCTTCGGGAAATGGTCCGACCATGTCTATTCCCCATTGTTGAAAAGGCCATGCGGTGGTGACCGGTACCAACTCGTTCTTGGGGCGCATTGTTTTGGGCGCATGTCGTTGGCATCCCCCGCATTTCCTCAACTCTTTGACCGCGTCCAAATGCATTCCGGGCCAATAGTATCCCGCATTCATGACTTTCGCTACCACCATTCTTGGACCGGCGTGTATACCACAGATTCCCTCATGCACTTCTCTGATCAAATACCGTGCGTCTTCGGGGTCAACACATCTTAACAAAGGCCCAAGGTAGGATTTTCTGTACAAGATCCCATCAGCCATCTGGTAATGTTCGGATTTGTACTGTACTTTCCTTGCTTCTGCCTTGTTCTCCGGGAGTACTCCAGTTTGGAGGTATGTGATTATCGGAGTCATCCAAGACGTTGTCCCTAGTTGGACGACGCTTACTTCTCGAAGTGGTACAGATGGATTGCTCAAGACTTCTATTCGTACATCCTTTGCCAAATGCTGAAAGCTTGTAGAGGCGAGTTTACTCAGCGCGTCTGCTGGCTTGTTCTCGCTTCTATTAATGTGATGTACTTTGTAAGAATAGAAGGTCTGCAGCAGCGTCTTTGCCTGGCTCAGGTAAAGTGCCATTGTATCTCCCCTGGCTTCATATTCTCCGTTGATTTGTCCTGCCACCAACATGGAGTCTACGTGTGCTTCGATGTGCCGTACGCCCATTTTGATTGCCAATCTTAGCCCAGCAAGGAAGGCTTCGTATTCGGCTTCGTTGTTTGTGCTTTTAAAATCCAGGCGTATGGCGTAGGTGAACTCGTGTTTGTCGGGGCTCACCAGCCGGAGGCCAGCACCTGCGCCATCCTCGTTGGACGCACCATCTGTGTATAGCAGCCACGGTTCTTCCACTTGTTGTTTCTCGGCCTTTTCCATTGCCTTGCATTCTCGATCTTTGTCGTCTGGTACCTCTGTCATGAAATCTGCGAGCACTTGGCCCTTGATCGCCGGTCTCGGTCTGAACACAACGTTATGACCCCCGAGCTCTATCGCCCATTTTGCCAGTCTCCCTGAAATCTCCGGTCTTGCGAGTATGTTGCCAATGTTGTAGTTAGTTAACACGTGAATGACGTGATTGGCAAAGTACCTACGCAGCCGTCTTGATGCGTGAATTAGTGCGAGCGCTAGTTTCTCCATGATTGCGTACCGGGTTTCTGGATCGGTTAGAGTTCGTGACACATAATAGACCGGCGTCTGGACGCCCTGTCGATCGACAAGCAACACTGCTCCCACTGCCCTGTCGGAGGCCGACAAATATAGTACCAGGGGTTCGCCCTTGACCGGTGCGGTTAAGGTTGGCAGCTTGATGAGGCAGTCTTTCATCTCGCGGAAAGCGTTTTCAGCTTCCGGAGTCCACTGAAATTGGCTCTTCTTCATGCAATTTCGGAGAGTTTTTATAAACGGGAAAGATTTCGCCGCGTGATTGGCTAGGAAGCGGTTGAGTGCTGCCAACCGTCCTGCCAATTTTTGCATCTCCTTGATCGTTGACGGTGACGGCATGCGTTCTATTGCTTGTATCTTGTCGGGGTTCACCTTGAAACCATCTTTCGTGACAATGAAACCCAGGAATTTCCCCTCCTCCATGCCGAAGGAGCACTTCGCCGGGTTTAACTTGATGTTGACTCCGCGCAGAGTGTCAAATGTCTTTTGGATGTTCAGCAACATTGTGCTTTCCTCCTTGCTCATGATAACCAGATCGTCCATATAAACCTCTATGTACTTGCCGATGGCGTCGTGGAAGGTTTCGTTCATGAGCCTCTGATAAGTTGCTCCCGCATTTTTTAAACCAAAGGGCATTTTGGTATAGCAGTATAGCCCTGTTGGTGTGCGGAACGCGGTTTTATCTTCATCCTGCACGGCCATTTGTACCTGGTGGTACCCTTTGTAGCAATCGAGGAAACATTTCCATCGGAATGTGGCAAGTGAATCGATCTTCTCGTCGATATCTGGTAAGGCGTAACAGTCGCGCGGACATGCCTTATTCAGATCCTTGTAGTCTACGCACATCCTCCAGCTACCATTGTTTTTCTGAACCATCACTGGGCTTGCCACCCATGTTTGGTACCTGACCTCTCTGATGATCCCCGCGTTTAACAGCTCTATCACTTGTTCTTTCATGGCGTCGTGCTTTATATCTCCCAAATGGCGCTTGGTATGTACCACCGGCTTGGCCTCTTCCGATACGTTTAAGCGGTGTTCAGCTATGTGCCGTGGAACACCCACCATGTCTGCTGGCGTCCAGGCAAAGACATCCATATTCTGGAACAGTAGTTTCTTTAGCGCCGCGCGCGTCAGGTCGGACATTGCGGGTCCCAAGGTTACCGTTTGTTCCGGATATGCGCTGTTGAGCACCCATTTTTCTGCTTCTTGGCGTGCTTCAGGTTTCCTCGTCTTTGCGGGTCTTAGCTCATCTGTCGCTAATACTTCCTTGCTTGCGTAGATGATGGCTACTCCTGTTTCCGTTGGAAATCCCACTGCGGAGTGTGGGCCAGAGCAAATCATGCTGAAGTCACCTTGGGATTCTCTTCCCAGCAAAATATCGTGTCTTGAATGTGCTGGCAGCACCATGAATGTGACTTCCTCTGTTCTTGAATTTCTTCCGTCCGAGAGCAGCACTGGGAAAGATATTTGTCCTAGAGGAAAAACGGCCTCGTTGCAGAATCCAGTGAGCGGGTAATCAACTGGTTCTAGGCGCGCTTTGTCCTCCTGATCGAACTGATTAAAACACTGTTCATATATGATATCCGCAGTGCTCCCTGGGTCGATGAAGATGTAATCCGTTTGGTAATGCCCTATGACGCCTGAGATGACTATGGGCCTTCTTTCTCGTGGGCCTCCTCTTACAACTGGGAAAACGACTTGTTTCTCGCGCCATGAGTCATCCTGCGCGCGCTTGTTGTAATTTTTCCTTGGCCTTCGTGGACCCCCTTGAACCATGTGGGTTTCTAACTTCCGGAGTTTCTTGTTGTCCGGCCCTGCCTCTCTTCGTTGGATTTGACGGTAATCACGCCTGCCACCTTTGACCAGATGAGTTAACTTTCCGTCTCTTAGAGCCCTTTCGATCTCTTGTTTAAGGCTGAAACAATCGTCGGTTAAATGGCCGGTGTCTTTGTGGAAGTCACAGAAGAGATTCGGGTCTTGGCCCCTCTTGTTGCGCATTTGCAGTGGTGGCTTGAACTGGTGGTTCTCGGTTGCCAAGACTTCTGAAGGGGTTTTTGTTAGGGGTGTCCACTGCTTCTCTCTTTTCGCCTCTTTCCGGTGTGCGATTTGGTTGATCGTGTGGCGCGCGTCCTCTCTTGCCGGGCTTCTTTCTCTTTGACCGGATGGTCTCCAAGATTGGTTTCTGCCTTTCTTGCTGTGCCGGTCGACATGATTGTAACTGCGCTGACGGTGATCGTCACCGGTCAGCTGCCTATCCGACTGCGCGATGGTTTTGGCTGCCTCAATGAAGGTATCCCAATCTTTGGGTCCCCCATCTCTACCTTTTATACGTTTGATTAAATCATCACACTTCACTGCCCGCATGAAGTGTGCGCGCATCATCTTCTCGCCGCAGTCGCCAATCTCTAAACATTCCTTGTTGTATCGAGTAATGAAATCTTCTACGCTTTCGTGGTCTCTGCGCCATATGTTCAAGCAGTCGGCTGGGTCCCTGGTGTGTCTTCGTTGTTGTGAGAAGTGTGCTAGGAACTTCTCTCGGAAATCGATCCATGATTTGATTTTCCCCGCTGGTAAGCTGTCAAACCAGATGCGCGCCGCACCTACGAAGGTTTGAGCAAAGAGATGACACCAGGTTGGCAGGTTCCATCCACCCGTTGTTCCCGCACCGTTAAAAACTTGGAGATGATCGTCTGGGTCTGTCAGCCCGTTGTATTTGCCCACGTTATGTGGCAGTTTTGTCTTGTCAATGGCAGCTGTGGCGATCTCTCTGATGAACTTTGAATTCTCGGCTATGTCGTCTGGACGATAGCTTAGGGAGAAATCGTGCTCTGCTTTTGGATCGTAACCTGCACGCTTGCGAGGTTTGTATGCTTCATGTTCTGGTGGAAGCCTGCTGAACACCGTGCGCGTCTCCTCATCGTTTTCAAATTCGTCGTTTATGTTGCGCGGACCCAAACGACTTTGTATTGGCTTCTTCGCTTGGTTAGAGTACTGCACGTAGTTGCTCTCTGTCTCTCCGTATGTGTCGCGCGTGTCGTGCGCGCTTGGTCTTCTCACATGTGGTGGAGGTACTGACTCAGGACGCAGATTGAATGCATTGGCCTGTTGAGGCATGGGTGCGCTCAGAGGCCTCTGCGGTGGAGTGACAAATGCTGACTGGAGAGCTTGTGCCTGAAGCAGGGCTTGCTGCGCACTGAGTTGTTTGTAAACAAGGTTTATGGACGCCACTTGTTCAGCATACCAGGAAGCCAGAGTTTTTCCTTCGGGTAGCCCTAGCAGTGCGGAGAAGTTCAGTTGTGCTTGGTCCGATGGAGCTGAGGGGCCAGCTCCATGGCTTTGAGTTTGCACTGCCGGTGTCGGTTGGACTACCTCTGATGGAGGCTGAAACGTAGCTCCATCTGTGGTCTGAGTGATGATTCTGGATGGAGTTTGGAAAGTAGCTCCAGGTGCGTTTTGAACGGCAATCCTGGATGTACTCCCGAAGATGCTGGGAAACTCCATGTTTGGTGGCCCTTCTTGGATAGCTTCGTTCCTTGGACCTCGTTGGACGTGTATGTTGTCCGAAACGAGTTCGAAGGAAGAAACGTCTCCATCGATTTGGTGGGAAGGGTTGTTTTCAGCCATTTTGACGAGTTTTTCGAAAAGAAAAGGAGATGAGAGTGGTTTAGCTAAAAACGGATGGCGCCAATGATGAAACACTGGTTAGCACTACGGTTAATCAGTGGGGTTACTTCTTCTGTGGGTTCAGTCTCCTTTCCTACTCGTCGGAACGACCTGGATCCTGCAAAACAGTAACGCCGTCAGTCTCGTTAAGAGGGGGAGATGGGGGTTTTCCCTCTTAACCAGGCTCCGGCGTGAGAATAAGTACTGTTCTGAGAGAATAATCGGTGTGTGTTAAGTGTGAGAAGAGTGAGAGCAAGATGATCAACCTGGATGGTGAAGGGTCCTATTTATAGCCGGAGGGTTAAGGAAGGAAGGAGCAGCGATGCCAGCTGTAAGCGCGCGCCAGCTGTCCGACCAAGGGGAATATCCCTTTGGTCTCCTCTGCTGTGGTCAGTGTAGTGGTACACGTGGCGCGCCCGCATTTGCCCAATTTGGAAACATCGTACTGACGTTGTCTGGCTGCTCCCTGGCCTGCTGTAAGTCCAGATGGCGCTTGATGGCTGGTGACACGTGTTGTCCTTTATGTTGGAAGGAGCATCTTTGGTGTCACCTGGCTGCTTTCCAGAAGCTTCTGGAAGCTTCTGGATGATATGGCTGATGTCACTCGCCATGTAGGATGGAGAGTGGTATGGTCCTTGCCATGTTGGCAAGGAATTGGGACCATACCTCTTCAGTTACAAATCGAAGGAAATCATGGGAGAATTAATTGATACTGGTTACAAGAATTTGGAACGGTTTCAAAAGCGAAACATGCGAGGCTTGATCGGGATTTCGAAACAAACGGTTTCACAAGTTGCAGGTTTGTAAGAAGATGGCTCCCTTTGATACATAGTGGTCTACTTTTTTACTAATATTTAATGATTTAACATAATAATGTAATAATGATCTCAATTTATTTCTGATTGTTCATTATCAAGTTTATGTAACACATTAATTTAATGCATTCAAACCATTTTAAATCTTTAATTGTAATCATAAATATAATTTAAAACTTTATATATAACGTTAAATTTATATTATATGAGTAAAATGTTATAGGATCAACAAGACCATCTAATTGAAATGCAAATTACTTAGTGATATGATAACAAGTTATGTAACGAAGTAACCATTAACATGCGTACCTTTTATTGATTGTCGTATGTCACTATCTCTATAAGAAAAAAATCTAACCCATATAAATGATATTATATATGCACAGCACAGCTAACTTTTGTTAATTTAAAAGCAGATTAGAAAATGGTTATTTTAAAAGATTTGTAGAAATCGTAATTGTTAATTTTAACTTGTATAGTTAGTCGACCATTTGAAAATTTCACACTTGAAATTGATATTCCTATTCCTAGCTCATAAGTTTACACAGAAATTCATGTATATGTATTAATAATTCATAACATGTATGAGGAATAGTGTTTATTTTGTCTTTTATGGGTTTGTTATATTTTCTTTTTGTGAACTTTAATGTTTTTCATTATAAAACTTTGAATTTTTATAACTTTTCCACAAAAGTTAAAATGAGTTAAGTTTTTTTTATTAGTTTTTCTTTAGGCTTTTTCTCGGATATGATCGTCGTCCAGTTGCTACTTAGTACGGTGTTTAGTGGTCACATTTGATCCGTCAAGTTTTTTACCCCCCTTGATTTTCTAATATGTGTCGTATAAATTCTACTTCGTCTGTGTGTCACATTACGTGAGTCACTTAGTGTTAGAATTCTTATTTTTATATTATGTTGATCGTCGTTCGATTGTTACTTATCGTTGTTTTACGCCGCCTCTCTGCAATGATCTTACACCACATCCCGCAACGCGGGAGGCTATTGACTAGTTTCGATAAAAGTAAATTATTCTATTGGAATTGTAGGATTATGATCAAATACAAAGGATCCTAATTGTAAGAAGTGTAAGAAGGATCCTAATGGGGGTTGGGGGTTAGGTTTTTAGGGGTGGGGGTTAGGTTTTTTTTAGGTTTTTGGGGGGTGGGGGTGGGTTAGGTTTTTGAGTTTTTTTTTGGTGAGGTATAGTTTTTTTTTTTGTTTTTCTTTGCCGGGGGTGGGGTAGGGGGTTAGGTTTTATTTTTAGGTTTTTTGGGGGTGGGGGGGGGGGTAGGTTTTTTGGGAGTTTTTTTGGTGAGGTATAGTTTTTGGCGCCGGGGGGGGGGGGGGGGGGTGGTTAGGTTTTTGGGTGGTGGTGGGGTGGGTGTTTAGGTTTTGGGTGGTGATGTAGTGGGTTTAATTTTAGGTTATTGGACACTTGTCACTCTATAAATCCTTCTTACACTTCTTACAATTAGAAGGCTTTGTAGAATAACTTGACCCTGTAATTGTAATATTATTGTCATGACATTAAAATCGTTTTAATGACTAATAAACATATCTATTATATAATTTCTTTTTAAAACACAATTGAAATATCCTAGATGTTAGAGGGCGAGTGGGCGGGAATTTGGAATGCGCGTCACGGAGCGTGTGAGGGTTTAAGTTAATTGCGCAAATGATCCCTTAACTCTATAAACCCACCTAACTTTGTTTAATGTTTTCATTATAACGTCTAACGGGAGTAACCGATACATGTTGGAAGGATCCACTAAAAAGTGGATTTTGCCTAAGTAGTCTAAAAAGCATTGTGATGTTGACATGTGACACTCCTAATAAGTAGGAATGAAGGACATTTTGGTCCTTATAAATAGGAGTGAAAATGACATATGACACTCTTTTTGTTTTTTAAAAATACAAAAAAAAAATTCCAGTACAAAAAATATAGCAAAAAAAATGTAGTACAAAAAAATATAGCAAAAAAAAATCTAGTACAAAAAATATTGCACGAGAAAATTCAGCAAAAAAATGTAGTGCAAAAAAATCCAGCACAAAAAATTGAGAGAAAAAAATTTTAAAACAAAAAAAATCAGTACAAAAAATTTAGCACAAAAATATAGTACAAAAATCAGCACAAAAAAATGTTATACAACATAGAAATACAACACATTTTAGTGGTTTTTTTGTTTTTATATTTTATATAGCAATATGGTACTCAAATTAAAGATAAAAAGACGCTCGATTTTATGGTGAAATTTTTATGAAAAAATAATGTCCTATAAAAAAGTTATGAACGTTTAAAAAATGAGGGTGAAATATGCATGTGCCTTGCATGTGGGGAGAGAAAGCCCATAAATATGATTTTCCGAAGATACCCTTGCACTCCTCCTTTCTTCTACACTTTCATCTTAACCATTGATTTGAAAAATGAATGGTTAAGATTCTTTCTCATCATACTTAGGCAAAATAAACTTTTTATTTGATCTTACCCCATGTATATATTATTATAAAAAATTAATATTTTTAAGCCCGAATATAACTAATACTAGCATTATTATTAGAACTAGTTATTTTCCACCCGCGCGTTGCGGCGGGACCTAATGACTACAAAAGGCGTGTCAGCAACGGCAAACAGATACCGAATATCAAAACATAAATAAAATGACGTGGTAAGGATAGTCACTCCGTCATAAGAAAACGATTTTACATAACCTAATATATAATAATAGGACCCACACGTCCTACACGTAGGAAATTCGGTTGTTTTCAGTTCAGTTATTACGGTGCTAAGACGTTAAAATATGGATGAGCTCGGTACCGGTAACGGCAGCGGCAACGAAAGTACCGATCCGGAAAATCATCGAAATTAGGTACCGGCACCGAAAATGCTCGGTACAATACGGTATGGTATTTGAAGGTAAAAATCAATAAATACAGGTATGGTGCTAGACCGGTGTCGAACCGAAAGTAACGATTCTGAAAACGCCAAAAGGTGGGTACCAAATTGGTACCGAAAATGATTTGGTATA
Organism: Helianthus tuberosus; assembly: GCA_030545235.1. Taxonomy (NCBI): domain Eukaryota; kingdom Viridiplantae; phylum Streptophyta; class Magnoliopsida; order Asterales; family Asteraceae; genus Helianthus; species Helianthus tuberosus. The sequence goes on from CM060358.1 coordinate 60,023,498, forward strand.
GTAAATTTAGTACCGATACGATACCGGTTCGTTTACAGGATTTGATACGATTTGCTCATCAATATTCTAAATATCCAAGTTAATTTTACATGCTACAATTTATTCATTACAGAAAAAGACAAAAAAGAAAGCAAAATAAGTTGTTGTGTATATAAAACCTCATTCAAATGAAATACAGTTTACTTACTGTGTGTATGAAAAGTAATCTAAACGGTGCAATTACTTGCATTGCTGTGTTGCTACAGGATTTGATGAGCTCGTTACCAACCGGTACCGAAAATACTGTTACCGAAATCTCCAAAAGTGGGTACCGGTACCGAATATACATAGTATGGCACAGTTCGGTACTGGTCGGTACTGGTACGGCACCGGTATTTGAGGGTAAAAACCGGTGAATACTAGTGCAGAACCGGTACCAAAAATACACCGCTTTGGTAAATTTGAGACCGATACCTATACCCAATACCATTTGCTCATCTCTTAATCATGTTATTATTCATTCCAATCTAATTTTAAATAATTCTAATCTAATTCTAATTTTATTTTTAATTTTAATTTAATATTAAATTACTGTTCATTGCTGCGTTGCTACATGATTTGATGAGCTCATTACCAACCGGTACCGAAAATACTGTTACCGAAATCCCCAAAAGTGGGTACCGGTACCGAATATACATAGTATGGCACGGTTCGGTACCGGTCGGTACTGGTACGGCACCGGTATTTGAGGGTAAAAACCGGTGAATACTTGTGCAGAACCGGTACCAAAAATACACCGCTTTGGTAAATTTGAGACCGGTACCTATACCCAATACCATTTGCTCATCTCTTAATCATGTTATTATTCATTCCAATCTAATTTTAAATAATTCTAATCTAATTCTAATTTTATTTTTAATTTTAATTTAATATTAAATTACTGTTCATTGCTGCGTTGCTACAGGATTTGATGAGCTCATTACCAACCGGTACCGAAAATACTGTTACCGAAATCCCCAAAAGTGGGTACCGGTACCGAATATACCTAGTATGGCACGGTTCGGTACCGGTCGGTACTGGTACGGCACCGGTATTTGAGGGTAAAAACCGGTGAATACTTGTGCAGAACCGGTACCAAAAATACACCGCTTTGGTAAATTTGAGACCGGCACCTATACCCAATACCATTTGCTCATCTCTTAATCATGTTACTATTCATTCCAATCTAATTTTAAATAATTCTAATTCTAATCTAATTCTAATTTTAATTTTAATTTAATATTAAATTTTAATTTAATATTAAATTTTAATTTAATATTAAATTACTGTTCATTCAAGTTCTTTTTTATCATATATCAATTATAAATAATATTTTTTTCTCGTTTAATTCGTTTAGGATCCGGTTTTCAAAACGAGTCGAGTTTTCTATGACCCATTTTGTCGGAGGTTACAAGATCTTAATACCCTTACTTCTTACTCTTATTCTAACCGGAATCACAAAACCCAAAAGCCCCAATCAGTTAAACTCGCCGGAAGACAACCCAAAAATCCGGTCAACTGTGACGGAGTTTGTATGTTATCTGGTTCACGAGATCGACGGTGGCTATACGATGGCGGAGCGTGACGGGTAAGCTTCAAGTTGACCAGAGGTGGCGGTCCGAGTTCGGAAGCGACTGTAGGTTTTTCGTCGCTGTCAAATGTAGACGATTGTTATTACTGTGATAAATCTCAAGTATTAAAGGAAATTGCAACTCTTTATATGGATGGAATTATAAAAGTAAAGGAAATTGAGACTTTAAATGGTTGGAATGGAAGTGGTATTAAAAATTAAATGATGTATTGTCATTGCTTTACCCATTTGACTTATGTACTTTTCCATAATTGTAGCTTGTGACGGGTGGGGGCATATTCACACAGTACCATCAATTCGAAAGACTGAAGTGTTGCAGCCATGTGGGGTGGTGGTGGCTGTGGTGGTTGGTGGTGACGGATGGTGGCTAGAGGTGGTGAAGTGATGAGAGAGATAGGGGTATATTATGTATGTATAATAATACATTATTTTTTAATTTTTTTTTAAATCAATAGGTAAAAAGACTAAAATGTTCTGTGTTATCTGATTTAACTGAAACATCTAACTTGGTTAGAGCTAAAGGACATAACGTGCAATATTTTAAAATATTAAGTACAAAACTCATCAATTTTAAAAATAAAGGACACCGCTTGAAATTTGATAAATGGATAAAAAAAACTTGTAATTCACTCTAATCAGATTCATAAGTTCCTTTTTTAATTTGACACTAAATGATTGGTAAAATAAAATAACAATTTAAATACCTAATCTGTTTGAGCCCAATGCGGTGTTTCCAAGCTAAGTGTGGAATGTCTATCCTAACATATTCATTAGTGGTTGTAACGTAGCTGTTGTTTCTGACTCTAAGTTTAAACTCGAGCATGGCTAAAATTTGTTACCGTTTTGTAAGTTTGAAAATCAAGTGGTGCTCAAGTTTGGTATTACTTCGATTCGACCACGATTGATCGCACCCCGCCTAAGAAAACATCACCGAACTGAAACACAAAGGATGAAACAATAGTATATATGTAGAGCACATAAACACAATTATAATTTCTAACCATGCAACAAAGTCAACTTAACAAAACCTTGGAAAATCAACCAAAATTCAACGTTTATCTTAATGAAGTCATTGTCTAGTCAACTATAAGTGGAAATTTTTGCAGACAAGTATGTAACACTTAAGATCACCATTACAAATAGAGTTCGGCAATCTCAAGATTAATCGATATCTCTTCAACTGCAAATCATCAAACCTTAAAAGGAATTTGGGGGCGCCTTAGAGGTGGGGGCCCTAAGCGGCTGCCTTACCTTTATACACTATAAGACCTACCCTGCGGATCATAATTCTTAACGGCAAGTAGGGAGGAAGTGAATGAGTTGTTTTTTTGTTTTCTAAAACTTTTTTTATGTTTCTATAGACAATTCATAAGAATGCAATTATGACTCAAAGAAAAGAAGGATATCGCTACACGAGAGAAATATAAGTTTTAACGATGGTTAATGTTTCAAATGATGATCAGAGAGAATTGCTTTTTATTGAGTATTGTTTTCTGTGTATTACAAAGAAAAAAGAATGGTTCTATTTATAGGCTTACAAAAAGCTTGTTACAAAAGGAACAAAGAGAATAATACGGCTGGGATTGAGAAATCATGAGCTGGCATATCGGTTATTTTTGGAGATGATGAATGCTGATCCATAATTCCCTCTGAAAATATATTTTCCTTTTTAACACTCCCCCTCAAGTTGAATAGTGGGATCACCAATGTTCAACTTGTCCAAACAATTTGCAAAGATTCTTCTATTTGTGGCTTTTGTTAAAATGTCGGCTAGCTGGTCTTCGGATCGAACAAAGGGAAGCTCTATGATCTTTGCCTCCAACTTTTCCTTAAGGAAATGCCTGTCAACCTCCACATGTTTAGTCCTATCATGTTGCACTGGGTTCTCAGAAATTTATATGGCTGCTTCATTGTCACACATGATTCCAACAGTTTTATTTTGTAAGACACCCACCTCAGTTAAAAGTTTCCGTATCCACAGTATCTCAGCTAGACCTCATGCAATCCCTCTAAATTCGGCTTCAGCACTAGATAGAGCAACAACCTTTTGTTTTTTACTTCTCCACGTGACAAGATTTCCTCCAACCAGAGTAAAGTAACCAGAGGTTGACCTTCGATCTCCTTTATCTCCTGCCCAATCTGCATCAGTGTATGCCTGAACCGTTAGATGCCCATTTGATCTGAATAACACTCTGTGTCCTACTGTTCCCTTAAGATATTTAATAATCCTCCACACTGCCTCCATATGAGCAGCTTGCGGTTGATGCATGAACTGACTAACTACCCCTACTGCATATGCAATGTCAGGACGGGTGTGAGACAGGTATATTAGTTTTCCCACCAATCGTTGGTATCTCTCTGTGTCAGCTAGCACTGCTCCCTCTTCCACATGAAGTTTCAGGTTTGCTATCATCGAGGTATCCACAGGTTTACAGTCGATCATCCCTGTTTCTGCCAATAAGTCAAGGATGTATTTTTTCTGGCAAATGAAAATTCCCTGTTTAGACCTAAGTACTTCAATACCCAAGAAGTACTTAAGTCTACCCAAGTCTTTCATTTCAAACTCGGCAAATAAATTTTCTTTTAATTTCTTCATCTTTTCTTCGTCATTTCCCGTAATAATCATGTCATCGACATAAATAATTAGACACTTTACTAGCTTTCCTCTTCGTTTAAGAAACAAGGTATGATCAGAATTGATTTGTTTGAAACCATATTTTTTCATTGCCACAGTAAACCTCCCAAACCAAGATCTAGGGGATTGTTTCAGCCCATAGAGAGATTTCTTAAGATGAAAGACTTCACCATCTTTAAAGTCTTTTAAAAAACCGGGAGGAGCTTCCATATACACCTCTTCTTTTAATTCTCCATGCAAGAAGGCATTTTTAACATCTAGTTGATGGAGAGGCCAATCTTTATTTGCTGCTATTGAGAATAGGACTCTTATTGTATCAATTTTGGCAACGGGAGAGAAAGTTTCAGAATAATCAATCCCGTAAGTCTGAGTATACCCCTTAGCCACCAATCGGGCTTTGTACCGTTCAACTGTACCATCCGGCTTATACTTCGTAGTAAACACCCAGCGACATCCTACAGGTTTTTTTCCTGGAGGTAGGATACATTTTCCCATGCATCCATCTTCGTCTTCATTGCTTCTTTCCAATTTTGTGATTGTAGTGCCTCACTGATCGAAGTTGGTATTTCTTCAGAGAGAATAGCAGACCTAAATCCATTTGCTTCTTTCGTCAGATTTCCCTTTGCAACGTTCGCCATGGGGTATCTGGAGCTTCGACTTTCCCTTTCGGGAGAAAATCTCTTTGGGGGAACGCCCCTAGTAGTCCATTGTGGAAGAACATATCTTCCTGTTGTTTCTTCGGTAACATTTGGAAGTTGTTCCTCTTGTGTCGAATCAGTTGGATCAGTTGTTTTTTCACCATGATCCGCTATTTTCTGAGAGCTACCAACATCATTAGTATTGACAACATCGGTATTGGAATGAATATTGTCTTGAGAAGTACTTACCTCGGACATCCGGTTGGGAAGATCATGTTCAGTGACACTGATTGTAGGTTCGGTAGATGTAGGTGACTCAGCTTGTGTACTATGACTAGCTTCCTCGGATGATGATATCCAACTCAGCCAACTCATTGTGTCAATATTTTCACTCTCCCCCTGACCAGTGTGTTGGGTGAGGTAAAAATATTCAGTTTCAAGGAAGTCATAATCCATTGTAGTGTATATGTGAGGTTTATTTGGATTGTAACATCGATACCCTTTCTTGTCAACACCATACCCCACAAATACACATTTCTCGGCATAAGCATCGATTTTGGTACGTTCGGTTTTAGGTATGTGAACAAAAACAGAACATCCAAAAACGCGAGGTTCTAAGGTAAGAGTAGGAGGGATTTTTGTATGTTCGGATAAGGTTTGTAAAGGGGTTTTGAATTTAAGGATCATTGTAGGAAGCCGATTGACGAGATATGTTGCTGTGGCAAGGGCCTCTAGCCAGAAGGTAGTTGGGACTTGTGATTCGATTATGAGGGCTCGGGTTATCTCTAGAAGTATACGGTTCTTCCGTTCAGCAGCTCCATTTTGTTCTGGAGTATGTCGACAGGAAGTTTGGTGAATCATTCCTTTTGTTTAAAAAAATTGTTTCATGGAGGTGTTCACAAACTCTCCCCCATTATCAGACCGAAGAATTTTGATATCTTGTTGAAACTGGGTTTTGATCATGGTATGAAAAATAACAAATTTATCAAACACTTCAGATTTGTTTTTCAGGAATTACGTCCAAGACATACGAGTGTAATCATCAACAAACAAAAGAAAGTATCGAAAATTTTGATCCTCATTAATTGGCGCAGGACCCCACACATTATAATGAATCAAATCAAAGGGGAAATCAACTCTAGTATTATTTGGTTTAAAAGTGTGCCTATGACTTTTGGCCAAAACACAAGTTTCACAGTTTAATGATTTATTTGAACGAAAGAGACTAGGAAATAAGTAACGTAAATAACTCGAAGATGGATGTCCAAGTCTTCTATGCCATAACCAGGCCTCCCTGTCAACGGTTCCATGAGCTAAAGTCGCAGTACCTTGCTGAATCACTTCATCTACATAATACAACCCTTGCCTTTCTGTGCCACGTCCAATAATCATTCCCGTCCGGATGTCCTGCAGTATACAAAACGTAGGATGCATCAGAAGTGTAGAATTTAACTCATTTGTTACGTGACTTACAGATAAAAGTTTGTGGGACAACGATGGTATATAGAGACATTTTTTTAATCTCAATGTGGGTGACAATTCTATTGAACCCCCTCCTTTCACTTGCATAACTTCTCTATTTGCAGTTTGTATGTGCGTTCTTTGGGGTTTTGAGGCAACATTAATGTCGGAATGATCGTTCGTCATGGTGTCAGTGGCACCACAATCCCAAATCCAAGACCGGGATTTACAATCGTGTCTTGCCATATTGACCCTTCCAACATTTGCATTATTTGGTTTATGAATAACTTGAGGGGTGGTTTTTGAACACTGGCATAACTTGTGATGGTTATAAGAAACAAATGTAGGGTTAATAAATACTCCCTTATCTTTATTCCAAGTCGAGTCACCTGAGTTATCTCCATAAGTTTCAGCCACCAAAGCCATGAAAGCTCCGGTCAGATTGTCACCGTCGCTGCTGGCAGCCTCAGGGTTGCTCACGGCTGCAGACACCAACGCGTCTCCTTCTTCCTTTTTTCCTTTCTTGTGACCGTCGGCCCACCATTCCGGGTAACCCACTAACCGGAAACATTGCTCCTTTGTATGTTTGAACATGCCACAGTGGGTGCATTTTAACTTCGATTTGTCAACCCGTGTTGTAGTTCCGGAGACTTTTACGCCCGAACCGGTCCTGCGTTGTGAAACATATCCAGCCCCTTCTGTTCCGATGGTAACAAATCCGGTGGCAATGCCCTGTGAAGATGAGGAACCAGCCCCAAGAATATTTTGGTGAGCCGTTTCTTTCCGAACAGCGGCGTATGCCGCCTCCGCTGTTGGTAGGGGATCCCACCTAAGAATCTCCCTTTTAATGGGATCGAATTTTGGGTCTAGGGCATTTAGGAACTGGAAAAGTTTCTGTTTTGCCCTAATAGTGTTGTAGGCGGTGATATCAGCAGCACAGGTCATCGGATTTGGGTCTCGTCTTTCAATCTCGCCCCATATCCCCTGCATTACTATCCAGAAGTCTTCAAGTGGTACGCCATTCTGTTTAAACTCATAAGCTTTAACATGTAAATCAAAAGTCTGCAACTTGTCTTTCCCGCTGCTATACGTGACCACAAGAGCATCCCATAGCGTTTTCGCTGTAGGGAACTCGGTTAGGTTACTGGCTAGCGACACTTCAATATTCTGGATGAGCCAAGAGAACACCACCAGGTCATCTTGTTCCCATTGTTCGTATTTCTCGTCTGTTAGGTCTGGTGGTTTCTCAGAAAGATGTTTCAGTAAGGCTTTTGATTTTTCGCCGATAGCTACTCGGATCATTCTCGCCCAAAGGGCATAATTCTGACTATTCAACTTGAGACTGATTTGTAGGCTATCGGAAAGTTTGAGGTTTGGGTATTAAGGTTGTTTTTGAGAATGTTGGCTATTTGGGTTGAGAGGTCATCGTCTTTGACCAGGCCGCCGTCGTTGGACATGGTGGCCAAAAATGGGTAGATGATGAGCAAATCGTGAGGATCTCTCACTGCTCTGATACCATGTTTCAAATGATGATCAGAGGGAATTGCTTTTTATTGAGTATTGTTTTCTGTGTATTACAAAGAAAAAGAAAGCCTCTATTTATAGGCTTACAAAAAACTTGTTACAAAAGGAACACAGAGAATAATACGGCTGGGATTGAGAAATCATGAGCTGGCATATCGGTTAATTTTGGAGATGATGAATGTTGATCCATAATTCCCTCTGAAAATATATTTTCCTTTTTAACAGTTAACAGTTTCAGCAAACACACACCCTTTGATCCTCGATCAAGTGCTTTCTTTGCTATCAACTTTTCTGTTAGGTTCGAAGAGATATATGTTACAATATCTCACTAAGGTAGTAATGATCACATTTACAATCTATCACTAGTAAGGTACTGTTCATGTCTTTACTTCTTATAACAAATTAAAAGAGATCACCAACAAACTTTTGACTTTTACTTCTTACTACAAACTGGGTGTTAACGCGGCAGGGTTTCCGACAGAAAATGTTATCTTATAAAATCTATAAGCGACATTGTTATCTTGTCAACTTGATTGAAAAACATGAACGTAAGCATAATATTATATCATTGATTATTAATATAGATTGTTGCAAAATTTACAACCAAGGATAACAAAAAAGTTAGAAAACTATACATATTAACATTTATCAACATTTGTAGACTGAGTATGACGTGCATGAAGCGCGTTTATTTCAAGTTGGAGCTCAGCCTGTTTCTGGCGTATCTTTGGCATACGCTCACTTAGTTCCACTAGCTTCTTGATTATCCTATTGTCCAAGTCGATCATTTGTTCAAGCACGCACTTTAGTTGTTCAAAAACGTGTGCCTCTTCGTGCGAGATAACCAATTTTTACCTATAAATTGATATATAAGTGAGATTCTAAATTAAATTAATTAATACAACTATAAAAAATCAATCAAATCAATTTTGTATTAAGAAAAGAAGGCTCGTACACATCAATTTATAGCTTTTTGGTTCTTTGATGTAATCAAATCGTCATCGCCTAGAAAAAGACCAACTCGGTAAAAAAACAAATAAAAAACAAAAAGGTTAAGTAAAATTATATAAAAAAACAGAATACGACACACACGCTAATACTTTCGGCGGGTTTGTAACGTTTATTGGTCAGGCTCGGAAGTCTTAGTTTACCTGGTTGATTATAATAAGCCATCACAATCAATTAAACTAAGACTTTTGACATCACAACTCGTTCAAACACTACTCGATATTAGGATAATTACCAACTACAAAATACTATCAATTAGCAACATGTAAAATGCTTTTGAAGATGCTAAGGCTTAGACACGACATGACACGACTGCAATAAAAGTTGCCATGCCATATGACGTGCACCATCATAGCCAACAAACCCAAACGAACCATCTTCATCAAAAACTAAGTTCCTAACACTCATCTTTTTAGAATAAGATAAAGAACACCAAATACCAATTCCACATAACGAATACTAATAGATCACAGTTAGCCCACTGCCCAACCAAAACAAACAATCCACCAACATATTGCAAATAAGACAAACGATAGTTCAAAATGAAGCCACTCAACCCAAAACTAACATTAAGGGGGTGTTTGTTTTTTTGTCAAAAGCACTTTAGAACCTCTTATGTCTGCCCCACGTAGACCATGCGTAGATGTTTGAGTCTGTAGTGTGTTTGTTTTCTGGAAGTGCTTTCATTAAAAAAGGTCTTCAAGACCTCTTCCTCAGCAGATGTGGACTCACATCTTCATGGGTCTTCAAGGGTTTCTCTGCTCTTCAAAACAAAACTTCTCCAAACCCTAGCAACTCCTCCCAGCCGGCACCTCCTCCGCCACCACCTCCACCTCCTTCACCACCACCTCTACCTCCTCTACCACCACCTCCACCTCCTCCGCCACCACCTCCACTTTCTCCGCCACCCTCTTCCCCTGTTCCTCTAAGCTTCTTAATCCCACAACCCCATCATCATAATTGTAATGCCCAGCGTCCCCAAACTTTAGACTTTTGTCAGATTTAGTCCCTGAACTTTATCTATTTGGCAAGTCTAGCCCCTCTACTATTTTCATGTGTGATACTTGATAACTTGGAATGCCTAAATCTACGTGTGGAATGTCTATATCTTTGGAATGCCTATATCTATGTGCTTGGAATGCCTAAACCCATGTTGGAATGCCTAATTCTATATTTGAAATTTCTAAATCTATGTTGGAATGTCTAAATCTATGATGGAATGCCTAAATCTATGTTTGGAATGTCTAAATCTATTTGGTTCTTGACTCTTTAGACTCATGAAGCTTGATTCTTGGTTGAACGAGAGACTAGAGCCTTGTCACTGGCGAAATATATTAATCTTTGGAACTTTTGGTGTTTATGCTATAATCTAGTTAATACTATTACTCAATAATATGCAACGCTTAATCTAACTCGCAAAACGAAGACGGGAACGCGGAAAGGATTGGATTAGCCAAGTGGCAATCCGATCGGATGACCACCCGATCGGGCGACCACCCGATCGGGCGACCACTCGATCGGGCCGCCATCTGATCGATGCTGCACCGCCTCAACTTCCCTCCACACTATAAATAGGCCTGTCACATCACTTTATTCCCTGATGTGACAGCCCTGTTCGACCAGACGCACGCACGCACACTACATTTCTTCATTTTCTCGTCGATTTCGGTACGTTTTAAGCTAGATCTTTGAACTTTCTTGACCTACACTTCATCCCCTACGTGATTCACCTTTGAAATCACACTTTTCACCGTGAAATCTCTCAGATCTGAGATCTTAATGATGATGTCATCATGGTGGTTTGTACAAACTGTTATATGAGGTCATTCTTGGTAAGATCTAGCTGAGATCTAAGGGATTCCATGTACTTTTCATCAAATCTAAGCTAGATCTAGGATTTTTCATAATAAAACTTGTGATATTTCCATCTTTCCTTCAAAACTTTTACTTTATATGGGTGAACCCTTGATCGAGTGGCAACCCGATCGGATAGCCATCCGATCGAGCAGCCACCCGATCAGAGGAACCAAAGCACCTAACACTTGGATCGGGTGGCAACCCGATCAGATAGCCGTCCAATTGGGCAACCATCCTATCCCCCTCACCTTGTGAATTTTGAAATCAAGTGGCAACCCGATTGGATGGCCATCCGATCGGGCAGCCGTTCGTTGCTCACACACTTGTCACCCAGTCGACTGGCAATCCGATCATATAGCCATCCGATCGGACAGCCATCCGATCCAGTGACTGTTTCCGACACTTTACGCAATCTCGTTATTCTACCCGACTCTTATCTGTTGTAATCTAATCAGGCTAATTCTAAAAGAGCTCCCTTTGATCTAATAACAGTTTATACTGTTAAGCAATCACTGTGAGTATACTCGATCCCTTTTTATTTTAAACTTTTGGGATGTAACATGTATTCTATAAACTACAATACTTGAGACTTTGCAAACTAAACTCTATCCTACGTGTATGTGAAAACTTGTGCATTCTAGTATTCTATTTTGTGCTATGTGACGTTTAATCCAGGGTGTGTAGTTCCCCCTTAACAATAGTAGCGCAATAGGGGGTGCACCTCTCCCATTATTCTCAAGGGGTATTGTTAGGAGGATTCTAGTTTACCTTGAGTCTTGGGTAAACACTAAAGCATCAGGATACTTGGGCTATCACTGCATGGACTGCGACACTAGCACGGCTGAAACTATTTTTATTACTTACATTGTGGATATGAGTTGTTTTAATCTATTATTCTATTATCAAACTTGTATGCTTGCCAATACTTTTGTATTGATATTTTAATATATGTTGCAGGCTGATAGGTTGCTCTGGAACACCTGGGAAATCAAGCTAGGAGATGCCTAGAAACGTCGCCTAGTTAATTTAGACATTTGAACAATTGAAACAATGTTTGTTATGTTTGATACTTGTTATTTGGGATTTATGGTTGATTTAGAAAAATAATATGAAATCTATTTAATGCCTACCGAAATATCTAGGGTTATGGAAATCTCATGAGAAATCTGAACGCCTAGTGCTCGCACCCCGATGTTTCCGCCATCGGTTGGGGTGTGACAATAATAATAATCATCATCAAGATTATGCAATTAAAACTCAACATGATTCAGTTGAAGTCAAAACCCCCTCAAATTTCAACTCAATTCGACTGTTAAAGGTACGAGCTTTTGTCAAGATTTTGATATTTGAAGCTGCTGATTAAGTTTCAGAAATGAATGTGACCTGGGTATGATTAAAGGTTGAAACTTTGATTAACTGGGGATTACAATTAGGATTTTTCTTTTTCAAATTAGGGTTTTTCATTTTCAAATTAGGGTTTTTTATATTTGAAGCTGTTGGTTGTGGGCGGTGGCGTAGGGGGTGACGATGATGATGTTTCGGTGATGGTGGTAGGTTGTCCGTAAAGGCTGGAGTGGTGGTGGGGGGGAGATGGTGGTGGTAGATGAAGCTGAAGCTCTGTTTGTTTGCAGATGTGAGGTTTTAAAAAGAGGTGAGAATAACCAAACACTCTTTTTATTACACTCTGCAGACATTTGGTCCACCTCTTCTCGACATTTGCAGATGTGGTCCGCAGACTGCAGACCTTTTACATCTAAAAAAACAAACACCACCTAAAAACCAAAGCAAATTACAACAAAACCAACCAAACATATAACCCCCAAATGCACAAACCAACAAATAAGCATGGGACACAACAACAAAATGCACACACATGTTGTTAACTAATAGTGTATCAGACTGCAGAAAATAATCTAGGTCAGCCATAACCGGAGTTACATAAGTAAAAACCCGAAGCTTAGAATCTTCAATCGGCTGCAACATAAACACGCCAAGCCAAAATCGAAGAACCATCATAGCAAAGCTCTCAGATGACATTATAGACATCATCATCGAGATAAAAGTAACTTGCATTAATGAAAGAAGGTATTCTATACATAAAGAAAACCAAAAAATGTCATGGATGAACAACGACGTGCCATTTTCATCAACACCAAATCTGGTATGAAAACCCAAGTCAAACCTTCATCAACAACTACTGCCCAAAAAAATGTCTCGGATGAAGAAGGACATGCCATCTTGATCAACACTGTCCAAGTAGAACGTTAATCAACAACGACCCACAAAACAAATCAATCGTACTAAAACAGAGTCCAAATACATAACCAAGCAACCCAAAATAGACCGAATCAGTCGGCCGTACAAAGAAACTGACCTAAAGGAAACCATCGAAAAAAAAAAAAAAAAAACAAACAAAAACCCACACACATCAACATCAAAACAACTATGTCCAAAGCACATCTCAAAACCTAAAGCCAAACAAACCGATAAGCACAGTCGGAAAACTAACAAGCAAAAAGACAACGAACATCGGCAAAAATAAACCAAAACAAAGCCATTAGGCGGTTTGGTATAAGTTACCAACGAAACAGGTAGCGGAAAACCCAACTGAAGCCATACCGGAAAAGAAAGTAACCGGAGCTCAAGGCGACAACGACGTCTAAACGTCTAAGCACCAGTGCAGTGACCAGATAAGAACGAGAGAGAGAGATGCTTACAAATGAAGCCACTTACCACAAAAAATACATTAAATACCAAAGCAAATTACAAAAAAAAAAAAACAGCCAAACAAATAGCCCAACAATGCACAAAAACAAGAAAATGGTACAAACACACAATACACACATATGTCGTTAATTGATAGTATTTTAATTATATTCTCTAATGTGTAAAAATGATGGATTGGTTTTGTTCTAGCTTGATACTCTCTCGCTTGATCTTCTTGGGATGTTTTTTTTTGTCTATTATACTTGTTAGGGCATTGATTTTTAATACTATGGATCATGTATCCTGAGATTTAGCCTGGATCGCTGATCCTTAATGGATGGTGCAGGAAGTTTGAGGATCTGTAACACCCCGTGTTTTGAAAGTCAAAGTCAAGATTGAAGTCAAAGGAAGAAAAGATTGCTAATTGCGATCTGTCACTCCTTGCTCAATTGTTGTTTTGACTTCTTTGACTTGTAGATAATCTATTTTATTTATCGTATTAGTTGTATTATGTGGAGTACTTATTAATAATCGAGGTTTATTCACTTTATCGCTTATCGCAATCGCATTCGCAACCCGAATTATGTGTCTCGGATATTGTCTTACGTGTGTGTGTTACTTATGTGTTACTTGTGCATGTTTGTTTATGTTTATGTTGTGGTGATTAATCGAAACGCAATCGAACCGCAAACGCTAAACGCAACAGTAATCATCCTAGTTAACTTAATGATTGTATGTTAGATATAGTAGTTGGGATTAATGAGAAACTCTATTACATCGCAAGACTCAGCACGCGAATCGAAATAGCAAAACTCGTCGCACCAAACACTCGAATTGAGTGGCCAACCGATCGAGTTGCCACCCGATCGGCTGCCACCCGATAGAGTTGCCACCTGATCTGAGTGTCGCGCTCCGGTCAAAGATAATATTTATAATCCCAAATTACCCTTAACAAATAGTTAGTAGTAGCAAGGGGTCGAACCACGAAGAGTATGTGGTTTGCGATTGGATTTGAATGAATTGAAATATGTGTCACAACTTATGAAGCTTGCTATCTTGTTTTTGTGTATTTTTGTTTGATAGAAAAGATGTGAATTAAAATTACTAAAATAATAGGATTGATTAACTACTAATGATTAACAAATTGCAAGAAATGAAATTGATAGTTTAAACAAGATAAAGAAAACAAGGTTCACTCCCTGATGAAACAATGGTTAACCGGGTGGGTTAACTCACTGGTCTCGTCAAGAGGGTTAATCCCTTCTTTCCAAGGATCGCCGGCTGGATCGTCTGGTGGTGGGTTTCCTGCACAAGGAAACAAACCGTGACTCGCAACAAGGAGGATGGGGTGGGGGTGCTCCTTGTTACCACTCTCCGGTGTGAGAATCAGTAATTTGCTTGGGAAGCAAAGTGTGATAGTAGTAGTATTGAGAGAGTTGAGAAGTGATCCCTCAAACCTAGTTTGGGGTGAGTATTTATAGCCGAGGAGTGAAGGAGGGTAGTTGAATAGCTAGCCTGACATCGCACAGCTATTTGCAGGTGTGTCAGACCTGTCGGTTATGGTGGTGATGCCACGTCCTGCTGTGGTGTCAGACTGTTGTATACCCATGGGCCGGTAGGCGACTGATCCCAGTGCCACTTGCACTGTAGTGTCAGACCCACTTGCCTCGTAGGTAGGATGCGGTGCCAGGCCGCATCGCTGCTTGCGGTCATTGATGTTGTTTCCGCATTGGTTCTTCCATCCATGATTTTATGCGGGATGCGGTGCCATGCCGCATCGCCGCTTAGTGACTGTTACTGTTGTCCAGATCCCTTGTCGTGACGAAAATGTTCATAGGATGCGGTGCGGGGCCGCATCTCTATGCGTAACATTGGTTTCCGTCCTTAAGGTAAGTCTTCTCATCATTGGACAGATTGGACCCCTGTGTTCGCGTGTGACCACGCGGACACAGGTGAGTTTATTGCTGGTGGAGGTTTTTGATAAGGGTAATGGTCATTCGCGGTCATGCTGACGCGAGATCTGGGACCATACCCCTTCAAGTCCCCCAGTCTAGTGTTCCTTCCTTATGCAAGTTGCATGTGGGAGGGATACTGGACTATGTTGTCTAGAAGGTTAACTATGGGCCATGCGGATGGCTCCTTTTTTTAGTAAGTAGTAGGCCTTTCGAGTGGATTGTACCTTCCTTTGAGAAGGAAATCCGGTGAGCAAGTTCCGTCTGATGCGGAATTCTCAGCCAAGGACTTGACTCTTAGTCTACCTTTTCTTGATGTGATCAGCCACCTGTTGGTGTTTCGAACCAACCTTTGAGACGGTGACTGAAGGTGTTAGCAGGGTTCGAACCAACCTTTGAGATCGTGACGGAAGATGTACGTCTTCGTCAGTCTGGTTGTAACCTTTGCGTCAGCTAGTGCAAAGTTGTAAATACTTTGCTCAAGCTCTATGTTCAGCAACTGGACATGCAATGATGATCCCTGTTTTGTAGGGTATTCGTGTTCTCCAGTTAAGCTTTCTAGTAACCGCACGTCCTCTGCGGTTTATCTCTCAAGTAACCGCACGTCCTCTGAGGCTTAGCTCTCTAGTAACCGCACGTCCTTTGCGGTTACCTCGTTGCCGAACCATGTTGGCCACATTTGTTTGAGGAATGTAGGGTAGTTGCGCCATTGTTGGCCGTGTTTGGCCGAACAATGTGAATCTGAACTATGGGCAGATAAACATGGTCATAGGCAGGGTTGTGCCCACCATTGTTTATTCTATGCGGTCCATAGGTGGGTAACTAGTCATAAGCAGACTTGTTACCACTATTCTGGAGCTACTTTCCTTCACGCTTTGGTGGAACGTAGCTTTCCTTTATGTCATGTTGCCTTCGGAGATTATGTGAGATATTTGGGAAGTTGGTTGAAACTCTTCCGCATTCGTTTTGTAGCCACTTTCCTTCATGTTTAGTTGAAAAGCAGTTTTTCTTGAAGTAGCTTTGCTCCTCCGCATGGTGCTTTAGTTGTGGCTCTTCCGTAGCTACCGTTCGCATAGTTGCGGTTTGTAGTGACTACTCACGAGTGGTTGCGGTTTGTAGCAAAGAACTCGCTTCTAGAAGTCTTGTAGCATGGACGTAGCTCTTGAAGGTTCAGGAGACAGTGTTGCTGATGTGTGGTTGCTCAGCACACTTGTCCTTTTCCTTAAGGAGAAGCTGTTTGCGTTCCCTCTGTGGTTGTGAACCGGAAATGAGGGTTTTGAAGCTTGAAGAAGCTTACATGGAGTGCGGTTTACTGCATCTTGAGAAGCGGTTTTCGCAGTCCAAAGAACCATGCTGGTTCTGAGTATCTGACGCACCTGTGCGGGTTGGTGTGTGTCCTCTCCGCATATTCCACGTGTGCGCGTGGGTATGTACGGTTGTTGCTTATACCCCTTTATATAATTTAAAAGATATATATTTTTGCCTTTTTTGAGGGGTATGTATAAAACGACATGCGGTATGGGTTATGGTGCGGTAAACCAGAGAAACCGCATGCCGCTTAAGTTTTGGATAATGTTTGTCGCTTTTGTGTCGTCTACGTGGCTGATTGCACGTGTGGGTTGTTGAAAATTGGTAGGATTCTGACATGTGATGATCTGAAAGGACGTTTGCACTGACCGAGGTTATAACTGCACTGTAGCAAGTAATGTAAAGGTCAATTCTGTCAGGCGCGTGGGCGGCCACGCGCGCGTGATAACCGTCAGCTGAAAAGTCGCTGAACACGTGGCGAAACTTAAGTGGCCCTTTTTGAACTTTGTAAGTCAGTTACTCCATCGCATTAATTGCGATGAGTATATAAGGGGAAACCGTTTGGTTTCGCCTCACTTTGTTCAAATTTCAAAAATTTCTCCGGTGAAAAAGAGTGTTATCTTTGTCTTCTCCGATCAAACTGTCTGTATTTTCGGCGATTTTCCGAGTTTTTGTACAACTCAATCCTTCTCTTCTTCATATTTCTGATGGCTGAACCATCTAACCCACACAATGTGGAGGGTGAAAACCCTGAAACTTCTTCCCCGGTGGGCGGTGAAGACGAAGATGATGGTGGTAGTGCCCCTGGTGGTGGCCTACCACCCTTGAAGTGGTCGAAGGCGTCGTTCGACCAACTGATGATTAGTACACAGATGCCCTCCGAGTTTGGGGCTGTTTATCCCGAAGACGGTGACACCGGTGCTTGTGCTCCAGCTGGTCACGTAACCATGTGGGCCGATTCTTTTGTTGATGGTAACCTTCGTTTACCATTGACCGTTTTTGTTGCTGATTTGTTGGAGCATTACAAGGTTCATATCTCCCAAATGAGTCCTTTTGGGTTTATTCGTATTAGACACTTCGAATCGACTTTTCGTGCCCTTGGTTTGCCGGTTACCGTTGATAATTTCCGCGGGTTTTATCAGTTGACGGTGAACACTGGGTTCTTCTCTTTCCGAGAACGGTACGGAAGTACCAAGTTGATGACCCTTCCCAAGGGTATTACAAAGTGGAAAAGCAAGTTTTTCTATGTTAAAGCTGCCGCGGTTGTTCTCAACATGGCTTTGCGGAATGTTAATGAGCCTATCCCTGCGGAGGATATTGCCATTCCTAATGCGGAGAATGCGGAGTGGTTCCCACGGTTGAGGACTATTGAGCATAGGCTGTTGAAGAACACTGAATTGTGGATGCTGCGGATGTTATTGACTAGGGCCGATAAGCATGCAAGGCCCGTTGTGCGGGAGAAAACTGGTGGTAAGTGTTCTTACTCTTGTGTGGTTTCATTACTCCCTTGTTTGCTATTAATCTGAACGTGTATTATCAGAAGTTGTTGTTGAGCTGTGGAAGATATTTGATCCAACCTTTACTGGCAAGGTTGATATTGTCAAGACTGCTGAAGGTGCAGGTTTTAATTTGACCATTCTCCATAACTTCCGCGTTCCTACACGCGAGGCAATGAATGCACCCCTGCCGCAGGGCAAAGGTATAATTCATATCCTTCTTTTCTTGCCGTATAAGTTGCATGTTGCTGATATTCTACATGCAGGTACTCTTGGGGCCCTTGGTAAGTTTGAGTCAAAGGGTGCTCCTAAAAAGCATGCAGAGAAGAAGCAAGTAGATAAAACTGTGCGGGGTCGCGGCAAGAAGAAAACTGAAGCTCCTGTTGTTCCGCCTTTGGTTCCGCATGCAGCAGGTATCTCTCGATCTCATTTCCGCAGATATACCGATTACGTGGTAGTATCTGACATCCTTGAGGGCTTGGGTGTTCCAGGTGCTGGTGCGGCCACAGGTGGAACTATTGCGGGTTCAAAGGCTGCTGATGAGAAGAAGAGGAAAGCAGGGAAAGCTGTTGATGCTGGTGAGGGAAAGAAGCCGAAGATTCAGACCAGACGCAGGGCTTTTGTGGGACAAAGAAAACTTGCGTTTGTTCCTGGTACGTGATGCATAACTTGGACAAATATTTTGTGTTTGTACTTGTAGTTTAACGTATTTCTGCTTTGATTGCAGAACCCCAAGATGAAGGGTTCTCCATCTTTGATGCTCCTCCTCCTCCCCCGCATGACACTGCTGCGGATGTGGGGGTTCACAAGGTTGTTACACCTGAGCCCTCTATGCGGGAGGAGGACACTGGGAAGGGGCCTGCGGCCCAGATCCATGACACGGTGGATTCTCATGACAATGTCATTACCCCAGAGGATGCTGATGACCTGAACCTGAAATTTGATTATACTGAAAAGCCAAAGTCTCCTGCTGCTGAGAAGGTTACGGGCTCTTCTTCTGGGGGTGCGGGTTATAAAGAAACCCCTATTCAGCCGCAGGATACTGAATTGGAGTTTTATTACCGCTCCTATACCGAAGATTGGGCTATGGCTTATCACCGCCCCCCATGGACAGTAATGCAAGGGGATGACATTTCTTGTGACCCCTCCGCGTGTATGGAGATTCTGGGTGGTTTGGGCACCCCATTTGAAGTTAACCGGGCCTGTTCTTTGTCGGGTGAGGCCCAGATTAACCAACTCTCCTCCATGCTTGTTGGGAGTTCCGTAATGGCCAATGCCATTATGGAAAAGTATAAGGTGTTGGGGCGCAGGGAGGAGGAGAATGTGCGCTTGCGTACCGAGGCTGAGGAGTTGGGGAAGGCTGCACGCGAGGGTGCAGAGCAGCTTGAAAGGGATAGGGTTGCGTTTGAAAAACGTAAGCAGACTGAAGAGTGGGCTGCAACTGCTGAGCTTAAACAGGTTCGTACCCTTGCAAAACTGCTTTCCACTGAGCGCCAGAGTTGGAAATAATCTCTTTCTAATGAGCGCGAGACACTTTCTAATGAGCGCAAGGCTTGGAAAGACTCTTGGGCCAAACAGAATGAAACTCTCTTTCGTGTTCGCCAGGATCTTGTCAATGCTAAGGCAGCAAATGCTGCGCTGGTTAAAGAGAAAGCAGCAGCTGTTGCGGCTGCCCAAGAGGCATAAGAGGCGGAAGCTCGCCTTGCAAAGGCTCTTGAAGAGGCCAAGGAGGTTGGGGCCCGCACCGCAAAGGCTCTTGAAGAGGCAAAGGAGGCGGGGGCCAGTGCTGCAAAGTCTCTTGAAGGGGCAAATGTTGATCGTACTAATCTATCCAAAACTATCTTGGGCCTTCAGGTACAAGTCTTTTTTGCCTTTTGACTTTGTACATCTCACAAGTATGTTGATTATTTTTGTATACTTGTTTTTGTTTTAACAGGCTGAAGTGCGGACCCGGGGGGCCACTATTGAGGAGGTCTCTGCCCGTGTTGATGAAGTTGAAGCGCGGGCAAGAGAGGCTGAAGAGGCTAGAGATAGCCTAGCTTCATCACTTGAGCTGCTCAAGGCTGACCGTGAATGGATGCGTATACGCGGGATCGGTCATGTAAGTATCCGTTGCCGATCTTTGTTTATAGGTTTGCCTTTGATAACCTTTATATTCTTGTTTCGCAGATTGTTACTGCCATCCTTGACGCACCTGAGAATGTATCAGGTGTTAATGAGATTAAGGAGCGTGCCCGGGATGCTGGTTTTAAAGCTGGCTATAATCGTTGTATTAGCCATATGAATGTTGTAGCCCAGGGCGGATATACTGATGAGCGGTCCGGGTTCCACGGTGTGGATACTGAAGCGTTTCTTGATGCTGCGGTTGCGGCATTTAACGACACAACCCTTTCCGGTCTTGAGGATCTTGAAAAGTGTCTAGAAGCGGAGGACTATGTGGACCGCTTGCGAGGGTTGTACGCTGATGAAGAAGATGAGGAAAAACCTACTGTGGTGGGCAAGGATGGTGAGGGTTCCAGCGGCACAAAGAAAGACTAGGCTGGTCTGCGTGCCTCTTTTGTTTCCTCATGTAGATGTTAAAAAACTTTATGTAAATTCCCTGTGCACCGCGCAGGTGTAGGAATTTTTTGAATATAAAGAATTGTTCCTGTTCAATTTGTACAAGTGTTTTCATTACTTGCATGTTTGAATTTGTATGAATTTAGTGTTACTTTGAGTGACACTGAGTCTGTAATTGCCTTTTGCATATCTAGGTGATATGCAAGTATGAAGAACTGTGTCTGGCCGGATAAATAGTGTTGCCGTTGCTGGCCTATTATAATAGTTGCGTGTGGTTACCACTCTGTGTGGGTATCACGAATGAAGATTTTGCTAATCTGTTTTTGTGTATACCTCAGAGTGGAACACGCATTTGTAATAGGAATAAATAAACAGTATTGCATTGAATCGTCTATTTATTTATTTGCAAATGGCCCGTGGCCTGATAGGTTACATGGTGAATGTAAAAAACATGGCTTACATATAACAGCGTCGAAGCTGTTGTGCATTCCATGTGCGTGCGATAGTTTCGCCTTCTAATGTTTGAAGTTTAT
Source organism: Helianthus tuberosus (assembly GCA_030545235.1). Taxonomy (NCBI): domain Eukaryota; kingdom Viridiplantae; phylum Streptophyta; class Magnoliopsida; order Asterales; family Asteraceae; genus Helianthus; species Helianthus tuberosus. The sequence continues at coordinate 60,044,784 of CM060358.1, forward strand.
ACGCGCCTTTGCCCAGGACCTCTTGGATGAGGTAGGGTCCTTCCCACTTGGAGGCAAGTTTCCCTGGGCGTTCCGCGTTAGATGCTTCATTGTCACGAAGGACGTAGTCTCCCGGGTTGAAAGTACAAATGCGAACGCGTGCATTGTAGTACTTTTCAAGTTTGGTTTTGTATTTGGCCTCGTTGATGGCTGCGTTTTCACGCCTTTCTTCCAAGAGGTCCAAGTCAACCCTGCGTTCCTCATTGTTGTCTATCTTGTTGATAGCCAACATTCTAGGTGAGGGGAGGCCTACTTCCGCGGGGATCATCGCTTCAGTGCCATAGACCAGGCTGAAGGGTGTCTCACCGTTGCTTGTTTTTGGGCTTGTCCTGTGAGCCCATAAAATACTTGGGAGTTCATCAACCCAGCCGCGTCTGGGTGTTCCCAACCGTGCTTTGATGCCTTCCACTAAGCTTTTATTGATACTCTCGACTTGGCCGTTCCCTTGCGGATGCGCCACTGAGGAGAATATGTGTTCAATGTTTAGCTCTTTTAGCCATTTTTGAAAGTCATCGGCGGCGAAGTTGGTACCGTTATCGGTGACGATGCACATTGGTAGACCGAAACGGCAGATGATATGTTCCCACACGAATTTCCTTGTTATCATAGCAGTGGTTGATGCAAGTGGTTTTGCCTCTACCCATTTTGTAAAGTAATCAACAGCCACTATGATAAATTTCACTGCACCGGGTGCGTCTGGAAATGGTCCCACCACATCGATTGCCCATTTTTGGAATGGCCACGCGGTGGTGACGGGGATCAGGTTGTTCTTGGGACGCAAGGTCTTGGGAGCATGTCGCTGACAATTGAAACACTTGCGTAGGACTTTGACCGCGTCCAGGTGCACGCCGGGCCAATAGTACCCGGCGTTCATGATTTTGGCCACGACCATGCGTGGGCCTGCGTGTATGCCGCGTATTCCCTCGTGAATTTCTTTGATAAGGTATATGGCATCTTGGGGGTTGACGCATCGTAGGAGTGGCCCCAGGTATGATTTACGGTATAGGATACCGTCTCCCATTTGGTAATGACACGCTTTGTATTGTAGCTTGCGTGCTTCTGCCTTGCTTTCGGGAGTAACACCTGATTGTAAGTATGCAATTATCGGTGTCATCCAGGATGTTGTACCGTACTGGATGACATTGACTTGGCGCAGGGGTACTGAAGGATTTTGCAGAATCTCGATGCGTATCTCTTTTGCCAGGTGTTGGAAGCTGGTGGATGCAAGTTTTGATAGTGCATCTGCAGGTTTGTTATCACTCCTGTTGATATGGCGAATATTGAAGGAGGTGAACCTTGATTTCAGTTGCAAGGCTTGTTCGAGGTAGAGGATCATGATATCCCCTTTTGCGGCATAGTTACCGCGTATCTGCCCTGCAACCAGTAGTGAGTCGACATGTGCTTCCAAATGTTTGACGTCAAGTTTGACTGCCAAACGCAGCCCTGCCAGTAGAGCCTCATACTCCGCTTCGTTATTCGTGCTTTTGAAATCGAGTCGGATTGCGTAGGTTAGCTCTTGGCCATCGGGACTGACAAGTCGTAGACCTGCACCAGCACCATCTTCGTTGGATGCACCATCTGTATATAGTGCCCAGGTTTCTGCGGAGGATGGTGGTGATGTAGGGTTTTGTTTTTCTTCGCATTCTTGAATGCGGTTTGCTGGTACTTCAGCAACGAAATCAGCCAAGACCTGGCCTTTGATTGCGGGGCGCGGCTTATAGTTTAGTGAAAGTGCGCCTAGCTCAATTGCCCATTTTGCTAACCTCCCAGAGATGTCGGGTTTGGATAGGATCGGGCCGATCCTGTAGTTCGTTAACACTGTGATGACGTGGTTTGCGAAGTAACGTCGTAAACGTCTCGATGCGTGCACTAGTGCCAGTACCAATTTCTCCATGATGGAGTACCTTGTCTCTGGGTCGTTGAGCATTTTGCTGATGTAGTAGATGGGTGTTTAGACTCCTTCCCGCTCCACTATGAGTACCGCGCCTACCGCGTTGTCCACGACAGACAAGTATAGAATAAGTGGCTCATCTTTTCGTGGTGCGGTTAAGGTTGGGAGCTGGATCAAACACTCTTTCATCTCCCGGAAAGCTTTTTCGGCCTCTGTGGTCCATTGGAATTGTTCCTTTTTTAGGCAGCTCCGCAGGGTCTTGATGAAAGGGTATGACTTAGCTGCGTGGTTGGCTAAGAATCTGTTTAATGCGGCTAGCCTGCCGGCTAGTCGTTGCATTTCTTTCATCGTAGAGGGCGATGGCATGCGTTCGATCGCCTGAACTTTTTTCGGGTTTACCCTGAATCCATCTTTGGTTACGATGAATCCGAGGAATTTGCCTTCTTCCATTCCAAACGAGCATTTCCCTGGATTAAGCTTCATGTTGACGTTTCGCAGAGTTTGGAATGTTCTTTCGATATCGTTGAGCATGGTGTCTTCCTCCATGCTCATGACGACCAGGTCGTCCATATAGATTTCGACACTTTTGCTGATTTGACCGCGAAAAGTGTCGTTCATCAACTTTTGATAGGTTGCGCCCGCGTTGCGCAACCCGAATGGCATTTTGGTGTAGCAGTAGTTCCCGGTAGGAGTGCGGAATGCCGTTTTGTCTTCATCTTCGATTGCCATCTGTACCTGGTGGTAGCCTTTGTAACAATCGAGGAAGCACTTCCATCGAATGGTGCAAGGTTATCGACTTTTTCGTCGATCTCCGGAAGTGCGTAACAATCCTTTGGGCAGGCCTTGTTGAGGTCTTTGTAATCGACACACATGCGCCAGCCCCCGCTTGGTTTTTCTACCATGACTGGGTTGGATAACCAATTCTGGTATTTGACTTCCCGCAGAATTCCTGCGGAGAGCAGCTCCTGCACCTGCTCCTCCATCGCCGCGTTTTTTGCTGATCCAAGGTGGCGTTGGCCTTGGATCACTGGCTTGATACCTGGCATGGTATTCAAGAAGTGTTGCGCTATGTCGCGTGGTACCCCTGTCATGTCTGCGGGTGTCCACGCAAAAATGTCTTGGTTCCTGAAGAGGAGTTGCTTCAGGCGCGCTCTGATGGTAGGTGTCAAGGCATGGCCCAACGTGACCGTTTGCTCTGGGTGTCTTGCATTAAGCACCCATTTTTCTGGTTGCGTGTTGGGGGTGGGCCTTGCTACCTTGGCTGGACGCAGGTCGTCCATAGACAAAACTTCCCTTCGGGCGTATATTATCGCGACCCCCGTCTCGGTTGGGAAACCGATAGCAGAGTGAGGGACGGATGTGATCATGTTGAAATCGCCCTGGGATTCTCTCCCGAGAAGTACGTCGTATTTGGAGGTGTGCGGTAAAACCATGAAGTTTACCTCCTCCGTTCTTGTGTGCCTCCCGTTGGTGAGGCGCACAGGAAAAGTAATCTGGCCTAGGGGGAATACGGTTTCCCCTGCAAACCCGGCCAACGGGTAGTCCGCTGGCTGCAGCCGATCTTTGTCTTATTGATCGAACTGGTTGAAGCATTGCTCGTATATAATATCGGATGTACTGCCCGGGTCGATGAACAATCGCTCGGTGCAGTAGTGAGCTAGGTGGCCTGTGATAACCACGGCGCGTCTATCGCGCGGTCCGCCTCGGACTTTTGGAAAGACGACTTGCTCGTCCTTCCAGTCATTGTCCGGTCTTCTCGCCGCCCTGCGCGGTCTTCCTTTTCCCCCATTGATCATGTGGGTAGACGCCACGTACATGGTCCTCTTACCTGTGGAGGTGCCCTCGTTGTGGGGAGTGATGCGCTTGGTAGCTTTTTGTGCGCCTGTCAACAGGTGTTGCAGTTTCCCCTCTTTTAGGGCTCGCTCAATCTCCAGTCGGAGACTGATGCAGCTGTTTGTTGTGTGGCCATTGTCCTTATGATACTCGCAGTAGAGTGCGAGATCCTGGTTCTTTTTGGACTTCATCGGTTGGGCGGGTCGCAGGAATTGTGCGTCCGTAAGGAGGACGTCACTTGGTGACTGGTTGATCTCGGTCCAGCTGCGGTCCCGAGATTCCTTCTTTGACGCCCGGTTCTCATGCTGGGCGTTGATTGTAGCCCTTGCGTCTGGCTGGTTGTTACATGGGACATATGGTCTGGAATCGCTGCCACGATTCCATGTGTCCTGGTTGCGCTTATTACTGCGCTTGGGCTCTTGGCGGGAAGACTGGCCTTCCGCTTGGGGTTGTGCCTTTGACATGTGCGGTCTTAGGGACCGCTGAGTCTGGGCGTATGCTTTGACCGCAGCCATGACATCTTCCCATTTCTTAGGCAAACCATCTTTGCCAGAGATATTCATAACCATTTGCTCGTCTTTAACGGCAACAATGAAATGGTTACGTGCCATCTGGTCGGCAACATCGCCTATTTCTAGGCATTCTTTATTGTAACGGACAACGAACGCTTCAAGCGATTCGTTATCCCTGCGCCAGATGTTCATGACGTCCATGGAATCACGTTCATGGCGTCGTTGCTGGCTAAAGTGCGCGAGGAACTTCTCTTGTAAGTCCTCGAATGAGGTCAGTGACCCTGGTGGTAGAGAATCGAACCATGCCCTGGCCAGACCTGTTAGGGTCTGTGGGAAAAAGTGGCACCAGGTGGGTTCATCCCATCTACCGTTGCATCCGGCGCTGACGAAGATGTTGTTGTGATCATCTGGGTCAGTGGAACCATTGTATTTCCCAATGTTTAATAGGAATTTTGTGGTGGTGACATCGGCGTGGGCGATTTCTGGGACGAATTTGGAGTTTTCGGCCGCAGATTTCGGCCTGTAGGGTTGGCTGCGGTGATGCTTTGCAGCGCGGAGGTACGTAGTGCGGGGGTGAGTGGGAGGAACGTAGTTGCGTCCTCCTGGTCTGCTGCTGGTGGCATGGGATTCCGCACGGTATGTACTGTCGTCCGGATCAGTATAGCCTTGCCCTTCACGGTGGGACTGGGGTCCCAGTCGGCTATGAATGCCTATGCCGTTTTGGGCTGTACACTATCGCCTAGTTTCGCCATGTGGGCCTAGGCGACTCTGTATATGGCTCCTGTGGCGGGACCCATATGTGGAGTCGTCCTCATCAAGTGTGCGGACGTCGCAGTAAGAGGAACCGCGATCTTCGTGCCTGCTTTTGGAGGCTGGACGTGTTGCGGCCCTGCCGTCGTACTGTAAAGTACGACCCGCAGGGGTGTGTGGTGCTGGGGTGGGCCCCGCAGATACTTGCGCTTCTGCGCAAGCTCTGTTGTATGTTGCAGCCAGCATGGCTGCTTGTTGATCGTACCAGGCATGAAGGTTCATGCATGTAGGTATCACAGGAGCGTACTGTGATAAATCGTGTCCAAACGTAAGGGATGCGCCCCTTTGCGTTGATGTGCCAATGTGTTCAGCATTTGGGGCTGGGGGAATGTTTCCCGTAGGCCCTTGATTTGCGGGGTTTAGGTTATCCCTGGTAGTGTTGTTTTGACGATCAGACATGATCTTTGGAGAGAAAGGGATGGTTGGAAAAAGTGCTAAGAGTAGCGGTGGGCACCAATGATGAAACAATGGTTAACCGGGTGGGTTAACTCACTGGTCTCGTCAAGAGGGTTAATCCCTTCTTTCCGAGGATCGCCGGCTGGATCGTCTGGTGGTGGGTTTCCTGCATAAGGAAACAAACCGTGACTCGCAACAAGGAGGATGGGGTGGGGGGTGCTCCTTGTTACCACTCTCCGACGTGAGAATCAGTAATTTGCTTGGGAAGCAAAGTGTGATAGTAGTAGTATTGAGAGAGTTGAGAAGTGATCCCTCAAACCTGGTTTGGGGTGAGTATTTATAGCCGAGGAGTGAAGGAGGGTAGTTGAATAGCTAGCCTGACATCGCACAGCTATTTGCAGGTGTGTCAGACCTGTCGGTTACGGTGGTGATGCCACGTCCTGCTGTGGTGTCAGACTGTTGTATACCCGTGGGCCGGTAGGCGACTGATCCCAGTGCCACCTGCACTGTAGTGTCAGTCCTACTTGCCTCGTAGGTAGGATGCGGTGCCAGGCCGCATCGCTGCTTGCGGTCATTGATGTTGTTTCCGCATTGGTTGTTCCATCCATGATTTTATGCGGGATGCGGTGCCATGCCGCATCGCCGCTTAGTGACTGTTACTGTTGTCCAGATCCCTTGTCGTGACGAAAATGTTCATAGGATGCGGTGCGGGGCCGCATCTCTATGCGTAACATTGGTTTCCGTCCTTAAGGTAAGTCTTCTCATCATTGGACAGATTGGACCGCTGTGTTCGCGTGTGACCACGCAGACACAGGTGAGTTTATTGCTGGTGGAGGTTTTTGATAAGGGTAATGGTCATTCGCAGTCATGCTGACGCGAGATCTGGGACCATACCCCTTCACTCCCGGTTCGGTGATTGAAGTCCTAGGGTTTCTACACGTTTTAGATTCGATTCAATTGCAAATATGATTAACAAATTTAGTGTTACGAGGCTTAGGTGCCAAGAGCTATGAACGTCGTGAGTGACGGACCACAATGCACTTCGTTACCAAGAACATGTAAAGTCTAACCTAGATAAGGCATAATTGCACATAAACATTTCGCAAAGTCAAATTTAATCTTCACTCGACAATTCACGAATACAATACCAATGTAAGACAATTATCATAAGTTTCAAAATCAAATCACAACTTGTCACAAACCAAATCTCAAGTACAATGTTTAAACCCTAAGAACTTACAAAAACCTACACCAGGGTGAAACCTCGAAGAATTAGCCACTCATGGAAGGACGAATGCTATCACCGGAAGTTGAGAACTTGAACATCATCATCTTGAAGCTTTGAAGTGGTGAAGATGGTGGTTAGGGTTTGGAATGGTTGGTGGTAATGAATGGATTGAAGGATGAATGATGATTAGGGTTATGGTATGGAAAATGGTAATGATTCGTGTGTTGATTCGGGTGGTAGTGATGATGGTAGGTGGATTGGTGATTGATAGATGGATGATAATGGCTCCAAGATCACTTTCAAAACTCAAAATAATGTGTAACTCTCGAATAATGATGGCTGAGATGTTTTTAGATCATTCAAACACCCAAGGAATCAACATTTCGCGTCGTCAACATAGGGAAACCGTCGCCAACGGCCTGAAGCCTCGTCGGCGACGGTGCGTGTATCTTTACTTATGGCCGACGGCCTAGATAGCTGTCTACGGACTTTTGGTATGACGGAACATTGCAACAACCGTCGGCGACAGTTCCTGGATATCTCGACTTCTGTTTTTCACGTTCCTTGCTCCCGGTTGACCCGTTTAGCTTCCCGGTGGCTCGTTTTTCATCCCGGTGACCCGTAAAGCTCCCGAAAAGCTCCTTTAACTCCGCTAGATCTGCAAAATACATATCTAATCAAAAGTTCGCTATTCGAAATTAAAACTTGTGTAAAAACATCAAATTAAACAATTACGATCATCGGTTTTCGACCATGTATCACCACCCGATTGGGCTGCCACCATATCGTCCAGCCACTTTCCCCCACTTTCCTTTTATGGAAACCCTATAAATACCCCTCATATGTCACATCACTTGATGTTGACAGCTCCCACTCGACCCAACTCGCTCCAGCCCACTTTTCTACCGATTTCTCGCGATTCTTATAAGTTTTCAACCTAAACCTTGTACTTCCTTGATCTACACGCATTCCTACACCTTTCTATCTTTTGAATCTTAACTTTTAACCGTGAAATCACTAGGTTTGAGGTGTTCTAGGATGATGTCATCATGGTTGTTTTGGTCAAAAATTACCGAAGCAATTAAGTGATCAAATTAGTTAAGTGAGGTAGTGTGCTAAAAACAATGTGTTGAAAATATGTTAATTTAGTTGTTTGCAAAAACAGTTTCAGGATACGGCTCAGGATATTGAGCTGTATCTACGATAAAACAATGAGCGAAAATGTAAAGGGTGACACAGGATATACGAGGAAAGCCCTTGATCAATCTAGATCGCCGGCATAAAACCTCGGGAGCTGACAATCGCAGCTGCCTTGTTCTTCTTATTGCTTCAAATATCAGGATACAGTGCAGGATATGATGCGGATCAACTAAGTGTTACAATGTAATTTGAGCACAAGTGTAAGTGAGTTGTGAGTGTTTGCAGCTAGAGAGAAAAAGTGTTCGAGAGATTGTGTGTGTTTCTATCTGATCCGATCAATCCATTTATAGTAAAATAAACTAACTAACTAGCCTACTATTCTGGGATTCAACGAATATTCCTCAGGTGAACGTTGTAGTCCACGTGAACGTTGTAGTCCACGTCTTCCGACTTCAACGTCTATAATCCAACTGATTTGCCCAAGTCTTGAGGAGAAGAAGTCCACTTGAACGTTGGAGACTTACACATTTTAATCTGCACGTGGTTTAATTAGTCACTACCAGGATATCGTATCAAGATGTTACCAATATCCTAATCCGGTATCCTGATCACAAATAAACAATCAAAGCCATAATATTAGTCAGGATATATGTCTAAAAAACTACCCCTAACAATTATCTCCAAAATATATCTGTTTGTATACCAATTCCAACAGATATATTTTAAAGCTTATCTCGTGAATTGAGGCAATTAATATGATTGGACTCTTGAAGTGACAATGTGCAACTTCCCACACGCTTTCTACTCGATGGCTATCCATTTAGCCCCTATATTTTCTCTCTTCTTGTTTGATAAACCACCATCTTCTTCGGAATCTTCAGGTAAATTCCCTCTCCTTCTTTCTTCTCTGTTTTTTTCTTCACAGAAATCCCTCATGGCTAGTAGAACGAGATCCCACACAGATGATTCAATCCCGACCTTCGAAGCCCAAAACCTTCTTAAAGAACCTGAGAAAGAGATCTGCTCATTCGATAATGCTGACATTGCTGCCCTACAAGCTTCCAGCGCTTTTCCCGTCGGTACAATCATCCGCCCTTTCGACAGAGAAGTCCGATCGGACTTTCCATGGTTTGGCGCGTGCTAGTGACCTTGGACCAAATCAGATCTCGTTTTATCCCCGACCTTTGCATTGAAGATCTCCCGATAGCCTACCGCCTTCGTTCTCATGGCAACAGTCATTTTCTCCTTTTCTCAACCTCCAAAAATCTTCTCGTTCTTAAAGCCACAAAAAACGAGAAGAAATGGCAACGAAAGTTCTTTTTTGTAAAAAGGGATTCTATCACTGGAGGTTTTGATCTTCCAGTGAAGTGGTTAACTTCTGGTAGGATTTAGGGTTTTAGGAATATCCCCAACCGTATCCGGAAGTTATATCCTGAACTGACATCTCTATTTCTTGTGCAGCAAATTTCAAAGAACTAGCCCCCCAAGCACTGAGTCAGATCCGAGAATCAAAAGCATTTACCAACTCCCAGAAAGTGAGAGAACTTTTTCTCTGTCATTTGCAAGCTCAAGCCAAAGATCCAGCTCCGACATCTCTAGTAAGTACATTAATATTGATGTGTACAAAATGCAACATATAAATTACATCAATTATGGCATAAAACTAACCCTTTTTTAGTACTAATGTTGGAAAAAGTGTGCTTTTGTCTTCCTTTTGTATTTTCAGGATTAAATGAACTCAAATTAACAAAAGAAGAAAAAAGACAACTAAATCTAACATAAATACAAGAAAAGGAATAAACGTGGCATGCCCGACCCCTCAATAGCATCTTCCCAAGCAAAAACAAGAAAACAGAAGGCTGCACACGCCCTGTGCTCAATGAGCACGGGGGCGTGCCCAAGTGTCAGCAGAAAAGACAAAGTTGTAGAAGCTTCTATCACCCACCACGGGGGCGTGCCCAACGGACACAGGGCCGTGGTCAACTCTAAGATTCACAGAATCTGAGAAAATCTTGATAGTACAGATACGCTTCTGCACACAGGGTCGTGCCCAGCGGACACGGGGGCGTGGTCAACTAATGCAGACAAACTGCAATTAATGAAGAAAGAGAATAGGGATGTACACGGGGCCGTGCCCAATGGACACGGGGTCGTGCCCGAGCTTCTGTTCAGGCTATAAATAGGGGTGCTTGGCTCACTTGCAAATCATCCCTTGGCACACCACCTCTCTCACACTTCACCCACACTCCACCACCACCACAACACCATCATCCACCACCATCATCCATCATAGAGTGTGTGAGTAGTCTCGGGATCCAAGATTGATCGTAAGAGTTCTTGACAATCAAAGGCCATGTTTGCCTAAGTCTCTTACATCACTTGGTGAAGACAAGCATTTAGTGTAATACTTTTTATTTTTAATCTTTTCGCACTTTTTATTTGGTTATGTATTAATGACTTTAATAACTAGTTTTATATGTTGAAGGTGATTCTTCCTTATCATTTTTCCGTGGTGTCTTGGCATTATTTTACTGTCTATATAAAATAAAAGATTTTCACCATTCATATCTCCACGGTCTATATGGATATGTTGGCTACCTGGTCGGGGGTTAAGGGAATGGTTTGGTAAGAGTCTTGCCATTGTTCAGTGTATAGATCCTGCAAGGACCTGGGTCAAATTTAGTAGGACCTCCTTCAATACCCAATGGTATTGGATGGTGGGGGTCCAAACTCTTTGATCCCCTCATATGTAAACTACTATTAAAACTTTAACCCGGCTACTTAGGACTGTATCCCTGCTGACTCAGACTACTTAGCCGAGGGTAACGTCACCTTAAAAAGAAGGGCCTACCATAATATGCATTAATAACTTAATTAATTATCTTTCAATAATCTGACCCTTTAGGATTGTATCCTTGCTGACTCAAACTACTGGGTTGAGGGTAACGTCACCTTCAAAAGAGGGGCCTACTACAATAACTAAGATAATCTCTTAAAAAGTGCAAAAGTGCGGAAATAATCAAAGGTTACACTAAAGGCGAGTCGGATCCAAGTGATTCATCTTGTCTATCTATTTTTATTTTCAGCATTTTAGTTTTTATTTTCTAGTTTAAAACCCTTTTCTAAATTTTTGATTTGATTAGACGTTGAGGATAAACCGGTATTAAAAGCTCTTGTGTCCTTGGACGACCTCGGTATCTTACCAACACTATACTACGCTCACGATGGGTGCACTTGCCCATATGTGTGTTTGGTGTTAGTAAATATCATGTTTTATAAATTTAAAACTTGACTAAAGTGGTTAAAAAGGGCTAAAAATATACATAAAAACCTATCACACTTTACGCACATCAAGTTTTTGGCGCCGTTGCCGGGGACACAAGGATTTTAAGAAATCTTAAAATCAACGGCCTAATCATTTTTTCTTATTTTTTTGTTTTTTTAGGATTTTTCTTAATTTTTCAGCTTCTGCAAAACTCAGCACGGGGCCGTGCCCGCTGAACACGCCCCGTGCCCAATCTTTGGTACTGGCAATCCTGTTTTAAGTCAGACAGTAGCTAAACACGGGGCCGTGCCCACTCAACACGCCCCGTGCCCAAGCGTCAGTTACTGAAGACAGAACCGTAAGATCCCGACGGTTGGTAATTTCTGACACAAACATGAGTGATACTGATATTTTTTACTTTCAGCACTCTTATGGTACGTGGTGTCAAATATGTGGTGGCCCTCATAAATAATTAGAATGTTATTTTCTAAATTACAAACCCCACTATATAGACCCATTGTTTTCCTGTAGCCTTAAGAGGGGCGAAAGTAAAAATAATCCCTATCTCTCCCTCGAATGCGCTCAACCGGACCTTCTAGGAGAAATGCTTCTTGATGAACTATTTCAATTAGAAGATCTAATTCTTAATTGGTTAAAAGAACTTGAGATAGATTTCAATTCATCTGAAGACGATACCCAACTAGAATTATTGAGATCGCATTCGGATAAAAACAACTTCGTTGTTCCCGATATCACCTCTAATTCTAGAGAAGATTTGATCGATAGTCGTCCCTGTGTCGATTGTGCCGTGAAGGACTCCCCATCGACTTCGTTCGATGCATACATAGACCCAAGCGATTCGACATACACCTTCTTTAACGAGATCCCGGGAAAGGGTTGGACTTGTCCACCTACATTTAGCATAGGAATCACCCTCACCGACAACCTCTTGCGTTCTCATCTTAATATAGAACAATTAAGGTATCTCAGGAACTTTGGGGTTGTTCTATCCAGTAAGGAACCACTCGATCCAGATAAGTTCCTTAAAAATAGACAAACTTCATAAACAGCCTTTCGACACGGGGCCGTGCCCAGGTCAACATGCCCCCGTGTCCACCAAAAGATTCCTTTCTGACTTTTTGTCAGAATACGGACAAAATGTGTCAGGATCTTGTCTACACACGGGGCCGTGTCCAGCCGACATGGGGCCGTGTCCAGCGTGCTGTCATTTTCTATAAATGCAGCCAAGAATCCTGCATATTTGGACCATTCCAGGGACAGAGATTTGTTTGGATGTCACACATACCATCCTAGGTATTTTCTAAAAAGGGTTCTCAACAACCATCTTGTCCTTTCCTCTTTTATCCATTACCTTCTTCTTCATCTTTCTTACCTCAACACCTCCATTGAAGCTTGAGATCACCATGATTCCAAGATTTATTATGAGGTTTGTTAGGTTTTTGTTCAAGGAATCTTGTTAAAAATAAGTTATACAACATTGTTTTAAGTTATTTCTGCTCAAAATTGCTTCATAAGTTTGAAAAATAATTTGAAACTCCAAGATTCCTTGTTCCAAAAATCTGCAGAAAGGTGAACACGGGGCCGTGCTCATTAAGCACGGGGCCATGTCCGAGGTTACTGTGTCATTAAAATGAACTATTTTTGGTTTGTTTTCATAGAATGTCAAGTCAAAATAGTGGAACCTCTTCTGCACATTCCAGAAACAGTCGACGAGAAAGAAGGTCTTCAATTGAAGCAACTCTCGTACGCTACGTAATGGCATTACGTGAAGCTCTTGATGAGATGACTTCGGTAGAGGAGGTCCTAATAGACCGTATAAATTATCTTACGGTGGGGCTGGAAAACAGTTTTCAAGAAATCAACCTCTTGCACCAGAGGTTGAATTTTCTTGTGACACCTCCTATGGAGCCCATCCTCCCTTAAGAGGATTGGAACCTAGCACTTGGAGTCAACAACCCCACCGGATGGGATGACATTCCCGCGGAGCCTTCTTTTGAAAATTTGCAAGAAGTCCCGGTGGAAGTTACACCCCCCTCAAACCGATGCCAATGAGCCCGCCTTCCTTCTCCCTAGGGAGATAGAAGAATGGCTCGCCGACGTGTGAGGAACCCATATCTGAAGGAAGAAGTTCTTCAAGCCGCTTCCAACTGAGAGAATTATCTTTTTGGAAATTTTGCTAATAGAATAAACTTTAGGCTAGAACTTCTTGGTTTAGACTTCTTATGCTTCTTTTGACCTATTTATCTACAATTTTAACTTATTAGGAATATTATGTAATTTCTCTCTATTTGAATGAATGATGGTTTTAGTTAAATTGGTGTTTGGATGATGATGTAATGGATAAAACACACTCAAGATGGTGAAGGACACCAAGGGAAACTTGCACCAACACCCCATGCACAAAACCAGGACCTCCCGAAAATTTTTCTTCGTTACAGCAGGTTCAGCACGGGCCGTGCCTGTCACACCCTGTCTTTTGCGGAAGCGTGGTTATTGGTGTGACTTACTTAATACCATAGCATTCAATCATAACAACGCTATATGATAAAAACCATAAGATGTTCACCCATTCATTAAGTTTGAAAACAACATAACATAAATTGTTTGAAACGTAGACGCCAAATTCAAGTTACAAACCACCACATGTTTAAATGAGTTCACGAAGACTCAACAAACGACCTTAAGTAAAACCGGGTTTAGAAACATGTATCCCGTCCAGGAATAGGATACACTTCCTAAACTCTACGACCACAGATGACATCTTTTATTTATGACGCAGCTTGACAAACATGCACACACCTGCCAGATCCACTTAGTTCCCTGAAATACATGTAATTTGAAAAATCAATAAAAGTTGAGCGAGTTCATGTGTTGGTATAAGTATGTATAAACCTTTGTAAACAGTGTATGTATGTATGTTTGTAAATCCCGGTATGAAAGCAAGCAAGGAAAAGATCACCAATGGTTTGCAAGGCCACAGATATGTGTGATGGTGTAGGAAGACTCAAACCTAGCAAAGTTGTACCGGGCTTCCGGCTGGAAGACATAGTCACCCTATGGGCCACCCTGGTCCTTATGGGTGTGGGCTCGCTACACCTAAATAGATCTATCACTCATGCCCCTCGGTCCTTATACGAGGATTAATGGTCCCAAGTATCCGCCTACCCATTCACATGATCTATGGTTCTTTCCTAGGCTAATCATACCAATAGTATTCGTATGTAATCCTTCTGTTACATGTATTTCACCCCCGAAGTAAATAAACAAAACAGTTTAAAGAAAAGGAGGACATGAACTCACAATATTGCGTCTTCAGAATCGTAACCCAAATCTCCTCAGCGAACACGACTCCCTACAATGTACTAATGTCTATTAGACGAACGGGTCGTGCCTTGCCTTTGTATTTACGTTTTTGAGTTACGTTTCTTATATTCCCAATATTATTCCAAGTTATAATTACTTGTTAAAATAATAATTATTTTAACTTTAAATTATATTTAATTTTGGAATAATTGTTTAAACAATATTTTGTAATAATACTTCTCAAGTATTTACTTTCGTATTTCCTTCCCAAGGATGGGGGTATCTTATACATGTATCTTCGTATTCTTGTTTTGTAGTTCCAAAATAATATATTTTTAAGTCTAACTTAAAAAAATATTTAAACTTATTTTGTCCAAAAATAATGTATTTCAAGAAAATATATATTTTTCCCAAAAACCATATATCTTCTAAATATACTAAGAAAATATATTTTAACTTCCCAAAAATAATATATTTTCTCTTTGTCGGATATATGATATAACTTGGTAATATGTACAAAAATCATATTTTTACTTCTTTCGTTTCCAAAATAATTTTTACCAAAAATATATTTATAGCGGTATTTTCCGGAATATTTTGTAAGTTACGTTCTTGCGTTCGGTTTCACAATATTTAGTGGGTAACTTATATATTTATTCCTTGTGATTTTTGGTATTATTCTGGATTGCAAATTCTTGGTATTTGTTAAGTTATGTTACTTTAAATCATAAAATAATATAACTATTACACCAAGTATACAAATAATCACACACAATGTGAAAATATTTATTCTAAATACATATTTACTCATTTTTATTTATAAAAACCAACCTCCAATATTTGTATTTTTGTGATAAAAATTATGGCAAGGTTTATGTTGAAAACCGTGGCTAAAACTCAGTTGTAAATATTTGTTTAGAAAATATTTTTCTAAGTGTTTGTATTTTTAGAAAATTTTGCCATAGTTTACCCTAAAAATGGAGGTGTCCATGCTATTAAAGCATATCATTTTCTTTTCAAAAATCATCATAAACAATCAACAATCAATCTACACTTACCAAGTGCTAAAACAAAGCTATCTACATAATGATCATGAACTTGAGTTTTCATAAAAACTTGTAGTAACTTGGTAGTATGTTTAGTAGATTAGTTACCCCTCTAAAGTGTGTTTATTTCTTTAAAAATCTCATTCTTGAAAGATTTGAGTGTTTACAACTTGCTAGATGATTTTTCCAAAAATCATTCTTTTGAATTTTTCTTGTAAACAAAGCGTTCTTATACTTGTTTTATCACCAAAAGTAGTGTATATTTAAGTAAGAACCATGATCTTCTAAAAGTCACATTTTGAACTTGGTTCTTTTGGAAAACTACTCATGAATCTTAGATCCATGAGATTACTAACTCACTTTGTTTATTATTTTTCAAGAAATCATCTTATTATTCAAGTTCATGCTTGCACATGAGGATGATCATCTTGTTTTATCACATAATCATCCTCTCTCTTGCTAGATCATGTGTTTAATCACAATCTAGCAAGCTCCTTATGATGATCAACATCCTAATCTCAAGTAAATAACAAGCAAGTATCATTCATACTCTAAACAACATAGTTTCATCATATATCAAGCTTTATGTTCATGATTCATATTTATGTTCTTTGGTGTTCTTGTGATTAACAACATACTACATCTTTTAACCAACTACATATGAAGTAAATAAGGATTATGAGAGTCTTACAACTAGCACAAAGGCTAGGGATGAACACAAGGTTATGGTGATGACAAAAGTGATGGATAAAAGCAATTGATGGAGGTCCTTCAAGATCCACAAGCCCCAAGCTCCTTTGTATGGCTCCTTACACCTTAGAATGATCTTGGAATGGTTGAACTTGAAATGGATGTGATGATGGTGGTGGTGGGGGTTCACGGCCGAGAGGGAGGGAGAGAGGAGGAGAGTTGTGGTGTTGAGAAGTGTGGATGCTTATGACCCTCCATGTTCTCTTATAATCTCAATTTTGAGTATTACCCATTGGTTTAAGTGTTCCCTAAGTACACATCAAATCTCTACTCAATCTTTAGAAGATCAAGTAAGATCAAATGGGATTTAGTGTGATCAAGGGTGGGGCCACATGTGACCGTCCACCATGGGGGGGGGGGTCTCTAGTTGGGTTTTAATGTTTAGTTAAGTGACTTAGTTAGATGTTAAGTGTGTAGGTTAGTGTTTAAGTGTATGATATGTTATATAGCATGTCAGGGTGTTTGGGGATCATAACTAGCTCAGAAACATTAAGACAATGTCTCTAGTATAATTTTGGTGTTTCAGGTAATGTCCGGTTAGATACCGGTTCGTTAAAGTGTCGAACTATTTCGTTTAGTGATCTTTAAGTACCCTTTTGTGACATTTTTAATACCCGACCCTTAGGAAAGCATACAGGACCTTTTTGCCATATTTTTGCATGTTACTAGCTTGTTAGAATGCTGAATTTTGCTGAAATATGCAGAATTCTGCACTTTATGTGGGTTTTAGGCACTCTCCGGCACTTAAACTATCACCTAGTGAACCAGTTTTTTGGTCCTTACTTCCCTACACACCATACTAGTGTGAAACTTAGTCTCTGGCCCTTACGGGGTCCCAAACTACTGTTTGTCTATGTACTGACATCGTCAGCATTTTTCTGAGTTATCCGCTAACTGTGCTAGCTGTGCTTTGCGCATCGTTTATGTCACTAAGAGTTTGTGTGTAAAGATGATGTGATAATATGTAATGTGATGCACATGTATGTATGATGTAGTAATCAGAAAGCAGTTAATTATTATTCAGCACAGTCATTAAGCACTAATCAAGATTAGTTAATTGTACGGATACCTGTATTTTCGACGATTGTCTCATTCTCCCCCCGTTAAGAAAATTTCGTCCCGAAATTTTAGTTCTGCTACTAGATGCAGGGGTCTTGGGGAATAAATGTGGGTATTTTGCTTTCATGCGATCTTCACGCTCCCAAGTGAACTCTGGGCCATGTCGCGCTTTCCAACAAACCTTGACGAGTTTGACACTACTCCTGCGTGTCTTGTTAACCTTCCAACCAATAACCTCAACAGGTTCTTCAGTAAAGTGGAGTGTGTCGTCAATGTGGACTTCATCGGCAGGAATGACAACTGTCTCTTGAGTTATACTCTTTTTCAGATTTGATACATGAAATGTATCATGAACGCCATTTAGTTCTGCGGGTAGATCCAACTTGTAAGCTACAAGACCAATCCTCTCCAGGATTTTGAATGGTCTAATGTATCTTGGGTTCAACTTCCCACGCTTCCCAAAGCGTGCTATACCCTTCCAGGGTGAAACTTTTAACAAAACCATATCTCCCACTTGAAACTCCAAAGGTTTCCTCCTTTGGTCCGCATAACTCTTTTGTCGATCACGAGCGGCCTTGATGCGTTATCGGATCTGAATAATCTTATCAGTCATCTCTTGAACCAATTCGGGACCAACAAGCTGCCTATCACCCGCGTCTGCCCAGCATAGTGGTGATCGACACTTGCGTCCATAGAGAGCTTCAAACAGTGCGGCTTGAATGCTTGCATGGTAACTATTGTTGTATGAGAACTCAACCAAAGGTAGGTGGGTGTACCAACTACCACCAAAATCCATTACGCAAGCACGCAACATATCTTCAAGCTTTTGAATCATTCGTTCGCTCTGGCCGTCTGTCTGTGGGTGAAATCCCGTACTCAGATTCAGCTGAGAACCAAATGCTTCTTGGAAGGATTGCCAAATCCTTGACACGAACCTTCCGTCCCTATCTGAAATAATTGAGAGAGGCACTCCATGTCGTGCAACAATCTCTCTCAGTTATAGCTCAGCAAGCTTGCTAGTGTTATCTTTCTCTTGGATCGCCAAAAAGTGCGCAGATTTGGTCAGACGGTCTACGATTACCCAAATCGTATCATGACCTCTGGGTGTTTTTGGTAACTTCGTTATAAAATCCATTGAAATCTGCTCCCATTTCCACTTGGGTATTTCAGGTTGTTGCAGAAGACCTGAAGGCTTCTGATATTCGGCCTTCACCTTGGCACAAGTCAAACATTTGCCAACATATATTGCAACATCTCCTTTCAATCTCGGCCACCAATAGAAATTCTTTAAATCTTGGTACATCTTATCCGACCCTGGGTGGATCGAGTACCGTGACTTGTGAGCTTCATTGAAAATAACATCTCTAAGACCACCAAACAAGGGAACCCAAATCCGTTTCATGAAGCACAACGTTCCTTCTTCATTTGGTACCAATTGTTTCTCCATCCCACGGAGATATTCATTTTCAAGATTCCTTTCCTTGAGAGCTTCTCTCTGCGCGGCACGAATGCGTAACGAGAGGTCCGTTTGAATAATCATTTCCAAAGCCCTAACCCTTATGGGCTCGTTCCTTTCTTTCCGACTCAAGGCGTCTGCGACCACATTCGTCTTCCCTGGGTGATACTTAATCTCCAAATCATAATCGTTCAACAGCTCCACCCATCGGCGCTGTCTCATATTAAGCTCTTTCTGGTCAAATATATGCTGCAGGCTCTTGTGATCGGTAAAGATCGTGCATCGCGTGCCATATAAGTAATGTCGCCAGATCTTTAATGCAAACACCACCGCGCCTAATTCAAAATCATGCGTGGTGTAATTTTTCTCATGAACCTTCAACTGGCGTGAAGCATAGGCTATAACCTTCTGTCGTTGCATCAGTACACATCCCAAACCTTGACGCGAGGCGTCGCAATATACCACGAAGTCCTCAGTGCCTTCGGGTAGGGATAGGATCGGTGCATCGCAAAGCTTGTTCTTCAACAACTGAAATGCTTCTTCTTGCTTGTCTCCCTATTCATACTTCTTTTCTTTTTTAGTGAGGGAGGTCAACGGTTGAGCGATTTTTGAAAAATCCTTGATGAATCTGCGATAGTATCCTGCCAAACCTAGGAACTGACGGATCTCGGTTGGCGTCTTCGGAGTCTCCCAATTCTTGATCACCTCGATCTTTGTGGGATCCACATGAATTCCATCTTCGTTAACCACGTGACCAAGGAACTGAACCTCACGCAACCAGAACTCGCACTTCGAGAACTTTGCGTACAATTTCTCTTTCTTAAGCAGCTCTAAAATAGCTCTTAGGTGCTGCTCGTGCTCTTCTTTCGTCTTCGAATAAATCAAAATATCATCGATAAACACAATTACAAATTTATCGAGATATGGCCTGCAGACTCTATTCATCAAATCCATAAACACGGCTGGCGCGTTTGTCAAACCAAACGGCATAACCAGGAACTCGTAATGTCCATATCGAGTTCTGAAGGCAGTCTTTGGAATACTTTCCTCTTGTAATCTCAACTGGTGATAACCTGATCGAAGATCGATCTTGGAGTAAAAACTCAAACCTTGCAGTTGATCGAACAGGTCATCAATCCTTGGTAAAGGATATCGATTCTTAATGGTCAACTTGTTCAGTTCGCGGTAGTCGATGCACATGCGGAAACTGTTGATGCAGATTTTGTGTCTGATGCTTGTCGAATAGATTAGATTTATTTTATGCTGAATATGTAATAGTTACTGAAATGGTCAAACGAACGTCTATTGACCCGCTCGTTTGAAGTGGTCAAACGAGAGGGTTATTTGTTTGACCGTGTGTGTTTGCAAGACAAGGGGGTGTGGCTATAAATAGCAACCCCTTGCCATTTGCAACATTTGGAAGTTTTAGGAGGTTTGAGACCTCACCGGGAGAGATTACCACTTGGTCTCTCCTTGGATGTGTACTCCTTTGGTATGGTTCGGTTAGCTTGTTAATCGGGCCGGCTTGTTTTGTTATGTTACAAATCTATACAAGTAAGTACTTTTATCCTTCTATAATCTTCCCGTCTATGAACATAATCATGATAATCACGGTTTCGATCATGAAACACGGTCCTACAAGTGGTATCAGAGCTTTGGCTCTTTTCCTTGTTTAAAACCAAACATTGTGTTGTTTGAAAAAAGTGTGTTCTTGTGATTTTCAGATTGTTGTTCTTGAAAAGTTTATTTTTTCTGGAAATCTTGTTGAAAATCTGTGTTTAATCGTGTTGTTTTTGCTATAGTTTTATTGAAAACCTTGTTACATTATATGTGTGCATGTTTGGAGTTTGGTTTTTGTTGAAAATATAAGCAAAATCGGGTTCGGAAAATTTATCCGATAAAAAAAAAATCTGGCCGGAATCATCATACTATTCTTCAGTTCTTCATAGTGTTCTTGGCTATATTCAAACTGTTCCTGTATATCTATCTTATCTGATCTGAATTGTGTTTTGAATTAAAGTGATATAGATTATAATTTTGTTTGTTTGACAATTGTGTACTGTGATGATGTTATTTGATGAAAAAGAAACTTCGAAAATCAGAAAAGTAAGGTGAAGTTTGAAAAAGTATCACCAACTTGTGTCAGAAAATATTTGATTTGTCTATCAAAATATCTAAACAGCTATAACCTTCGTCACACCATACAACTTTCGTCAAACACATTGAACTTCGTCAAACACCAGAATTCATCAAACCACACAGACTTCGTCAATATTCAAACTTCGTCAGACCATTCATCTTCGTCACACCCATTGAACTTCGTCACCCACAATCAACCTTTGTTAACTTCATATCACCTCACAACCTTTGTCAAAAACAACAATCTTCGTCTCCTCAATCAACCTTCGTCCCCACCATAACCCCCTGTACACCCTCTACACAAATCACAACCAAAACCCTCAACTGATTCAGAATCATCAGAAAGTGTTTGTGCATCTTCTTCTGCAACAAATTGAGACGTTTTCTCTACCGATCGATTCTGATAGCATCCAGCTAATCATTGCTTGTACACTCCAATCGGCAACAGTAACAGGCCGTTTGTCGATTTCATCAACCATGGCTGGATAGAGTCTTGACTGCTGATTGTTCTTCGATTGCGTGGAGAGGGGCTTGAAAGTTGGTGAAGGCTTCACAAATTTTAGTCTGAATGATGGAATCGGAGGGGGAAGTGTGAAGATGGGCAGTGGATTTTTAAGGATTTGGGGGAATTAATTTTGGTTCTTTGAAGGTGTGTATTGGAGAGAGATAGAAGCAGATTGTTGAAAAGGGAAATTGGTTTTGTTTGGTGGTGGGTATCGAAGAAAGAGAGGAAGACATATGATCTGAATCGATAGTGGCTTATAAATTATTGTTAGGTTTTGTTGACTTGGGCTAATTTTTGGATTATATATCACTAAGTGGTAGGCCTAAAAAAATTTAAGGTGGTTTGGGCATTGTCATTCGTTTGAGCTTCGTATTCAGTTTTTCAAGTTATTATTTGTAAACAACAATCCATTGATGAATACAAACATTTTTCCTCTAGTGACAAATGTAAATCCCTTTGGATTTGTACCAGAACAACCATCTTCTTCAAGTGTTCAATTTGATCCATATGGTCGGGTTTTTGATCCAAGTACCTGGCTCCTTAAACCACAACCTCAACCTGAATCTCAACCTCAATTCGATTCCAATGCCTATTTGATTAAACCACATGTTGCTACTCCACTTCAACCTCTATTTGTTACACCTCAAGCCCAACATCAACAAGGCAATCAAAATCCTTTCATAAATCAAACAAGTACATCCACGTCCAACTCAAATCAAGCCGATGAAGGGAGTGACTGGTCTATACAATTGGGAGGTGGAGATCAAGGAGGAAATGCGTGTTATTCTGAAATTGTCAAAAATGTCAATGATGGTGAATCTTCAGGAAATGATGACGGTTCAGGATATAGTGGCAGTTCGGATGAAGAAAGCGCGGGTGTAAGTGATTACAGTTCAGAATCAGATGTGAAGGAAGGAGTGGATTCTGAAGCTGATAATTTATCGAATGATGCTAACGAGAAATCTGACTTGATCAAGAAAGCTGTTGCTGCTTCAAAAGAAATGGAGAAGTTCCTATCTGAAGATGGATCTTTCTATAACAACTCTCATCAAAAGTCATATTTATTAAATTAATTTGACTAAATAGGAAACCCTAATTGAGACACCCAAGTGATTCTGCGCAAACCCTAAAATTTTCAGAACAATCGGAATCAGGATCAGGGCCCCTAAAACTCAGGGGGGATAAACCCTAGTAACGATTATCTAAATAAAATGCTGTCAATTTCGAAATTTACGAAGTTATCAACTCAGCAGGCCTAGTCCCACACGTGGCTACACTATGAGCATGAGGTGTCCCTTACGGACCATAAGGGTAAAGTCTTACGGTCCGTAAGCAATGTGAAATTTTGACTATAAATAGCAGACATTGGCACTTGAAATTCTGGGTATGTTCGACGAAGAAATTCATTTTAGGCACTGAGTTACGTTCTGTTTAATACAATTAACACACACGGATCACTAATCGACGCCGCAATCAGGGTATTAACTCGATCGCTATTACGATTCATTGTCCGATCGATCAATAATCCAATGGATGTTTAAGTGCTGCCCACATTAGGGTGATGCTTTGTCATTAATCGTTAAATCGATGGATGTTTAAGTATCGCACTTTGTCATTCGTTGTGAGGGTTTGATCTCGTGAGTTATCGTAAATGCTGTATTGATTACTAACCCAGAAGTGTGTGCCTGTTATTAATTTAGGTTAAAAGGCTAATCAGTAGGCTAGACTCTGCTCAAATTAAATCTGCAATGTGAGTCATTCTCTTTTTATCAACTATTTTACAATACCTCAAATTATTTTCAAAAGTTATAATTACAGGGACTAAGTCGTGGATATCTTGAATCACTGGCTAGTGGGGTATTGTGCACATTACTAATTTTCTCCCAGTTAGGTTCATTGACCTACTAGGGATAATCATCACTATTTAGGTTCATTGACCTAATAGTGGTATGACCATCGTCACCATTGTGACACGACGCCAGATAAAAATAAGATAGAAGCCATTGTAATCGCTCTTATGCTGTAATTAATAACTATGCATCATTTTATGTAACTAGAATGATTCACTCAGTATTTCCCGCTGACAAAACCTTTTTTAAACATGTTTCAGGTAATCTGTTATGATTCAGGAAAAGTGCCGTGAAGCACTACAAGCTTAAGAAAGTGGCTCAGGATAAAATAAAGAAACATGTTTTGTAAAATAAAAGATTTCTTCGTGAAATCAAATGATTGTAAATTATCGGGGTTTTATCCCGAGTTGTGAAATAAAATAATCGGGAAATATTTCAGTTTTAAAAAGATCCTGATGATAAACTTCCGCTTTTAAACTCAATTAAATAAATACCACGGGATTTCTGTCCCGCGGCTCCTGAAACGGGTCAAACCGGGTCAGGGGCCGTGAAAGAAAAAGGTGGTATCAGAGCTACTGATCGAGCCACTGATTTAAGCCAATTAAGTATTTAGAAAATACTTAATTTTTATTTATTTGCTATTTTGTGATTATGTGTTTTATTATTTGACTAATTTTGTACAGTATGGGCAGATCTTTATATGCTAACCACTGTAGCAGTAAATACAAATCTTTAAATATTTTGATTCAAGTTTTAGCACCCTTATTAAATATTAACCAGAAACCTGATTCAGTAAATAAATAAATTTACAAATAAAACTTAGTATGTTTTAATTTTCAGTTGTTTTGGTAGTTACCTAGTATGAAAAAAATATTTAAAAGTTTTTCTATAAAATTTTGTTATGATTTTTAAACTTAGTAATTGTGTGTATTTTGCTAAACATCATGAGTGACTTATCTGACGCCCTTCAGAATTTAAATCTCTATCCAGTAAGATTAGAGGTTTCCATGAGATTTCAATAGGTATATACCAGACATAGAAGAACCTATAGAATTCAACGCTTCATCTCTCGAGAAACCCAAGAAAATGGAAATTGGGGAAAGCTCTAGGCAAATTGAGGGGTTACCATCTCAGGAAGAGCTAGATTTTATATTGATAAGCTATAATACTATTAAGCCTGTTAATGAAAATGTTTTTATTCACTCTCTTGAAACACAACTACCAATGAACTTAGAACAAGCTATTCCAAACCCTTCAATCCACTCGCAAATAGACGAATGGTTGACTAATGAAATACAGTTGCAAAACCATCCCTATAAGCTTTTTCCTCAGTTCGATCCAGAACCTTTACCAAATACACCAATGAGTAACGAGAATATGGCTGAACTCCGCCACTTTGGCGAAAAAACTAATGGATGCTGGGAATAGGATTCAAGAGATTGGGGGACAGATCTCCTGGAAATACGATGAGAGAGAACGCCATTACTAGAATATCATCTGACAAAGGATAGGGGATTTATGGAACTGTGGTTGTGTAATAGTAATAGTAAAAAATCAGTCTGTAAAATAACTACCAATAAAACTCTGTAAGATAATAGTGTGTATTGATGCATACTATTAAATATAAATGGAAATCGAGAAATTGATAGTTTTGGTTATATTGGTGTTATGAACTCTGTATAATTGTGTTGTGTAATTGTTATTTATTTGATACTAATAAAATATATATATTAATTATCAGATGGAAAACATGAATAATGAACCAGTTAATGAGGTTAATCAATCTGAGCAACAACCGGGGGGTCAATATATGACTAGGCAGGATATAGAAAATATCGTTGCTCAAGGGATAGCCAACACTATTCCAGCAATAGTTGCTCAAGGGATAGCCAACGCTATTCCAGCAATCGTTACTGCTGTTAAAAATCCAATCGAACCACAACAAATCGTTCCTAGCAAACGTATTTCTGAAGATAACTTCAGTAATAGCGTAAACAGAGGCAATAATCATGTTAATCATGAGAATGAACCACGGCAAGCTCCGCTCCCTAAGAAAATGAAAGCTACAACGCCTGGTTGCACTTACAAAGAATTTCTTGCTTGTAAACCCACTGAGTTTGCAGGCAATGAAGGAGCGACTGCGGCACTGCGTTGGTAGAGAAAACCGAGGCAGTAATTGCCATAAGTAAATGTGCTCAGGATGATCAGGTCATGTACGCTTCAAACCTTTTCAAAGAAGGGGCGCTAGAATGGTGGAATACGGTGTTACAAGCAAAAGGAAGAAGGATGGCGTATGCTATGAATTGGGAAGAATTTAAGAGCTTTGTAGAAAGAAAATTATGTCCCGAGTATGAAAAGGAACAAATGACAAATAAGTTTCTAACCCACCGGATGGTGGATGTAGATTGTCGAGGGTATACTTCGACATTCTTCGAGTATGCTCGAGTGGTACCAACCCTGGCTTCACCAGAGCCGGTACTTATTTCTCGTTATATTTGGGGATTGATTGCCGAAATCCGTAATATCGTCAAGGCTGCGAAACCTCGCACGATTGATGATGCGGTGGATTTAGCCAATACTCTGACTGACGAACTAGTACGGACAAGAGAAGAAAATAGAAGGAAGGAGGTAGTCCAAAAGATTACCCAAGGATTCCGTCCGGGTAACCATAACAATTTTAACAGAAGAGTGAATGGGCAATCTTCCACTAGCCCATTTTGCAATTCTTGCAAAAGGAAGCATTTTGGAAGATGCAAAGGATATTGTAATTTTTGCAAAATTCCGGGGCATCAAGAAGAAGACTGCAGGAGGAAGAAATTTTCCGTCTGCTACAACTGTGGAGAAGCTGGACATCTTAGGCCAGATTGTCCAAAACTGAACAAACCATCTGAGAATAAAGCCAAACATGCAGAAGGAGCAAAAAGGAATTTAAGAGCCTTCCAACTGACTGCTCAGGAAGCAGAGCTCATTCCAGATGTGATAGCGGGTACGTTCTTAGTTCACAACGTTTACACAAAAGTATTATTTGACTCTGGTGCAAACCAAAGTTTTATAAATACTTCATTCTGTCAAACTCTTAACTTACCTTTAACCAGCATTAGGCAAATTTCTACAGTAGAAAGGGCAGATAGGAATTCAGTTAAAATAAATAAGGTTCTGCAAAACGTAGAAATAGATCTTTTAAGTCATAAATTTTCTGCAATCCTATTATCTATGAAATTAGTTGAATTCGATGTTGTGTTAGGAATGGATTGGTTAGTAAACAACCATGCTCGAATTATCTGTGATAAGAATTCCATAGAAATTTGTGCAACCACTGGAGAAATAATAATGATTACATGAGATAAGCCATATAAACCCATAAAGTTCATATCAGTAATGAAATTTGCTAATTATGAACGAAAGCAAGGAATAGTATATATGATTTCAGTAATCATTAATACTAAAGATAAAGAACTTAAGGAAATTTCTGTAGTTTCAGAATACCTAGATGTATTTCCAGAAGAGTTACCAGGATTACCACCAGATAGGGAGGTAAAATTTAGGATTCATCTAATTCCAGGAATTTTATTGATAGCCAAGGCACCTTATCGGTTAGCACCCACAGAAGTAAAGGTTTCATACAACCTAGTTTATCCCCGTGGGGGGGGGGGGGGGGGGGGGGGCGCCAGTGTTGTTTGTTAAGAAAAAGGATGATTCAATGAGAATGTGTATTGATTATAGGGAATTGAATAAGGTTACAATAAAGAATCGATACCCATTACCTAGAATTTATGATCTATTCAATCAATTCCAGGGAGATAGATATTTTTCTAAGATCGACTTACGTTCCGGATATCATCAATTGAAAGTAAAAGAGGAAGACATACTTAAAAGTTGTTTTCAGAACTAGGTATGGTCATTACGAATTTACAATCATGCCTTCGGATTAACGAATGCACCTGCAGAATTCATGGACATGATGAATAGGATCTGTAAACCATATTTGGATAAATTTGTAATTGTCTTCATCGATGATATACTTATTTATTCCAAAAGTCAGGAAGAACATTGTCAGCATTTGCATGCACTCTTAACTTTGTTAAGAAAAGAGAAGCTTTATGCCAAATTTTCGAAGTGTGAATTTTGGCTGCCAGAAGTGCAATTTCTAGGTCATATGGTGACTCATGAAGGTATTCACATAGATCCTGATAAGATAGCAGCAATTACCAAATGAAGGTTCCGCAATCCGCAATGGAAATTAGGAGTTTTGTAGGTTTAGCCGGATACTATAGATAGTTTATTAAGGAATTTTCCAAGATAGCTATACCATTAACTAGGCTAACATGTAAAACAATTAAGTTGGAATAGGGACCTAAACAAGAAGAAGCCTTTAGGATCTTAAAGCATAAATTAACAAATGCCCCAATTCTAGCCTTACCAAAAGGAACAGAAGATTTTAAAGTATATGGTGATGCTTTAAAGCTAGGATTTGGATGTGTGTTAATGCAACGCAAAAAGGTAATTGCGTATGCCTCAAGGCAATTGAAAAAGCACGAAGAAAATTTATACCACTCATGACTTAGAATTAGGAACCATAATTTTTGCCCTTAAGATTTGGAGACATTATCTGTATGGAAGTAAGTTTACTGTCTATACGGATCATAAGAATTTAAGATATATATATTTGGGCAAAAAGAATTAAACATGAGGCAAAGAAGATGGATGAAAATCCTAAGTGACTACGACTGTGATATTCAGTATCACGAAGGAAAGGCTAAAGACGGCTAGAGATCGCCAGAAGAGTTATATAGATAATAGACGAAAGACGTTGGAATTTCAAATTGGAGACAAAATGCTATTGAAAGTATCTTCTTGAAAAGGAGTTGTTAGATTCGGTAAGAAAGGAAAACTAAGTCCAAAGTACGTAGGACCATTTCCAGTGATCCAACGTATAGGACCAGTTGCTTATCGTTTACAACTACTAGGAGAGTTAACTGGAGTACATGATGTATTTCATGTATCCAATCTCAAGAAATGTCTATCAGACGAATCTTTGATAGTACCTCTCCAAGATATAGAGGTAAACGAAAAATTAAAATTTGTTGAGAAACTTCTTTAGATAGAAGATAGAAAAGTGAAGTTTCTCAAAACACAAACGATTAGTGTTAGTTAAAGTAAAATGGGATTCAAAGATAGGACCCTAATACACTTGGGAGCTGGAATCTGAAATGAAGAAAAAGTATCCTTACTTATTCCAGTAAATCTCGAGGACGAGATTTTTATTAAGGTGGGGAGAATGTAACAACTCTCATCAAAAGTCATATTTATTAAATTAATTTGACTAAATAGGAAACCCTAATTGAGACACGCAAGTGATTCTGCGCAAACCCTAAAATTTTCAGAACAATCGGAATCAGGATCAGGGCCCCTAAAACTCAGGGGGGATAAACCCTAGTAACGATTATCTAAATAAAATGCTGTCAATTTTGAAATTTACGAAGTTATCAACTCAGCAGGCCTAGTCCCACACGTGGCAACACTATGAGCATGAGGTGTCCCTTACGGACCGTAAGGGTTAAGTCTTACGGTCCGTAAGCAATGTGAAATTTTGACTATAAATAGCAGACATTGGCACTTGAAATTCTGGGTATGTTCGAGGAAGAAATTCGTTTTAGGCACTGAGTTACGTTCTGTTTACCAAAATTAACACACACGGATCACTAATCGACGCCGCAATCAGGGTATTAACTCGATTGCTATTACGATTCATTGTCCGATCGATCAATAATCCAATGGATGTTTAAGTGCTGCCCACATTAGGGTGATGCTTTGTCATTAATCGTTAAATCGATGGATGTTTAAGTATCGCACTTTGTCATTCGTTGTGAGGGTTTGATCTCGTGAGTTATCGTAAATGCTGTATTGATTACTAACCCAGAAGTGTGTGCCTGTTATTAATTTAGGTTAAAAGGCTAATCAGTAGGCTAGACTCTACTCAAATTAAATCTGCAATGTGAGTCATTCTCTTTTTATCAACTATTTTACAATACCTCAAATTATTTTCAAAAGTTATAATTACGGGGACTAAGTCGTGGATATCTTGAATCACTGGCTAGTGGGGTATTGTGCACATTATTAATTTTCTCCCAGTTAGGTTCATTGACCTACTAGGGATAATCATCACTATTTAGGTTCATTGACCTAATAGTGGTATGACCATCGTCACCATTGTGACATGTCACCATTGTGACACGACGCCGGATAAAAATAAGATAGAAGCCATTGTAATCATTCTTATGCTGTAATTAATAACTATGCATCATTATATGTAACTAGAATGATTCACTCAGCATTTCCCGCTGACAAAACCTTTTTCAAACATTTTTCAGGTAATCTGTTATGATTCAGGAAAAGTGCCGTGAAGCACTACAAGCTTAAGAAAGTGGCTCAGGATAAAATAAAGAAACATGTTTTGTAAAATAAAAGATTTCTTCGTGAAATCAAATGATTGTAAATTATCGGGGTTTTATCCCGAGTTGTGAAATAAAATAATCGGGAAATATTTCAGTTTTAAAAAGATCTTGATGATAAACTTCCGCTGTTAAACTCAATTAATTAAATACCACGAGATTTCTGTCCCGCGGCTCCTGAAACGGGTCAAACCGGGTCAGGGGCCGTGACACTTTCTCTTGCCAGACTGACATTCCGAATAATGTCGTAGCTTCTACAAGTCAGGTAAAATCTGAAACTCCTAGCATATGTAGTAATTGTGCCGATATGAAACATGAATGTGCTAATCTTAAACATGAATTTGAAGAGATTAAACACGAATGTGCTAATCTTAAACATGAATCTGAAATGGTTCATGGTCACAATCAGAGTTTGGTTATTGAACTGTCTAAATGCAAAGAAGCAAACATGGCCTTAGCTCGCAACGAAAAAGATTTTAAATTAATTGAAACACTCAAGAAAAGTGTTTCTGAGTTATCAAAAACGGTTTTTAATAAGCAAACTGGTATTAATAATTACATTAATGTCATTGAGGCAACTAAGAAAGAGCTAGCCGAGGCGAAATGTGAGCATGAAGCGAGCAAGCTCAAATTGGAGAGTTACTCAAACTCCCGATATGTGCTTCATCACATCATTGACGTTCAACAACTAAAGGGTAATGTTAAAGGCGTTGGGTATAAGTCGTGTCTGCCTTCTTTGAGACACAAATATACCAAGATGCCCGATGAGGAGGAAATGCCGTGTTTTGAGCCAACTGTACCTGTTGATTATGAGGAAGTTAAAACTGGCTTAGGGTTCAAAACGGACAATTCATCGGAGGGCTCATCTGATAGCAAGGAAAAGTCATCGTGTGCTTCAAATCAAAGTCCTCCAACTGTTGAGGACTATGATTCTTCGGATGATGAATCAGATGTGAGTGATGAGGATAAATCTCTTGATGATAGAAAAGGAGTAGAAGTGCCTTTTGAGAATCACATTCTGTGTGATCCTCCTACTCCTGCTGTGCAATCAACTGGTGCTAAATAAGAGATAGATCCTATCACTGAGACAGTGTCTACCATTAAAAGTGATAACATGTTGTATACTTTTGTTAGTGCATGCGTCTGTCGACTTCGTCTTGTATCGTGTCTTGCTTTAGAAGTATTAGATCAGGGCACATTATATGACAGATATGTCAAAAATAGGGATGTGACAAGTTCAAACGAAATAGTTTGAAGGGTTTCGTTTGAAGGGTTTAGTTTAAAGGGTTTAGTTTGAAGGGTGTCATGCCATCTTCAAACGGAATCCCATCTAGTATAAATAGCCTTCAAACTAAATCATTTGTAACTTTCCGGTTTGTGCAACGAAGTGCTGCCGAAGTGTTGTCAGGTTGTAAAACGTCATCAAATCAATCGTACAACAGTTTATAGTGTGAATCTAGCTGAATTGAACTCTACACATCTGTTTCCGCCTTTCGTGTTGAGATAAACTCTTCTGATCGACTCATTCGGGTCTGAAAACGATCCTACAACTTTGGTCGGTGATAGTAAAATTTATTCAGACAAAGATTTTCCAATCAAAAACGTCAATCAATCCTTGATTGATAAAGTGTTTGAAGATAATACAACTAAGTTTGGGGTAAAACGATCCCGAGAGTTTCTGTAACTCAATGTGATCCTATTCCAAAAGCTGAAATTAGAAAACAGCATGGAAATCAGAAATTACCGACTAAGCAACAACTTGTCGCCTTTAAGGGTAAACAACAACGAGGTCAAAAGCGTAAGGCTTTACGCCCAAAGGCTGAAACAGAAGGAACTCGTTACAAGAAGAAAAACAAAGACATTAAATTTGTGGCCTCCATGGGTACTGATAAAGTTGAGACTTTTGAAAATAAATCCAATACTGAGTTTGTTCAAAAGGTCAAAATTTTGAAACGTAATAGTGATAACAATTACACCCAACACACAAATGGGTGTGAAGCTAGTACCTCAGGGTCTACAAATTCAACATCAGGACATCGAACAGAATCTCCTAATTTATTTGAAAGGAGATCATGCTTTAAATGCGGGGAGTTTGGCCACATTATCAGAAATTGCACAAACTCTCCAAAACCAAATTTTGTAGAAAGAGCCCCTTCTGAACAAGGTCACCAACAACGTTGTCCTGTGTCACCAAAAACTGACAAATGCACTGTTAAAGAACAGGAAACAAAACAACGACGTAAAAATGTGAAGGTGATCGAAAAGGCTGTAAAAACGGAAGTAAAATCTGTTAATAGGAAACCTAGTTTGTCACAACCATTAAAACCAGAAATTGTAAATAATACACAAACTGGTAAAAGGAAACAGGCTTGGAAACCGAAAACAGGTAAGGATTCAGGGGGAGGCTTGCAATTTAAGGACCTTTAAGAAATTGAAATTACATTTCTTGATTCTCAGGGGCAACCCAAGTCTATGAAGGCTTGGGTCCCCCTCTCCAACTAATCTCTGAGTGAGTGTGCAGGATGTTCCAGGAGGAACTATTGATAGTCATCGGATTGTTGATAGTGGAGTGTCCATGCATAAGATCGGCGACAAAGAAAGTGTTGCCTTTGATGGAGAGAAAAAGAAAAGAAGACAGAATTGTCTGTCGAAAGAAATCGAAAACCTTCGACAAAATGCAAATAATACCAAAGTTTGATTGTTCAAAGCTTTGATCGGGTCCCCGGGATAGATTCAATCAAAATGTACGCACCTGCAGCACGTCTGATGTTCAAAATCAACAAGATGAACGTGCAGTGTACATTTCTTCGCGGTGTGATTGAAGAAAACGTGTTTGTTGAACAAACCGACCGGGTGTGCGGATGCCTTGGCGTGGATTGAACAACCGCACACTACTTTTCAAAGAGAAAGACAAAGACCTTCGCTGGTGCAATGTGGAAGACCAGCCGGACCCAAAGGTTTATGATCTTGTTGCTGTGAAGAATTTTCTCGGATTAATTGAAGTAGCTACAAAATCGACTTTGAAATCCACAACGGGTGGATATCCAGTTTAGGAGAGCACTCAGATTCCTTGCAATGCACGAAGCAGTTGCAGAATACGGTTTTGAATTTCTAATCTCTCCTATACTTGTCGATATTTAAGCTGCTTTATGAATTATTATCATCTCGTACAGCACTCTTTGACCTGACACGTTCAACTCGAATATCACCTCACACGTGATTGTTTCAATATAAAACTCGTCAATGTTGTCATGGTCCACACCGATTACCAACGTGCCAACTCATTTTTCCAAAATTTGATAAATCATTTCTGATTAAATTAATTTTGGTAAACGACATTGAGGTAAAACATGAGTTAACCGACATCGGGAAATCCTTTTTGTAAATACCTTTGTGTTTTTAAAATTTATCATAGTTTGTTGATTTTAGGGGGAGTAAATCCAAATTTAAAAATTCAAAAAATCGAAAAATTTCAAAACACAAAAACAATAGAAAAACAAAAATGAGTTTCCTGGCGAGAAAAAGAGAAAATGATAGTAAATCAGTGGTCTGTCGAAACCTCTTCGAACTGAACTTAAAATGTAAAACGATAAGCAGCTCTATATAAGATGTATCGGTAGGCTCACAATCATTTTAAAGTGTGCAGGGCGATATAAACCTTAATCGACTGAAGACTGTGTGGGAACCACTCATTGGCATATGGTCTTGGTACCGAAATTTCGTATGAGAGATTGCCAAGGTTCTGAGATATGTGGTCTTTATGCTGTTTTATCATCTGGGTATCATGGTTGTATCTTTTACCGAAAAATAACGGAGACGAAGTCTAGATCTTCCATGATACTATACATACGTGTACATATTGCATACGACCTCAATAAGTGATCAACAATCACATGTCCAAACAAATAAGTGATAATATATCACAGCTTTCTTGCGGGAGTCAAGTTCGTCTCTTTGCTGTACGTTAGTACTGACCTATTCACGGACTTGCTCCTGTGCCCTCATGCATCTGAAAATCAAGTTCCTCATCAATAAGTGATTCTATCACATAGGGCTTATTTTCAAAACAAAATAAGTGAGTTTCTCACTTTTTTATACGATCAAACAGATGATAAACGGTATACTCACCGGTAAGATGAACTCTCGTGCATACCTTGATACGGGAATGTGTCGTGAGTGGATGAACACCGGTCCGTAAGTATAAATCATACCTTAATGTATCCCCTCGCCATGATTAAATCTGATAAGTTGAGCTTAAGTGGATAACAATACCGATAATCGTTATAGGATGCTTATCTAAATGTTAACTAATAGAACACCAAGAGCGTTTTGGCGTGACCGTACACTGATATGATTCTCTTACCCTCGAAACTCGCAAAAAGAATGTCTGTAAGTATTTATTTACTGTTTTCAGTTTCTGTATCTCTGTATATATTTATTTATTGTTTTCCGTCTTTACATTTGAAAACTGAAAAATTCCAAAAAGATTTTAGGTGTGTTTTAATATAAACTTTATAAAAGCCAAAAAGATTTTGCTTCTAGTTTATTTTTGATTGACCGATGTTTGAACTCGAGTCTATCCTACCCAAAATCTTGATTCTAAACCGAAAAACAATTGCATCTTCATAAACGATCGAAGTTGACAGATTTTGAAAGTTAAAGGATTAAATCTGAACATTTTCTAAACTTTCAAACTGTTGTCGGTCGGTGTTTGATTGAGAGGTGGTCGCATGTGATTCGTGTGCTTATATTGATTAAAAGTCAATTCTTAGTGAGGTTTTCGTTTGAAAACTTTCAAAGAATGACTATATTCCAAGCGGTTATTCTCACTACGTGTTTAGCTTTCTTGTATGTGCAAATGGTGCATTGGAACCAGCTAAAGATGAAGAGAACGTGTCAGACGACAAGCCGTAAAGTGAAGACACGACATTGATGCAATCAAAAGATCAAGGTGATCGAGTTGCAGCTGATCACTCATCAACACCAAAAGTATTGAAGATCAAAAGTTTCACGAGCATCATTCAAGGGGGAGTTTGTTGATACACTCCCTGATTGTGTCACGTGAAGACTTTTTAAAGATCCGATAATGTGAAGATCGAACCATCACGAGTAACTTCCAAGGGGGAGTTTGTTGATACACTTTATGTGGACGCGACTCGATTCGGTTCGACTCGATTCGGTTCAACACGGTTAGGTTCGGCTCAAGCCCGACGTAGCGACATTCCTCTGTCGTGCGCTCCAGAGATCGACACACGAAGCACGGAGAGCCGTGAACCGTTCCCGCCGACACATCACCATGACATCACCATGATGATGTCATGTGTGTAGATAACATTTACATGAAATATATGTGACGAAGGTTGTGAAATCAATGTGATGAAGGTTCAACCTTCGTCATGAACATGTATGGCGAACTCTCATACTTCGTCAATATGTGTAGTGACGAAGGTTAGACCTTCGTCACACATAACTTTGTCACATAGAAGTTCGCTGAGAGACAGTATATATAGCATGTTATGTTAAACAGTTTAGTCATGAGATTATTGTGAGACTCCACGAGAGCTGAGAGACTTGTGAGAGTTTATTGTACAAGCATTGTGTGTATATGTTTGTGAATGTTCTCATCCATTTAATTGAAGTTAATCTTTGGTTACTTGTTGTTGTTATTTATCTACTTTGTTCGGTTTGCACCATCACAAGGATTCCGCACCCGCGATCGTGTTTGTGATAAACAGGGAATTGGTTTTCGTATCGGATCCTCCGGAAAAACAGACCTACAGAAACTACCGTCCTTCTTTTTAACAA
This sequence comes from Helianthus tuberosus, assembly GCA_030545235.1. Lineage (NCBI taxonomy): Eukaryota > Viridiplantae > Streptophyta > Magnoliopsida > Asterales > Asteraceae > Helianthus > Helianthus tuberosus. Next base: position 60,080,284 of record CM060358.1, read on the forward strand.
ACAACACTGGAGCTCCCCAAGGTGAGAAGCTTGGTCTGATAAATCCCTTGTCCAAAAGCTCCTGAAGTTGTGTTGAGAGTTCTTGCATCTCTAAAGGTGCAAGTCAATAGGGTGCCTTAGCTATAGGTGCGGCGCCTGGAACTAAGTCAGTGTGGAATTCGACTTGTCACTGCGGTGGCAATCCTGGAAAGTCTTCGGGGAAGACTTCAGGATATTCCCTAACAACTGGGATATCTTCCAACTTTGGCTCCGCGGCTTCTTTGTCCACGATGTGTGCCAGGAAGGCAACACATCCTTTCTGCAAACATCTCTGAGCTTTCAAACAACTAATGATCCTTAAGGGCGTATCGTGCTTCTCTCCATGCACTACAACCGTTTCTCCATTCTCCATTGGAATGCGAATGATCTTCTCGTGACAAACGATCTCTCCGCGGTTGCTCAACAACCAATCCATTCCGACTACCACGTCAAAGCTTCCTAACTCGACGGGCAGAAGATCAAGCGAAAACTCGTGTTCTCCTAGTTCTATCACGCAACCTCTAATGATTTCATTCGCCTCTACTAGCTTCCCATTAGCTAGTTCTATCGAATATGGAATATCTGGCTTACTAGCTACTAACCCAAGTATTTTCTTAAACTCTAGCGATACAAAACTATAATCGGCACCAGTATCAAACAGTACAGATGCAAAGCGTTGGTTGATAGGGAACGTACCAGTAACTACGTTCGGATCCTAGCGAGCTTCCCTCGCTCCGATGTTGAAAACCCGTCCTTGAGGTTGATTGAGCTTTGGGCATTCTCTCTTGAAGTGCCCCACATCTCCACAGTTAAAGCAACCCGGTCCTCGACCATTACCGTTCCCATTACCCTGATTGTTGTTTTGGTTGCGATTTCCACTCCCAGCTTGATTTCTAAAATTACCACGAGTTCCATTACCACCATTTCCTCCTTGTGGGCGGTTTCCATACCCATTACCACCGCGGTTACTGTTTCCATTCCCACTTCCATAACCTCTCTGACCATTGTTACCACACCCAGTACCAACCCAGCACGTCTCCTTCGAATGACCCATTTTTCCACAAGACTCTCATTTACCAGCTCGGCATTGTCCATTGTGATGCAACTGACACGCATCACATTTGGGCAAGGTGCCCATATACCCTTTTCCCTTGTTTTGAACACCAGTTTTGTCTTCAGCTGGTGGGTTCACTTCCTTCTTTTTGCTAGCACTGCTGGTACCCTTTTTGAAGTTTGAGAACTTCCTTTTATTCTCACCCGAGGACTCAACGTGAGTCTCCTTCTTCTTCTGGTCAGAGATCGAAAACTTGTTCAACCTGATTGCCTCTTCAGTTAAAGCCACACTTAGATCAATCGCCTCAGTGATTGTTGAAGGCTTGGATGTTGTTACCATGCTCATGATTTGGGGTGCCAATCCCTAAATGAAACGCTCAATGCGCTTGAATTCAGGATCAACCATATAAGTAACGACGTGAGACAAGTCGTGAAATCTTTGCACATATTCCGCATTCTTCGGACCATCCATCTTGAGGTTCCAGAATTCAATTTCCAACTTTTGAATTTCGGCGCTGGAACAGTACTTCTTTCGCATGAGTTCCTTCATTTCATCCCATGACATTGCGTAAGCTGCTTCTTCTCCCAAAGTCTGGACTTGTAGATTCCACCAGGATAGAGCACCGTCTAGAAAGAGTCCTGAGATGTAGGTGACCTGGTGTTCCGGAGCACATTTGCTCATTCTTAGCACAGAATCAGTCTTCTCCGTCCATCTGACAAAAGCTACAGCACCCCCGGTGCCGTCGAAATTCAGAGGCTTACAGTCTAAAAACTGCTTATAGGTACAACCTATACAAGTAACATCATTCACAGTAAGCATTAGCGATCGCACATGGAATATCCAAATGTAACGTAATGTGCCCTTAGTGACTTAAACATTACCATGGGGTGGGTTGCTTCCAGAGGTACCCCCGCTATGTTCAGAGCGTAGGGCCTTGTGCTGTGCTATAGCTCGTGAAATATGTGCTTGTAACTCAGCCTTTGTAGTGGGCAAACGAGTCTCTCTTCGTGGAGGCATCTTCTATATGAAGATTGCGTCGGTCAGGTCATAATAAGTATAGTAAGTATGTAACATGCATTTGTAATACCATTTATCAACGCAAGTAAACACATAAGGTTTCAACCATAACACAAACAAGTAATTTAACAATGTATGTAATGAGAATGTTGCGATTGAGCTTTCATATATCAATGACCACAAATACAGTTTCACAAGTTCTACAATGTATCATACATCAAAAGGGACTATAGGGTCACATCACCCTTGTCCAAAATATCCATCATACTACAACAATCAAAAGTCCATAAGTCAAAAGTGGTCTTCAAAAAGCTGTGCAATCTGGGCTCAATAGATACACTCTCACTAAAAGTATGCTACCTGCATAAAACCAAAAACCTCTATGCTGATGGTGGAGGAGGAGAAGGCGGAGGAACGAAAAGCAACCTGCGCAAATGCGCTAAATCCTCCTCAAGAGCATGAATGATACGCAACAGGTAACTAATCTGTTGCTCCATAGTAAGAAAACGAACGTCAAAATTTGGGTATGGCAGAAGTGGAGCCGGTGGAGTCGCGAATGGTGACTGACAAGTGCAAGGTGGAGGACGCGGAATCCTCTCTAACTCCATGACTCTGCGACACAACAACTCCTGCTGGAGCTATAACGACTAAAGCAAATCATCCCTGGTGTAACCCGAGTAATGTGAGGGATGGTATGGATCAGATACAGGCATCGTGTTGGGCGGAAACCAAATAAGTGGCTCGCCCGTGGGTGCAGAAGCAAAAGGAGCAGTGTGTGTAAACTGTGGCATGAAAGGATCGGCTGCTGACACAGGAGGAATATGACTGGTCTGCTGACTCGATGGACCTTCCCCTGGACGGGGTGGAAGGATATCCTGAAGGAATGTAATCGGCAAGTTTGTGCGGTGTGTGTCAGACACATGTGGGTGAAACGGGGCGATGTCAACGGGTGCATGTGAAGGTGCAAGTGGGGGAGTGACATGTCTAACAAAAGGAGGCAAGTCATCATCGTCCTCTATCCACCCATTATGGGTGAATGCATATCTGGGGTCAATCTAGGCAGCAAAAGGAGCACAGTCAACAGGTGCAGGGATCGGGTCAGGTAAAGGCGGTGCAACAACTGGTATGTCAACGGGTACAGGATCATGCTCGGGCAAAGGATCGTGAGCAGGTATAGGCTCGGGTGCAATCATAGGCTCAGGGTTAGCTGGGGCTAACTCAATATTAGCGGGTATCATGTCAGGATCAACAGGTGCGTCAAAAGGCTGATCATCGGGGACAAACTCAATCTCATGCTCAGGATCAAAGTCGTGTGGAAAGACAGGATCAAACTCATCATCAAACTCGAAGTCCTACGGAGGAACAGGTGCAGCAGACATAGCTGTGTCAGAATCAGAATCAGTGGGATAACGCTGCAATCCCAGTGCGTGTAAGGTAGTAGACGACACAGACTCGAATGAATCAGGACCAGAACGGTCAGATGAAATCTCAATGACAGGAAGCGGAACAGCAATGACATCGGCGACTGGAATCTCGACAAGTGGAACGACAACGTCATCATCGACTGGAGCTCCATCATCCTGGGCACCCTCAGGGGGACCCTCAATAAAAAGATCGACGTCGTCGTCAGACATTGCGTCAAGGGGCAGATCCTCAAGAGGAAATGCAACAAGGGGAAAAGGAGCAGGGATCGGAACAAGAAGTAGATCCCCGTCAGGGAAACCATCAGCTAGCGGTATATCATCGCCAAAATCTGGTAAAGCAAACGGCTGGAAATCATCATCGTCGTCACTCGTAGTGTCAGAGGTGAAAACCTCAGGGTCTGTGGCTATCTCATCATCCGAAACTATGGCCATAGGGTCTAGTGTATCAGATACTCCACTCTCAGAGGAGGACATGGTGTCTGTAACAACACAATCACAACATATGCACATATATCAACAATCATCAAATAAGCATGTATGCGGTAACAACGTAAGCATGTAATCATCCTAGTCTTCCCAGACTATCCCACCCAGCCTCTCAGACTGAACTACCTGGCCTCTCAGACTAAAACCTCCCCAGTTTCTCAAACTGAACTTCCCAGTCTCTCAGACAAATTTTTCCCCAGTCTCTAAGACTAAACCTCCCCAATCTCTAAGACTGAATTATGAACATAAGTTTTGAAATGTGTTTTGTGCCCTTTTTTTGTAAAAATGTTGGTTCCCTGGATCTGGACGTTTTGTGTATGCAATGTAAACATGTTTGAAAGTGTTTTCATTAGAGCCCTAATGATCGTAGTCTAGACTCGAGAAAGAATCCTAGTTCGCTACGATCGAAGCTCTGATACCAAGCTGTCACACCCTGTCTTTTGCGGAAGCGTGGTTATTGGTGTGACTTACTTAATACCATAGCATTCAATCATAACAACGCTATATGATAAAAACCATAAGATGTTCACCCATTCATTAAGTTTGAAAACAACATAACATAAATTGTTTGAAACGTAGACGCCAAATTCAAGTTACAAACCACCACATGTTTAAATGAGTTCACGAAGACTCAACAAACGACCTTAAGTAAAACCGTGTTTAGAAACATGTATCCCGTCCAGGAATAGGATACACTTCCTAAACTCTACGACCACGGATGACATCTTTTATTTATGACGCAGCTTGACAAACATGCACACACCTGCCAGATCCACTTAGTTCCCTGAAATACATGTAATTTGAAAACATCAATAAAAGTTGAGCGAGTTCATGTGTTGGTATAAGTATGTATAAACCTTTGTAAACAGTGTATGTATGTATGTCTGTAAATCCCGGTATGAAAGCAAGCAAGGAAAAGATCACCAATGGTTTGCAAGGCCACTGATATGTGTGATGGTGTGGAAGACTCAAACCTAGAAAAGTTGTACCGGGCTTCCGGCTGGAAGACATAGTCACCCTATGGGCCACCCTGGTCCTCATGGGTGTGGGCTCGCTACACCTAAATAGATCTATCGCTCATGCCCCTCGGTCCTTATACGAGGATTAATGGTCCCAAGTATCCGCATACCCATTTAAATGATCTATGGTTCTTTCCTAGGCTAATCATACCAATAGTATTCGTATGTAATCCTTTTGTAACATGTATTTCACCCCCGAAGTAAATAAACAAAACAGTTTAAAGAAAAGGGGGACATGAACTCACAGTATTGCGTCTTCAGAATCGTAACCCAAATCTCCTCAGCGAACACGACTCCCTACAATGTACTAATGTCTATTAGACGTACGTGCCTTGCCTTTGTATTTACGTTTTTTGGGTTACGTTTCTTATATTCCCAATATTATCCCAAGTTATATTTACTTGTTAAAATAATAATTATTTTAACTTTAAATTATATTTAATTTTGTAATAATTGTTTAAACAATATTTTGTAATAATACTTCTCAAGTATTTACTTTCGTATTTCCTTCCCAAGGATGGGGGTATCTTATACATGCATCTTTGTATTCTTGTATTTGTAGTTCCAAAATAATATATTTTTAAGTCTAACTTAAAAAAAATTATTTAAACTTATTTTGTCCAAAAATAATGTATTTCAAGAAAATATATATTTTTCCCAAAAATCATATATCTTCTAAATATACTAAAAAATATATTTTAACTTCCCAAAAATAATATATTTTCTCTTTGTCGGATATATGATATAACTTGGTAATATGTACAAAAATCATATTTTTACTTCTTTCGTTTCCAAAATAATTTTTACCAAAAATATATTTATAGCGGTATTTTCCGGGATATTTTGTAAGTTACGTTCTTGCGTTCAGTTTCACAATATTTTGTGGGTAACATATATATTTATTCCTTGTGATTTTTTGTATTATTCTGGATTGCAAATTCTTGGTATTTGTTAAGTTATGTTACTTTAAATCCTAAAATAATATAACTATTACACCAAGTATACAAATAATCACACACAATGTGAAAATATATATTCTAAATACATATTTACGCATTTTTATTTATAAAAACCAACCTCCAATATTTGTATTTTTGTGATAAAAATTATGGCAAGGTTTATGTTGAAAACCGTGGCTAAAACTCACTTGTAAATATTTGTTTAGAAAATATTTTTCTAAGTGTTTGTATTTTTAGAAAATTTTGCCATAGTTTACCCTAAAAATGGAGGTGTCCATGCTATTAAAGTATATCATTTTCTTTTCAAAAATCATCATAAACAATCAACAATCAATCTACACTTACCAAGTGCTAAAACAAAGCTATCTACATAATGATCATGAACTTGAGTTTTCATAAAAACTTGTAGTAACTTGATAGTATGTTTAGTAGAATTAGTTACCCCTTTAAAGTGTGTTTATTTCTTTAAAAATCTCATTCTTGAATGATTTGAGTGTTTACAACTTGTTTGATGATTTTTTCCAAAAATTATTCTTTTGAATTTTTCTTGTAAACAAAGCGTTCTTATACTTGTTTTATCACCAAAAATAGTGTATATTTAAGTAAGAACCGTGATCTTCTAAAAGTCACATTTTGAACTTGGTTCTTTTGGAAAACTACTCATGAATCTTAGATCCATGAGATTACTAACTTACTTTGTTTATTATTTTTCAAGAAATCATCTTATTATTCAAGTTCATGCTTGCACATGAGGATGATCATTTTGTTTTATCACATAATCATCCTCTCTCTTGCTAGATCATGTGTTTAATCACAATCTAGCAAGCTCCTTATGATGATCAACATCCTAATCTCAAGTAAATAACAAGTAAGTATCATTCATACACTAAACAACATAGTTTCATCATATATCAAGCTTTATGTTCATGATTCATGTTTATGTTCTTTGGTGTTCTTGTGATTAACAACATACTACATCTTTTAACCAACTACATATGAAGTAAATAAGGATTATGAGAGTCTTACAACTAGCACAAAGGCTAGGGATGAACACAAGGTGATGGTGATGACAAAAGTGATGGATAAAAGCAATTGATGGAGGTCCTTCAAGATCCACAAGCACCAAGCTCCTTTGTATGGCTTCTTACACCTTAGAATGATGTTGGAATGGTTGAACTTGAAATGGAAGTGATGATGGTGGTGGTGGGGGTTCACGGCCGAGAGGGAGGGAGAGAGGAGGAGAGTTGTGGTGTTGAGAAGTGTGGATGCTTATGACCCTCCATGTTCTCTTATAATCTCAATTTTGAGTATTACCCATTGGTTTAAGTGTTCCCTAAGTACACATCAAATCTCTTCTCAATCTTTAGAAGATCAAGTAAGATCAAATGGGATTTAGTGTGATCAAGGGTGGGGCCACATGTGACCGTCCACCATGGGGGGGGGGGGGGTTTAGTTGGGTTTTATTGTTTAGTTAAGTGATTTAGTTAGATGTTAAGTGTGTAGGTTAGTGTTTAAGTGTATGATATGTTATATAGTATGTCAGGGTGTTCGGGGATCATAACTAGCTCAGAAACATTAAGACAATGTCTCTAGTATAATTTTGGTGTTTCGGGTAATGTCCGGTTGTTCGGTTAGATACCGGTTCGTTAAAGTGTCGAACTATTTCGTTTAGTGATCTTTAAGTACCCTTTTGTGACATTTTTAATTCCCGACCCTTAGGAAAGTATATAGGACCATTTTGCCATATTTTTGCATGTTACTAGCTTGTTAGAATGCTGAATTTTGCTGAAATATGCAAAATTCTGCACTTTATGTGGGTTTTAGGCACTCTCCGGCACTTAAACTATCACCTAGTGAAGCAGTTTTATGGTCCTTACTTCCCTACACACCATACTAGTGTGAAACTTAGTCTCTGGCCCTTACAGGGTCCCAAACTACTGTTTGTCTATGTACTGACATCGTCAGCATTTTTCTGAGTTATCCGCTAACTGTGCTACCTGTGCTTTGTGCATCGTTTGTCACTAAGAGTTTGTGTGTAGAGATGATGTGACAATATGTAATGTGATGCACATGTATGTATGATGTAGTAATCAGAAAGCAGCTAATTGTTATTCAGCACAGTAATTAAGCACTAATCAAGATTAATTAATTGTACGGATACCTGTATTTTCGACGGTTGTCACAGTGCCCACCCAACACAGCCCCGTGCTGCACAATCTGCAGGAAATGCCCTGTTCAGGTAACTGGACACGCGGCGTGCTCGCTGAACACGCCCCCGTGCCCAGGCTTCTGTTTCTTTTTACCAATTTATGTTACTGGCGATCTGAACACGGGGCCGTGTCCAGACGCCCAGTAACATAAGTTTTTGCTTTTCACACCTTTTTACACATTCAATCAACCTAAAAACTTATTTTTGGGACACATTGAGGACAATGTGTAATTTAAGTGTGGGGGGATGCTAAACCTTGGATTTTTGCAAGTCCTAATCATAAGTCTTACACAAAACTCTATTGAAACCGCTAATCACCCCAAATTTTTTCAAAAATTTTTCATTTTTTTTACTTGTCTCGAGTTAAGTTGAGAATTACAAGTTTTAAAAAGGTGATATTTTTTACAAATTTACAACCGATGGCGTCGTGATAAAAAGAACCAACATAAGAAAATTATGAAACGGCATGACAAATCTAGTTAAAATTTGATTATATATACTTGATCACATAAAAAACCCATTCCCACAAAAGTGAGTTTTGAGGCTTTATTGAGCATACAAATACATATCTTTAAACTAAATGCTCATTTTTCGTTTCTTGTGTGAATAGCCGCTTGGTTTCTTACAAACTCTAGAACTTGCCACGACGATACATTCCCGGTCCTTACCAACTTAAACCCAAGTAAGTAAATGATGGAGGCATTAGGACTAACCCTTTTTATTTCTACACCATTATTTTTTTTACCACCTACCCAAAATCCCCCTTGTTAATCCCCTTGAGCCTAAACCTTTTCATTTCTTAACCCTAAACAAACACCCTTTTACCCACCAAAACCTTTTTCATTTTAAACCCTTTATTTTAGTAACAAAGCTCGGTTTTTCTTATGACTTCCTTAAAAAAAAGATAATGATGAAGCCAAAAGAAACAAACAAACAAGTTTATCAAAAACAAATTTGTTTGAAGAAATTTCTTCATCAAAATAAAAAAGTTATGAAAAATAAATAGTCTTACAAAAACCGATGTTTTATTTACGCCTTTCGCCCTTTTCTACTAACCACTAACCCAACCAACTACCTTTAACCCAAGCCTAACCCTTCACCCCAAAAGTCCTCTTGATATTTACAAAGGTATATAGTTAAAAAGGAGGAGGATTGATTGCTTGCCAAGCATATGGTAGGAGTAAGTTCCATGCCGCTCTCGAGTGTTTCACAAAAATACATTTTCGGCCGAGTGTTGAGTGATCTCCCGTGAGGTATGTGAACTTGTATATAAATGGAATTTTAAAAAGGCATGTTATGCCCTAATAAGTAATTTATCTTATGTAATGTTTTAAATAAATCATGACGAATAGGATTGTAAAGAAAATAAAAATAAAACCTAATAAAAATCTTGGAATCCCGACACTCTATGACAAGCCCAAAAAACCTTCTCTTCTACCCATTCCGTTTGGGAGTGAAAAGCCACATTATAAAGAGTTTTGCTTGAGGACAAGCAAAGATTCAAGTGTAAGGGTATTTGATGTGTACAAAATGCAACATATAAATTACATCAATTATGACATAAAACTAAACCTTTTTTAGTACTAATGTTGGAAAAAGTGTGCTTTTGTCTTCCTTGTGTATTTTCAGGATTAAATGAGCTCAAAATAACAAAAGAAGCAAAAAGACAGCTAAATCTAACATAAATACAAGAAAAGGAATAAACGTGGCATGCCCGACCCCTCGACAGCATCCTCCCAAGCAAAAACAAGAAAACAGAAGGCTGAACACGCCCCGTGCTCAATGAGCACGGGGGCTTGCCCAAGTGTCAGCAGAAAAGACAAAGTTGTAGAAGCTTCTATCACCCCCACGGGGGTGTGCCCAACGGACACGGGGCCGTGGTCAACTCTAAGATTCGCAGAATCTGAGGAAATCTTGATAGTACAGATACGCTTCTGCACACGGGGTCGTGCCCAGCGGACACGGGGGCATGGTCAACTAATGCAGACAAACTGCAATTAATGAAGAAAGAGAAGAGGGATGGACACGGGACCGTGCCCAATGGACACGAGGCCGTGCCCGAGCTTCTGTTCAGGCTATAAATAGGGGTGCTTGGCTCACTTGCAAATCATCCCTTGGCACACCACCTCTCTCACACTTCACCCACACTCCACCACCAGCACAACACCATAATCCACCACCATTATCCATCATAGAGTGTCTGAGTAGTCTCGGGATCCAAGATTGATCGTAAGAGTTCTTGACAATCAAAGGTCATGTTTGCCTAAGTCTCTTACATCACTTGGTGAAGACAAGTATTTAGTGTAATACTTTTTTATTTTTATTCTTTTCGCACTTTTTATTTGGTTATGTATTAATGACTTTAATAACTAGTTTTATATGTTGAAGGTGATTCTTCCTTATCATTTGTCCATGGTGTCTTGGCATTATTTTACTGTCTATATAAAATAAAAGATTTTCACCATTCATATCTCCACGGTCTATATGGAGATATGTTGGCTACCTGGTCGGGGGTTAAGGGAATGGTTTGGTAAGAGTCTTGCCATTGTTCAGTGTATAGATCCTGCAAGGACCTGGGTCAAATTTAGTAGGACCTCCTTCAATACCTAATGGTATTGGATGGCGGGGGTCCAAACTCTTTGATCCCCTCATATGTAAACTACTATTAAAACTTTAACCCGGCTACATAGGACTGTATCCCTGCTGACTCAGACTACTTAGCCGAGGGTAACGTCACCTTCAAAAGAGGGGCCTACCACAATATGCATTAATAACTTAATTAATTATCTTTCAATAATCCGACCCTTTAGGATTGTATCCTTGCTGACTCAAACTACTGGGTTGAGGGTAACGTCACCTTCAAAAGAGGGGCCTGCTACAATAACTAAGATAATCTCTTAAAAAGTGCAAAAGTGCGGAAATAATCAATGGTTACACTAAAGGCGAGTCGGATCCAAGTGATTCATCTTGTCTATCTCTTTTTATTTTATTTTTATTTTCAGCATTTTAGTTTTTATTTTCTAGTTTAAAACTCTTTTCTAAATTTTTGATTTGATTAAACGTTGAGGATAAACCGGTATTAAAAGCTCTTGTGTCCTTGGACGACCTCGGTATCTTACCAACACTATACTACGCTCACGATAGGTGCATTGCCCATATGTGTGTTTGGTGTTAGTTAATATCGTGTTTTATAAATTTAAAACTTGACTAAAGTGGTTAAAAAGGGCTAAAAATATACATAAAAACCTATCACACTTTACGCACATCAATATACATGAAACAAATATAGTAACTTATAAATACTCAAGGGTTAGATGTTTTTCCCTTTTATGTAGCACCAGTCAAAGCTCCAGAGGTCTTCGATCTCGATGAACTGGATAGCTACTCCGCTCCCATCTCGGTGAATAAAGAACCAAGCCCTAAAGCCCCCACGTCTTCCAGGCCCAGCAGTTCGAAAGTCGTTACCTCTCCCAAGCCTCCTCCAGCCACCAGGACTCGTGCTTCCAGCGCCCGGAAGAAGAAAGAAACAGATTCTCCAGCTACCTCCGAGACCTTCCCGTACGAGAACTATGGATTCAATGAATCCAGTGGGTTTATGACATCATTTCTTAACCAGGTAAGAATTCTCATCTGATATCCTGCACATGTATGTTAACTATTATCCTGGACATCTTATACATATTGATACCTGTACTTTTTGTAAGGACTCTAAAAAATGTCCCAAATTTACCCGTAAGTGAAAACCCGGACCCCTGAAACCCTAATCCATATAAAAAATCAAGAAATTCAGAATTTTGGTCCTCTCGCGGGCCGCGTAAGCCTTAAGGGAAGTTTACGCGGGCCGCGTCAATGTTGAGTTGACCGGATAAGTATTCCGGATCCACGTGTTGACCAGCTGACATACCTACTCGTGACCAATCAGACCTACGCATAGACTAGGCGGCCACGCGGGCCGCGTAAATGTTGAGCCAAGGTTCACGCGGGCCGCGTGAACCCTAAATTTTACCTATAAATAGGTTGGATCAAGAGCATTCCTCTGGTGTCGAAATCATTTTACGAAAACGAAATTAGACTGCTCAAAAGTTGAATTTACTTTCAAAATAGTGGGGTGTTGCTACGATACCGGGTATTAACTCGATCGCTGTTACGATTTAATGTCCGATCGATTAAAACTATCCAATGGATGTTTAAGTGCTGCCCACATTAGGGTTATGCTTTGTTATTCGTCGTGAATTCGATGGATGTTTAAGTATCGCACTTTGTCATTTGTTGTGAGGGTTTAATCTCGTGAGTTATCGTAAATGTTGTATTAGTTACTGACCTAGTTCGTGTGCATTATTATTAGGTTATCAGGATAATCAGTAGGCTAAACTTTGTGTGCATAAATCTGCAATGTGAGTCATTCTCTTTTTATCAAATTTGATTTCAAAATCATGTTTATTTTCAAAGTTATAATTACAGGGATTAAGTCTTTGTAATCTCCAAATTACAGTCGGTATGTGGGGTTTTGTATACATTACTTGATAACCGTCACCATTGGACAACGGGTTAGCCAAGGGGTGATATGACCATAATCACAGACACCATTGCACAACGAGATAGCCAATAGGTGGTCGAGTGATAAATACCATGGGTAGATGGGTGATATGTATAAACATTGTAATCGCTCTTAATACTGTAAATTATAACAACAAGTAGGTTTAGTAAAAAGAATGATTCACCAGTATTTCCCCGTTGACAAAACCTTTTTCAAACATGTTTCAGGTGATCTGTTGTGATCCAGGAAAAGTGTCGTGAAGCACTACAAGCTTAAGGAAGTGGCTCAATATAAATAAAGAAACATGTTTTGTAAAATAGGGGTTTCCCAGTGAAATCATCTTGATTGTAAATTACGGGGTTATTCCGAATTATAAAATAAAATAATCAGGCATTTTCTGTTTTAAAAAGATCCTGCTAAAAATATTCCGCTGTCAACTCAATTAAATAAATACCACGGGATTTTCTGTCCCGCGGCTCCTGAACCGGATCAAACTGGGCCGGGGGTCGTGACAGAAAAAGGTGGTATCAGAGCCACTGAGTTAAACTAATTAAGTATTTGAGAAATACTTAATTTTCCTGATTACCATTTTGTGATTATGTGTTTTATTAACTGACTACTTGTTAATTACAGTATGGGTAGGCAAAAGCTTTCGAACATCTATCTTAAATTAGATAGTTCACCAAAAGAGACGGGAAGTTCATCCCAATCAAAATCCTCAAGATACCTAGTAAATACTGAGGATGAAATATTTGTTCGTAAAGCTCATTATGAGGAACCACTTTATCCTAATAAAAGAAGTTTGATTATTAGGAAAAGTCAGGAGAAAATAAAGAAATCTCAATCAAAAGAAATGAAAGTTAATCAGGAAATCCAGAAACTAGGCAGTAACCCACCATGGGAAGACAAGTTAGATGAAAAATGGGCAGATCTCTATATGCTAGCCACGGTAACAGTAAATGCGAATCTTTAAAATACCCTGACCCAGTATCACCTACAAGCCAGAAACTTTACCCAGTAAATAAATAAGTTTACAATAAACCCTAGTATGCTTAATTTTCAATTGTTCTTTGTATTAAATTAGTCACACGGTATGCAATAATACTTGAAGGTTATCTGTGAAATTTTGTTATAAAATTTTAACTTAGTATTTTGCATATATGCTAAACATCATGAATGAGTTATCTGAAGCCCTTCAGAATCTCAATCTATATCCGGTGAAAATAGAAGTTTCCAAAGACTTTACTGGTTACATACCCGATGTGGAAGAACCTATGGAATTCCACGCTCCACCTCTGGAGAAACCAAAGTCTAAGAAAAGAAGAAGATTCGTAGGCTGGAGGCGGGTACACAGGAGGAAACCAGCAACTAGGAGAATTCCCAAAATAGAAAATCCTAATGATAAAGGAAAAGGGATCGAGATTGAGGAAAATACCAGGCAAGTAGAAATGGAAATTGGGGAAAGTTCTAGGCAAGTCGAGGAATTGCCATTGCAGGAGGAATTGGATAGCATATTGGCAAGCTGTGATATTATTAGACCAATCAATACCAACCTTTATCCTTATCCTGCCGAAACACAACTTCCGATAAATTTGGAACCAGCCATCCCAGAACCTTTAATCCATACCCAACCTCAAGGAGAAATGGACGAATGGTGGACCAATGATTGGCAGTTTCAAAACCTCCTCAATAATCCTTATACCTTTTTCCCTCAGTTTGAGCCAGAACCTATACCAAACCCACCAATGAGCAATGAAAATTTAGCTGAACTCCGCTATTTTGGCGAAGAACTGATAGGTGCAGGAAATAGGATTCGGGAGGTGGGAGAGCAAATCTCCTGGAAGTACGATGAGAGGGAGCGTCGTTTTTGAAATATCAGCAGAAGGGATGGTGTGGGAATGTAACTATGATTGTATAATAATAGTAAAATATAATCCTGTAAAAAATAAAAATAAAACTTTGTAACATAACAGTGTGTACGGATGCATAATATGATATAAAAAAAAGGAAATCGAGGAATCGATAATTTTGCATATATATATGTTTGTTGTGAAATTTAGATGATTGTTTTGTGTATAATTGTTATTTACTTTATACTAATAAATTATATATATTAATTATCAGATGGAAAACGCTAATAATGAACCAGTTAACGAGGTTAACCAATCTGAGCAACACCAGGATGATCAATTTATGACTAAGCAAGATATAGAAAATATTGTTGCTCAAGGAATAGCCAATGCTATTCCAGCAATCCTTGCTGCTGCCCAGAAACCTGTTGAACCTCAACAAATTATTCCTAGCAAACGCACACAAGGCGACAATTTTAGTAATAGTGTAAACGGAGGCGGCAATCATACTAATAACGACAATGATGGGAGGCAAGCTCCACTCCCTAAGAAAATGAAAGCTGCAACGCCTGGTTGCACTTACAAAGAATTTCTTGCTTGTAAACCTGCTGAGTTCGCAGGCAATGAAGGGGCAACTGCAGCTCTGCGTTGGTTGGAGAAGACCGAAGGGGCAACTGCAGCTCTGCGTTGGTTGGAGAAGACCGAAGCAGTAATTGCAATAAGTAAATGTGCAGAGGAAGACAAAGTGATGTACACCTCGCATCTGTTTAAAGAAGGGGCGCTCGAATGGTGGAATACAGTACTTCAAGCCAAAGGAAGAAATGTGGCCTATGCCATGAATTGGGAAGATTTTAAAAGTCTGATGGAAAGAAAATTATGTCCCGAGTATGAAAAGGAACAAATGGCGAATAAATTCCTGAACCATCGAATGATGGGTGTAGACTGTCGAGGATATACTTCGACAATCTTCGAATATGCTAGAGTGGTACCTACACTGGCTTCGCCGGAACCGGTACTTATTTCTCGCTATATTTGGGGATTAATTAGCGAAATCCGTAATATCGTTAAAGCTGCGAGACCTCGCACTATTGACGATGCGATCGAATTAGCTAACACCCTAACTGACGAGCTGGTAGGTATAAGAGATGAAAATAGGAAAAAGGAACTGGCTTAGAAAATTACCCAAGGGTTTCGTGTGGGTAATAATAACAACTTCAAGAAAAGAGGAACGGGGCAATCTTCAACTCCTTCGTTCTGCAGGAATTGCAGAAAGAATCATTTTGGAAAATGCAATATAACCTGCAACTTTTGCAAAGTTGTAGACCATCGTGAAGAAGACTGCAGAAAGAAAACAAGGGTCTGCTATAAATGTGGAGAAACGGGACATTTCAAATCAGAATGCCCTAAATTGGTTAAATCAGCAGACAATAAAGCTAAACCGGCCGACAGAGCTACCAAGAAGAATGTTCGAGCCTTCCAGTTGACTACTCAGGAAGCCGAGCTAATCCCTGATGTGATAGCTGGTACGTTCCTAGTTTACAACGTTTACGCAAAAGTATTATTTGACTCTGGTGCAAACCAAAGTTTATCAATAATTCATTCTGCCAAGTTCTTAATTTACCCTTGACCAACCTTAGGCAAATTTTTACAGTCGAAACGGCAGATGGGAATTCAGTTAAAATAGATAAGGTTTTGCAAAATGTAGAAATAGAACTTTCAGATCATAAATTTTCTGCAAACCAATTACCTATGAAATTAGCCGAATTCGATGTTGTGTTAGGAATGGATTGGTTAATAGCCAACCATGCTCAAATCCTTTGTGATAAGAACTCTATAGAAATTCGTGCACCCACAGGAGAAGTAATCGTGATTACAGGAGATAAGCCACATAAACCCATGAAGTTCATTTCAATAATGAAAGTTGCTAATTATGAACGAAAGCAAGGAATAGTATATATGATTTCCGTAATCATTAGTACTAAGGATAAAGAACTTAAGGAGATTCCCGTAGTCTCAGAATACCCAGATGTATTCCCAGAAGAACTCCCGGGATTACCACCAGACAGGGAAGTAGAATTCAGAATTCATCTAATTCCTGGAACTACACCGATAGCCAAGGCACCTTATCGGTTAGCACCTACAGAAATGTTAGAACTGAAAAAGCAATTAGATGAATTACTAAGTAAAGGTTTTATACAACCTAGTTCATCCCCATGGGGAGCACCAGTGTTGTTTGTAATGAAAAAGGACGGTTCAATGAGAATGTGTATTGATTATAGGGAATTGAATAAGGTTACAATTAAGAATTGATACCCATTACCCAGGATTGATGATCTATTTGATCAACTTCAAGGAGCTAGATATTTTTCTAAAATAGATTTGCGCTCCGGATATCATCAATTAAAGGTACAAGAAGAAGACATACCTAAAACTACTTTCAGAACTAGGTATGGTCATTACGAGTTTACAGTCATGCCCTTCGGGTTAACAAATGCTCCAGCAGCATTTATGGACATGATGAATAGAATCTGTAAACCGTATTTGGATAAATTTGTAATTGTCTTCATTGACGATATACTTATTTATTCCAAGAATTAGGAAGAGCACTGTCAACACTTGCATGCACTCTTAACTTTGTTAAGAAAAGAAAAGCTATATGCCAAATTCTCGAAGTGTGAATTTTGGCTACAAGAAGTGCAATTTTAGGACACATGGTGAATCACGAAAGTATTCACGTAGATCCTGCTAAGATAGAGGCAATTACCAAATGGAAGGTTCCACAAACAGCTATGGAAATTAGAAGCTTTTTAGGATTAGCTGGATATTATAGGCGCTTTATTAAGGATTTTTCCAAAATAGCAGTGCCATTAACTAAGCTAACCTGTAAAGCAGTTAAGTTTGAATGGGGACCTAAACAAGAAGAAGCCTTTAGGATTTTGAAGCAAAAGCTAACAAATGCTCCAATTCTAGCTTTACCAGAAGGAACCTAAAATTTTGAAGTATATTGTGATGCTTCAAAGCTAGGATTAGGATGTGTGCTAATGCAACGCAAGAAGGTAATTGCGTATGCATCAAGACAATTGAAAACGCACGAGGAAAACTATACGACTCATGATTTAGAATTAGGAGCCGTAATTTTTGCCCTTAAAATTTGGAGACATTATCTGTATGGAAGTAAGTTTATTATCTATACAGATCATAAAAGTCTAAGGTACATATTTGGGCAAAAAGAGTTGAACATGAGACAAAGGAGATGGATGGAAATCCTAAGTGACTACGACTGTGATATTCAATATCATGAAGGAAAGGCAAATGTAGTAGCAGATGCCTTAAGTCGTAAGTATCATGAGAAACAACGACGGGTTCGTGCTCTTAGATTAAATCTACAGTTAGATTTAATGGAACAACTAAAGAAGGTTCAAGAAATAGCAATCCAGGACGATGTTGAAGGAATGAAAGGACGAATAAAAGAATTAAAGCAAGGAAGGAGAATTTGGGTACCTAGACAAGGAGAATTAAGAAATAAAATTTTAGAAGAAGCTCATAAATCTAGATATACCATGCATCCAGGAAACAATAAAATGTACCAAGATTTAAGAAATAATTTCTGGTGGATAGGAATGAAAAAGGACATAGCTAGATATGTTTCTAAATGTCTTACTTGTTCACAAGTTAAGGCAGAACACCAGAAACCTTCAGGTCTACTACAACAATTAGAAATGCCTGTATGGAAATGGGAACTCATAACAATGGACTTTGTTACTAAGTTACCCAAAACCAGAAAGGGTAATGATGCTATTTGGGTAATTGTGGATCGATTAACCAAGTCAGCTCATTTTTACCCATGAAGGAAACATTTAGCATGGAAAGGTTAGCCAAATTGTATGTAGACGAAGTAGTATCCTTACATGGAGTTCCACTCTCTATTGTATCAGATAGAGATAGTCGTTTCACTTCCCATTTCTGGACAAGTTTCCAGAAAGCAATGGGAACCCGACTAAATTTGAGTACTGCATATCATCCACAAACAGATGGGCAAAGTGAAAGGACGATACAAACCCTGGAAGACATGCTCCGGGCATGTGTGATAGATTTTGGTGGAAACTGGGATGACCACCTAACCTTAATTGAATTCTCCTATAACAATAGTTATCATTTAAGTATAGAAGCTGCCCCGTTTGAAGCATTGTACGGACGTAAGTGTAGAACACCGGTTTGTTGGGCAGAAATAGGAGAAAGTCAATTATCAGGCCCAGAGATTGTACAAGAAACTACTGACAAGATCACTCAAATCAAGGAAAGATAAAAGACAGCCCGAGATCGCCAGAAAAGCTATGCAGATAATCGACGCAAGCCACTAGAATTTCAAGTCGGTGACAAGGTACTCTTGAAAGTTTCTCCTTGGAAAGGAGTAGTTCGATTCGGTAAGAAAGGAAAACTGAGTCCAAGATATGTAGGACCATTTCCAGTCATCCAACAAATAGGACCAGTTGCTTATCGTTTACAACTACCAGAAGAGTTAGCTGCAATACATGATGTATTTCATGTATCCAATCTCAAGAAATGTCTATCTGACGAATCTCTGGTAGTACCTCTTCAAGATGTAGAGGTAAATGAGAAGCTAAAATTTGTGGAGAAACCACTGCAGATAGAAGACAGAAAGATTAAGTTTCTCAAGCATAAGCGACTAGTTCTAGTCAAAGTCAAGTGGGATTCGAAGAGAGGATCCGAATACACATGGGAGCTGGAATCGGAGATAAAGCGAAAGTATCCTCACTTATTTCAGTGAATCTCGAGGACGAGATTTTAAATAAAGTGGGGAGAATGTAAGGACTCTCAAAAATGTCCCAAATTTACCCGTAAGTGAAAACCCGGACCCCTGAAACCCTAATCCATATAAAAAAATCAAGAAATTCAGAATCTTGGACCTCTCGCGGGCCGCGTAAGCCTTAAGGGAAGTTTACGCGGGCCGTGTCAATGTTAAGTTGACCGGATAATTATTCTGGATCCACGTGTTGACCAGCTGGCATACCTACTCGTGACCAATCAGACCTACGCATAGACTAGGCGGCCACGCGGGCCGCGTAAATGTTGAGCCAAGGTTCACGCGGGCCACGTGAACCCTAAATTTTACCTATAAATAGGTTGGATCAGAAGCATTCCTCTGGTGTCGAAATCATTTTACGAAAACGAAATTAGACTGCTCAAAAGTTGAATTTACTTGCAATGTGAGTCATTCTCTTTTTATCAAATTTGATTTCAAAATCATGTTTATTTTCAAAGTTATAATTACAGGGATTAAGTCTTTGTAATCTCCAAATTACAGCCGGTATGTGGGGTTTTGTATACATTACTTGATAACCGTCACCATTGGACAACGGGTTAGCCAAGGGGTGATATGACCATAATCACAGACACCATTGCACAACGAGATAGCCAATAGGTGGTCGAGTGATAAATACCATGGGTAGATGGGTGATATGTATAAACATTGTAATCGCTCTTAATACTGTAAATTATAACAACAAGTAGGTTTAGTAAAAAGAATAATTCACCAGTATTTCCCCGTTGACAAAACCTTTTTCAAACATGTTTCAGGTGATCTGTTGTGATCCAGGAAAAGTGTCGTGAAGCACTACAAGCTTAAGGAAGTGGCTCAATATAAATAAAGAAACATGTTTTGTAAAATAGGGGTTTCCCAGTGAAATCATCTTGATTGTAAATTACGGGGTTATTCCGAATGATAAAATAAAATAATCAGGCATTTTCTGTTTTAAAAAGATCCTGCTAAAAATCTTCCGCTGTCAACTCAATTAAATAAATACCATGGGATTTTCTGTCCCGCGGCTCCTGAACCGGGTCAAACTGGGCCGGGGGCCGTGACACTTTTGATCGTAGGGTCTGGAACGTCTCATGCACTTGTATGAAGAAGCTTGCGGGCTTAACAAGATGCTGGAGGTCAAGCTCAAGAAAGCTGAAACCACCATTGCTGACCAAGGGGTGATTGCTGCTGCCAAGTCTCAGCACTATGAAGATAAATTCAAGGCAATGACCCTAAGCACCAAGCCGCCATTCACAAAGCCAACGAGGATGCTCAAGCCAGGCTAGATGTTGCTCATCTTCAATATCAGCAGGATATGAGTTCCTATCGGGATGGCCTCAAAGGATCTGTTGTTGTTTCCCTTCTCCAAGCCAGGTTAAGGATGGCCTATGAGGCCAAAGCCTTGGGCTTCTAATGCCCCTCCTGGAACGTCAAGGCTTGGGAAGTGAAATTAGCGGATCTCGGAGGCAATCCTGTGGAACATCCTGCAAAGCATGCAGGTGAGGAGCCTTCTAAGGCGGCAGAGGAGGTGGTCGATGCTGGTGGTGATGCTGAGAAGAATCCCGAGGGTGATGCTGGTGCAGGCGCTGGGGAAGATGTTGCTGGTCAAGAAGGTGCTGCTCCTTAAGCAGCGAAGTGGGCGATGATGGATATATGTGCCAAGGCCGGAGCCCACTTTTTTATATTTGATGGTTGTGATTGTCTGAACAATTTACTTTTCCTGTCTTTAAACAATTTATATTTCCTGCACTAAGACAATATGATGGCCAAAGGTGGATGGGTCCTGGGTTTCAGGATGAAGCCCTTGGTCATCAGTTAGTATAATCTGTTTTGAACTATATAACAGTTGGAGGCGGATGGGTTTCGGTTTGAGACGAAACCTTCAACTGTTAAGTAAATATGGTAAGGAACTAATCGTGCTTTTGGTGGAGGGATCTCGGTTTGAGATGAAGCCAAAAGCACAACTTTTGACATGTTTATAATATAACTTCCTTTTGCCTTATTCACTGTTGTCTTTTAATTCTTGTTATGCATTGCCTTAGTTTAAATTTCAGCTTTCCAAAATTAGTGCAATAATTTGTTGAAAACATCCTGATCAACATACTCATAAATATCCTATAAAGACTTTCGTCAGATAGGGTTTTTACAACTCAAATAATTTAGATAGAGTTTCCAAAGAAAAAAGGACAATTTATTTAAAATTTGTTTTGATAACTCTTGCTTGGCTAGAATACAGTTTTAGTTTTTAACCCAAGCATTATATCCCAAATATTTCAATCAAATATCCTGAAACATATTCCGAAAATATATTTTGAGAATATACTCTGAGAATATATCCCAATCAGGATACTTAAACTTTTGCCAAACATAGCTTCTATGATTCAAATATGATTTATAAAGGAAAGATCATACCAGAAATAGAGTGCAATCCTATCCATAAACTTCAATCCTTTCACAATTTTTCCAATGAAGATGTCCCCAGTCTGAGATAGTTAGTTTACCAGGTCCAAGCTTGATCCTTTGAGTTTTACGCAGTTGCCTCGGTAGGAATGTCCCCTGTGCATAATGCCTTGGAACACTTAGAAATTTTCTGAACATTAGTTCCAATTACTTGAAAAATTCTTGTGTTACAGGGGATAAACCTAAAATATACTGGAGATTAATCCTTAGTGTTCCGGGGATAAACCCATAAGTATCCTGGGGAAAATCCCAAATTTTCATGCGCTATAGGCGGGAGTGTATGAACTCTAAGACTTAGAAAGGTGAAAACCTTTAAACCTTAGAGAG
Source organism: Helianthus tuberosus (assembly GCA_030545235.1). NCBI lineage: Eukaryota > Viridiplantae > Streptophyta > Magnoliopsida > Asterales > Asteraceae > Helianthus > Helianthus tuberosus. Next base: position 60,102,466 of record CM060358.1, read on the forward strand.
TATGAAAATACCCTTTCGCGAGAGAGGGTGATCAATCCTCATATACCTTTAGGATCCAGGATATAGCCAACAATAACGAAATTGTCAGCCACTTTTACATGGACTGGTCACGCTATCTTGAACTATCCCTGGATAACTTGCACTCCAGACGGGGTGTTTAAACCCAATTCGAAAGAAAGGTGAATACCTTTAAACCTGTGAAGCGATCAGAATCCCTTAAATGTGGGAGAGGGGGCCAATCCTCTAATCATTAGAAGCATCCTGAGTGTATATCCTGGAGCTATATCCCGAAGCATATACTGCAAAACAACCGTAGACTAAGGTGGATGTTAGCCTGGCTAACACCCCTCCGATGCTTAAGTCAGTAATGGGCTCAAAAAGAATAAAACATATTAAAAGAGATAGAATTCATACCACCCTGAGTTAGAAATTAAATTCCAAACTCACTTGAAATAGAGCTTTGGATGTATAGCATTCCAGGATCTTGGTAGCATAACCCCCTCCATATTCTTGAGTCGGTATGCTCCTTTCCCTGATTCTGATTCAATCTCATAGGGTCCTTCCCACTTTGGAGCCAACTTTCCCTCAGCAGGATTCGTAGTGTTCTGAAAAGCTTTTCTTAACACCCAATCTCCAACTTGGAACGCTCTGGATATCCTTTGTTGATATGCTGCCATCCTTAGCTTTGCCGCATCTCTTGTTTCATCAATAGTATCCAATTCCTGGCAAAGGGCTTCAGGATTCTGCTCAGGATCCTGGAGGTTGGATCTCGCTGTTGGTATCACCATTTCTGTTGGGATTACCGCGTCTGCTCCAAATACTAAGGAAAATGGGGTTTGACCAGTTGCACTTTTCACCGTCGTTCTATCAGCCCATAAAACAAAGGGTAGTTCTTCTGCCCATCTTCCTTTTTTAGTTCCTAGTCTCTTTTTCAGGTTGTTGATAATTATCTTGTTTGAGGATTCTACTTACCCATTTGCTTGAGGATGCACTGGTGTCGATGTAATCATTTTGATTCCCCAAATTTTACAAAAATCTGTAGTTCTTTTATTTATGAAATGAGATCCATTGTCACAAATAATCTCGGCTGGTACTCCAAACCTGGTAAGGTTATTCCTTTTTATGAAGGATACTACTTCTTGGTCTCTAACTTGAACAAATGCTTCAGCTTCATCCCATTTAGAAAAATAATCAGTCATTGCCAGCATGAAGACTTTTCCTCCTGGAGCCTTTGGCAATTTTCCTACTATATCCATTCCCCACTTCATGAATGGCCAAGGGGAAGCGATAGGATAAAGTGGCTTAGCAGGCTGATGTAGTATATTACTATGTCTTTGACATGCATCACATCTTCGAGCATATTCTGCAGCATCTTTCCTCATTGTTGGCCAGTAGTATCCTGTTCTTAATACTTTTGAAAATAATGACATGCCCCCAGTATGGTTACCACAATCCCCTTCATGTATATCCCGAAGCACTTCTTTGGTTTCGGGATCCTCCAAGCACCTCAGGTACGGTCCTGCAAGAGATTTCTTGTACAAAATATTATTTATGATGGTGAATCGTGATACCTTCATTCTAAAGGCCTTAGGATTTTCATCCTTCGGGATATGTCCTTCCCTGAGATATCTCATGATTGGAGCCGTCCAATACTTAGGATCCTCCTCGGGATACTCATCATCAGGATCCCGAACACTAACCACTTCCTTATCCTGGGGATCCGTCGCAGGATACAGGACATGTAATATCGGTATTTGGGTTCCCTCCGGTATCCTGACTGATGATCCTAGATTTGCTAAGGCATCAGCTTCAGCATTGTCCTCTCTCGGTACCTATTCAAGTGTAAAAACATCGAAATATCCTGCTAATTTTTTGAGGATTTTGAGATACTCGATCAATTTCTCACCTTTAACTGCATAGGTCCCATTAAAATGATTAGTAATTAATAAGGAATCAACAAATACTTGCAAACTCTTGATATTCATGCTCTTAGCCAATTCTAATCCTGCAATTAAAGCTTCATAATTCCGCTTCATTATTAGTGGCAGGAAACTCACATCTAATAGCCTGGGGTAATATGTCCCCCTGTGGCGATTTTAGTAGTATACCCAAACATACACCTCTTACATTAGATGCACCGTCAGTATATAATGTCCAAGAGTCTAAGTTTTCTCCTAGTTGTTGGACTTCTAGGTCTACTTCATTTTGAATATCACTACTGAAATCAGCCACAAAGTCAGCTAGGGCCTGAGACTTTATGGCATTTCTAGGTTCATATATTAAATCATAGGCACTTAATTTTACTGACCACGTAGCCATACTGCCTGACATCTCAGGTTTCCTAAGCACATTTTTAACAGGATAGTTGGTTTTAACATGAATCCTATGTGTTTCAAAATAATGTCTAAATTTCGTTGACGCCATAACTAGGGCTAATATCAATTTTTCTAAATGAGAATATCTAGTTTTAGCATCTAGTAAACTTTTACTAACATTATAGATAGGATACTGCTGACCTTCATGATCCTTTACAAGGACAGCACATACTGCATTCCCTGATACTGCAAGATACGGGGATAAAGGTTCACCATCTTCAGGCTTCATCAATAGAGGTGCGGTCGAGAGATACTGCTTCAAATCCTGCAAGGCTGCTTCATGCTTCTCTCCCCATTCGAATTTCTTATTCTTCTTCAGGATATCATAAAATTCCTTGCATTTTTTCGAGGATCTTGAGATAAATCTGTTTAACGCTGCTACTCGCCCCATTAACCTTTGAACATCTTTCATATTTGAAGGTGACTTAATATCCAAGATAGCTTTTATTTGCTCCGGGCTTGCTTCTATCCCCCTTTTTGTCACCATGTATCCTTGAAACTTTCCTGCTCCTACTCCAAAATGGCACTTGGCAGGATTTAGCTTCATGTTGTATTGGTCCAGGATATCAAATGCTCCTTTAATATCCTGGAGGTGATCCTCAGCCTTCTTAGATTTTACTACCATGTCATCAATGTACACCTCCATGGTGTCCCCCAGCTTGTCTTTGAACATCATGTTCACCAATCTTTGGTATGTTGCACCTGCATTTTTTAAACCAAAAGGCATAGCAGTATAACAATAAATACCTGTTGGTGTCATGAAAGCAGTATCCTCCTGATCCGAGGGTTCCATTTGGATCTGCTAAAATCCTGAAGAGGCATCCATTAAGGTTAATATCTCGTGGCCAGCAGTAGCATCCACCATTGAATCAATATGAGGTAGAGGAAATGGGTCTTTGGGACAAGCTTTGTTCAAGTCCGTGTAATCTACACAAACTCTCCATTTCCCGTTTTTCTTTTGCACCATAACTACATTTGCCAGCCATTGGGGAAATTTTACTTCCCTAATCATCTTGCTCTTTAATAATCTTTCAACTTCTTCCTGAATGATTGCGTTCCGTTTCGGAGCAAACTTCCTTCGTTTCTGTTGGACAGGCTTGAAAGACCTATCGATTCCGTGCTTGTGAGTTATAATATCCTTGGAAATACCTGTCATATCCTCGTGTTTCTACGCGAATGTTGACGTCCTGCATTTCAAAAAGTTAGTCAATTGATTTTCAATATCCTGAGGGATATTGCTTCCTACGAGCACCGAGATATTTGGATTATCCTGATCCAGGATAACTTTCTTCACATCCTATTCTGAAGCCTCCATGATATCCCGGCCCCGCATCTTTAATTGCTATGCTGCACTAGGCTTTGTTGAGGATTTCATCGAAGAAGAATAACACTCCTTCGCTTCCTGTTGATCACTTTCCACCTTGACTACTCCCCAAGGGGTAGGGATCTTGATACATTGATGATAGCTTGACGGCACAGCTTTCATATCATGGATCCAAGGCCTACCTAATATAATGTTATAGCAGGATAAGTAGTCCATGACACAAAAGCGCTGCATTGAGTTTACCCCTTCAACATACACGGGCAACTTTATCTCTCCTACTGTATTCCTGGCTTCTCCACTAAAACCAACAAGCATAGTGGATTTCAAAGTAATGTCCATCGAGGATACATTCATTCTCTTCAACGTTTCCAGCTGAATTATGTTGACGGAGCTGCCATTATCCACCAGTATCATGCGCACAAAATGGTTAGCAACATATAATGTTATTACTAGAGCATCATGGTGAGGATCCTGGACGGTATCCCTGTCATCGCTATCGAATGTTATCACTTTTTTCAGTCGTGAGGGTTGTCATCCTGGTTGGCTTTTCCCCTCGGCCTTAGCCTCCTTTGCATGTCTCTTGGCCGTAGAATATGAAGTCCCGCAAATGTCGGATCCTCCCGAGATAAAGTTAATTATCTTGGCATCCGCTGGAGGTGATGCTGCTCGTTTAGGATCCTTCTCAGGATCCTGACCTTTATTCTTCTTTCTTCCTAGGAGATCCTTCAGATATCCCTTGCTCAAAAGATAGGTTATTTCTTTCCTTGGAGCAATGCAATCCTCAGTAACATGTCCGAAATCCTCGTGGAAGGCATACCATTTGGACTTATCCTTCCAATCAGCTTTTTGTTGATTCTTCCGGGGCCATCTTGCTTTGTCTCCTAAAACCTGCATAGCATACATCAATTCGGGTATATTAACAGAAAAACAATATTCAGACAACTCAGGATACTCCTTAGGATCCTCGTCCTCAACAGCATTCACTTTTTTGCTGTCATTTCTGTCGTATGGCTTAGAGCGATATGGTTTATACGAGGATTCTGATTTCCTGTTGGTCGACTCATAGGTTGTGGATGAATTCATCCTCTCTTGCATCTTTTTGTCATCCTCCAACAGAATATATCTTAAAGCCCTGTTACGAGCTTCATCCAGATTCCTGCAGGGATTCATTGCAAGATCCTGGTAAAATTGAGAATCTTTTTGCAACCCCATCTTGAAAGCCTGCACAGCTGTTGCAACATCAAGATGCGGGATATCTAAGGATTCCCGGCTAAATTTGTTCACATAATCCCTCAAGGACTCCTGGGGTCCTTGAGTTATCCTGTAAAGATCACTGGTCAGTTTCTCAAAACTTTGGCTGCAAGAAAATTGACTATTAAATAAATTAACCAAATGAGCAAATGAAGTAATTGAGTGAGGAGGAACGTTTAAGAGCCATTTTAAGGATGATCCTGTTAAGGTAGAACCAAAACCCTTGTAGAGGCATGCTTCCTTGAGATCCGGAGGGATAGGGTTAATTTCCACCTTTCCCTATATTGAGCAAAATGCTCTTCAGGATCCGTAGTTTCATCATAAAGCTTCATGTTAGGGGTCTGAAATCTTTTTGGGATTTCAGCATCACAAATGGGGTACGCGAACCGGGATATCATGTGGCTGTCCTAGGACACTTCTGGAATTGGCTGGACCACCCCAGGTACACTGGATATCATGTCCTTCAATTTCTGAAGCTCCCTAGAAAATGCTGATGTCACACTTGCATCAGTTGACACTCTGACTGAAGAGGGTATCTCAGGAGTATGATTCTGGGAATGGCTAGGCACAATATTTCCCCGATTATCCTTAGTATAAACTGCAGAACTGAAGTTCAAAGCCCTGGGTTGCAAGGGAGTGACAGTATCTTCAGCAAGCCTGCTTGAGCCAGATTTCAAGAGTTGCATTTCTCTCATCAGCATCTGATTAGTTTCCTGCTGCTGCCTCATCTGTTCCTGTACACTACCAAACAAATTTAGAATTTCCTCATTAGAAGCCAAAACAGGACCAGATCCCTGGATATTACGAGCGGGGATAACATCCCGAGCCACATGAATTTCAGTTCCTTGAGAAGAGGCTTGTGATCTCGGAGGAGATGGTGGAAGCACCGAACCAATTGTTGCAGAGGTGGTAGCAGATATGGTGGACGAGCTCGTGTTTGATCTCGAGGCCATTGGATATAATGTAGCAAAAATTTTTGAAAATAGAAAACCAAGTAACGATTTTGCAAAAGCTTTTAGTAGAAATAGCACCACTTGCCCCACGATGGGCGCCAAATTGTTTTGGTCAAAAATTACCAAAGCAATTAAGTGATCAAATTAGTTAAGTGAAGTAGTGTGCTAAAACAATGTGTTGAAAATATGTTAATTTAGTTGTTTGCAAAAATAGTTTTAGGATACGGCTCAGGATATTGAGCTGTATCTACGATCAAACAATGAGCGAAAATGTAAAGGGTGACACAGGATATACGAGGAAAGCCCTTGATAAATCTAGATCGCCGGCATAAAACCTTGGGAGCTGACAATCGCAGCTGCCTTGTTCTTCTTATTGCTTCAAATATCAGGATACAGTGCAGGATATGATGCGGATCAACTAAGTGTTACAATGTAATTTGAGCACAAGTGTAAGTGAGTTGTGAGTGTTTGCAGCTAGAGAGAAAAAGTTTGCGAGAGATTGTGTGTGTTTCTATCTGATCCGATCAATCCATTTATAGTAAAATAAACTAACTAACTAGCCTACTATTCCGGGATTCAACGAATATTCCTCAGGTGAACGTTGTAGTCCACGTCTTCCAGCTTCAACGTCTATAATCCAACTGATTTGCCCAAGTCTTGAGGAGAAGAAGTCCACTTGAACGTTGGAGACTTACACCTTTTAATCTGCACGTGGTTTAATTAGTCACTACCAGGATATCGTATCAGGATGTTACCAATATCCTGATCCGGTATCCTGATCACAAATAAACAATCAAAGCCAGAATATTAGTCAAGATATATGTCTAAAAAACTACCCCTAACAATGATGTTCTTATGAACTTCATGTTTTGGCCTTAATCCACCAAGAACAACTTAGATCTGAATGATTTCCATATGAATAAACAAAGATCTTGCATAGATCTGAACATATTCAAGGTGAAAATGATTGAAAGATGGTTTTCTAACTTTCTTTCAACTCTTTTACACTCAAAGCACTCAAAACCGATAGAATCGGAGCTTGTTCTGATCTCCTACTCCTTCTTGAAGGTGTGTTGGTTCAAGATCTGGATTCTATCCAAGAGATTACTGATTTCGGGTTAAACATGAAACACCGTCTCGAACAGTTAACTGGTCGGACTAGGGTGATTCTTGTCCGATCGGGTTACTAAGTCTGGACGTGGTTTTTGTTATTTGACACGTTATCAAACTACCTCGAGAAAACCGCAAAAACTATCAAAACAACCAAGTGTAAGGACGATCAGGTCGTCTGGGACGGATTGCCGTTTGATCGGATAGCCACCCGATCGGCTTGCACCTTGGTCCCACACTTAACTTTTATTTCAACTTTTGAGGTTGTGAACATCAAACGAATTGCCGTCCGATCGGATTATCACCCGATCGGATTACCATCCCACCATGTGATGTTTGGACTTCAACACTTAAATAATTTTCAACATGTTCAGTGCGGATTGCCACCCGATTGGATTGCAATCTGATCGAGTGACAAACTGCTGTCAAGTTGTTCTCACTAAAGTGTCCTACCAATCGGATCGTCGCCCGATTGGACCGCCATCCGATCGATTGACCTGAAGAGTAGAGATACTTCTCTGTTTTCAAAATGCTACAACAAAAACTTCAAAATACAAGCCATCATACACAAACACATCCATCACAAACGAGGTAACAATCCAATCGAATGGTCACCCAATCGGATGACCATCCGAACGGATTGTCACCCGATCGACTGGCCACCCGATCGGATTGCCATCCGATCAGATTACCATCTGATCCGTTGACACTTTACTCCGTTTTACGCGCCGCTTATCATTTATACTATTGTTCTGTCCAAGCTAAACTCACTCTAGCGCTCCCTTCAATCCATTATCACTGTGAGTATACTCGAACCCTTTTTTGCCTTATGCACTTTTGGGTGTTACATACATTACTTATTCTAAATCACATCGAACACACTACGCAATTGTCACACCCCCAAAATCCACCTGCGGAATACTACCGCTTGGAGGCGTGACTGACCAGGATCCAGCCACCAATCATATTGAACAAGCATATGGGTAGTTATAAAAATCCAACCAATACAACTGGTGTTTAAACAAAACATAGTTTAAGTTGCAAGCGGAAGCATAACGTTTAAAATCAAAACATAAGTTTAATTGTTTCAAAGTTTAACATGGCACACAGCTGTCCATGTCCCACAACGATCCTCCTCCATGCAAGCTCCAGCTAAGTACCTAAGGACCTGCAAAGCATGTAGGAACGAGTCAACAACAAGTTGAGTGAGTTCACGGTTGGGTGTTTGTTTTAAGTTGTTCTGAAAACTATTTCCTTTATCTGGCATACTGCCGTGGGGGTTACCCCATAGTTGAAAACGCGATTTGTTTTATTCGCGGTTACTCTGGCAATCCAGCCGTGGGGGCTACCCCGTGTTAGTTATCTGGCATTTCGGCCGTGGGGGCTACCCCATGTATCTACTAGACTCGTTACCATATCGACTGCTGACTGTAGTCATGTTTAAGTGCCCTGAAACTGTCAATGTCTATCATCATTGACGTGCCCCAGATCCATTAGTTCACGCCCGTCCTCTGCGGCACGGTGTGAGGTTTGTCAGACCTAAATAGCGTTATCTAACTAATGACCCGCTCGCCATTGGCCCGGCGATTAAGTCGATATAAAAAGGAGGGACTTCGTGATAGAGTTTTGGTCTAGTACGAGTTATCTGTCCGTGAGGACGAGGAATTACATTCCTGAACCATTGCTGTCCTACCCAAGGAGGACGAGGAACCCATGTTCCTTAACCCCAATTCCCGACCCAGGGAATCCCATGCTTTGTAGAGGGTGTGAACTCACCTTGGTTTGCTCGGTAGATACACAGAAAAGTCAATCAAGCAATATTGGGGTCAACCACGTCCTAACATAGTTGTATCATACAAGTCAGGTTCGTATCCAAGTTGTGCACGTATGTTCTACACGTATTGTACTCAAGTAATAATCATGGTATACATGTATGAACATGGCAGTTTGCAATAATGCCTACGGGTTGCACAGTAGCATATAAATAAACAAAGCCCAAGGTCCGGCCCATCAACTAAGCCCGTAATATGCAAGTCCAAAACAGTGAGTCCGTGTACATGGTCTCGAGTCGAGACTAGAGATCTCGAGTCGAGACTGTGCGGTTTCGAGTCGTTCGTGCATTAGTCGAGACAGACGGTCTCGAGTCGCAACCGGACTCGCAATCGTGGTCTCGGGTCATGTTGTTTTGTGTTGATGTTGTGTGGTCTCGAGTCGAGACCAGGTGTTCTCGACTCGCAACCTGAGTCGCAACTGCGGTCTCGAGTTATCATGTTTAAGGTCTCGAGTCGAAACTGAAGTTCTCGGCTGGACATAAGCTGATTCTGCACAGTGTACTATCCAATAGAAATTCCATTTCATGCAACATTAAGTACTATCCATACAAACATGTTTCCTTGTCTAATTACTAAACAAAACAGATCAAACAATCAGATTTCAAATATTCAAAACATGTTCATATCATATTCATCATGTTCTTCAAATATTCAAGTAGTTCATCATAATCATATCTTGAACAACAATCTAAACACTTAAACAACTAATCCGATTTCCACCTATGTGCAGCCTTTTTAACAAGCATTTGATTCTTAGCATGTAAGTATATAATCCGATCAACATGGCATTATCTAATACATATATGCAAGCCTATTTCGTGAACATCAACAATAAATGGTTTAAATCACATTTAGACACAAGGTATCATTAGTTCTTTATGTAATATATCCGAAATCAAGACATGTTAGCCAAACATCATCATACACATCCGATACACAAGAACATCATCATTTGTACAATTATTCTAGCTACACCATGTCATTCACAACATTTAACAACAACAACAACATAAAACACTAACCGGTTGTGAGATGGTGCCGAGTTGGTAAGGAAGATGAGTAAAAATGGAGTGTCCGAGTGATGATGATGAGCTTAACCGGGTCTCCTTGTGGTCACCGGTTTGATCCGAGAAGAAGGAGAAGAATGTTGTAGCTTAGGGTTTTAGTGAGAGGGAGGGGGAGTGTGTGTGTAGGTTGCTCAAAAGTGGTGATGTTGGCTCACTACAAGGGTTATATACTAGCTTCTATGTTGATGCACCCTAATGGGTTTTCGAGTGGGGTGGAGAGAGACACGGCCCAACCGGCCCATCAGTTACACTATTCACTCGAGACCGCATGGTCTCGAGTCGGGTTCTTGTGTCTCGGTTCATATATAAATATACGCATACATACAAGCACACACATAATCATATAAGTTCACATATATCATTCATTAAATCATCAAATTAGTTAGTCACTTAGCGTTCAAGCGTACAACGAAAGGTTCTAAATTTCGAGTTGTCACATCATCCCCAAGTTGAAAGAAATTTCATCCCGAAATTTGGTAAGCACTCACTGAGGAAGCTAGTTAAGTTGTATGGTTTTCCCGGTTTTCCTGGGGTGTCACATCCACCCCCCGTTGATCTGGAATTTCGTCCCGAAATTCCGTAGCTTCAGCCTCAGTAGTGGTTGTATTGTTTGCAAACAGTTGGGGATACTTTTGTTTCATATGATCTTCGCGCTCCCAGGTGAACTCTGGGCCGCGACGTGAGTTCCAACGAACTCGAACGAGAGGTATTCTAGTGCTCTTGAGGACCTTAACATCCTGGTCCGTGATTTCGACTGGTTCCTCGACGAATCGTAACTGCTCGTCGATAGTGAGTTCCTTCAGAGGAACCACGTGGGTCTCATCTGACAGACACTTCTTCAGATTCGACACGTGAAAAACGTTGTGAACTGCACCGAGTTCTGCTGGTAAGTTCAGTCTGTAGGCCACCCTGCCTATTTTCTCGATGATTTCGAAAGGTCCAACGTATCGTGGGTTAAGTTTGCCGCGTTTACCAAAACGAACCACACCCTTCCAGGGTGAAACTTTGAGTAGTACCCGCTCCCCAACCTGGAGCTCAAGTGGTTTCCTGCCCTTATCGGCGTAGACTTTCTGACGGTCACGAGCTGCCGCCATGCGTTTTCGTATTTGAGCAATTTGTTCGGTTGTGTCTACCACATGTTCTGGACCGGTGATCTGACTATCTCCCACCTCTGCCCAACAAAGAGGTGACCGGCATTTACGTCCGTACAATGCCTCAAATGGAGCAGCTTTAATGCTGGTGTGGTAGCTGTTATTGTACGAGAATTCCACAAGTGGCAGATGCTTTTCCCAGCTGTTGCCAAAGTCGATTACACATGCACGAAGCATGTCTTCTAAGGTTTGAATAGTACGCTCGGACTGCCCGTCCGTCTGAGGGTGATACGCTGTGCTCATATCTAATCGTGAGCCAAAGGATTTGTGCATCGCTTGCCACAGCTCTGAAGTAAAACGCGCATCTCGATCTGAGATAATAGAGGTGGGCACCCCGTGCCTCGAAACAATTTCCTTGAGGTATATTTCTGCAAGAGTGGAGAATTTATCCGTCTCCTTGATAGCCAGGAAGTGTGCAGATTTTGTAAGTCGATCCACGATCACCCAAATAGTATCGTTTCCGCGCTGGGATCTAGGTAGGCCAGTAACAAAATCCATGGAAATTTGCTCCCATTTCCATTGAGGTATCTCTGGTTGTTGGAGTAGGCCTGATGGTTTCTGGTATTCGGACTTGACTCTCACACAAGTCAAACACTTGCTGACGTAGGTTGCTATGTGGGCCTTCATGCTAGGCCACCAGTACGTGGTTTTGATGTCGTGATACATTTTATCCGAACCAGGGTGTACCGAGTAGCGAGACTTGTGTGCTTCATCCATCACAAGCTCTCGTAGGTTGCCATAGTGTGGGACCCAAACGCGTCCCGTTACGTAATAAGCACCGTCTTCCTTCTGTTCTAAGCGTTGCCTTGAGCCGCGTAGGGCTTCAGCCCTGACGTTTTCTGGTTTCAATGCTTCTATCTGAGCAGCTCGTATCTGGGAAGGAAGACTAGAATGTATCGTAAGTTGCAAAGCTCGTACGCGCTTAGGCGCAGTGTCCTTTCGACTGAGGGCGTCAGCCACAACATTGGCCTTGCCCGGGTGATACCTGATCGAGCACTCGTAGTCGTTCAGTAGTTCGACCCATCGTCGTTGCCGCATATTCAGTTCCTTCTGCTTGAAGATGTGCTCGAGGCTCCTGTGGTCGGTGTAGATTGCGCACTTGGTACCGTACAGGTAATGCCGCCATAACTTAAGTGCAAAAACAACAGCTCCCAGCTCTAAGTCGTGCGTAGTGTAGTTCTTTTCATGAATCTTAAGTTGGCGTGAGGCGTAGGCTATAACTTTATCTCGTTGCATCAACACGCAACCAAGACCCTGAATTGATGCGTCGCAGTAAACCACAAAGTCGTCTGTGCCCTCCGGCAAGGAAAGGATAGGTGCGCTACAAAGTCTATCCTTTAGGTGCTGAAATGCCAACTCCTGTGCATTTCCCCAGCGATAAACAACGCCCTTCTGCGTTAGTGAGGTGAGAGGCTGTGCAATCTTAGAAAAATCCTTTATGAATCTCCGGTAGTATCCCGCCAAACCCAAGAATTGGCGAATTTCCTTTGGTGTACGAGGTGCAGGCCAGTTCTTAATCGAGTCTACCTTGGATGGATCAACATGAATCCCATCCTTGTTTACCACATGGCCTAGGAAATGGACTTCACGAAGCCAGAAGTCGCATTTCGAGAACTTTGCATAAAGTTGTTCTGTTCGAAGGAGTTCCAGAATAAGTCGCAGATGCTGCTCGTGTTCCTCCTGACTCTTAGAATAGATCAGGATGTCGTCGATGAAGACTATAACGAACTTGTCCAGGTAAGGCTTGCACACTCGATTCATCAAGTCCATGAAAACCGCAGGGGCGTTTGTCAGCCCAAAAGGCATGACCAAGAACTCATAGTGTCCGTAACGCGTTCTAAAAGCTGTTTTGGAGACATCCTCTTCTCGGACTCTTAGCTGGTGATAACCGGATCTCAAATCGATCTTTGAATAGTAGCTCGACCCTTGCAGCTGGTCGAATAAGTCGTCAATACGTGGTAGAGGATAACGATTCTTCACCGTTACCTTGTTGAGTTCCCGGTAGTCGATGCACATTCTGAAGGTACCGTCCTTCTTCACAAATAGTACTGGAGCTCCCCAGGGCGATGAGCTAGGACGAATGAAACCCTTATCTAAGAGTTCTTGTAGTTGCGTAGAGAGTTCTTCCAACTCTGATGGTGCTAAACGATAAGGTGCACGAGCTATAGGCGCAGCACCAGGAGCTAGTTCGATCTGAAACTCGACTTGGCGATGAGGCGGAAGACCAGGTAATTCCTCAGGAAATACCTCTGGATAATCGCGTACAACTGGAAAATCTTCTATCTTCTTCCCCTTTTCTGAGGTGTCGGTAACGAGAGCCAAAATGGCAGTGTGGCCCTTTCGCAAGCACTTCTGGGCCTTAAGGAGGGAGATGACGTTCTCAACAGCACTCCGCTTGTCGCAACGAATCAGGAGAGGTTCACCACCTGAACCAGGAATACGGACAATCTTTTCGTTGCAAAGAATCTCTGCTCGGTGTTGGGATAACCAATCCATCCCAATGACAACGTCGAAACTACCCAAGATGATAGGAATAAGGTCGATAGAGAAGTCCTGGTCAGCGAGAATAAGTTTACAACCCTTGACTACGTGTGTGGCTTCTAAACTCTTACCATTCGCTAGCTCTACAGTGTGCTTGTTGTTCAAAGGTGTTGGAATACGCTTAAGCATTCGACTAACTTCTAGTGACATGTAGCTAGTATCGGCACCCGAATCAAATAATACTGAAACATAAAAGTCGTCGAGAAGGAACTTACCCGCCACAACATTGGGGTCATTCCTTGCTTCACCTTGGCCGATCACGAACGCCCGCCCCCTGGCGCCATTGTTGTTGTTGTTCCCATTGTTACCATTCCCCTGATTGTTGTTATTGTTGTTGTTGTTCTGGTTCCTGTTCAGTTGGGGACAATCTCTCTTGAAGTGGCCTTCAGCTCCACACTGAAAGCACCCTTTGTAATCACCCTGCTGCGGCTGTTGGCGTTGGTTCTGTTGAGTTTGCTGACGATTCTGATTGACGGGGTATAAGCTCCTGCAATCCTTTGCAGCGTGACCTGGCTTGTTGCACCGATGACAGTTGCCCCTGGTGCATGGCCCGCTGTGGTGCAGGCTGCAGCGATTGCATTTGGGGTGATTTCCTTTGTACCCACCATGACTTTGACCACCAGACGATTGCTGATTAGGGCTCTTGTAGTCATCAGTCTTTCTCTGCTGAGACTGGGACTGAACAGAAGTCGAACCCTTACTTGAAGTTCCATCTCATTTCCGTTTGTTGTCACTAGAGGTACCAGAAGTAGTTGCAGCACCTATGCGTTTTGGTAACTTGTTCTGCTCCACCGCCTGATCCGTGAGACGGTGAGCCAACTGAACAGCTTGCTGGTAGGTGGCGAGGTTCGCTGAAGTCACATGACTTTGGATTTCTGGCACTAAGCCCTGAAGAAATAGTTCGATGCGTTTGATGGGAGGATCCACCATAGTAGGACACAGAATTGCCAGTTCGTTCGACCTTTTCACATAAGCTTCAATTTCCGACCCCGTCATCTTGAGGTTGAAGAATTCCACCTCTAGTTTGTGAATCTCATCCCGACTGCAGTATTCTTCCTTGATCATTTCCTTAAAATTCTCCCATGGGGTGGCGTTGGCAGCAACCAACCCCAGCATTTGGACCTGAGCGTTCCACCATGTGAGGGCTAAACCCTCAAGAGTACCGGTAGCATACTTCACCCTACGCGCCTCAGGGCATTCGTACATTTCGAACACAGATTCTAGTTTCTCAAACCAGTGGAGGAGACCTACTGCTCCTTCAGTGCCGCTAAAAGTAGTGGGTCGACAGTCCATAAAGGTTTTGAAAGTGCACACGGGTGGCTGAACGTGTTGACCTATCGTGGGTGAAAGAAAAGACAGAGTTTAACACAAAGGTTGGTTCACGAGGGTAGGATCTAAAGATCCTAGAATGAGTTAGGACTGCAGGATATACCTCCTGCGTGTGCAGCTGCAAGTGCTGCGGCAACCCGTTCGTTGATCAGAGCCGTCAACTGGGCTTGTGTCAGGTTAACGCGTCCAGACATGATCTTCATATCAAGAGTAATACGAGTGAGGGAGGTTCGCAAAAGTACAATGATAGGATAGAGTAAGCACGTACGTGTTCAAGCAACAGTAGTTATACTAACCAAGCATACCATGAGCAATGTACTATATAACTATCGAGTAGGCAATACACATAGATCATACCACCTAGAATGTTGAGCCTTGCATGTGGAGTGAAGCGTCGTTGTGGACCGTAGAGCACTGTACAGGTTATAGTCTGGTTTTAACAAAAAAAACGTTTCTCCTTTATTAAAACCACGTTCTCTATAACCAATGGCTCTGATACCAATCTGTCACACCCCCAAAATCCACCTGCGGAATACTACCGCTTGGAGGCGTGACTGACCAGGATCCAGCCACCAATCATATTGAACAAGCATATGGGTAGTTATAAAAATCCAACCAATACAACTGGTGTTTAAACAAAACATAGTTTAAGTTGCAAGCGGAAGCATAACGTTTAAAATCAAAACATAAGTTTAATTGTTTCAAAGTTTAACATGGCACACAGCTGTCCATGTCCCACAACGATCCTCCTCCATGCAAGCTCCAGCTAAGTACCTAAGGACCTGCAAAGCATGTAGTAACGAGTCAACAACAAGTTGAGTGAGTTCACGGTTGGGTGTTTGTTTTAAGTTGTTCTGAAAACTATTTCCTTTATCTGGCATCCTGCCGTGGGGGTTACCCCATAGTTGAAAACGTGATTTGTTTTATTCCCGGTTACTCTGGCAATCCAACCGTGGGGGCTACCCCGTGTTAGTTATCTGGCATTTCGGCCGTGGGGGCTACCCCATGTATCTACTAGACTCGTTACCATATCGACTGCTGACTGTAGTCATGTTTAAGTGCCCTGAAACTGTCAATGTCTATCATCATTGACGTGCCCCAGATCCATTAGTTCACGCCCGTCCTCTGCGGCACGGTGTGAGGTTTGTCAGACCTAAATAGCGCTATCTAACTAATGACCCACTCGCCATTGGCCCGGCGATTAAGTCGATATAAAAAGGAGGGACTTCGTGATAGAGTTTTGGTCTAGTACGAGTTATCTGTCCGTGAGGACGAGGAATTACATTCCTGAACCATTGCTGTCCTACCCAAGGAGGACGAGGAACCCATGTTCCTTAACCCCAATTCCCGACCCAGGGAATCCCATGCTTTGTAGAGGGTGTGAACTCACCTTGGTTTGCTTGGTAGATACACAGAAAAGTCAATCAAGCAATATTGGGGTCAACCACGTCCTAACATAGTTGTATCATACAAGTCAGGTTCGTATCCAAGTTGTGCACGTATGTTCTACACGTATTGTACTCAAGTAATAATCATGGCATACATGTATGAACATGGCAGTTTGCAATAATGCCTACGGGTTGCACAGTAGCATATAAATAAACAAAGCCCAAGGTCCGGCCCATCAACTAAGCCCGCAATATGCAAGTCCAAAACAGTGAGTCCGTGTACATGGTCTCGAGTCGAGACTAGAGATCTCGAGTCGAGACTGTGCGGTTTCGAGTCGTTCGTGCATTAGTCGAGACAGACGGTCTCGAGTCGCAACCGGACTCGCAATCGTGGTCTCGGGTCATGCTGTTTTGTGTTGATGTTGTGTGGTCTCGAGTCGAGACCAGGTGTTCTCGACTCGCAACCTGAGTCGCAACTGCGGTCTCGAGTTATCATGTTTAAGGTCTCGAGTCGAAACTGAAGTTCTCGGCTGGACATAAGCTGATTCTGCACAGTGTACTATCCAATAGAAATTCCATTTCATGCAACATTAAGTACTATCCATACAAACATGTTTCCTTGTCTAATTACTAAACAAAACAGATCAAACAATCAGATTTCAAATATTCAAAACATGTTCATATCATATTCATCATGTTCTTCAAATATTCAAGTAGTTCATCATAATCATATCTTGAACAACAATCTAAACACTTAAACAACTAATCCGATTTCCACATATGTGCAGCCTTTTTAACAAGCATTTGATTCTTAGCATGTAAGTATATAATCCGATCAACATGGCATTATCTAATACATATATGCAAGCCTATTTCGTGAACATCAACAATAAATGGTTTAAATCACATTTAGACACAAGGTATCATTAGTTCTTTATGCAATATATCCGAAATCAAGACATGTTATCCAAACATCATCATACACATCCGATACACAAGAACATCATCATTTGTACAATTATTCTAGCTACACCATGTCATTCACAACATTTAACAACAACAACAACATAAAACACTAACCGGTTGTGAGATGGTGCCGAGTTGGTAAGGAAGATGAGTAAAAATGGAGTGTCCGAGTGATGATGATGAGCTTAACCGGGTCTCCTTGTAGTCACCGGTTTGATCTGAGAAGAAGGAGAAGAATGTTGTAGCTTAGGGTTTTAGTGAGAGGGAGGGGGAGTGTGTGTGTAGGTTGCTCAAAAGTGGTGATGTTGGCTCACTACAAGGGTTATATACTAGCTTCTATGTTGATGCACCCTAATGGGTTTTCGAGTGGGGTGGAGAGAGACACGGCCCAACCAGCCCATCAGTTACACTATTCACTCGAGACCGCATGGTCTCGAGTCGGGTTCTTGTGTCTCGGTTCATATATAAATATACGCATACATACAAGCACACACATAATCATATAAGTTCACATATATCATTCATTAAATCATCAAATTAGTTAGTCACTTAGCGTTCAAGCGTACAACGAAAGGTTCTAAATTTCGAGTTGTCACAGCAATACTTTAAACGCTAACCGCCACTGCATGTTATACGTGACTTAATGAATGCTTGTTTGTTATGTTTACACATGGATTGCTGTCTACCTGCCTTGCAATGATAGTACTATAGTTTGGACTCAGCACCTGTTCACTCAGGGGTTGTTAAGGACAATTAAACACATGGGTCATAGTGGTGAACATGTATTACGAACTGCCTTGCGCAGTTAACCCGCAGTTATTGGTATTGATAGGATCATGTCGATAACTTACGTGCGTCATTTCACGCATTGTACGTGCTGGTTATGCGTAAACGATTTCGAACTCTATTATAGCTATTAAACTTGTATGCTTACCTTTACACTATGTGTATTGACTTTTACTTTAACGTATGTGGCAGGTGCTTAAGATGTTAACATGCTTGGCTTGCTGTGAAATCGAGGCTAGGAAAGAGTCTAGAAACAAAGACAATTTATTTTTTTATTTGAAATCTGAGTTGTCAGAACAGAACTATTTGTCTTGACTTTTTCCTGTAATAACTATGTTACTTATTATTTCATGGTATGGGACGTGATGCTTTAAATAATTGGCAATCGTAGTTGTTATGGAACTTCTGGACAATCTGTTTCGCTCAGTGCCGCGCCCTGATGATTCCGCCATCGGTTAGGGTGTGACAGGATCAAGGATCCTTATTATTACTTATATTGACTAACAATTGTTTCCTATATTTTAACTTGTCCTCGCATGTATTTAACGAAGTGGACTTGGTCAAGCTGGAATATTATGGAATATGCCTTGGAATAAACACGTGCAAAATAAGAAGTAATCGTTGTGAAGGAATATCGGATGCTTGCATGAATTTCGTATAGTTTGTTGTATATTCTTTCCAATTTTATAAGGGGATAACGAGCTCATTTAGGAACAACATATCATACGTACACACAAAATCTCTCGCAACATTGAAACTGCTCTAACACTCACACTAGAATTCCATTGTATCGAGCTTATTATCTTCTAAAGTTGTATTAAATTTTGGGTTGTTTTCTTCAATATAGTTGGTGATTGGTAGTTTCCATCACCCGAGGTTTTTTATGCCGGAGATCTCACAAGGATCAAGGGTTTTTTTCCTCATATAAATCTCGGTGTTCATTGTCATTTTCACTTTACAATTGATTAAATTATTATTCATACACATAAGCATTCTACCTCACAATCAAAATTTGGTTACATTATCCTTAAATTGATTTTTGACCAAAACAATTTGGCGCCCACCGTGGGGCTAGTGGTGCTTCAATTCTAAAAACTTTTTTGTGTTCATTTCTGTTCATTTTCATCAACTCCTTGGCCTCACAGGGAAAATCCACCTCAAGTGCCATGCTGGCGGTTACCTCATCTCAAACCAGTGCATCATTACTGTTTTGGTTAAAAATCAGACTAGGATAATGCAACCAAATCTTATTTTGTGAGGTGTGATGCTTGAATTAGTGAACAAATGTATGAACAGTTTGTAAATGAAATGAACAAGTGACACAAGGATTTATACGAGGAAAAATCCCTTGATCAAGATATGATCTCCGGCACAAAAAAATCTCGGATAGTGAAAACTATCACTATCAAGTATATTGAATGAACAAGTTTACAACTTCGGAAGTATTGAGCTTGATACAATGAGTTCTAGTGTGTATTCGAGAAAGAGAGAGTAGCAGAAGTGTTGTGTCAAACAAGTGGGAGAGAAATGTTTCTAAATTAAGCTCAATACCCCTTTAATCTTTGCTAAAAATATCCTAACTAACTATCCGAAAAATCTACCCATCACCCACGATCACCACCAATGGTAACTAGCTCATGCACGTGCTAAAATGTAACACCTCGTAAAATCACGACCAATGGTGTATTGACACGTGTAATAAACCCTAATGAAGTCAAACATTGAAATTTAGGGACTAATTTTTCGAAAAAAATCGAAAACCTTGATCATGAAAGGACTGGAAGTGTTAGCATACCTAAAATAAGTTTCTAAATAACCTCTTACGATGTTTATGTTCACAAATGAGCCACTTGATGATCGAGTATAGCCGTTTGCGTAATTAATTGAAAGTTTGCGCAATGAAGGGTTAAAAGTGTCAACATGTTAATTCTTACCTCTGAGCGGCCTTTTAGCAAACCGAGAGCTTCATGATATGTGATTACACTCTCGGGAATGCCAATTATTGTCCGTCTAAGGTTTTTATGCCTATAAGTAAAGTTACGCGCAACTTTGCAAGTTAGAGGGACTAAAAGTGTCAATATGTTTAATTATACCTTTGAATGACCTTTTAGCAAACCCGAAGCATCGTGATGTTTAATAATACTCTCAAGAATTCCTAATATGGATTAGATGAGGCTTCGATGCTATTAAACGATGATATGCGCAAGTTTGCGCATTAGAGGGATCTAAAGCGTCAACTTTTGAATCTACGCCTTTTGGTGACCATTTAAACGATAGAGAGCATGGAAATAATTAAACTCATGCTTGGGAATGCCCATTATGGGCCATGGAAGGCTTGGATGTCAGTAAACGACATTTCGTGCTAATTTGTGCGATTAAAGGTCTATTTGCGTCAAACTGCAAAAGTATGCCGATTCGTATGGTAACGGACCTTCCGGAATATGACCATGAGTTAAACATGCCCTAATTATCCGTTACCTAGCTTAGAAATAGGCTTAGAGGTGTTTCGTGCGCAAAAATAAACTTTTAAGTCATGCGGGGACTAAAAGTGTCAAAAAGTGCACAAGTTTGCATTTTCGCGCATATCTTACATTCTGGATATATATCCGGACATCCAAAAATTTTTGTAAGCCCTAAAATATTTTATTTTAGTGTTTGGCTTGATAAAATTCCATTCGTCGCGTAGTTTGGATCGTTTTTCGCGTCTGTTCGTGTTTCGTCGTAATTAGACGAACAACGCGATCATACGACCAAACGAACTGACATCCGGCACATTTTTTAGCATGTTTCAAGTCCATTATGTTTAGGCATCATTGTAGAGCCTTAAAGTTGGCTTAACAAGCTTTAAACGTGCCAAAAATGGACCTAACCAACTGCAGGGACCAAAACAGCAACATTTGAAAGTTTTTGTTGAACTGTACAGCCCAGGCGGGCCGTGTAGACCCCCCTTGGGTCTTACGCGGGGCGTGTGAACCTGCCAAACCTGCAGAATGTGGTTTACAGCCTGTTCCAGCTTAATCCAGCACTTGCTAATGGTATTTCTTCAATCTTTGGGCACCCATAGTATTGAAAATCAGGGGATAAGATGTGTACGGTCCAGATCAAGGCTCGTTTATCAATGAACGATCTTAACGGTCTTGAAAAACCTATAAATACCCTTCCCCACTTCATTCCAACTTGCACCTCTTCCATTCTGATCTTGTTCTCTGATTCAAGGAGGATTCTATACTTGTGGGAACCTCCATTCAGTCCTTTGGACCATTCGTAAGTGTTCTTTCGTGCTTAGTTTATTTTGTTTAGTGTTTATAGCCAAAAAGTCAAGCGTTTGCAATAAACAGTTTGACTTTTAAACGGTTGAGCCATTGTTCACAACGAACATGGCTACGTGACCGTAATTAGGTAGGTGTTAAACCCTCAAAAGGCACCTCCTTATTACCACATTTACTTAGTTAAATTGTCGGGTCAATTAAAAGTCAAACGGGTTAGTTTTAAATAAAATTCATAACTATTAATATAGAAGCCATAAAATCAGTTTTCTCACTTTAATAACTTGGTAAATATTAGTTGAACATGTCTAAAGCATGTTCAACCCGACAATTCTAATTTAGGCTCGGTTCAAAACCGAAAGTCGCAAAAGTTGACTTTTGCTTTGACTTTTAGTTCTGACCCGATTTAGCTTAGTTTAGATATGCCTTAGGATTCCTTTAGGACCATGTTATAGGTTAGTATAACCCTCTGAGGTTATACAACTTGGTTCCTTAGTTATCCGATTCATATGCATGTTTCCGTTAAATGCCTAAATGTTTACTATTATGCCCTTTTGACCTTAAAACAAGATTTTTGAAAATGTGAGAGGATAGAAACCTTCATTACTGATTTATAAACTTGTCCCTAAAATTTGACATCAGTTTGAGGTCTAGATTAGGAGTTATGCTCATTAGCGTAAGTGAAAAGCTTTTTATTAATTAAACGGCGTAACTAGCATATAGCCTATCTAAACCCAATTTTTGATACCAAACTTTTTACCCACTATTGTAAAATAATATTTTGGGATTTTTGAAGATTTTTATTTATTTTTAGGCTGAGCATGACTTAGGGTTCTAGCTTTGATTCGGTAATTGTCGGTTTTGACATTTGGGCCTATAAAATGAGTTTTACAAATCATTTTGATACCAAACCTTTTTCTACTGATCTTATATGATAAATAAAATATTTTAAGCCTTCTGGAATGATAAAAATATCAGCTTTTGTTATAAAACCCGTAAATTGCTTAAAACCGCTTTTTTACGCGTTTTAAACGCATAGTATGTATTAAAACTATTTTAAAAAAATAAGACTTAATACCTACTGATATTTTAAGTAAATTTTTATAATTTAACAGTAAGCAAAAGTCTTGAACCCAGATTTCCAGATTTGACCTTTTAAAGCCTATGTGAAATTACCAAAATTCCCTTTCGGTGCATATTTTGGGTTAAAAGTGATAAATTCCACACCTAGGCAATACCCTACTGATATAACTTATTAAATTAAGTATTTTTACTGATTATATCAGACCTAAACCTCATATTAATAATTAAACTCTTTTATAACCTTTAAAAATGACCAAAATGCACCTACGGGGCATAGTTTGAGTTTAAATTCGTTTTGGGCATAATGGAAGATATCCTACTGATATCACAATATATTTGGGGCATATTAACTTAGGAAACATGTCCATGACTCATTTGGTTACCCGTTACGCACTTTTCGCGTTAGGATCGGTTTATAGTTTGCATAAATTAGCCGAAACGGGTCAAACCTTATCATTTTTATCTCAAAATCCAGAATGTGTTTAGTTTACCCATACTAAACAAGTATACAAGCTTGTCGGGTCTAAACCACATTCTAATCCGGTCTTCGCTTAATCTTGCGTCTGAACAGTATATTCTCCTTCAAAACTAACCGGTCTAAGCATAGGCTTAATTAAGACCCGTTAGAAATCTAATAGGGTATTAAAACCTTCGTTCCAGATTTAGGAGCCCAGTAAAAGCTACCTGTACTTTCTTAGTGGTATACGGCTGGGATAAATTGCATAAATTTGCTCAGGTAAATACTTTTAACTTATTTTCCCTTATACGGGCTTGGGGTACGGTCTATAAAATACCGCTTGGTCGGGCATTGAATTTTTAATCGTATGAAGGTTACTTTATTCAAATGACCCGTTTGAATTGTTTTGTTTGCTTAAAACCTTTGGGGGGTTAATGACCATGTCCCGGATATCCTTGGCATCATTCATTGAATGGCCACGACCTTAGCACGGGGTGTAGGCGTACACCCGCCAGTGCATATATAAATAAAAAGGTATAACCACCGGTTTCGAGAATAACTCACCGTGGGATTATATCATGTGGTGTGTCTATTAATCTTTAACCCGGTATTCAACCCAGGCTACTGAACGTATAACAAACATGTAATTCTTTTACAAGTTTATATATAAATAATTATCCCAAGTTATAAAAGAATTTTGTGCCTTGAGCATTCAAATCAATTTTCTAAAACATTTTCAAAATGAGTCAGTTAATTGTATTTACCAGTGTAAACTGACGTATTTTTCCAAAAAGATTAAGATAGGTACTGTACGTAATTGGCTGGGAGCTCAGGGCGTTAATAGGGAATTTCGCAAGTTCTAGATGCCTAAAGTCTGTTGAACAATGTTATCTTTCTGTTTTAAGATCCGCCTGTGGATCCATCTTACATTCCGTTGTAATATTTGATATTACTTTTGAATCAGATTGTAATATATTTATCTTTTGCTTTCGCTGTGCATTTAAATTGTGTTGTTTGACTATGATGATATCAACTACGTCATGATACACCTCACCGGGCCCACCGGTAATACGTGGAAATATCGGGGTGTGACATGAAAATGTAGAGCATATTCCCCTGGAATCTCGCATGGAATAAGTCCTCTTCGAAATATACCTGCAAAACAAGCCAAAGGTGATGGAAAAAACTGTTAAGTTAGAATAATAATGAGGATCCTGGATCCTTATTCTCGCAGCGTCTCCTGAGGATCCTTAATTCAATCTGAACTGAGCATCCGTGATCCATGCTACACTTGAGGATCCGTGATCCATAAATAATAAAATTCTATCCCTAACAATTGCCCCCAAACATGACTAGTTGATATCCAATTAGATAGTCATGTTTGAACGACATTCGAACTAGTCGTTGCTTGGAGATATAGCCGTTGCCAGGCTTACGTTAGCGAAGGTCATCCCTGCAACAAACAATGATTATAAATAGGATAGAGATAGGGATGATATTTTGCATTTAAATTCAAGAATTTCTCCCTTTAAATCTTCATTCGAAGACTGCAACAGGTATTCTTTCTTCCCTTCTCTTTAAATCCTTCTCTTCCTGATCCTCTGTTTTCTGAAAATCATGGCGAAGATGGGTACTCGCTCCTCCCCTGCTAAAAATCCTGATCACCACAGCCCCCTTAAAAGTCAGGGTTTAACCAAAAACCCTTCAATGGAGCTGTGCCGGTTCACTGATCCTGATATTGATTGGTTGCGCTCATGCTTCCCTGATGGGACCATCTTCCGTCCATTCGATTCTTCTACCAAGAGTGACTCTGTCTCAGATGTCTGGATCATTTTTCCTGCAACTCCCTTTCTAATCGGATTCACATATCCCTTCCATGCTCTTACAGAAGGGTTCTTCACACTAACTGGCCTCTGTTACATACAAGCCATGCCAATGGTGTGGAGGATCCTCTATACATTAGAGCATATAATAGAGCAGGAGGGTATTGACATAGGGATGTCTGAACTTAGTCAGCTGTATAACCTTGTCAGTCATGGCTCTTATCGATATCTTTTCAAATGCAAACCTGAACAGCCTTACCCGATCTCGAAAGCCACCAAAAATGATACTAACTGGAGGAATCAATTCTTCTTTATGAGGAGAGATTCTATTCCAGACGGGAACCAACTTCCCAAAAAGTGGAACACTGATGGTAGGATATAGGATCCTTAGGTTAGGACATGGTAAGAATTCATCTTTTATTGAGGATAACTGATCTTTCTTTGTTTTGTCTGTGCAGCCATCTCCCTGTCTCACATCCAAGTATCACCTGCCACAGAAGAAAGGATTAAAGCTTTCTGGAAGCTTGACCCTGCAATCCGAACTTTTCCACCAAAATCACAGGATTCAGTAGAAGTTTCATCCACATCCTACACAATGTCAAGTAAGTATCCACATATAGATGTATATATAAATGTCTAATAAAAATATGAATACTTATCTGTCTGTTATGCTTGTAGGCGCCGGAAAATCCTCAAAGTTAGCCTCCAGGTTCAGCGTCAGTGACCTTGACGCGTTTGCTGCTTCAAAATCCATCAAGAAGCAACTTGCTGCCAGTCCCAGCGTTCCGAATCCCAAAAGTATAAGCACACGTGGCAAAGGTGCCAAGAAAATGAAAGCTGCTGAAGCTCTTGAAGGCCTGCCTCTCATCTAACACCAGTTTGAAGAATACCTCTCCGAGGTAAAGATCCCGGATCCTTAATTCTGATATTCCCATATTGAGGATAACGGATCCTGACGTGTGTTTTCCCTTTGTTGCAGAAATTTGCTGAGATCCACATGCTGTTGGATTCACAAGCTGAAGAGGCGGAGCAAAAGCACTTGGACTTCAAGAAGCTGTTCCTGGCAAAGGATCAGAAGATTGCCTCTCTCGAAAATGATGTCAACCTGGTGAAGAAGGAGCTGGTCCTGGCCCACATTACTGCTGGTCAG
This sequence comes from Helianthus tuberosus, assembly GCA_030545235.1. NCBI lineage: Eukaryota > Viridiplantae > Streptophyta > Magnoliopsida > Asterales > Asteraceae > Helianthus > Helianthus tuberosus. The sequence goes on from CM060358.1 coordinate 60,128,318, forward strand.
GAGAAGGCGGAAGTGATGGAGGGTGCCAAGCTTTCTGCCACCATCGCTATGCTCAAGATCAAGCTTCAAATGGCAAAGGAGGCTAAGGATCCTAACTTCGACAGGACTGTCTGGGACTAAGAGAGCTAGAAGAAGAGGCTTGCGGAGCTGGATGATGAGGAAGAAGCTGAGGAGACTCTGGCAATCAAGGCTGGTGGCAGCAGGTTGAAGGATCAGGCTGAGGAGGCAGCGGCCGGTGGTGATGCAGCGAAGGTGTAGGCTGCAACAATGGGCGATGATGGAAATTTCTAGACGTGGTCGGAGCCCATTTTTTTATGGTTTAATGCTTTTTGTGGTGCTGATGTTTTTAAAACAATGGTCTGTACTTAAATAATAGCTTTAGGTTTAAGGATCACTGATCTTTCGAACAATAGGTAGGATGACAGTTGGTGGAGGGATCCTCTGTTTGGGGGATAAAGCCACTGTTATCCTGCCGTCTTTCTATTCCTGCATAACTTAGAACTTATTATCATGGACACCCTTTACTTACCCCAGCGGACGGGCCACGTATTGCTGGTAGATGCTTGGGGTAGGTAATTTTGGCAACCTTTGAAGGGTCTAACTTTTGATAAATAAATAAAACCTTAATCTTTTGGCTATTCTGTGTTGTTAATTTTGTGTATCTTTACCTTTCAACTGTTATGATACAATTTCTTTGAATTCATAAGTTAAGACTGAAAATATATATTAGATTATGTCAAATAGTTTAGGATATGATCAAGGATCAAATATCCTATAATCGAAAAGTTCAAAAAAGTGATGTAATTTGAGGATCATATATCCTGTTGTCAAAGAATAAGGGTAACTTAAATAAATCAAGAATAAAGTGAAGGTAAATAAGGATCATACCTAAGAATCCAAGTTAGGATCCTAAATCTTTAATACTTACAATCAAGATAACCAAAAGACAAACCTTAGTAAAAGGTTAGGATCCAGGATCCTTAACTGTTTAGTTTTGGAAACCAGAAATAGAACATAACTTGGGACTAAGCCAATATAAGATAAAAGTTAGCAACTGGGGATAAGCCTAACAATTCTGGGGACAAGCCCAAAAAACTGGGGATAAGCCCAAAAAACTGGGGACACGCCCAAAGGATCTTGTGTAAACTGGAGTATGGTCCTCACTGGCGACTATCCAAACTTAGTGACATGAAAATGCCAAAACCTTAGCTAACGTGAAAACGTTAGAAACCTTAGGAACGGATGTATGGTACGTCTACCATTATACGTAGGATCCCGAATACAAACAGTACAATGAAATTGTCAGCCCCTAAAGCGGGTACTGGTCCCATAGCCTTGAACTGCACCAGGATCATCGTGCGCTACTGGCGAAACTGGGGACAGACCCAAAAAAACTGGGGACAAGCCCAAACAACTGGGGACAAGCCCAAAAACTAGGGACACGCCTATAAAACTTAGGAGACTTCTGTGGATACTTGATCCTTTGTCAGGATACATCAATCTTCTGCAAAACTCAGAACTAAGTGAAAGAAGGATAAAGGATCCAGGATCCTTCTCCTTGTAAACAAGTTAATTAAAGAATTAGATAAATTGAGATTATATCATTACCAGAGGGAGGATCATCTATCCTCTAAGGATCCTTCATGGGTATCGGGTATGAAGACAGCCAAGGATCCTAAATCCTTCTCACATGAAATATCTCTTCAAATGGACAGCATTCCAAGCTCTTGGTAGCAAATCACCTTCCATTGTTAATAATCGATATGCCCCCTTTCCTGCCTCAGCTTCAATAAGATAGGGGCCTTCCCACTTTGGTGCTAACTTGCCATCAGCAGGATTTGTGGTGTTCTGGAATGCTTTCCTCAACACCATATCACCAACTTGAAACTTTCTGATCCTGACATTTTTTTATAAGCTCCAGCCATCCTTTATTGATAACTAGCCATTCTTATTTTTGCCAAATCCCTGAGTTCTTCTATGGTATCCAAGTCTTGAACCAAGTTTTCAGCATTTCCTTCAGGATCACGGATGCTTGTTCTTGCAGTAGGAACCACCATCTCTGTAGGGATCATAGATTATGCTCCAAACACTAAAGAAAATGGAGTTTGGCCAGTAGCATTCTTGGGAGTTGTCCTATCAGCCCATAGCACATAAGGTAGCTCTTCTGCCCATTTTCCTTTCTTGGATCCAAGCTTCTTCTTCAAGTTGTTGATGATGATCTTGTTGGATGATTCTGCTTGACCATTAGCTTGTGGGTGGACCGGTGTTGATGTTATCATCTTAATCCCCTAGCTGTCACAAAAGTTAGTAATTCTACTCCCAATAAATTGGGATCCATTATCACAAACAATTTCAGAAGGAATACCAAATCTGGTAAAAATGTTTCTTTTAATAAAGGATATCACTTCTTTTTCTCTGACTTGAGCAAAGGCTTCAGCTTCTATCCACTTGGAAAAGTAATCAGTCATGGCAAGCATAAACATTTTTCCTCATGGTGCCTTGGGAAGTTTGCCAACTATATCCATTCCACATCTCATGAATGGCCAAGAAGAGGATATAGGATGCAGGAGCTCTACTGGTTGATGAAGGATATTGCTATGTCTCTGGCAAGCATCACATTTCTTTGAATAATCTACAGCATCCTTCTTCATAGTAGGCCAATAGTATCATGTCCTAAGGATCCTTGAGAACAATGCCCTGCCCCCAGTGTGGTTTCCACAATCTCCTTCATGAAAATCCTTTAGGACTTCTTGAATTTCAGGATCCTCAATGCACCTTAGATATGGACCTGCAAGAGATCGTTTATATAACATGTTATTTAATATTGTAAATTGAGATACCTTGACTTTGAAAGCTCTGGGGTTTTCTCCTATAGGAATCTCTCCATGTTGTATATATCTCATGATTGGAAGGATCCATGATCCTGAATGAGATTGCGCATCATCACTAGGTATGATTGCAGAATCCTCTCCTATCTCCATGGCTACATGATCCTCAATAGCAGGAGCCAGGATATGAATAATGGGAATTTTAATATCCTCTGGAATCTTCAAGGATGATCCAAGGTTGGCCAATGCATCAGCTTCTGCATTTTCTTCTCTGGGTACCTGTGTCAAACTAAAGGAAACAAAAGAGAGTACCAATTCCTTGACTATCTCAAGATATTTGATTAGTCTTTCACCTTTAACAGCATAGGATCCATTAAAGTGATTGGTAATTAATAACGAGTCTACATATACCTCAAGATACCTGATCCTCATATGCTTGGCAATTTGCAAACCAGCTATCAAGGCCTCATATTCAGCCTCATTATTAGTAGTTTGAAACTCACAAGCTATTGAGTGGGGTATTATGTCCCCCTGTGGCGATTTTAGTAGTACTCCATGTCCAGTTCCCTTGACATTAGAGGTTCCATCTGTAAAGAGTATCCAAGGATCCTTGGTCTCTTCAAGCTGCTGAACTTCTAACTCAGCTTCCTTTTGTAGATCACTACTGAAATCTGCCACAAAGTCAGCCAAGGCTTGGGATTTAATGGCAGTTCTTGGTTCATATCTTATATCATAAGCACTAAGCTTCACTGCCCATTTGGCCATCCTTCCTGACATTTCAGGTTTCCTGAGAACATTCTTAATTGGAAAGTTAGTCTTAACAATGATAGCATGAGTTTCAAAATAATGACGTAATTTAGTACATGCCATAATCAAAGCAAGGATAAGTTTTTCTAAATGTGAATACCTGGATTCAGCATCAAGCAAACTTTTACTTACATAATATACAGGATGTTGTGTACCTTCGTGATCCTTAACAAGGACTGCACTTACTGCTTTAGAAGAGACTGCCAAATATAAGGATAATATATCCCCTTTTCTGGTTTCATCAAGGCAGGAGCTGAGGATAGGTAATCCTTAAGGGCTTTTAGAGCATTTTCATGCTTTTCAGTCCACTCAAATTTCTTGTTCTTTCTCAAGATGTCGTAGAATCCTTGCACTTCTTTGATGATCTTGAGATGAACCTATTCAAGGCTGCGATCCTGCCTGTCAACCTTTGTACATCCTTAGCATTGGCAGGAGATTTAATGTTCACGATCGCCTTGATTTGCTCTGGACTTGTCTCGATGCCTCTTTTTGTTACCATGTAACCTAGGAACTTCCCTGCTTTAACACCAAAGTGACACTTTGAAGGATTCAATTTCATATTGAATTTATCAAGGATATCAAATGTTTCCTCCAAGTCTCTAAGGTGATCCTCAGCACTCTTGGACTTAACCACCATGTCATCTATATAGACTTCCATAGTGTGTCCGATTTGTTCCTTGAACATCATATTGACTAGCCTTTGATAAGTAGCAACTGCATTTCTTAGTCCAAATGGCATAGCAATATAACAATAGATACTCGTTGGGGTCATAAAGGCTGTATCCTCTTGATCAGATGGTTCCATCTGAATTTTTTGAAATCCAGATGAAGCATCCATAAAAGTCAACAATTCATGACCTGCGGTAGCATCCACCATGGAGTCAATGTGGAGTAATGGGAAATGATCCTTGGGACATGCCTTGTTTAAATCAGTAAAATCGACACATACCCTCCACTTTCCGTTTTTCTTTTGAACAACAACCACATTAGCTAACCATCTTGGATACTTAACCTCTCTTATCATACCTGCTCTGAGCAGCTTGTCTACCTCCTCCTGGATAACGGCATTCCTTTCAGGTGCAAACTTTCTCCTCTTTTGATGTATGGGTTTGAATGACCTGTCAATGCCAAGCTTATGAGTAATAATATCTTTAGAGATACCTGTCATGTCTTCATGCTTGCAGGCAAAGGTAGTTTTTCTCTTATTGAGGAAGGATACTAAATCCTGTTCGATTTCATTGAGGATCCCGGATCCTATGAAGACTTTGGATTCAGGATCCTGAGGATCCATAAGGATATCTTTCACGTCTTGTTCTCTTGCCTCCAGGACATCTCTTGGAGGATGCTTTAATTGCTATTGCTCCCTTGGTCTTGAGGCTGGCTTCATCGACGAAGTATAGCAATTCTTTGCTTCTTGTTGGTCACTCTCAATCTTCACCACCCCCCATGGACTAGGAAGCTTTACACACTTATGGTATGCAGATGCAACTGCTTTCATGTCATATATCCATGGCCTGCCGAGGATAACATTGCAATAGGATAAGCAATCTATAACACAAAATTTCTGAAAAGAGTTAAGTCCCTCTATGTAAATGGGAAGCTTAATGTCCCCTAGTGTGTTCTTGGTTTCTCCACTGAATCCCACAAGAACCGAAGACCTTGGGATAATTTCTGATTCAGGAATGTTCATCTTCTTGAGGACATCAAGCTGAATGATGTTCACTGAGCTTCCTCCAGCTATCAGGATCCTGCGAACAAAATGATTAGATATAAACAAAGTAATAACAAGACCATCATGATGAGGATCCTGAACATCAACACGATCATCCTCATCAAAAGTTATAACTTTTTCCTGTGTAACAGTAGAGGTTCAGATGAGTCTATCCCCATTATCCATTTTGGTCTCCTTGGCATGCATCTTGGCTGCTGAAAAGGAAGTGCCACATATGTCTGATCCACCGGATATGAAGTTGATAATTTGTGCATCAGCCGGGGGAGCAGGAGCTCTTTCTGGAACTTTTTTAGGATCCAGGATCCTTGACTTTTTTCTTCCCAACAGCTCCTTCAAGTGCCCTTTGCTTAACAAGTAACCAATCTCTTTTTTGAGTGCAATACATTCTTCAGTGAGATGGCCGAAATCTTCATGATATGCACACCATTTGGATTTGTCTTTTGTTGTAGCTGGCTTATCACTTTTTCTGGGCCATCTTGCTTTTTCACCTAAGTTCTGCATTGCAAGGATTAGTTCATTGTTATCAACAGAAAAACAATATTCGGAAATGGGAGGATAATCCTCATCATCCTCTTCTTGTTCCACTGCATGCACGCTCTGATTATCAGACTTGTTGTAAGACTTTGACTTGTTATTCCTAAAGTAGGATCCTTGCTTTTCCTGCTTCGAGGATCCTGCCAGTCTTTCTTGGATCCTTTTATCATTCTCTAGTCGGATGAATCTAAGGGCCCTGGTTCTTACTTCATCAAGATTCCTGCAAGGGGTCATGACAAGATCATCATAGAACAATGAATCCCTAAGTAAACCCATTTTAAAGGCTTCCACAGCCGTAGCAATATCCAGATTAGGAATATCTAAGGATTCTTTACTAAACTTAGTGATATAATCTCTAAGTGATTCATTTTGACCTTGTGTTATCCTATATAGATCACTAGTTAAATGTTCAAATTTCCTACTGCATGAGAATTGGCTATTAAACATATTAACTAGATTAGCAAATGAAGTAATAGAGTAAGGGGGAAGACTTAGCAACCATTTAAGAGCTGGTCCTGTCAGTGTGGATCTGAAACCCTTGCATAGACATGCTTCTTTTAACCTCTCAGGAATTGCATTGATCTCCATCCTTTCTCTGTATTGAGCTACATGCTCTTCTGGATCCGTTGAGCCATCATATAGCTTCATGGTTGGTATTTGAAATCTCTTCGGTATCTCTGCATCACAAAGAGGTGGTGCAAAATGAGATATATTGTGGCTTCCATCTGGAATTTCAGGAATGGGCTTTACCACTCCTGGAACGCTGGATATCATATCCTTTAGCTTTTGTAATTCTTTGGCCATAGCTTGGTTAATACTTGTATCCTGCATAAAGCCATGGTTAGTAGTATAAAAATTATTCAAAGTGTTACCTCCTGAAGGATTCAGGTTTGGAATTCCAGATGTGAATCCGTATTGACGGGATTCTGGTATAATTGAGGGACCAGAAGAAGCGACGGTCTGCATTGGTATGAAGTCTCCCAAAAGAATGTCTGAACTTCTAGGTTCTGCACTTCTTAAGGATCCTTGGCCCTGGAAGATGTTGGATCCTTAATACACCGAAGTTGGGGGTCTTGGAGGATAATCCATGGATCCATAAGCCTGAGATGAGGATGCTTGACCCTGAGATGAGGATCCTTGAACCTGAAACGAGGATCCTGGATACTGAGAGTAGGATCCTTGAACCGTCTGCGTCCCTATGTATCCTCCTGAACTAGTGAAGGATCCCTGATGCTGGAAGGAGGATCCCTGAGGCTGAAAAGAGGATCCTGAAGGCTGAAAGTAGGATCCTTGAGCCTGAGTCATTGCCGTTGATCCATGATGAAATCCCAATGATCCACCCGGATACTGGACATCTGATGATGTAGAGTGCTGGGCAGTTATGACTGGAGTGTCGAAATTCAGCAATCTCGGCATCAAAGGAGAGTGATCCTCCGCTGATCTCTTCAATTTCTTGATGTCATCAATCTCTCTGTTTTGGTCAAAAATCAAGCAATGACAATGCAACCAAACTTTCTGTTGTGAGGTATGATGCTTGAATCAATGAACAACACTAAGGATCACTCAGAAATGAAATGAATAAGTGACACAAAGATTTATACGAGGAAAAAGCCCTTGATCAATGAATGATCTCCGGCATAAAAAACCTCGGGTTTTGGAAACTACCGATCACCAACTCAAATTAAACAAGAAATGTATTACAACTTCGGATGATAGCGAGCTAATTACAAGGATCACTATAGTGTATTGTGTAAAAAATAGTGTAATCGCCAAGTGAATTATCGAGAGCAAGTGAGAGCAGTTGCAAGAGTGTGTGTGTAGCCAAAAATAGCCAAGTGTTTTCTATTTAGCTCGCTACCCCTTTTAAAAATGGAAAATATCTAAGCTAACAAACATTCCGCAATTCATGCAAGTCCCCCACGAACTCCATAACGTCCACTTTCGGTAAGCACGTGCGGAATAATTCATGGAATATACTCCAGGAATATCGCCAAGACCAAGTCCAAGCTGGTACTCCTGCAAAACAACATCATATTCAAAGTAGACAATCGTTATTATAAGGATCCTTAAGATGATCCATGATCCTGATCCTGCGATACTTCTGAGGATCACCAATTTAATCAGAAGTGAGGATCACTAAACCCAACAGTAAATGAGGATCACTGATCAACCAAAAATCCTCCCCTAACAATTGCCCCCAAAATATAAGGAGTAATTATGTAAATAGACGAGTTATATTTTTTTGTTCATATCCGTAATGAATCAATCGGATAACTAGCCGTTGTAATCGGACTAGCCGTTACAATCCTGACGTCACTGAAGTGACTATCCTGCAAGACCATCATTATAAATAGGAGTTAGAGATAGGGATCAATTCGCATTTAAATTCAAGAGAAACTCCTTTTAAATCCACATCCGCAGATCAAACAGGTATCTCTCTTCCTCTTCTCCCTTTATGTTTTCTTTCTCTGTTCATCTTCTTCTCTACCCTCATGTCCAAGATGATGCTAAGATCATCTCTGGCTAAGGATCACATAAAAGACAGTCCTCTCAAGAGCCAGGGGATCATCAAAGACTCAGCAAAAGAAAGATGTTGCTTCACTGATCCACAAATAGACAGAATCCGCCATTGTTTTCCGGCAAACACCGACTTCAAACCATTTGATCCCACTGTTCTGAGCGATTTCACTTCCGAAACCTGGGTAGCTTTCCCGGTCACTCCTTTCACAATAGGATACTCGTATCCTTTCCCTGAATTCACCCAGTCTTTCTTCTCCCTCACCGGTATCTCCTACATCCAAGCTATGCCAATGATCTGGAGGGTCTTATATACCCTTGAAAGGATCATTGAGCAAGAAGGAATTACTCTGGGAATGTCGGAGTTGGCAGAGATGTATGACCTCGTAACATTTGGATCCCACCGATATTTACTCAAGCATAAACCCGGTGAAGAACACCCCAACTTCAAAGTCACTAAGAATGACACCAACTGGAAACGGCGATTCTTCTTTATCAGAAGGGATTCTATCCCTAACGGAAAGGATTTGCCAAGGAAGTGGAGCACCCATGGTAGGATAGAGGATCCTTAGAAGGACCACTGAGTAAGCTTGTTTCTGATGAGGATTACTAACATGCTTTTGTTTCTTTTGTACAGCTATCACAGTTTCACATATTATACCCTCACCTGCCACCAAGGAGAGACTTGCTGCTTTCAGAAAACTTGATCCTGCAACAAGGTCATTTAAAACGAACACCCAGGATTCTCAAGAAGTATCATCAGGTTCTGTCACTATGTCGAGTAAGTATCCTGTTCTTTTTATAATTAAATGTTTAAATAAATAGTTAAATAGAAATAGGATAAGGATACTTATCTGTTTTGGGTGTGTAGGCGCTGGAAAACCTTCAAGATCTGCCTCCAAATTCACTGTTACTGAGCTTGACACCGTCCGATCCTCAAAGAAAAAATCTGCCGCTAGCCCCTCCGTCGTAATCCCCAAGGCTACCACTTCAAAGGGAAGAGGTGGAAAGAAAAGGAAGACCTCTGAAGCCGATAACCTACAAGGCTTGCCTCTGATCCGCCATCAATTCCTCGAGTACTTTAATGATGTAAGGATCACTGACTCAGCTTACTTATCCTATCCACTTGAGGATCATGTGATCCTAACTTTATATTATCTTCTTTGCAGAAATTTGCCGAAATCGAGGACTATGTAGGGAATGTTGAAGAGCTTGAGGAGAAATACTCTGACCTCCAAAAAGTGGCGGTGCTCAAGGATCACAAGATTGCCTCCCTCGAAAAGGAACTCAGTGATGCCAAAACTCAGATGGTTGCAGCCCAGATCAACGCTGACTATGAGAAGCACGAGATCACGGAGGATGCTAAAATCTCCGCTGCCATTGCCATGTACAAGACCAAATTGCAGATGGCTCAAGAAGCTCAGGATCCTACCTTTGACAGGAGCAACTGGAACATGGAAGGCTGGAGGGCTAGGCTAGCTGAGTTGGAGGATGAGGAAGAGGTTGATGATGTCCTGGCAATCGAGGCTGGTGGCAGTGGCAAGGATCAAGCTGGAGAAGCAAGTGGAGTTGGTGAAGGTGGTGATGCAGCAAAGGTGTAAGCTGCATGAATGGGCGATGAAGGACATTTCTAGACGTAGTCGGAGCCCATTTTTTTTTTTTAGAATTTGGTAGTTTATTTTGGTTATGGTGTTTTGTTGAACAATGATGGGTTGTATTTGAACAATAGTAATTAGGGCTAAGGATCATGGATCCTTCAAACAATAGGTAGGATTACAAATGGTGGAGGGATCCTCTGTTTGGGGGATGAAGCCATTGTGATCATGCCGTCTTTTATTTCCTGCACTATCAAGACCCTTAAACAATGGACACCCTTTGCCAACCCATGTGGACGGGCCACGTTTTGCTGGTAGAAATATGGGTTGGCAATTTTGACAACCTTAGAGGGTTTAATCTTTTGTGAATAAAATAACTTTAACTTTTTGGCTATTTCCCATGTTACTATCCTTGTTAGTATTTTACTTTTCAGTTGTTGTGAAATTCATTTTGTCTAAACTTATCAAGTAAAGAAAAAATATAATAAATATCCTCAAAAAGTTTAGGATATTGTTTTGGTCAAAAAATCAGACGAGGATAATGTAACCAAACTCTCTGTTAAGGGGTATGATGCTTAAATTGATTTATAGCAATAAGGATCACTATGAAATATAAATAACGAGTGACACAAGGTTTATACGGGGAAAAAGCCCTTGATCAAGAGTAGATCTCCGGCATAAAAAACCCCGGGTGATGGAAACTACCGATCACCAACTCAAATTAAACAAGTAATGTGTTACAACTTCGGATGATAGCGAGCTAAATACAAAGATCACTATAGTGTAATGTGTAAAAAGTGTATGAAATTGCTAAGTGAATAAACGAGAGCTGGTGTGAGCGGTTATATGAGTGTGTGTAGCCAAAAATAGCAAAAAGTGTTGTCTAATTAGCTCGCTACCCCATTTAAATCTAATAAAAATCTGAATAACAAACTATCCGCAAATGGTGCAAGTCCTCCACGACTCCACAACGTCCATTTCTGACCAAGCACGTGCGGAATAGACTTAGAATATTCTCCAGAAATATCGCCAAGACCAAGTCCCAATTGATATTCCTGCAAAACAGTACCGAATTCAAAGTGAACAATCATTAGTATAAGGATCCTTAGGATGATCCATGATCCTGATCCTGAAGCACTTCTGAGGATTACTAACTGACACAGAAGTAAGGATCACCAAACAGGATAATATTTGAGGATCACGGGTCATTTAGAAATCCACCCCTAACAATTACCCCCAAAATATAAGGAGTTATATTGTAAATAAACGAGTTATATTTTTTCGATCTTATCCGCAACAAACTAACGGATAACTAGCCGTTGGAGACGGACTAGCCGTTGCAAACCTGACATCACTGAAGTGACAATCCTGCAAATCATCATTATAAATAGGAGTTAGAGATAGGATCAATATGCATTTAAATCCGAAGAAACTCCCTTTAAATTCTCAGTCGAAGACCAATCAGGTATTTCTTCTCTTATTTCTCCTTCTCTTACTCTGTTTTTCTTTCTTTACCAACATCAATGATGCTCCGGTCTTCCCCCGCCAAGGATCACCAGAAGGATAGCCCCTTGAAGAGTCAAGGGATTATCAAAGACTCAGTACATGAGAGGTGTTGCTTTACTGATGCTCAAGTAGATAAGATCCGTCATTGCTTTCTAGCGAACGCCTTTTTCAAACCTTTCGATCCCACGGTTCTGAGCGACTATGTTTCTGAAACATGGGTTGCCTTTCCAGTTACTCCATTCACCATAGGATACACCTATCCTTTTCCAGACCTTACCCAAGGCATCTCTTACATCCAAGCCATGCCGATGATTTGGAGGGTCTTGTATACCCTGGAGAGGATCATAGAGCAGGAAGGGATTGATTTAGGAATGTCAGAGCTGACACAGATGTATGATCTCACGACGTTTGGATCCCATCGAGATCTGTTTAAGCGAAAACCCGGCTAAGAACACCCCATTTTTAAGGCCACCAAGAATGACACAAATTGGAAACGACGCTTCTTCTTTATCAGGAGGGATACCATTCCAAACGGAAAGCATCTACCCAGGAAGTGGTCCACCAATGGTAGGACAGAGGATCCTGAGAAGGATCATCAGGTAATCTGGCTCTTGTGAAAGGATCACTAACCCCTTTTTGTCTTGTGTTATGCAGCTATTTCTGTTCCGTACCTCATCACAACACCCGCAACCAAGGATAGGCTTGCTGCTTTTTGGAGGCTTGATCCTGAAATAAGGTCATTCAAGATAGACACCCAAGACTCACAAGAAGTATCCTCAGGTTCCATCACCATGTCAAGTAAGTATCCTGCTTTTTGTATAGTTGAATATTAAAATAAATAGTTATATTGAAATAGGATAAGGATACTTATCTTGCTTTAAATGTGTAGGTGCCGGAAAATCTTCCAAGCCTGCCTCCCAATTCAACACGGCCGACCTTGATGTTGTTCGATCCAGGAAGAAGAGGGCCACTACCAGTCCTAGCATCTCCATTCCCAAGGCACCCGCTAAAGGAAGGGGTGGCAAGAAGAGGAAAACTTCTGACACGGAGGACCTACAAAGCCTACCACTGATCTGCCACCAGTTCCTTGAATACTTCAATGAGGTAAGGATCACCAATTCTGCCTAGGTATCCTACTCATTTGAGGATCATCTTATCTTGAATTGCTTTGTCTTTTTTGCATAAATTTGTTGAGATTGAAGATTATGTGGGAAGCGTCGAGGAGCTGGATAAGAAGATTGCTGACCTCCAACAAGTTGCAGTGCTTAAGGATCTTAAGATTGTTGATCTTGAAAAAGCCCTTCAAGATGCCAAGGCTAAGACAGCTAAAATCCTGGTCGACATTGATTACGAGAAGCATGATCTTATAGAAGGTGCAAAGGTCTCCGCTGCCATCACAATGTATCAGACAAAACTAAAGATGGCCCAGGAAGCTCAAGATCCTAACTTCGACAGAAGCAGCTGGGATGTTGAGGGCTGGAAAGCGAGGTTGGCTGATCTTGAAGATGATGAGGAGGCTGAGGAGGTTTTGGCGATCGAGGCTGGAGGTAGCGGGAAGGATCAGGTTAAGGATACCGAAGCTGGAGGGGATGAGGATGCAGCGAAGGTGTAGGCTGCACAATTGGGCGATGATGGACATTCCTAGACGTAGCCGGAGCCCAATTTTTAAATTTGGTAGTAGTCTTTTGTGGTTGCGATGTTTTTAAAACAATGATGGTCTGTAATAACTAAACAATAGCTATTAGGGTTAAGGATCATGGATGATCCTTTGGACAATAGGTAGGATTACAACTGGTGGAGGGATCCTCTGTTTGGGGGATGAAGCCATTGTGATCCTGCCATCTTTTTAATTCCTGCACTACCAAGACCTTTAGACAATGGACACCCTTTACCTACCCCAGCGGACGGGCCACGTATTGCTGGTAGATGCTCGGGGTAGGTAATTTTGACAACCTTTGATGGTTAAACTTTTGTTAATAAAATAACCTTAATCTTTTTTGGCTTATCTTGTGTTGATATCCTTGTTGTTGTTTTATTTTTCAATTGTTTTGATTTACACTTGTCTGAGTAAGAAAAGTTGAACAACTTAGATAAAAAAAACTTAGGATATAATGCAGGATCAAATATCCTATAGTTGAAAAATTCCAAAAAGTGGTATATTTCAAGGACCATGAGTTCAGTTGTCAAAGTATTAGGGTTATTCAAATAATCAATGAATAAAATCAAAATAGTTAAGGATCATACCTGAGGATCCAAGTTAGGATCCTAACTCTTAATATTATTATAACCAGGATAATCACAGAGCAAACCTTAGTAAAAGGTAAGGATCAAGGATCCTTGGTTGTTTAACTTCGAAAACCTGAAATAAAACATAACTTGGGACTAAGCCATTATAAGATAAAGGTTAGCAACTGGGGACAAGCCCAAAGGATAACTGGGGACAAGCCCAAAGGATAACTGGGGACAAGCCCAAAGATCGTATGTAAACTGGAGTATGGCCCTAACTGGCGACTATCCAAACTTAGTGGCATGAAAATGCCAAAACCTTAGCTAACGTGAAAACGCTAGAAACCTTAAGAACGGATGTATGGTACGTCTACCATTATATGTAGGATCCTAGGTATAGCCAGTACAATGGAATTATCAGCCCCTAAAACGAGTACTGGTCCCACTGCCATGAACTATACCAGGATTATCGTGCGCTACTGGCGGAACTGGGGTTAAACCCAAACAACTGGAGTCAAACCCAAGTAACTGGTTGCTTGTGTGGATAATCATGCTTTTGCTAAGAGTACCTGAACCTTCAAAACTCAAAATCTCGTGAAATGGGGATAAAGGATGCAAGATCCTTATCCTTATGTGAGAAAGTAAGGAAATGAAATAGTTTAAGATTAGAATGTTACCAAAAATGAGGATCATCTGTGCTTTAAGGATCCTTTAAGGATGTTTATCATGTAAGGATCACGGATCCTTATCACATGAAATATCTCTTCAAATGGACAGCATTCCAAGCTCTTGGTAGTAAGTCACCTTCCATTGTTAGCAATCGATATGCCCCCTTTCGTGCCTCAGCTTCAATCAAGTAAGGGCCTTCCCATTTTGGTGCCAACTTTCCATCAGCAGGATTGGTGGTATTCTGAAATGCTTTCCTTAGTACCTTATCACCAACTTGGAATTTCCTGATCCTAACATTTTTGTTGTAGGCACCGGCCATTCTTTGCTGATAACTGGCCATCCATATCCTTGCCAAATCTCTGATTTCTTCTATAGTATCCAGGTCTTGAACCAAGTTCTCATCATTTTCCTCATGATCACGAATACTGGTTCTAGCAGTTGGAACCACCATTTCTGTAGGGATCACTGATTCTGCCCCAAATACCAAAGAGAATGGAGTTTGGCCTGTAGCATTCTTAGGAGTTGTCCTATCAGCCCAAAGCACATAAGGTAATTCTTCTGCCCATTTCCCTTTCTTGGATCCAAGCTTCTTCTTCAAATTGTTGATGATGATCTTATTGGAGGATTCTGCCTGACCATTAGCTTGTGGGTGGACTGGTGTTGATGTTATCATCTTAATCCCCCAGCTGTCACAAAAGTTAGTGGTTCTGCCCCCAATGAATTGGGAACCATTATCACATATAATTTCAGAAGGAATACCGAATCTAGTTATAATATTTCTTTTAATGAAGGATATAACTTCCTTTTCTCTGACTTGGGTAAAAGCTTCAGCCTCTATCCACTTGGAGAAGTAATCAGTCATAGCAAGCATGAACACTTTTCCACCAGGTGCCTTAGGGAGCTTACCAACTATATCCATGCCCCATCTCATGAATGGCCAAGTAGAGGATATAGGATGCAATAATTCAGCTGGTTGATGAAGGATATTGCTGTGTCTTTGACAAGGGTCACATCTCTTAGCATACTCCACAGCATCTCTCTTCATGGTTGGCCAGTAGTATCCTGTCCTCAGGATCCTTGAGAATAACGCCCTGCCCCCAGTGTGGTTTCCACAATCTCCTTCATGGAAGTCTTTTAAAACTCCTTGGATTTCAGGATCCTCAATGCATCTTAAATATGGTCCTGCAAGAGATCGTTTATACAACATATTATTTAAAATTGTGAATTGAGATACCTTAATTTTGAAAGCCCTAGGGTTTTCTCCTGTAGGAATCTCTCCATGTTGTAAGTATCTCATGATTGGGAGGATCCATGATCCTGAATGAGATTGATTATCATTGCTAGGGGTGATTGCAGAATCCTCTCCTATCTCCATAGCCACATGATCCTCGATAGCCGGGGTCAGGATATGGATAATAGGGATCTTGATATCCTCCGGGATCTTCAAGGATGATCCTAAATTGGCTAGTGCATCCGCCTCTGCATTCTCTTCCCTCGGTACCTGTGTCAAACTAAAGGATACAAAAGAGAGTGCCAATTCTTTGACTAACTCCAGATATTTGATTAGCTTTTCACCTTTAACAGCATAGGATCCATTAAAGTGATTAGTGATTAACAAAGAATCTACATGTACCTCAAGATACCTGATCCTCATATGCTTAGCGATTTGCAAGCCAGCTATCAAGGCTTCGTATTCAGCCTCATTGTTAGTGGTTTGGAACTCACAAGCTATAGAGTGGGGTATTATGCCCCCCTGTGGCGATTTTAGTAGTATTCCAAGCCCTGTTCCTTTGCGTTTGAGGATCCATCAGTGTAGAGTATCCAAGGATCCTTGGTCTCTTCAAGCTGCTGGACTTCTAATTCAGCTTCCTCTTGCAAATCACTACTGAAATCTGCCACAAAGTCAGCTAATGCTTGGGATTTAATGGCTGTTCTGGGCTCAAATCTTATATCATATGCACTAAGCTTCACTGCCCACTTAGCCATTCTTCCTGACATTTCAGGTTTCCTGAGGACATTCTTGATTGGAAAATTAGTTTTAACGATAATAACATGAGTTTCAAAATAATGTCTTAATTTGGTAGATGCCATAATTAATGCAAGGATAAGTTTTTCTAAGTGTGAATACCTGGATTCAGCATCAAGTAAACTCTTACTTACATAATAGACAGGATGTTGTGTACCTTCGTGATCCTTAACAAGGACAGCACTTACTGCTTTTGAGGATACTGCAAGATATAAGGATAATACATCTCCTTTTTCTGGTTTCATCAAGGCTAGGGCCGAGGATAGGTAATCCTTAAGAGCTCTTAAGGCACTCTCATGCTTCTCAGTCCACTCGAATTTCTTGTTCTTCCTTAGGATATCATAGAATTCCTTGCACCTTTCTGAGGATTTGGATATGAATCTGTTTAAAGCTGCAATCCTGCCTATTAATCTCTGAACATCCTTAGCATTGGTAGGGGACTTGATGTTCACTATTGCTTTGATTTGTTCTGGACTGGCTTCAATGCCTCTCTTTGTCACCATATATCCTAAGAATTTACCTGCTTTCACACCAAAGTGACTTTTTGAAGGATTAAGCTTCATATTATATTTATCAAGGATATTGAATGCTTCCTCCAAGTCTCTTAGGTGATCCTCAGCCTTTATTGATTTTACCACCATATCGTCTATGTAAACCTCCATAGTTTGTCCAATCTGATCCTTGAACATCATATTCACTAGCCTTTGATAAGTTGCACCTGCATTTCTTAGTCCAAATGGCATAGCAATATAGCAGTATATACCAGTTGGAGTCATGAAGGCTGTATCCTCTTGATCGGATGGTTCCATTTGAATTTGTTGAAATCCAGATGAAGCATCCATAAAAGTTAACAGTTCATGACCCGCAGTTGCATCCACCTTGGAGTCAATGTGGGGTAATGGGAAAGGATCCTTGGGGCATGCCTTATTTAAATCGGTGAAATTGACACATACCCTCCACTTTCCGTTTTTCTTTTGAACAACAACCACATTGGCCAACCATCTTGGATACTTGACCTCTCTAATCATTCCTGCTCGGAGTAATTTCTCTACCTCCTCCTGGATAATGGCATTTCTTTCTGGTGCAAATTTTCTTCTCCTTTGATGGATTGGTTTGAAGGACCTATCGATGCCAAGTTTGTGAGTGATTACATCTTTAGATATGCCTGTCATGTCTTCGTGTTTCCATGCAAAGGTAGTCTTTCTCCTTTTGAGGAAGGATATGAGGTCTTCCTTCATTTCACCAAGGATCCCTGATCCTATATAAACTATAGACTCAGGATCATCAGGATCCATAAGGATTTCTACTATATCCTGTTCTCTTGCCTCCAAGACATCCCTTGGAGGACACTTTGATTGCTATTGCTCCCTAGACTTTGATGTTGGTTTCATTGATGAGGTGTAGCAGTTCTTTGCCTCTTGCTGATCACTATCAATCTTCACTATTCCCTAAGGACTAGGAAGCTTCACACATTGATGATAAGTGGATGGGACTGCCTTCATATCGTGTATCCAAGGCCTGCCAAGGATCACATCACAACAAGATAAACAGTCAATAACACAAAACTTTTGGTAAGAATGTAGGCCTTCGATATAGATTGGGAGTTTAATGTCCCCCAGAGTATTCTTAGTCTCGCCACTGAATCCCACGAGCACAGAGGATCTTGGTATGATGTCGGATTCAGGGATATTCATCTTCTTGAGAAGATTAAGCTGGATAATGTTCACAGAGCTTCCTCCATCTATAAGGATCCTGCGAACAAAATGGTTAGAAATAAAAAGAGTGACAACCAAACCATCATGATGGGGATCCTGGATGTCAACACGATCATCCTCATCGAAAGTTATAACTTTTCCTTCGGAGACGCTGGATGTTCGGATGGGTCTATCTCCATTATCCATCTTGGCTTCCTTTGCATGTCTTTTGGCCGCAGAGAAGGATGTTCCACAAATGTCTGATCCTCCAGAAATAAAGTTTATAACTTGTGCATCTGCTGGAGGGGCTGGAGCTTTCTCTGGGATCCTTTCAGGATCCTGAGTCCTTGACTTCTTTCCCCCCAATAATTCTTTCAAGTGCCCGTTGCTCAACAAGTATCCAATTTCTTTTCTCAATGCGATGCATTCTTCTGTGAGATGCCCAAAATCTTCATGGTATGCACACCACTTTGATTTATCTTTAGTTGCAGCTGGTCTATCATTTTTTCTGGGCCATCTAGCTTTATCACCTAAATTCTGCATCGCAAGGATTAGTTCATTGTTATCAACAGAAAAACAATATTCAGAGATTGGAGGATAATCCTCGTCATCCTCTTCTTGTTCAACAGCATGCACATTCTGGTTATCAGATCTATTATAGGATCTGAACTTGTTGTTCCTGAATGAGGATCCTTGCTTCTCTTGCTTCGAGGATCCTGCTAACCTCTCCTGGATCCTTTTGTCATCCTCTAGCCGGATGAACCTAAGGGCCCGGGTTCTTACCTCATCTAGATTCCTGCATGGTGTCATAACAAGATCATCATAGAATAACGAATTCCTAAGCAGTCCCATTTTAAAGGCTTCAACAGCCGTAGCTATATCCAGGTTAGGGATATCTAAGGATTCTTTACTAAATTTAGTGATATAATCCCTTAATGATTCATTATGACCCTGGGTTATCCTATACAGATCACTAGTTAAACGCTCAAATTTTCTACTGCAAGAAAACTGGTTATTAAATAGGTTAACTAGATTAGCAAATGAGGTAATAGAGTAAGGAGGAAAACTTAGCAGCCATTTAAGAGCCGATCCAGTAAGAGTGGATCCAAATCCCTTGCACAGACACGCTTCCTTTAACCTTTCTGGGATGGGATTAATCTCCATCCTTTCCCTGTATTGTGCTATGTGTTCCTCAGGATCCGTTAAACCATCATACAACTTCATGGTAGGTACATGGAACCTCTTGGGTATCTCAGCATCACAGATTGGTGGTTCAAAACGAGATATCTTGTGGCTCCCATCTGCAATCTCTGGGATAGGCTTGACCACTCCTGGGACACTTGATATCATGTCCTTCAACTTTTGCAATTCTCTAGCCATGGCATGATTGATACCTGTATCCTGCATAAGGCCATGGTTAGTAGTATAAGAATTATTAAAAGTGTTACCTCCCATTGGATTCAAATTAGGAAGAGTGGATGTGAATCCATATTGTTGGGGCTCTGGGATGACCGATGGACCAGTAGAAGCAATGGTCTGCATTGGAATGAAATCTCCCTGATGGATATCGGAACTTCCTGATTGTGGACTCCTTAAGGATCCCGGAATCTGGAAGGATCCTTGAAACTGAGAGTATCCTTGGACCTGGGAGGATCCTGGAACATAGGAGGATCCTTGAACTTGGGAGGATCCTGGAACATAGGAGGATCCTTGAACCTGGGAGGATCCTTGAAACGGCCAGTACCCTTGAATCTGCTGCGCTCCCGAGTATCCTCCTGAGCTTGCAAAGGATCCTATATGCTGAGGATGGGATCCTGATGGTTGGAAGTGTAACCCTGAAGCCTGAGTCATTGCTAATGATCCGTAATGCACTCCTTTTGGTCCTCCCACATATTGAACGTCTGGAAACACTGAAGGCTGAGAAGTTATAACCGGAGTATCGAAATTCAAAGATCTGGGCATCAGTGGGGAATGATCCTCTGCCGATCTCTTCTGTTTCTTGATGTCTCCAATTTCTCTAAGAATCCTTTCATTGGTCTTGTCCTGTTGCTGGATGTTAGGGGTGGATTTCTATATAACCCGTGATCCTCAATTATTATCCTCTTTAGTGATCCTTACTTCTGTGACAGATAGTGATCCTCAGAAGAGCTTCAGGATCAGGATCATGGATCACCTTAAGGATCCTCATACTAACAATTGTTCACTTGTGTTTCGTATTGTTTTGCAGGAGTAACAAGTCGGACTTAGTCTTGGCGACATTCCTGGAGAATATTCCCAAACTATCCCGCACGTGCTTGACCAAAAATAGACGTTGTGGAGAACGTGGAGGCATGGCACGAAAATCGGATAGTTAGTTAGAGTAGATTATTTCTATTTTAAAAGGGGTAACGAGCTAGTAGAAAACACTTAGTCATTTTTGCAGTTACACACACTCTTATACTCGCACACTTGAAGCTCTCGACGAACATACGTTCATTTTCATTCACTTATACACATTTCACGATAGTGATCCTTGTACCTAGCTCGTTACTATCCGAAGTTGTAAACATTTAATCATTTATTGGAGCTTGGTGATCGGTAGTTTCCATCACCCGGGGTTTTTTGTGCCGGAGATCAACTCTTGATCAAGGGTTTTTTCCCCGTATAAATCCTTGTGTTGTTTGTGCAATTTACATTGAAGTGATCCTCATCGCTGTTACACATTTTAAGCATCATTCCCCGAAACAAAGAGTTTGGTTGCAATATCCTCAACAGATTTTTTGACCAAAACAGTTTGGCGCCCACCGTGGGGCAATTGGTGCTTCGTCCTTAGAAAAATTCGCATTTCTGTGCTCATTTCGGTTCACTACGACCAAGCAAATGGCTTCCTCAGCGAAGAATGCTTCAAATTTGATGCCCTCATTCACTTCTTCTCAAGGCGTTCCCCCTTTGCCTCCACCACCTTCTGGATCCCAGAAGAATGCTGAGAATGCTGCGAAGAAACCAACTCCCATTTTCTCAAAACCTCCAACTTCTTCTGCTTCTTACACTCCCACTACTAGTGACATGTTTACTTTGATTTTGCAGATGAAGGATCAGATACGGCAACAGGATAAGACCAATGAGAGGATTCTCAAAGAAATCGGAAATCTCAAAAAACAAAAGACAACGGCAGAGGATCATTCCCCACTGGTGCCGAAATCCTTGAATTTTGATACTCCGGTGATTACTTCTCAACCATCAGTTGTTCCAGAAGTTCAATATGTGGGTGGACCAAAAGGAGTGCACTATGGAACAACAACAATGACTCAGGCATCAGGTTCATATTTCCAGCCAGCGGGATCCTATCCTCAGCATATGGGATCCCTCACGAATTCAGGAGGATATTCAGGAACGCGGCAGATTCAAGGATCCTCCTTCGTTCCAGGATCATCCCAGGTTCAAGGATCCTCCTTCGTTCCAGGATCATCCCAGGTTCAAGGATCCTCCTTCGTTCCAGGATCATCCCAGGTTCAAGGATCCTCCTTCGTTCCAGGATCATCCCAGGTTCAAGGATCCTCCTTCGTTCCAGGATCATCCCAGGTTCAAGGATCCTCCTTCGTTCCAGGATCATCCCAGGTTCAAGGATCCTCCTTCGTTCCAGGATCATCCCAGGTTCAAGGATCCTCCTTCGTTCCAGGATCATCCCAGGTTCAAGGATCCTCCTTTGTTCCAGGATCATCCCAGGTTCAAGGATCCTCCTTTGTTCCAGGATCATCCCAAGTTCAAGGATCTTCCTTCGTTCCAGGATTGTCCCAGTTTCAGGGATCCTTCCAGATGCCAGGATCCTTGAGGAGTTTGCAAACAGGAAGTTCAGATGTCCATCAGGGAGATTTCATTCCAATGCAGACCAATGCCTCTACTGGTCCCTCGATCATTCCAGAGCCCCAACAATATGGACTAACATCCATTCTTCCTAACTTGAATCCAATGGGAGGTAACACTTTTAATAATTCTCATACTACTAACCATGGTCTTATGCAGGATCCAGGTATCAATCATGCCATGGCTAGAGAATTGCAAAAGCTAAAGGATATGATATCAAGTGTTCCGGGAGTAGTCAAACCTATCCCAGAGATTGCAGATGGGAGCCACAAGATATCTCGCTTTGCACCACCAATCTGTGATGCTGAGATACCCAAGAGGTTCCATGTGCCAACAATGAAGTTGTATGATGGTTCAACAGATCCTGAAGAACACATAGCCCAATACAGGGAGAGGATGGAGATCAATCCAATTCCAGAAAGGTTAAAGGAAGCATGCCTGTGCAAGGGATTCGGATCCACTCTTACTGGATCAGCTCTCAAATGGCTGCTAAGTCTTCCTCCCTATTCTATTACCTCATTTGCTAACCTAGTTAATTTGTTTAATAATCAGTTTTCTTGTAGTAGAAAATTTGAAAGATTAACTAGTGATTTATATAGGATAACCCAGGGTCATAATGAATCATTAAGAGATTACATTACCAAATTCAGTAAAGAATCCTTAGACATTCCCAACTTAGATATAGCCACGGCTGTTGAGGCCTTTAAAATGGGATTGCTTAGGGATTCGTCTTTCTATGATGATCTTGTTATGACACCATGCAGGAATTTAGATGAGGTAAGAACCCGAGCACTTAGGTTCATTCGACTAGAAGATGACAAGAGGATCCAGGAGAGGTTAGCAGGATCCTCAAAGCAGGATAAGCAAGGATCCTCATTCAGGAACAACAAGTTCAGATCTTACAATAGATCTGATAACCAGAACGTGCATTCTGTTGATCAAGAAGAGGATGATGAGGATTATCCTCCAATTTCTGAATATTGTTTTTGTGTTGATAACAATGAACTAATCCTTGCTATGCAGAACCTAGGTGATAAAGCTAGATGGCCGAGAAAGAATGATAGGCCAACTGCAACTAAGGATAAATCAAAGTGGTGTGCATATCATGAAGATTTTGGGCACCTCACAGAAGAATGCATTGCATTAAGAAAGGAAATTGGATACTTGTTGAGCAAGGGGCATCTAAAAGAATTGTTGGGAAGAAAAAAGTCAAGGACTCAGGATCCTGAAAGGATCCCTGAGAAGGCTCCAGCCCCTCCAGCAGATGCACAAGTGATAAACTTTATTTCTGGAGGATCAGACATTTGCGGCACATCCTTCTCAGCGGCTAAAAGGCATGCAAAGGAAACTAAAATGGATAATGGAGAAAGACCAGTTCGAACATCAAGTGTCTCCGAAGGGAAAGTCATAACCTTTGATGAAGAGGATCGTGTTGATATCCAGGATCCTCATCCCGATGGTTTAGTTATTACTCTTTTCATATCTAACCATTTTGTCCGCAGGATCCTTATAGACGGAGGAAGTTCAGTGAACATTATCCAGCTTGATGTTCTAAAGAAGATGGGTATCCCTGAATCAGATATCATACCAAGATCCTCCGTGCTCGTGGGATTTAGTGGCGAAACTAAGAATACCCTGGGGGACATTAAACTCCCAATATACATTGAAGGCCTACACTCTTATCAAAAATTTTGTGTTATTGACTGTTTATCTTGTTGTAATGTTATCCTTGGCAGGCCTTGGATACACGATATGAAAGCAGTCCCATCTACTTACCATCAATGTGTGAAGCTCCCTAGTCCTTGGGGAATAGTGAAGATTGATAGTGATCAGCAGGAGGCCAAGAATTGCTACACTTCATCGATGAAACCAGCCTCGAAGTCAAGGGAGCAATAGCAATCAAAGTATCCTCCAAGGGATGTCTTGGAGGCAAGAGAGCAGGATGTGGTAGAAATCCTCATGGATCCTGATGGTCCTGAATCCAAAATCTATATCGGATCAGGGATCCTTGGCGAGATGAAAGAAGACCTCGTATCCTTCCTCAAAAGGAGTAAGACTACCTTTGCATGGAAACACGAAGATATGACTGGTATATCCAAAGATGTAATCACTCACAAACTCGGCATTGACAGATCCTTCAAACCAATCCATCAAAGGAGAAGAAAGTTTGCACCGGAAAGGAACGCCATTATCCAGGAAGAGGTAGAGAAATTGCTCCGGGCAGGTATGATTAGGGAGGTCAAGTATCCAAGATGGTTGGCCAATGTGGTTGTTGTTCAAAAGAAAAACGGAAAGTGGAGGGTATGTGTCGATTTTACCGATTTAAATAAGGCATGTCCCAAGGATCCTTTCCCTCTACCCCACATTGACTCCATGGTGGATGCAACTGCGGGTCATGAACTGTTAACTTTTATGGATGCTTCATCTGGATTCCAACAAATCCAAATGGAACCATCCGATCAAGAGGATACAGCCTTCATGACTCCAACTGGTATATACTGCTATATTGCTATGCCGTTCGGATTAAGAAATGCAGGTGCAACATATCAAAGGCTGGTGAATATGATGTTCAAGGATCAGATTGGACAAACTATGGAGGTTTACATAGATGATATGGTGGTAAAATCCTTAAAAGCTGAGGATCACCTAAGAGACTTGGAGGAAGCATTCGATATCCTTGACAAATATAACATGAAACTTAATCCTTCAAAATGTCACTTTAGTGTTAAAGCAGGTAAATTCTTAGGATATATGGTGACAAAGAGAGGCATTGAAGCTAGCCCGGAACAAATCAAAGCAATAGTGAACATCAAATCTCCGGCCAATGCTAAGGATGTTCAAAGGCTAACAGGAAGGATCGCAGCTTTGAACAGATTTATATCCAAATCCTCGGAGAAGTGCAAAGAGTTCTATGATATCCTAAGGAAGAACAAGAAATTTGAGTGGACTGAGAAGCATGAAAATGCTTTAAGAGCCCTCAAGGATTACCTATCCTCAGCCCCAGCCTTGATGAAGCCAGAAAAAGGCGATGTGCTATCCTTGTATCTTGCAGTATCCTCAAAAGCAGTAAGTGCGGTCCTTGTTAAGGATCATCAAGGTACACAACATCCTGTCTATTATGTAAGTAAAAGTTTACTTGATGCCGAATCCAGGTACTCACACCTTGAAAAGCTTATTCTTGCATTAATTATGGCATCTACTAAGTTAAGACATTATTTTGAAACTCATGTTATCATTGTTAAAACTAATTTTCCAATCAAGAATGTTCTCAGGAAACCAGAAATGTCAGGAAGGATGGCTAAATGGGCAGTGAAGCTGAGTGCATATGATATAAGATATGAGCCTAGGACAGCCATCAAATCCCAAGCATTAGCTGACTTTGTGGCTGATTTCAGTAGTGATTTACAAGAAGAAGCTGAGCTAGAAGTCCAGCAGCTAGAAGAGACCAAGGATCCTTGGATACTCTATACTGATGGATCCTCAAATGTCAAAGGCACAGGGCTTGGAATACTACTAAAATCGCCACAGGGGGACATAATACCCCACTCTATAGCTTGTGAGTTCCAAACCACTAACAATGAGGCTGAATATGAAGCCTTAATTGCTGGTTTACAAATTGCTAAGCATATGGGAATCAGGTATCTTGAGGTACACGTAGATTCTTTGTTAATTACAAACCACTTTAATGGACCCTACGCTGTTAAAGGTGAAAAGCTAACCAGATATTTAGAGATAGTCAAAAGTTTGGCACTCTCTTTTGTTTCCTTGAGTTTGACGCAGGTACCAAGGGAAGAAAATACAGAAGCTGATGCATTGGCTAACTTAGGATCATCCTTGAAGATCCCGGAGGATATCAAGATCCCTATTATCCATATCCTGACCCCGGCTATTGAGGATCACGTGGCTATGGAGATAGGAGATGATTCTGCAATGATCCCTAGTGAGGATACTCAATCCCATTCAGGATCAGGATCATGGATCTCACCAATTATGAGATACTTACAACATGGAGAGATTCCTACAGGGGAAAACCCTAGGGCTTTCAAATCTAAGGTATCTCAATTCACAATTTTAAATAATATGTTGTATAGACGATCTCTTGCAGGACCATACTTGAGATGCATTGAGGATCCTGAAATCCAAGAAGTTTTAAAAGACTTCCATGAAGGAGACTGTGGAAACCACACTGGGGGCAGGGCATTATTCTCAAGGATCCTGAGGACAGGATACTATTGGCCAACCATGAAGAGAGATGCTGTGGAGTATGCTAAGAGATGTGATCCTTGTCAGAGGCACAGCAATATCCTTCATCAACCAGCTGAATTATTACATCCTATATCCTCCTCTTGGCCATTCATGAGATGGGGTATGGATATAGTTGGTAAGCTCCCTAAGGCACCTGGTGGAAAAGTATTCATGCTTGCTATGACTAATTACTTTTCCAAGTGGATAGAGGCTGAAGCTTTTGCCCAAGTCAGAGAAAAGGAAGTTATATCCTTCATTAAAAGAAATATTATAACTAGATTTGGAATTCCTTCTGAGATTATATGTGATAATGGTTCCCAATTTATTGGGGGCAGAACCACTAACTTTTGTGACAGCTGGGGGATTAAGATGATAACATCAACACCAGTCCACCCACAAGCTAATGGTCAGGCAGAATCATCCAACAAGATCATCATCAACAATTTGAAGAAGAAGCTTGGATCCAAGAAAGGGAAATGGGCAGAAGAACTACCTTATGTGCTTTGGGCTGACAGGACAACCCCTAAGAATGCTACTGGTCAAACACCATTCTCTCTGGTGTTTGGGGCAGAATCGGTGATCCCAACAGAAATGGTGGTTCCAACTGCTAGAACAAGTACTCGTGATCCTGAGGAAAATAATGAAAACTTGGCTCAAGACCTGGATACTATTGAAGAAATCAGGGATATGGCTAGGATAAGGATGGCCAGTTATCAGCAAAGAATGGCTGGTGCTTACAACAAAAATGTCAGGATCAGGAGGTTTCAAGTTGGAGACATGGTATTAAGGAAAGCATTTCAGAATACCACCAATCCTGCTGATGGAAAATTGGCTCCAAAATGGGAAGGCCCTTATTTGATTGAAGCTGAAGCAGGAAAGGGGGCATATAGATTGCTAACCATGGAAGGTGATTTGCTACCAAGAGCTTGGAATGCTGTCCACTTAAAGAAATATTTCATGTGAGCAGGATCCTCATGGCACAGATGATCCTCACGATAGGGATATCCTTAAAGGATCCTCAAAGTATCGGCGATCCTAACTTAGGTAATATCCTAAACTTAAACTATTTCATTTCTTTATTTTCTCATATAAGGATAAGGATCATGTATCCTTTATCCATCTCTCACGTGAGTTTAAGTTTTCCAAGTTCAGGTATCCTTAGCATAACATTGGTTATCTGCAGAAGCAATCCGTTCCTTGGGTTTAACCCCAGTTATTTGGGCTTGACCCCAGTTCCGCGTGTAGCGCACGATGATCCTGGTATAGTTCAAGGCATTGGGACCAGTACTCGTTTTAGGGGCTGATAATTCCATTGTTCTGGCTATGCTTAGGATCCTACGTATAATGGTAGACGTACCATACATCCGTCCCTAAGGTTTCTAACGTTTTCACGTTAGCTAAGGTTTCTAGCATTTTCACGTTAGCTAAGGTTTTGGCATTTTCATGTCACTAAGTTTGGATAGTCGCCAGTTAGGGCCATACTCCAGTTTACATACGATCCTTGGGCTTGTCCCCAGTTATCCTTGGGCTTGTCCCCAGTTGCTAACTCTTATCTTATATTGGCTTAGTCCCAAGTTATGCTCTATTTCAGGTTCTTGAAGATAGGCAACTAGGGATCCTTGATCCTTACTTTATTCTAAGGTTTATCTTATAGTTATCCTTATTATGGTTAGGAACCTAACTTGGATCCTCAGGTATGATCCTTAACTATTTTGAATTCTATTCATTATTTAACCCTTAAAGTTTGACAACTAAACTTGTGATCCTTAAAACATATTGCTTTCTGAGACTCTTTAACTAAAGGATATCTGATCATGGATCATATCCTAAGTATTTTCAATTTGACTTATTCAAAATTATTTGTTCAATGAATATGCATCAAAACAAAGGAAAATCAAAGAAACACAAGGATAACAACACAAGATAAGCGACAAAAGGTTAAGTTTTTATTAACAAAGTAGTAACCCTTAAGAGGTTGTCAAAATTACCTACCCCGAGCATCTACCAGCAAAACGTGGTCCGTCCGCTGGGGTAGGTAAAGGGTGTCCATGATAACAAGTTCGAAAGTAGTGCAGGAATATAAAGGCGGCAGGATCACAATGGCTTCATCCCCCAAACAGAGGATCCCTCCACCGATTGCAATCCTGCCTATTGTCCACAGGATCATACATGATCCTTAATCCTAAAACCTATTGTTCAAGTACAACCCATCATTGTTCAGCAAAAAACACCATAACCAAAACAAACTATTAAACCTAAAAAATGGGCTCCGGCTACGTCTAGAAATGTCCTTCATCGCCCATCCATGCAGCCTATGCCTTCGCTGCATCCTCTTCCCCTCCAGCTGCGGTATCCTTTATCAGATCCTTCCCACTGCCACTTGCCTCAATCGTCAAGACCTCAGTAGCCTCCTCCTCATCATCCTCAAGATCGGCCAACCTTGCCTTCCAGCCCTCAACATCCCAGCCGCTTTTGTCAAAACTAGGATCTTGAGCTTCCTGGGCCATCTTCAATTTTGTCTGATACATAGTGATGGCGGCAGAGACCTTAGCATTTTCTATGAGGTCATGCTTTTCATAGTCAAGGTCGATCAGAAGTTTGGCCGTCTTAGTCTTCTCATCTTGGAGTTCCTTCCGAAGATCAGCAAGTGCAAGGTCCTTGAGCACGGCAACCTGTTGGAGATCAGCAATTTTCTTGTCCTGCTCCTCAACATTCCCCACGTAATCCTCAATCTCAGCAAATTTCTGCAAAGAAAAGGATAAAGCAGTTCAAGATCAAGTGATCCTCATACGAGTAGGATACCTAGGCAGAATTAAGGATCCTTACATCATTGAAGTATTCAAGGAACTGGTGGCGGATCAGTGGTAGGCCTTGAAGATCCTCGGCATCAGAAGTTTTCCTTTTCTTGACACCCTTTCCTTTAGTGGGTGCCTTTGGGATGGAGATGCTAGGACTGGTAGTGGACCTCTTCTTCCTGGATCGTACGACATCAAGGTCAGCCGTGTTGAACTGGGATACAGGCTTGGTAGATTTTCCAGCACCTACACAATCAAAACAAGATAAGTATCTTTTCTTAATTCATATTTCACTATTTATTTAAATTTTAGACAAGGATACTTACTTGACATTGTGACAGAGCCTGAGGATACCTCCTGTGAATCTTGGGTTGTTGTCTTGAAAGTTCTTGTCTCAGGATCAAGTTTCTTGAAAGCAAGGAGCCTTTCCTTAGCAGCAGGGGACAGTTTGAGGTGTGAGACGGTGATAGCTGCATAACAAGAAAGCAAAAATATAAGTTATCCTTACATCAAAAGAAAGTTCCTGGTGATCCTTATCAGGATCCTCCACCCTACCATGGGTAGCCCATTTTTTAGGTAGATTCTTTCCATCCTCGATGGAATCTCTCTTGATAAAAAAGAAACGCCGCTTCCAATTAGCATCATTCTTGGTGGCTTTGAAGATAGGGTGTTCCTCGCCGGGTTTACATTTAAACAAATAGCGATGAGAACCAAAGGTGCTAAGATTATACAGCTCTCCCAGCTCCGCCATTCCTAGATCTATTCCCTCCTGATCGATGATCCTCTCAAGGGTGTATAAGACCCTCCAAATCATCGGCATGGCTTGAACATAAGAGATGCCGGTTAGTGAAAAGAAAGATTGGGTGAAGGCTGGAAAAGGATATGAATAGCCTATGTTGAACGGAGTGACGGGGAAAGCAACCCACGTGTCGGAGATATGATCACTCAGGGCATTGGGGTCATAAGGCCTAAACTCAGTGTTCGCCGGGAAACAGTGGCGGATCCTATCTATCTGAGCATCATTGAAACAGCAGCGTTCTTTAATGGAGTCTTCAATGATCCCCTGGCTTTTCGGAGGACTATTCTTTGGGTGATCCTTGGCTGGGGAATTTCGGAGCAACAACTTTGATGGAAAGAAAGAAAAACAGAGTAAGAGAAGGAAGAAGAAAGAGAAGAAAGAAATACCTGGTTGATCGTCGACTGAGAATTTAAAGGGAGTTTCTTTCAAATTTGAATGCATAATGATCCTATCTATATCTCTATTTATAATTATGATTCTGCAGGGTAGTCACTTCTGTGATGTCATGATCGCAACGGCTAGTTCTATTTTAACGGCTATATATCCGTTAGTTAGTTACGGATAAGATCAAGAAAATATAACTCACATATTTACAATTTAACTCCTTATATTTTGGGGGCAATTGTTAGGGGTGGATTTCTATATGACCCGTGATCCTCAATTATTATCCTCTTTAGTGATCCTTACTTCTGTGACAGATAGTGATCCTCAGAAGAGCTTCAGGATCAGGATCATGGATCACCTTAAGGATCCTCATACTAACAATTGTTCACTTGTGTTTCGTATTGTTTTGCAGGAGTAACAAGTCGGACTTAGTCTTGGCGACATTCCTGGAGAATATTCCCAAACTATCCCGCACGTGCTTGACCAAAAATAGACGTTGTGGAGAACGTGGAGGCATGGCACGAAAATCGGATAGTTAGTTAGAGTAGATTATTTCTATTTTAAAAGGGGTAACGAGCTAGTAGAAAACACTTAGTCATTTTTGCAGTTACACACACTCTTATACTCGCACACTTGAAGCTCTCGACGAACATACGTTCATTTTCATTCACTTATACACATTTCACGATAGTGATCCTTGTACCTAGCTCGTTACTATCCGAAGTTGTAAACATTTAATCATTTATTGGAGCTTGGTGATCGGTAGTTTCCATCACCCGGGGTTTTTTGTGCCGGAGATCAACTCTTGATCAAGGGCTTTTTCCCCGTATAAATCCTTGTGTTGTTTGTGCAATTTACATTGAAGTGATCCTCATCGCTGTTACACATTTTAAGCATCATTCCCCGAAACAAAGAGTTTGGTTGCAATATCCTCAACAGATTTTTTGACCAAAACACTGGATATGCTCCTTCATCTGCAAAATCAGAGTAAACAAGTCACTAGTAGTAGGAGTATAAGAAGCAGAAAAGTTGGAGGTTTTGAGAAAATGGGAGTTGGTTTCTTCTCGGCATTTTTCTGAGGTCCAGAAGGTGGTGGAGGCAAAGGTGGAATGCCCTGGGATGAATTGACTGCAGACATCGCACTGGAGGTATTCTTTGATG
Source organism: Helianthus tuberosus (assembly GCA_030545235.1). Lineage (NCBI taxonomy): Eukaryota > Viridiplantae > Streptophyta > Magnoliopsida > Asterales > Asteraceae > Helianthus > Helianthus tuberosus. The sequence continues at coordinate 60,159,679 of CM060358.1, forward strand.
ATGAAGCCATCTGCTCGTATGCAATGAACCGGAATGATCATAAAGATGAGAATTTCTTAGAAATGAAGCACCAATTGCCCCACGGTGGGCGCCAAACTGTTTTGGTCAAAAAATCAGACGAGGATAATGTAACCAAACTCTCTGTTAAGGGGTATGATGCTTAAATTGATTTATAGCAATAAGGATCACTATGAAATATAAATAACGAGTGACACAAGGTTTATACGGGGAAAAAGCCCTTGATCAAGAGTAGATCTCCGGCATAAAAAACCCCGGGTGATGGAAACTACCGATCACCAACTCAAATTAAACAAGTAATGTGTTACAACTTCGGATGATAGCGAGCTAAATACAAAGATCACTATAGTGTAATGTGTAAAAAGTGTATGAAATTGCTAAGTGAATGAACGAGAGCTGGTGTGAGCGGTTGTATGAGTGTGTGTAGCCAAAAATAGCAAAAAGTGTTGTCTAATTAGCTCGCTACCCCATTTAAATCTAATAAAAATCTGAATAACAAACTATCCGCAAATGGTGCAAGTCCTCCACGACTCCACAATGTCCATTTCTGACCAAGCACGTGCGGAATAGACTTAGAATATTCTCCAGAAATATCGCCAAGACCAAGTCCCAATTGATATTCCTACAAAACAGTACCGAATTCAAAGTGAACAATCATTAGTATAAGGATCCTTAGGATGATCCATGATCCTGATCCTGAAGCACTTCTGAGGATCACTAACTGACACAGAAGTAAGGATCACCAAACAGGATAATATTTGAGGATCACGGGTCATTTAGAAATCCACCCCTAACAGATATGATCAAGGATCACATATCCTATAGTTGACAAGTTCTGAAAAGTAATATAGTTTAAGGATCATAAGTTCAGTTGTCAAAGGATAAGGGTTACTCAAATGAATAATGAATAAAATCAAAATAGTTGAGGATCATACCTGAGAATCCAAGTTAGGATCCTAACCTTTAACACTTATAATCAGGATAACCCAAAAGACAAACCTTAGTGAAGGGTAAGGATCAAGGATCCTTGGTCATTTAGCTTCAAAAACCTGAAATAGGATATAACTTGGGACTAAGCCAATATAAGATAAAAGTTAGTAACTGGGGACAAGCCCAACAATTCTGGGGACAAGCCCAATATACTGGGGACAAGCCCAAAAGATAACTGGGGACAAGCCCAAAGGATAACTGGGGACAAGCCCAAAGGATAACTGGGGACAAACCCAAAGGATAACTGGGGACAAGCCCAAAGGATAACTGGGGACAAGCCCAAAGGATCGTGTGTAAACTGGAGTATGGCCCTCACTGGCGACTATCCAAACTTAGTGACATGAAAATGCCAAAACCTTAGCTAACGTGAAAACGTTAGAAACCTTATGAACGGATGTATGGTACGTCTACCATTATACGTAGGATCCTGAATATAGCCAGTACAATGAAATTGCCAGCCCCTAAAGCGAGTACTGGTCCCATTGCCATAAACTATACCAGGATCATCGTGCGCTACTGGCGAAACTGGGGACAGGCCCAAACTGGGGACTAGCCCAAATAACTGGGGTCAAGCCCAAATAACTAGGGTCAAGCCCAACTAACTGGGGTCAAGCCCAAATATATGGGGTCAAGCCCAAAAGATAACTGGATACTTCTGTGGATACTCAATCCTTAGTTAAGGATACCTGAACCTTCAAAACTCAGAATCAAGTGAAAGGAGGATAAAGGATACAGGATCCTTGTCCTTATATAAGATAATTAAAAAATGAAATAGTTTGAGATTAGAGCCTTACCACAATGAGGATCCTTTGCCCTGTAAGGATCCTTCAAGGATACTTGTCAAGTAAGGATCATGGATCCTGATCACATGAAATATTTCTTCAAATGGACAGCATTCCAAGCTCTTGGTAGCAAATCACCTTCCATTGTTAGCAATCGATATGCCCCCTTTCCTGCTTCAGCTTCAATCAAATAGGGGCCTTCCCACTTTGGTGCTAGCTTTCCATCAGCAGGATTGGTGGTATTTTGAAATGCTTTTCTTAATACCATATCACCAACTTGGAATTTCCTGATCCTGACATTTTTGTTGTAAGCTCCAGCCATCCTTTGTTGATAACTGGCCATCCTTATCCTTGCCAAATCCCTGATTTCTTCTATAGTATCCAAGTCTTGAACCAAGTTTTCAGCATTTTCTTCAGAATCACGAATGCTTGTTCTTGCAGTTGGAACCACCATCTCTGTAGGGATCACTGATTCTGCTCCAAATACCAAAGAGAATGGAGTTTGGCCAGTAGCATTCTTGGGAGTTGTCCTATCAGCCCAAAGCACATAAGGTAGTTCTTCTGCCCATTTTCCTTTCTTGGATCCAAGCTTCTTTTTCAAGTTGTTGATGATGATCTTGTTGGATGATTCTTCCTGGCCATTAGCTTGTGGGTGGACTGGTGTTGATGTTATCAGCTTAATCCCCCAGCTGTCACAAAAGTTAGTGGTTCTATTCCCAATGAATTGGGATCCATTATCACAAACAATTTCAGAAGGGATACCAAATCTAGTAATAATGTTTCTTTTAATAAAGGATATAACTTCCTTTTCTCTGACTTGAGCAAAGGCTTCAGCCTCTATCCACTTGGAGAAGTAATCAGTCATAGCCAGCATGAATACTTTTCCACCAGGTGCCTTAGGAAGCTTACCAACTATATCCATTCCCCATCTCATAAATGGCCAAGAAGAGGATATAGGATGCAAAAGCTCTGCTGGTTGGTGAAGGATATTACTATGTCTCCGACAAGGATCACACTTCTTGGCATACTCCACAGCATCCTTCTTCATAGTAGGCCAATAGTATCCTGTCCTCAGGATCCTTGAGAATAATGCCCTGACCCCAGTATGGTTTCCACAATCTCCTTCATGGAAATCCTTCAGGACTTCTTGGATTTCAGGATCCTCAATGCATCTTAGATATGGTCCTGCAAGAGATCGTTTATACAACATATTATTTAATATTGTAAATTGAGATACCTTAATTTTGAAAGCCCTAGGGTTTTCTCCTGTAGGAATCTCTCCATGTTGTATGTATCTCATGATTGGGAGGATCCATGATCCTGAATGAGACTGAGTATCGTCACTAGGGATGATTGCAGAATCTTCTCCTATCTCCATAGCTACATGATCCTCAATAGCAGGGGCAAGGATGTGCATAATAGGGATCCTTATATCTTCCGGGATCTTCAAGGATGATCCTAGATTGGCTAATGCATCAGCCTCTGCATTCTCTTCCCTTGGTACCTATGTCAAACTAAAGGAAACAAAAGAGAGTGCCAATTCTTTGACTATCTCTAAATATTTTATTCATTTTTCACCTTTAACAGCATAGGATCCATTAAAGTGATTAGTGATTAATAATGAATCTACATGTACCTCAAGATACCTGATCCTCATATGCTTAGCAATTTGCAAACCAGCTATCATGGCTTCATACTCAGCCTCATTGTTGGTAGTTTGAAATTCACAAGCTATGGAGTGGGGTATTATGTCCCCCTGTGGCGATTTTAGTAGTATTCCAAGCCCTGTTCCTTTTACATTAGAGGCTCCATCAGTGAAGAGAATCCAAGGATCCTTAGTCTCTTCAAGTTGTTGGACTTCTAACTCAGCTTCCTTTTGCAAGTCACTACTGAAATCTGCCAAAAAGTCAGCTAAAGCTTGGGATTTGATGGCAGTTCTAGGCTCATATCTTATATCGTATGCACTAAGCTTCACTGCCCACTTAGCCATCCTTCCTGACATTTCAGGTTTCCTGAGGACATTCTTAATTGGAAAATTAGTCTTAACAATAATGGCATGAGTCTCAAAATAATGTCTCAATTTAGTAGATGCCATAATTAATGCAAGGATAAGTTTTTCTAAGTGTGAATACCTGGATTCAGCATCAAGTAAACTCTTACTTACATAATAAACAGGATGTTGTGTACCTTGGTGATCCTTAACAAGGACCGCACTTACTGCTTTTGAGGATACCGCCAAGTATAAGGATAATATATCCCCTTTTTCTGGTTTCATCAAGGCTGGGGCTGAGGATAGGTAATCCTTAAGAGCTTTAAGGGCACTTTCATGCTTCTCAGTCCATTCAAATTTCTTGTTCTTCCTCAGGATGTCATAGAATTCCTTGCACTTTTCTGAGGATTTGGATATGAATCTATTCAAGGCTGCAATCCTGCCCGTTAATCTTTGCACATCCTTAGCATTGGCAGGAGATTTGATATTCACAATAGCCTTGATTTGCTCTGGACTTGCTTCAATGCCCCTCTTTGTCACCATGTATCCTAAGAATTTACCTGCCTTAACACCAAAATGACACTTAGAAGGATTTAGTTTCATATTAAATTTATCAAGGATATTGAATGCTTCCTCCAAGTCTTTAAGGTGATCCTCAGCTTTCTTGGACTTAACCACCATGTCATCAATATAGACTTCCATAGTGTGTCCAATTTGTTCCTTGAACATCATGTTGACTAGCCTTTGATAAGTAGCACCTGCATTCCTTAGTCCAAACGGCATAGCAATATAACAGTATATACCAGTTGGGGTCATAAAGGTTGTATCCTCTTGATCAGATGGTTCCATCTGAATTTGTTGAAATCCAGAGGAGGCATCCATAAAAGTCAACAACTCATGACCCGCGGTAGCATCCACCATGGAGTCAATGTGGGGTAATGGGAAAGGATCCTTGGGACATGCCTTGTTTAAATCAGTAAAATCGACACATACCCTCCACTTTCCATTTTTCTTTTGAACAACAACCACATTGGCTAACCATCTTGGATACTTAACCTCTCTTATCATACCTGCTCGAAGTAGTTTATCTACTTCTTCTTGGATAATAGCATTTCTTTCAGGTGCAAACTTCCTCCTCTTTTGATGAATTGGCTTGAATGACCTGTCAATGCCAAGTTTATGAGTAATTATATCCTTAGATATACCTGTCATGTCTTCATGTTTCCAGGCAAAGGTTGATTTCCTCCTTTTAAGGAAGGATACTAGCTCATGTTCAATATCGCTAAGGATCCCTGATCCTATGAAGATCTTGGATTCAGGATCATCAGGATCCATGAGGATTTCTTTCAAATCCTGTTCTCTTGCCTCCAAGATATCTCTTGAAGTAATAGAGTAAGGGGGAAGACTTAGCAGCTGTTAGGGGAGGATTTTCTAACAATTAGTGATCCTTATTCGTTATCCTCACTAGTGATCCTTACTTCTGTGACAGGTGGTGATCCTCAGAAGGGCTTTAGGATCAGGATCATGGATCACTTCAAGGATCCTCATACTGACGATTGTTTACTTATGTTTCATAACATCCCGCAGGTATAACAAGCTTGACCAGGTCTTAGCGGCATTCTTGGAGAATATTCCCGAAGTATTCTGCACGTGCTAGATCAAAACTAGACGTTATGGAGAACGTGGAGGCTTGGCTTGAAAGTCGGAGAGTTTGTTAACTAGATATTTTTCTTATTTAAAAGGGGCAACGAGCTAGTTAGTGACACTTAATCATTTTTGGCAGTTTCACACACTCGCAAACACTCTCATACAAGCTCTCGTTCAAACACTTAGCAATTACTTACACATTTTACACATTTCACTGTAGTGATCCTTGTACCTAGCTCGTTGCTATCCGAAGTTGTAAACGTTAATTCATTTATTTGAGCTTGGTGATCGGTAGTTTCCATCACCCGGGGTTTTTTGTGCCGGAGATCAACTCTTGATCAAGGGCTTTTTCCCCGTATAAATCCTTGTGTTGTTTGTGCATTCCACATTGAAGTGATCCTCATTGTTGTTAAACCTTTTGAGCATCATACCCCGTAATCTAGAGTTTGGTTGCAATATTCTCAACAGATTTTCTGACCAAAACAGTTTGGCGCCCACCGTGGGGCAATTGGTGCTTCGTCCTTAAGAAAATACGCATTTCTGTGCTTAATTCGGCTCACTACAACCAAGCAGATGGCTTCCTCATCAAAGAATGCTTCAAACCTGATGCCCTCATTCACTTCCTCACAAGGCGTCCCTCCTTTGCCTCCACCACCTTCTGGATCCCAGAAGAATACAGAAAATGCTGCGAAGAAACCGACTCCCATTTTCTCAAAACCACCTGCTTCTTCTGTTTCAACTAATCCTACTACTAATGATCTCTATACCTTGATTTTGCAGATGAGGAATCATGCACAAGAGCAGGATAAGACCAACGAAAGGATCCTCCGGGAGATTGATGAAATTAAGAAACAGAAGAAAACGGCAGAGGATCATTCTCCACTGATGCCCAGATCTTTGAATTTTGACACTCCGGTGGTTACTTCTCAGCCGTCAGTGGTTCCAAACATTCAATATGCGGGTGGACCAAAAGGAGTGCACTATGGAACAACAGCTATGACCCAGTCACTAGGTTCATATTTCCAGCCAGCAGGATCCTATCCCCAGCATATGGGATCCCTCACGAGTACAGGAGGATATTCAGGAATGCACCAGGTTCAAGGATCCTCCTTCGTTCCAGGATCATCCCAGGTTCAAGGATCCTCCTTCGTTCCAGGATCATCCCAGGTTCAAGGATCCTCCTTCGTTCCAGGATCATCCCAGGTTCAAGGATCCTCCTTCGTTCCAGGATCATCCCAGGTTCAAGGATCCTCCTTCGTTCCAGGATCATCCCAGGTTCAAGGATCCTCCTTCGTTCCAGGATCATCCCAGGTTCAAGGATCCTCCTTCATTCCAGGATCATCCCAGGTTCAAGGATCCTCCTTCGTTCCAGGATCATCCCAGGTTCAAGGATCCTCCTTTGTTCCAGGATCGTCCCAGTTTCAGGGATCCTTCCAGATGCCAGGATCCTTGAGGAGTTTGCAAACAGGGAGTTCAGATGTCCATCAAGGAGATTTTATCCCAATGCAGACCAATGCCTCTGCTGGCCCCTCGATCATTCCAGAATCTCAACAATATGGATTAACCTCCATATTTCCTAACTTGAATCCAATGGGAGGTAACACTTTTAATAATTCTCATACTATTAACCATGGTTTTATGCAGGATCCAGGTATCAATCATGCCATGGCCAGAGAATTGCAAAAGCTAAAGGATATGATCTCGAGTGTTCCGGGAGTAGTCAAACCTATTCCAGAGATTGCAGATGGGAGCCACAGGATATCTCGCTTTGCACCACCAATCTGTGATGCTGAGATACCCAAGAGGTTCCATGTGCCTACAATGAAACTGTATGACGGTTCGACGGATCCTGAAGAACACATAGCACAATACAGGGAGAGGATGGAGATCAATCCAATCCCAGAAAAGTTAAAGGAAGCATGCCTATGCAAAGGATTCGGATCCACTCTCACTGGATCAGCTCTCAAGTGGCTGCTAAGTCTTCCTCCCTATTCTATTACCTCATTTGCAAACCTAGTTAACTTGTTTAATGCTCAGTTTTCTTGTAGTAGAAAATTTGAACGATTAACTAGTGATTTATATAGGATAACCCAGGGTCATAATGAATCATTAAGGGATTACATTACCAAATTTAGTAAAGAATCCTTAGACATTCCCAACTTAGATATAGCCACAGCTGTTGAAGCCTTCAAAATGGGATTACTTAGGGATTCCTTATTTTATGATGATCTTGTTATGACACCGTGCAGGAACCTAGATGAGGTAAGAACCCGGGCCCTCAGGTTCATCCGGCTAGAGGATGACAAGAGGATTCAGGAGAGGATAACAGGATCCTCAAAGCAGGATAAGCAAGGATCCTCATTCAGAAACAACAAGTTCAGATCCTACAACAAATCTGATAATCAGAACGTGCATTCTATTGATCAAGAAGAGGATGATGAGGACTATCCTCCAATCTCTGAATATTGCTTTAGTGTTGATAACAATGAACTAATCCTTGCCTTGCAGAACCTAGGTAATAAAGCTAGATGGCCAAGAAAGAATGAAAGGTCAGCTGCAACAAAGGATAAATCAAAATGGTGTGCATATCATGAAGATTTTGGGCACCTCACAGAAGAATGCATTGCATTAAGAAAGGAGATTGGGTACTTGTTGAGCAAAGGGCATCTAAAAGAGTTGTTGGGTAGGAAAAAGTCAAGGACTCAGGATCCTGAGAGGATCCCTGAGAAGGCTCCAGCCCCTCCAGCAGACGCTCAAGTGATAAACTTTATCTCTGGGGGATCCGACATTTGCGGCACATCCTTCTCAGCAGCTAAGAGGCATGCGAAGGAAACCAAAATGGATAACGGAGAAAGGCCAGTTCGAACATCGAGTGTCTCCGAAGGAAAAGTCATAACCTTTGATGAAGAGGATCGTACTGATATCCAGGATCCTCATCACGATGGTTTAGTTATTACTCTTTTTATATCTAACTGTTTTGTCCGCAGGATCCTAATAGACGGAGGAAGTTCAGTGAACATTATCCAGCTTGACGTCCTAAAGAAGATGGGTATTCCCGAATCAGAGATCATACCAAGATCCTCCGTGCTCGTGGGATTTAGTGGCGAAACCAAAAACACCCTGGGGGACATTAAACTCCCAATATATATCGAAGGCTTACACTCTTATAAAAAATTTTGTGTTATTGACTGTTTATCTTGTTGTAATGTTATCCTTGGCAGGCCCTGGATACACGATATGAAAGCAGTCCCGTCCACTTACCATCAATGTGTGAAGCTCCCAAGTCCTTGGGGAATAGTAAAGATCGATAGTGATCAGCAGGAAGCTAAGAATTGCTACACTTCATCGATGAAACCAGCTTCGAAGTCAAGGGAGCAATAGCAATCAAGGTATCCTCCAAGAAATGTCTTGGAGGCCAGAGAGCAGAATGTGGTAGAAATCCTCATGGATACTGATGATCCTGAATCCAAAATCTATATCGGGTCAGGGATCCTTGGCGAAATGAAAGAAGACCTCATATCCTTCCTCAAAAGGAGAAAGACTACCTTTGCATGGAAACATGAAGACATGACTGGTATATCCAAAGATGTTATTACCCATAAGCTCGGCATCGACAGATCTTTCAAACCAATCCATCAAAGAAGAAGGAAGTTTGCTCCAGAAAGGAATGCCATTATCCAGGAAGAGGTAGAAAAATTGCTCCGGGCAGGTATGATTAGAGAGGTCAAGTATCCAAGATGGTTGGCCAATGTGGTAGTTGTTCAAAAGAAAAATGGAAAGTGGAGGGTATGTGTCGATTTTACCGATTTAAATAAGGCATGTCCCAAGGATCCTTTCCCTTTACCCCACATTGACTCCATGGTGGATGCAACTGCGGGTCATGAACTGTTAACTTTTATGGATGCCTCTTCTGGATTTCAACAAATCCAAATGGAACCATCCGACCAAGAGGATACAGCCTTCATGACTCCAACTGGTATATATTGCTATATTGCTATGCCGTTTGGATTGAGAAATGCAGGTGCAACATACCAAAGGCTGGTGAATATGATGTTCAAGGATCAGATCGGACAAACTATGGAGGTCTACATAGATGATATGGTGGTAAAATCCTTGAAAGCTGAGGATCACCTACGAGACCTGGAGGAAGCATTTGATATCCTTGACAAATATAATATGAAGCTTAATCCTTCAAAATGTCATTTTGGTGTTAAAGCAGGTAAATTCTTAGGATACATGGTGACTAAGAGAGGCATTGAAGCTAGCCCGGAACAAATCAAAGCAATAGTGAACATCAAATCTCCGGCCAATGCTAAGGATGTTCAAAGGTTAACAGGAAGGATAGCAGCCTTGAACAGATTCATATCCAAGTCCTCCGAAAAATGTAAAGAATTCTATGACATCCTAAGGAAGAACAAGAAATTTGAGTGGACGGAGAAGCATGAAAATGCTCTAAAAGCCCTCAAAGATTACCTATCTTCGGCCCCGGCTTTAATGAAACCAGAAAAAGGTGAAGTGTTATCCTTGTATCTCGCGGTATCCTCAAAAGCAGTAAGTGCGGTCCTTGTTAAGGATCATCAAGGTACACAACATCCCGTCTATTATGTAAGTAAAAGTTTACTTGATGCCGAATCCAGGTACTCACACCTTGAAAAGCTTATCCTTGCATTAATAATGGCATCTACTAAGTTAAGACATTATTTTGAAACTCATGTTATCATTGTTAAAACTAATTTTCCAATTAAGAATGTCCTCAGGAAACCAGAGATGTCAGGAAGGATGGCTAAGTGGGCAGTGAAATTGAGTGCATATGATATAAGATATGAGCCTAGGACAGCTATCAAATCCCAAGCATTAGCTGACTTTGTGGCTGATTTCAGTAGTGATTTACAAGAAGAAGCTGAGTTAGAAGTCCAGCAGCTAGAGGAGACCAAGGATCCTTGGATACTTCACACTGATGGATCCTCAAATGTCAAAGGCACAGGGCTTGGAATACTACTAAAATCGCCACAGGGGGACATAATACCCCATTCTATAGCTTGTGAGTTCCAAACCACTAATAATGAGGCTGAATATGAAGCCTTAATTGCTGGTTTGCAAATTGCAAAGCAAATGGGGATCAGGTATCTTGAGGTACACGTAGATTCTTTGTTAATTACAAATCACTTTAATGGATCATATGCTGTTAAAGGTGAAAAACTAACCAAATATTTGGAGATAGTCAAAAGTTTGGCACTCTCTTTTGTTTCCTTTAGTTTGTCACAGGTACCAAGGGGAGAAAATACAGAAGCTGATGCATTGGCTAACTTAGGATCATCTTTGAAGATCCCAGAGGATATAAGGATTCCTATTATCCATATCCTGACCCCGGCTATCGAGAATCACCAGACTATGGAGATAGGAGACGATTCTGCAATTATCCCTAGTGAGGATATTCAATCCTATTCAGGATCCAGATCATGGATCTCACCAATTATGAGATACTTACAACATGGAGAGATTCCTACAGGAGAAAACCCTAGGGCTTTCAAATCTAATGTATCTCAATTCACAATTATGAATAATATGTTGTATAGACGATCTCTTGCAGGACCATACTTGAGATGCATTGAGGATCCTGAAGTTCAGGAAGTTTTAAAAGACTTCCATGAAGGAGATTGTGGAAACCATACTGGGGGCAGGGCTCTATTTTCAAGGATCCTGAGGACAGGATATTATTGGCCAACCATGAAGAAAGATGCTGTGGAGTATGCCAGAAGATGCGATCCTTGCCAGAGACACAGCAATATCCTTCATCAGCCAGCCGAATTATTGCATCCTATATCCTCCTCTTGGCCATTTATGAGATGGGGTATGGATATAGTTGGCAAGCTCCCTAAGGCACCTGGTGGAAAAGTATTCATGCTAGCTATGACTGATTACTTCTCCAAGTGGATAGAGGCTGAAGCTTTTGCCCAAGTTAGAGAAAAGGAAGTTATATCCTTCATTAAACGAAATATTATAACTAGATTTGGAATTCCCTCTGAGATTATATGTGATAATGGTTCCCAATTTATTGGGGGCAGAACCACTAACTTTTGTGACAGCTGGGGGATTAGGATGATAACATCAACACCAGTCCACCCACAAGCTAATGGTCAAGCAGAATCATCCAACAAGATCATCATCAACAACTTGAAGAAGAAGCTTGGATCCAAGAAAGGAAAATGGGCAGAAGAGCTACCCTATGTGCTCTGGGCTGACAGGACAACCCCTAAGAATGCTACTGGTCAAACACCATTCTCTTTGGTGTTTGGGGCAGAATCAGTGATCCCAACAGAAATGGTGGTTCCTACTGCTAGAACAAATACCCGTGATCCTGAGGAAAATGATGAAAACTTGGCTCAAGACCTGGATACTATTGAAGAAATCAGGGATATGGCTAGGATCAGGATGGCCAGTTATCAACAGAGAATGGCTAGTGCTTACAATAAAAATGTCAGGATCAGGAGGTTTCAAGTTGGAGATATGGTGTTAAGGAAAGCATTTCAAAACACCACCAATCCTGCTGATGGAAAATTGGCTCCAAAATGGGAAGGCCCTTATTTGATTGAAGCTGAAGCAGGAAAGGGGGCATATAGATTGCTAACCATGGAAGGTGATTTGCTACCAAGAGCTTGGAATGCTGTTCACTTGAAGAAATATTTCATGTGACAAGGATCCTCGAAGTAGAGGTGATCCTAGTGGAAGGGATATCCTTAAAGGATCCTCAAAGTATCGGTGATCCTTATTCAGGTAATATCCTAATCTTGAACTATTTCATTTCTTAATTTTCTCATCTAAGGATAAGGATCATGTATCCTTTATCCATCTCTCACGTGAGTTCAAGTTTTGAAAGTTCAGGTATCTTTAGCACAACGTTGGTTATCCACAGAAGCAATCCGTCCTTTGGGTTTAACCCCAGTTATTTGGGCTTGTCCCCAGATTCCGCCTGCAGCGCACGATGATCCTGGTATAGTTCAAGGCTTTGGGACCAGTACTCATTATAGGGGCTGATAATTCCATTGTTCTGGCTATGCTTAGGATCCTACGTATAATGGTAGACGTACCATACATCCGTTCATAAGGTTTCTAACGTTTTCACGTTAGCTAAGGTTTTGGCATCTTCATGTCACTAAGTTTGGATAGTCGCCAGTTAGGGCCATACTCCAGTTTACATACGATCCTTGGGCTTGTCCCCAGTTATCCTTGGGCTTGTCCCCAGTTATCCTTGGGCTTGTCCCCAGTTATCCTTGGGCTTGTCCCCAGTTGCTAACTCTTCTCTTATATTGGCTTAGTCCCAAGTAATGCTCTATTTCAGGTCTTTGAGGATAGACAGCTAGGGATCCGTGATCCTTATTTCACTCTAAGGTTTATCTTATAGTTATCCTTATTATGGTTAGGATCCTAACTTGGATCTTCAGGTATGATCCTTAACTATTTTTGATTCTATTCAATCATTTATTTGAATAACCCTTGTACTTGACAACTGAAATTGTGATTCTTAAACTGTATCACTTTTTAGAACTTGTCGATTATGGGATATGTGATCCTTGATCATATCCTAAACTTTTTGGATACTTTTTTTTATTTTTTCAAAGCTTGATAAGTATAAACAAAATGAACATTATAACAGTTGAAAAGTAACATACTAAAAGGGATAACAACACATGATAAGCGACAAAAGGTTAAGTTTTTATTTATCAACAAAAGGCTAACCCTTTAAAGGTTGTCCAAATTACCTACCCGAGCATCTACCAGCAAAACGTGGCCCGTCCGCTGGGGTAGGTAAAGGGTGTCCATGATAATGAGTTCAAAAGTAGTGCAGGAAATAAAGACGGAAGGATAACAAGTGGCTTCATCCCCCAAACAGAGGATCCATCCACCACCTATTATCCTGCCTATTGTCCAAAGGATCATACATGATCCTTAATCCTAAAAACCTATTGTTCAAAGTACAACCCATGAAATTGTCTTAAACATCACAACCATAAAAACAACCACTAAACTAAAAATTGGGCTCCGGCCTTAGCACATACATCCATCATCGCCCAATTGTGCAGCTCACACCTTGGCTGCATCACCACCAGCATCGTCACCACCAGCCTGATCCTTCCCGCTGCCACTTGCCTCAATTGCCAGGACATCAGCTGCCTCCTCCTCATCATCCTCAAGATCTGCCAACCTTGCCTTCCAACCTTCAACGTCCCAGCTGCTTTTGTCAAAGCTAGGATCTTGAGCTTCCTGGGCCATCTTCAACTTAGTCTGATACATTGTGATGGCAGCAGAAAGCTTGGTATTTTCGATGAGGTCATGCTTTTCATAATCAAAGTTGACCAGCGCCTTGGCCATTTCCTGCTTGGTATCCTGGAGTTCCTTCCGAGCATCAGCAAGTGCAAGATCTTTGAGCACGGCAACTTGTTGGAGATCAGCTATTTTCCTGTCTTGATCCTCTACATGGCCCGCATAATCCTCGATCTCAGCAAATTTCTGCAGAAAGAAGATAAGGCAGTTTAAGGTCAAGTGATCCTCATACGAGTAGGATACAAAGGCAGAATTAAGGATCCTTACATCATTGAAGTATTCGAGAAACTGGTGGCGGATCAGTGCTAGCCCTTGAAGATCCTCAGCATCAGAAGTTTTCCTCTTCTTAACGGCCTTTCCTTTGGTGGGTGCCCTTGGAATGGAGATGCTAGGACTGGTAGTGGACTTCTTCCTCCTGGGTCGTACGAGATCAAGATCAGCTGCGTTGAATTGGGAAACAGGCTTGACAGGTTTTCCAGCGCCTACACATTCAAACCAAGATGAGTATCCTTATCCTATTTCAATTTATCTATTTATTTTAATATTTAAACTATACAAAAGACAGGATACTTACTCGACATGGTAATGGAACCTGAGGATACTTCTTGTGAGTCTTGGGTGTCTATCTTGAATGTCCTCGTTTCAGGATCAAGCTTCCAAAAAGCAGCGAGCCTGTCCTTGGTTTCAGGTGATGTGCGGATATGTGAAACGGCGATAGCTGCAAAACAAGAAAGCAAAAATATAAGTTATCCTTGCAATAAAAGAAAGTTCCTGGTGATCCTTATCAGGATCCTCCATCCTACCATGGGTAGCCTAATTTTTTGGAAGATCCTTTCCATCCTGGATAGAATCTCTTTTGACAAAGAAAAAGCGACGTTTCCAGTCTTTGTCATTCTTGGTGACTTTCAGAAGAGGATGATCAGCACCGGGTTTTCGCTTGAACAAATAGCGATGGGAACCAAAAGTAGTGATATCGTACAGCTCCGCCAATTCTGACATGCCCAAAGCAATGCCTTCTTGTTCGATGATCCTCTCCAGGGTATACAAGACCCTCCAAATCATCGGCATCGCTTGAATATAAGAGATGCCGGTAAGGGAAAAGAAAGATTGTGTGAACTCTAGGAAGGGATAGGTGTATCCTATAGTGAATGGAGTGGCTGGAAATGCAACCCATGTTTCTGAAACACAGTCGCTAAGGGTAGAAGGATCAAAGGGTCTGAAAAAGGCATTCGCCGGAAAACAGCAACGGATTTTGTCTATCTGTGCGTCGTTAAAACAACACTTTTCGTTCGATGAATCCTTGATGATTTTCTGACTTTGCAAAGGGCTATCCTTCTTGTGATCTTTACCCGGAGAACTTCGGAGCAACATCTTGAAGAAAAGATAAAAACAGAGCAAGAGAGGGAAGAGGATAGAGAGAGAGAATACCTGAGCGTCTTCGGAATGAGGATTATAAAGGGAGTTTCTCTGAAAATTTAAATGCATTTGATCCTATCTATATCTCTATTTATAATCATGATCTTGCAGGTTGTCACTTCCGTGACATCATCATCGCAACGGCTAGTCCTATACTAACGGCTATATATCCGTTAATTTGTTATGGATAAGATCAAGAAAACATAACTCGCTAATTTTACAATTTCACTCCTTATATTTTGGGGGCAATTGTTAGGGGAGGATTTTCTAACAATTAGTGATCCTTATTCGTTATCCTCACTAGTGATCCTTACTTCTGTGACGGGTGGTGATCCTCAGAAGGGCTTTAGGATCAGGATCATGGATCACTTCAAGGATCCTCATACTGACGATTGTTTACTTATGTTTCATAACATCCCGCAGGTATAACAAGCTTGACCAGGTCTTAGCGGCATTCTTGGAGAATATTCCCGAAGTATTCTGCACGTGCTAGATCAAAACTAGACGTTATGGAGAACGTGGAGGCTTGGCTTGAAAGTCGGAGAGTTTGTTAACTAGATATTTTTCTTATTTAAAAGGGGCAACGAGCTAGTTAGTGACACTTAATCATTTTTGGCAGTTTCACACACTCGCAAACACTCTCATACAAGCTCTCGTTCAAACACTTAGCAATTACTTACACATTTTACACATTTCACTGTAGTGATCCTTGTACCTAGCTCGTTGCTATCCGAAGTTGTAAACGTTAATTCATTTATTTGAGCTTGGTGATCGGTAGTTTCCATCACCCGGGGTTTTTTGTGCCGGAGATCAACTCTTGATCAAGGGCTTTTTCCCCGTATAAATCCTTGTGTTGTTTGTGCATTCCACATTGAAGTGATCCTCATTGTTGTTAAACCTTTTGAGCATCATACCCCGTAATCTAGAGTTTGGTTGCAATATTCTCAACAGATTTTCTGACCAAAACAGCAGCCATTTAAGAGCAGATCCTGTAAGTGTGGATCCAAACCCCTTGCATAGACATGCTTTTTTTAACCTCTCCGGGATTGGATTGATCTCCATCCTCTCCCTGTATTGAGCTACATGCTCCTCTGGATCCGTTGAACCATCATACAGTTTCATGGATGGTATCTGGAATCTTTTGGGTATCTCAGCATCACATAAGGGTGGTGCAAAACGAGATATCCTATGGCTACCGTCTGCAATTTCAGGAATGGGTTTAACCACTCCTGGAACACTGGATATCATATCTTTGAGCTTCTGTAACTCCCTAGCCATAGCCTAATTGATACATGTATCCTGCATTAAGCCATGATTAGTGTTATACAAATTATTAAAAGTGTTACCTCCCACAAGATTTGTGTTTGGGATTCCAGATGTGTATCCATATTGACGGGATTTGGGTATGATCGAAGGACCAGATGAAGCAACGGTTTGCATTGGTATGAAGTCTCCTTGATGAACATCCGAGCTCTGAGGCTGCATACTTCTTGAGAATCCTTGATCCTGAAAGGCGTTGGATCCTTGAAGTTGAGATGATCCTTGAACCTGAAAGGATCCTGGAACCAGAGAGGATCCTAGGACATGGGAGGATCCTTGGACCGGGAAGGATCCTTGGACGTGGGAGGATCCTTGGACCTGGGAGGATCCTTGGACCTGGGAGGATCCTTGGACCTGGGAGGATCCTTGGACCGGGAAGGATCCTTGGACCTGGGAGGATCCTTGGACCTGGGAGGATCCTTGGACCTGGGAGGATCCTTGGACTGCATGCATCCCCAAATATCCTCCTGACGTGAAGTATCCTTGATGCTAAAGAGAGGATCCCGATGGTTGAGAAGAGGATCCTTGAGGCTGGAAGTGAGAGCCAAATGCCTGACTCATAGCTGCTGTTCCATAACGCCTTCCTGGTAATTCACCCAAGTATTGTACGTCCGGGGCTGCTGAGTGCTGGGAAGTTATGACTGGAGTGTCGAAGTTCAGCGACCTTGGCATCAGAGGAGAGTGATCCTCCACTGATTTCTTCTGTTTCTTGATCTCAGCAATCTCCCGGAGGATCCTTTCGTTGGTTTTGTCCTACTCCTGTGCGTGATTCCTCATCTACAAAATCAGAGCATAAAGATCATTAGTAGTAGGATTAGAAGAAACAGAAGAGGTTGGTGGTTTTGGGAAAATGGGGGTTTGTCTCTTCGCCGCATTCTCAGCATTTTTTTGGGATCCATAAGGTGGTGGAGGCAAAGGAGGAACGCCTTGTGAAGAACTGATTGCCGGCATAGAACTTGATGTATTCTTTGTTGAGGAAGTCATCTGCTTGGTTGTAATGAACTGGAATGATCACAAAAGTATGAATTTTCTTAGGAATGAAGCACCAATTGCCCCACGGTGGGCGCCAAACTGTTTTGGTCAAAAATCAAGCAATGACAATGCAACCAAACTTTCTGTTGTGAGGTATGATGCTTGAATCAATGAACAACACTAAGGATCACTCAGAAATGAAATGAATAAGTGACACAAAGATTTATACGAGGAAAAAGCCCTTGATCAATGAATGATCTCCGGCATAAAAAAACCTTGGGTGATGGAAACTACCGATCACCAACTCAAATTAAACAAGAAATGTATTACAACTTCGGATGATAGCGAGCTAATTACAAGGATCACTATAGTGTATTGTGTAAAAATGTCGCACCCTGTCTTTTGCGGAAGCGTATGATGTGTGACTAGCTTGTTATCATTGCATTCAATCGTAATAAACAACTACATGATCAAAACGATGTTCATCCATTCATGAAAATTTGAGTATTACAAACACGTGTTATTTAAGTTTTCAAAATACGACCTTTGACAAGGTTACAATTCAACAAAAGTGGATGACATCTAAACTTGGAGTCTACTTCTAGTTATGACACTTGCGCCCAAGATCCATCCTGCCACCTGAAATACATGTAATTTTGGAAAACATCAACATAAAGTTGAGCGAGTTCATGCGTTTTTGTATTTCACGTTTTTTTTTTTTTACTTTGTATGAAAACATAGTATGTGTCATGTATAAATCAAGTCTTTCTTGAGTATCCCACGTACCCAAGTATAATTCCCGTTTTCTTGAGTACCCCACGTACTCAAGTATCATTCAAGTTTTCTTGTGTACCCCACGTTTTAAATGATTGTTTATATAAGGACATTAAGGCACGTGAGGACATATGGAGCATTAGTGTTGGCTCCTTTAAGGCATGTGAGCATATGGAGCATTAGTGTTGGCTCCTTTACTGTGTCGATTACCTTCGACTGTGTCAATTTCCCTTGATTGTGTCGATTAACCTCGACTGTGTCGATTTCCCTCGACTGTGTCGATTTCCCTCGACTGGGACACCGAAGCACTCAAAGGTCACATAAGGAGCATGAGTGGGGCTCGGCCGTACCCGTTAGATCTAACCCTCGTCCCTAATTAAGTATTAATGGCATCTCAATATCTAGTTTAAGCTCACATGACCTAGTATTTTCTAGGCATTTCTTAATGCTCATCATATTGCACTCACCAAGAGTGCTTCTCGTATTCTCAAATCATATTGCACTCGGTACTCGTTCTCACCAATAGTGCTTCTTGTATTTTTTACCATTTGTAAAAATTGTAATATGTGTAACATGTATTTCACCCCCGAGAGTTATAAAACCAAAACAGTTAAGGAAAAGGGGGAGCATGAACTCACAACTTTGCGTTCCTTGCGTCGTAAACTTCACCGGATTTGCTTAATTAACGTCGTAACCTATACGCGTTTTCTTAACGTTAGTCACTAGACTTGCGTCGCACAAGTATAGTCACTCTCTTTTGTATATATATTTTTGTGTTAAAAATATTTTATATTTTTAACTAAGTATCTCACTTATATTATTTTTTCTCAAAAATTAATATAAGTATCTTGTGTTTTTGCACTTTTCACCCGAATTATGTATCTTGTATGTCGTATGTGTATTTTTGTGTTTATACTTCTCATGAGTATTTCCAAGACATATTATTTTTATTCTAAAAATAATATATACCTAGCTCACAAAATAATCACATAATCACACAAGCGATAAATATATATTTTAAATATATATTTAGTAAGTTTGTTTACAAAAATCCACCTCCGAATACTTGGTCATTTGATAACAAAAGTCATGGCGAAGTTTGTTTGGAAAACCAGTCAAAAATATGTTCATAACACTTGTCACAAAAAAAATATTCTAAGTGTTATTTTCTGGAAAAATTTCGCCAGAGTTTCCTCTGTAACTGGAGGTGGCCATGCTTACTAGCGTATCATTTTCTTTTTAAAAATTCAACCAATCAATTTTCTGTCATCAAAATACCATCTTCAAATATCAAACTAGTCAAAATAAACATAAATCGCATACACATGAACTTGCAAGTTGTGTAAAATTATGCAGTAACTTTTCAACACATTTAGTGGGTCTTTCCATCTCTAAAAATAGAATCATTATCTCGAAAATTTTATTTTTAAAGAATATGAAGTTTTACAACTTCTAGTCGGTATTTACGAAAATATTTCTTTGTTAAATTCTTTCGTTACACAAGTGTCTACACACTTTTTGGTTCTCAAAAACACCTTTAGTTTAGGAAAGATCCGGTTTTTAAAACATGGTTTTGTCTTACAGTTGGTTCTTCGAAAATACCCCTTGTAGATCTTTAGATCTACTAGTTTAGAACTCCATTTTATAAGAAAAACTATTTTTACACAAGTTCATGTTTATAAGTAGTAGAGTTCATCATCTTACCATTTTTACACTTAACCTATCACTAGTTCATGTTTCATGACCATGACCTAGCCCGGTTAGATGACGATCCGTTCTACTACTAGCATCAACCAACACAAAATAATCATAACAAAACAAGTTTTACACCATTACTTTCCTTTTATCCATTAAGTTCTTCATTTTACAAGACTTTTAGTTGGTGATCTTTAGTGTTTATGATTTTTAGCCATTAAATCATCTATTAACCATCATAAACGAGAACAAGAAGGTGTTTAGAAGCACTTACTACTAGCACAAGGCTAGGGGAGTTCAAGAGGACAAAAGAGGTGGATAAAAGCAAATGAAGAAGGTCCTTCAAGATCCGCTTGCACCGAGCTTCGTTAGTGGCCT
This sequence comes from Helianthus tuberosus, assembly GCA_030545235.1. Lineage (NCBI taxonomy): Eukaryota > Viridiplantae > Streptophyta > Magnoliopsida > Asterales > Asteraceae > Helianthus > Helianthus tuberosus. The sequence continues at coordinate 60,179,983 of CM060358.1, forward strand.
TCTTACTCCTCAATATCACCTTGGAATGGATGGATGAGTTGGAAAATGAGGGTGGCGGTGGTGCTTGGTTGGGCCGAGAACAAGGGAGGGAGAGAGGGAAGTGAAGGTGGAGTGATGAAATGGTGGTATTTATAGACCTTCCATATAGCATATTCCTGGCATATTCCTGGCATATTCCTGGCATATTCCTGGCATATTCCTAGTATATTCCTGGTATATTCCTGGCATATTCCTGGCATATTCCTGGCATATTCCTGGCATATTCCTGGTATATTCCTGGTATATTCCTGGCATATTCCTGGCATATTCCTAGTATATTCCTGGTATATTCCTGGCATATTCCTGGTATATTCCTGGTATATTCCTGGGTTTGCTGCGTTGTCTGCGTTTTGCAGTGTAAGCATTGTGTCGCGTAGGAACACACGGTACGCGCTTAAACTTGAAAAATAACGTTTTTAAGCGTTTTAATTTATTTTTCAACACGAACCTGATTAAAATAAAATTTTAATCATAACAGAATATTTGTGGGATTAAATATTATCCGGGCGGTATATATGTAACCCTTGTACGTATCCTTGGGTTTTAATGTATTTTTTACGTTGGACCTACACCTAGGCCCTAATTCTAATGTCTGACTGCTTTCTGCAGTTCTGTTGACACGATGTGTCTTACCGGTGAGTTTACTAATTTTTTACGCAACGCTATCATAACGTAATTCTTGTAGCATATATCATGCATGAATTCACTTGCATGGAATTCAGGAATTTATTTGTCTGGTAAACTAGATCATGTACAGTCATTAAAGCACAAATTACTGTTCATCTAGTGTACGGAATGTACGGAAAAGTGACGGTTGTCACAGTCTCCCCCCCGTTAAAAGAATTTCGTCCCGAAATTCAAGCGATGCCATCGGTCGCAGGGGAGTTGTGAAACCAATATGGTCACTTAGATTCATGATTTGTCTTTATGTTCCCATGAAATCTCTGGGTCATGTCATGAATTCTATCGTACTCCAGTAAGTCGATCATGACTTTTCTGTATCTCGTGGACTCTTGGTCCATAACCTCAACAGGTTTCTATAGTATCACGGACTCTTGGTCCAAAACCTCAACAGGTTTCTATAGTATTTCTTGTCGTTTGTCATTGACGTGAATCTTATTTGTGGGAACAACGACTGTTCCTTAAGTCAGACTCCTCTACAGACTAGACACATGAATGTGTCGTGATCACTACTGATCTTTTTCTGGGAGCTTCATCTTGTGAGCAATGGTTCTGATCCCTACACCAGGGATTCAACCTTTTCGTTTTCCAAAACACACTACGCCTTCTCTAGGCGAGGCTCTCATTTTAGTCACACTTCTTGTCTCAAATTCATACGATTTCTGCCGCTCATCGGCGTAATCTTTCTGTATTCTGCGGGCTGTCCTGATATGATCACATATCTGAAGGATCTGGCCTCTAGTTTTCCTGGGCCATCTCGGGCCAGTTGATTGTTTATTTCTGGTCTCCGTTCAACATGACGGGAATTGACTCATTATGTTCCGTCTGAAGCTTTACACGAAGCGGTTTAGACGGCGGTGTGATAGATACCGTTGTAGGAAAACTCCACTAAGGGCAAGTGAGTGTTCCGACTTTTCATCAAAGTTTATCACACAAGCACATATTGTGTTCATACAGTCTGCATCGTTCAGCAGCTCAGTTCATAATCAAGTTCTTACGATCATCGGTGTGCTGCAACCCTCGTGATCAATAAAGATCGTGCAACGTTTTCTTTCAGGTAGTGACGTCTAGTTTGCGGCGCGCAATTATTGTATCTATCTCAATATCTCTTCTCCTGATTCCTTAATCAATGTGCCGCGTATGCAATGTCGTGGTCTTGTTGTATCGACGCGCAACAGAGACTTTGTCGAGAAACGTCACATATTTGCAATTCTAGCTCCTTAGCTCTGGGTTGCAGGGTTGGCATGAATCTCGTTATTATTCATCATGTACCTTAAAGTTCTCATTTCGCGAATTCGAAATTCGCTTTTCGTCATCTTAGCACATAATTGTTCTTTCTCTACGGGTTGCAAGTTAAATTGCAGTTGTTGCTTACGACCTTCCTTGGTCGTTGGCCATATAAGCATGTAGTCAATAAGTATGATCGTAATTCATCCAAGCATGGCTTACACGTTCGATTCATGAGGTCCATGAATATTGTCGATGCATGTGTTAAGCCAAATGGTACAACAAGGAACTCGTAATGCTCGAAGCGAGTCCTAAAGGTCGTTTTAGGGATATTTCCTCTTGTATTCACAGTGGAGGACATCTTGTCCTCAAGTTGATCTTTGAGTGGTAACTGGAACCTTATGATTGGCTCATTTGTGTCACCAGTCCCTGGCAAAGAATTCTGATCCTCAATTTTCTGAAGTTTATGTAAAGTGGAGACTACCAACTTTCTCCTTGTCTCCTTAACTAAGGATGTTATGTCCTTAATTTCCTCTGTCAAACAGCTCTTGTAGTTGTATCAGAGGTTCATGCTTCGCTGGTGAAGCTAGTCGGTATGGCGTCATTCAGCCCTGGTACCGCTCCTGGCACGAGATTTGCCTTAAACCTCTCTTGTCGCTGCGGAGGTATTCCTGGCAGGTCTTCGGAAAAGGCTCCTGGAACTTCTTCCATCACGGGGATGTTCTCAGGCTCTGCAGTCTACTCGGAGGCGTTTCTATGCCTCTTCGACCAAGGAGGGATGTCGTAGATCTGCCGCCTTGTGGGGTCTAGCATCCTTGCACCTATCGCAGGGAGTTTGGGTTTCATCATTCACAAGAGGGATGCGACTGATTTTCTCATATCAAACGACGTCAGCTGTATACTTGGATTTCCAATCCATGCTGACTATCATATTATGACTTGGCGAGTTAAGGGTAATAGAAGGTTCAGGCCTTCTGAGTCCCTAAAATATAATTCCTTACTTGCTTCGTCGGCTTCAACTAGCCTTCTATATGCCTATTTCGAAAGAATATGGGACGTCTATTTTATTTGAAACTAGGCCAAGCAGTTTCTTAAGTTCTAAGCATGTAAGGTTAAAGTTGATGCCAGTATTAATTAAAAGTAGATGCATTAGGTTGGTTAATAGGGAACGTACCCGTAACCGCATCTGGATCCTGGCGTGCTTCACGAGTTTCGATCGTGAAAACCCTTCCTTGCTTGTTTCTTCCTAGGGCAATCTTTCCTAAAGTGCCCTGCTTCACCACATTTGTAGCAACCTGGTATTCTCTTATTTCCTTCCATCTGGGTCCTTCGCCCAACAGGCATCCTTGCTGTGCCCTTTTTTTCCACACTTTCCGCACGTAGGCCTTAGACATCGACCTTCATGGTGAAAAGTGCATTCCCCGCATCTCGGCTTAGTCCCCGAGTATATTTTGCCACCAGCCTTATTAGTGGCTCCATCAGTTTTCCTGTCATGCGGCGGTTTCACTTTCTTTCCTTTGCCTGTTTTAGAGCTTCCATAGTTGACTTGGGTGCTCATCTTAGGTTTGAGGACTTCCTCTTCTTGTTTCTTGACGACTCCACATGAGTCTCTTTCTTGTATTCCTCAGATTCTGAAAATTTTCCCACACGTAGAGCTTCTTCAGTAAGAGTGACACTCATATCGATAGCCTCTGCAATGGTTGAGGGCTTTGAGGTAGTAACCATGCTCCTGATCTGAGGTGCAAGTCCCCAAATGAATCGTTCAACCCTTTTGAATTCCGGTTTGACTAAGTAGGGGACGACCCTAGACAAATCGTGAAATCGTTGGACGTATTCAGGAATCTTCGGTCCGTCCATTTTCAAGTTCCAGAACTCCACCTCAATCTTCTGGATTTCAGCCCTAGAACAGTATTTCTTTTCCATCATTTCCTTGAGCTCGTCCCAGCTTAGTGCATAAGCAGCATCCGCACCAAGGGTTTGAACCTGAAGGTTCCACCAGGAGAGTGCGCCATCTACGAATAACCCTGAGATATAAGTAACACTCTGTCGGGGCGAACAGTTACTCATTCTTAGAATGGAGTCAGTCTTTTCTGCCCAACGAACAAATGCAACGGAACCTCCTGTGCCATCAAAATTCAATGGCTTGCAGTCCAGGAATTGTTTATAGGTGCAGCCAGTTGGAGGGTTATTTTCAGTAGTGTCATCGCTGTGCTTAGAGCGGAGGGCTTCATGTCGCGCAATTGCTTGTGAGATGCGTTCTTGCAGCTCGGCTTCTGTCCTTGGCAACGTACTGGTGTTTGTGTCTCGCCTGGGCGGCATTCTCTTCTGCTAAAATGGTATGAAGTAGGTTAGACAACATTTCAATTGTCTATGATATACATAGCACCATAAGCCACCCAATTTCACACGTATATATAATCAGTGTATAAGCGAGGAAACAGCTATTGAGCCTTCACATAGGCTTGCCAACTTGGCTTATTGTTTGAAATGAACTCGAGGCTACATCGCCTTGGTCATTCAAGTTTCAGTTATTTCCTGCTATATTAGCTTTACTGGTGCGTATATTTCCCCTTTGATGGGGTTGTCCGTGTCGAGGTGGTAGAGAGTGTATCGTCACTGATTCTTCCGGAATGTCATTCCACCTCTCTTGCTTAAATATCGTTTTCTCAAACGTCTCGTATGCCGGTAGAAGTGTCAGTCACGAAGTAGGCTAAGACAGGCTTCCTACTTTCTAACGTGCTAAAGCACTGATCTATGTGTTGTTCTACCAGATGAAGGTGAGGACACCTATAGATTAATTTTGTGTGGTTTTCATTAGCTCGACCCGCAGAGTCCACCAGGATTTCTGTGCACTACAAGTCGTTATTACGTGGGCCCCCGTAATAATAAATTGTCTTGCACAGTTACCCCCAATTTTCTCTCGTCCAAGCAGATGATCAATCAAGGAGGGGACACCATTGTCCTTATACCTCTTGTCATGGAAAGGACCTTTGCGATGGTCCACGCGCTAACATTCGTTATCGTTACGCGCGTATAGGCACGATGATTAGATGGAATAGGAATAGAGAGAATTCCTAGTAGTTGGAGGGGCACCTTCGAGATGCATACTTCATCTTCCTTTTTCTGGTCAAGTATGTCGTCAATCTTGCTTCACATAAGCCGTAGGGATCTCGTCCCGTTGATTGAGAATTCATTCAAGGTTGCCGCCTCTGCCTCGTCATCATCACCGTAGTTAGGCATCTTCACGATCGAGAGGGAAGAGCAGCCATTTCCTACGGAAGTAAGCTCAGCATCTTGTTTGGTAATCACTCCCAGCCATGAGCTTTGCAAAGGATGCGAGGTCGGTAGCTTCATCGTGCAAGTCACGTTCAGTAATAGGAGTCAGAGTCGAAAGTATCCTATTCACGTCAATAATCATCCCGTACACTTATTTGTATGTATATATATCAATAACATATATGCTACTTAGGATAGTCAAGCAATTTGATGCATTATATCACGTATAACTCTCGTTTTTGGGGGGTCATTTTGTTTTTGGCAAGTCTAACTCGTGTAGACTACGCTTTGGTTGGCACCTTATTTTAAAGGTATTCCTCACTAATGTCCTTGTCTTGTCACTTTTTGAAAAGTGTCTGACTTGTGGATCTTGGCGCTTTCGTGAATGCAATGAAAACCTTTTTGTAAAATGTTTTCGTGAGAGAACTCTAGTGATTGTAGTCTAGACTCGAGAAAGAATCCTAGTTCACTACAATCGAAGCTCTGATACCAAACTGTCGCACCCTGTCTTTTGCGGAAGCGTATGATGTGTGACTAGCTTGTTATCATTGCATTCAATCGTAATAAACAACTACATGATCAAAACGATGTTCATCCATTCATGAAAATTTGAGTATTACAAACACGTGTTATTTAAGTTTTCAAAATACGACCTTTGACAAGGTTACAATTCAACAAAAGTGGATGACATCTAAACTTGTAGTCTACTTCTAGTTATGACACTTGCGCCCAAGATCCATCCTGTCACCTGAAATACATGTAATTTTGGAAAACATCAACATAAAGTTGAGCGAGTTCATGCGTTTTTGTATTTCACGTTTTTTTTTTTTACTTTGTATGAAAACATAGTATGTGTCATGTATAAATCAAGTCTTTCTTGAGTATCCCACGTACCCAAGTATAATTCCCGTTTTCTTGAGTACCCCACGTACTCAAGTATCATTTAAGTTTTCTTGTGTACCCCACGTTTTAAATGATTGTTTATACAAGGACATTAAGGCATGTGAGGACATATGGAGCATTAGTGTTGGCTCCTTTAAGGCATGTGAGCATATGGAGCATTAGTGTTGGCTCCTTTACTGTGTCGATTACCCTCGACTGTGTCAATTTCCCTTGATTGTGTCGATTAACCTCGACTGTGTAGATTTCCCTCGACTGTGTCGATTTCCCTCGACTGTGTCGATTTCCCTCGACTGGGACACCGAAGCACTCAAAGGTCACATAAGGACCATGAGTGGGGCTCGGCCGTACCCGTTAGATCTAACCCTTGTCCCTAATTAAGTATTAATGGCATCTCAATATCTAGTTTAAGCTCACATGACCTAGTATTTTCTAGGCATTTCTTAATGCTCATCATATTGCACTCACCAAGAGTGCTTCTCGTATTCTCAAATCATATTGCACTCGGTACTCGTTCTCACCAATAGTGCTTCTTGTATTTTTTACCATTTGTAAAAATTGTAATATGTGTAACATGTATTTCACCCCCGAGAGTTATAAAACCAAAACAGTTAAGGAAAAGGGGGAGCATGAACTCACAACTTTGCGTTCCTTGCGTCGTAAACTTCACCGGATTTGCTTAATTAACGTCGTAACCTATACGCGTTTTCTTAACGTTAGTCACTAAACTTGCGTCGCACAAGTACAGTCACTCTCTTTTGTATATATATTTTTGTGTTAAAAATATTTTATATTTTTAACTAAGTATCTCACTTATATTATTTTTTCTCAAAAATTAATATAAGTATCTTGTGTTTTTGCACTTTTCACCCGAATTATGTATCTTGTATGTCGTATGTGTATTTTTGTGTTTATACTTCTCATGAGTATTTCCAAGACATATTATTTTTATTCTAAAAATAATATATACCTAGCTCACAAAATAATCACATAATCACACAAGCGATAAATATATATTTTAAATATATATTTAGTAAGTTTGTTTACAAAAATCCACCTCCGAATACTTGGTCATTTGATAACAAAAGTCATGGCGAAGTTTGTTTGGAAAACCAGTCAAAAATATGTTCATAACACTTGTCACAAAAAAATTATTCTAAGTGTTATTTTCTGGAAAAATTTCGCCAGAGTTTCCTCTGTAACTGGAGGTGGCCACGCTTACTAGCGTATCATTTTCTTTTTAAAAATTCAACCAATCAATTTTCTGTCATCAAAATACCATCTTCAAATATCAAACTAGTCAAAATAAACATAAATCGCATACACATGAACTTGCAAGTTGTGTAAAATTATGCAGTAACTTTTCAACACATTTAGTGGGTCTTTCCATCTCTAAAAATAGAATCATTATCTCGAAAATTTTATTTTTAAAGAATATGAAGTTTTACAACTTCTAGTCGGTATTTACGAAAATATTTCTTTGTTAAATTCTTTCGTTACACAAGTGTCTACACACTTTTTGGTTCTCAAAAACACCTTTAGTTTAGGAAAGATCCGGTTTTTAAAACATGGTTTTGTCTTACAGTTGGTTCTTCGAAAATACCACTTGTAGATCTTTAGATCTACTAGTTTAGAACTCCATTTTATAAGAAAAACTATTTTTACACAAGTTCATGTTTATAAGTAGTAGAGTTCATCATCTTACCATTTTTACACTTAACCTATCACTAGTTCATGTTTCATGACCATGACCTAGCCCGGTTAGATGACGATCCGTTCTACTACTAGCATCAACCAACACAAAATAAACATAACAAAACAAGTTTAACAAGTTTTACACCATTACTTTCCTTTTATCCATTAAGTTCATCATTTTACAAGACTTTTAGTTGGTGATCTTTAGTGTTTATGATTTTTAGCCATTAAATCATCTATTAACCATCATAAACGAGAACAAGAAGGTGTTTAGAAGCACTTACTACTAGCACAAGGCTAGGGGAGTTCAAGAGGACAAAAGAGGTGGATAAAAGCAAATGAAGAAGGTCCTTCAAGATCCGCTTGCACCGAGCTTCATTAGTGGCCTTCTTACTCCTCAATATCACCTTGGAATGGATGGATGAGTTGGAAAATGAGGGTGGCGGTGGTGCTTGGTTGGGCCGAGAACATGGGAGGGAGAGAGGGAAGTGAAGGTGGAGTGATGAAATGGTGGTATTTATAGACCTTCCATATAGCATATTCCTAGCATATTCCTGGCATATTCCTGGCATATTCCTGGCATATTCATGGCATATTCCTGGCATATTCCTGGTATATTCCTGGTATATTCCTGGTATATTCCTGGTATATTCCTGGTATATTCCTGGTATATTCCTTGCATATTCCTGGCATATTCCTAGTATATTCCTGGTATATTCCTGGCATATTCCTGGTATATTCCTGGGTTTGCTGCGTTTTCTGCGTTTTGCAGTGTAAGCATTGTGTCGCGTAGGAACACACGGTACGCGCTTAAACTTGAAAAATAACGTTTTTAAGCGTTTTAATTTATTTTTCAACACGAACCTGATTAAAATAAAATTTTAATCATAACAGAATATTTGTGGGATTAAATATTATCCGGGCGGTATATATGTAACCCTTGTACGTATCCTTGGGTTTTAATGTATTTTTTACGTTGGACCTACACCTAGGCCCTAATTCTAATGTCTGACTGCTTTCTGCAGTTCTGTTGACACGATGTGTCTTACCGGTGAGTTTACTAATTTTTTACGCAACGCTATCATAACGTAATTCTTGTAGCATATATCATGCATGAATTCACTTGCATGGAATTCAGGAATTTATTTGTCTGGTAAACTAGATCATGTACAGTCATTAAAGCACAAATTACTGTTCATCTAGTGTACGGAATATATGGAAAAGTGACGGTTGTCACAAAAAAAGAGTGTAATCGCCAAGTGAATTATCGAGAGCAAGTGAGAGCAGTTGCAAGAGTGTGTGTGTAGCCAAAAATAGCCAAGTGTTTTCTATTTAGCTCACTACCCCTTTTAAAAATGGAAAATATCTAAGCTAACAAACATTCCGCAATTCATGCAAGTCCCCCACGAACTCCATAACGTCCACTTTCGGTAAGCACGTGCGGAATAATTCATGGAATATACTCCAGGAATATCGCCAAGACCAAGTCCAAGCTGGTACTCCTGCAAAACAACATCATATTCAAAGTAGACAATCGTTAGTATAAGGATCCTTAAGATGATCCATGATCCTGATCCTGCGATACTTTTGAGGATCACCAATTCAATCAGAAGTGAGGATCACTAAACCCAACAGTAAATGAGGATCACTGATCAACCAAAAATCCTCCCCTAACACTCTCGAAGGATCCTTTCATTAGTTTTGTCCTGTTGTTGCATGTAACCCTTCATCTGCAAAGTCAAAGAATAAAGATCATTGTTAGTAGGGCCAGAAGTAACAGCAGAAGTTGGTGGTTTTGAGAAAACGGGGCTTTGTTTCTTCGCAGCATTCTCAGCATTCTTCTGGGATCCAGAAGGAGCAGGTGGCAAAGGTGGAATGCCCTGTGAAGAAGTGACCGCCGACATAGAGCTTGAAGTGTTCTTCGCTTGAAAACCCATGTAGTTGAAGGTGATGAACCAAAATGATCAAAATGAACAAAATTTCTCAGAAATGAAGCACCAATTGCCCCCACGGTGGGCGCCAAATTGTTTTGGTCAAAAATCAGACTAGGATAATGCAACCAAATCTTATTTTGTGAGGTGTGATGCTTGAATTAGTGAACAAATGTATGAACAGTTTGTAAATGAAATGAACAAGTGACACAAGGATTTATACGAGGAAAAAGCCCTTGATCAAGATATGATCTATGGCACAAAAAACCTCGGATAGTGAAAACTATCACTATCAAGTATATTGAATGAACAAGTTTACAACTTCGGAAGTATTGAGCTTGATACAATGAGTTCTAGTATGCATTCAAGAAAGAGAGAGTAGCAGAAGTGTTGTGTCAAACAAGTGCGAGAGAAGTGTTTCTAAAATAAGCTCAATACCCCTTTAATCTTTGCTAAAAATAACCTAACTAACTATTTGTTAGGATCGGAGGCTCTCATGATTGTGTTTGTTTGTAATAAATTGAGCAAATCAACAGAAATGAACAGAGTTTAAGTGCAGCGGAAATGAAAACAAACTTTGTAAACACAATCAAAGGAGAATATAGTTAGATAAACATTTGCTTTTCATAGAGTCGAAAGATTACAATACAAAGCAAAAGATTACAGTGCAAGCTTACAGACTAAACTCCCCCTCAGCCTGATACCCCATGGTTAGTTGTACAAGATGAAAGGATTGAATTGAGGAGAAGAACTCACTCAAGACGATCAAATGTAACAGTACAGAGTACTGTTCCATTTATAGACAATCCAAACCACTGAGACATCTCAGCTGACGTCACCATGAAAGCGACGTCTAACAGCCTAACAACCTGTATCTACTGTTCTTATACAAACACTGCTAATCTTAACCACTGACTATACATAAAACAGATGACATACTAAACTACTGCGCTCTCTTTACATCAGTGTTTTCCTCAAGGTTGATCAGTCCTTGATTGGGCAGTGCTTTGTCAACAGTAGATTGTACCAGCAGTGCTTAGTTCTCAGCAGTCTTCTGGGCTTCATCAGTAGTTTTGAAGAACAGCAGCAGTTGTATCCGGGCAGTGGATATATGACCATCAGCTGTTATAATCACTTTCAAGGGAGAAGACTTAGTGTAAACAGCTGCTTATTGTGAATCCACTGTTGTGAACCAGTTTTGGCTTTCATTATCTGTTCCTCTGGTAGGGTTCAATCCCAACAATCTCCCCCTGGAACAGATAATGCCAAAATCCTTCATTATTCTGGATTTTTATTTCTCATCAGAAGTTCCTTAGCTTGTCTTTTGAATTCTACTTCAAAGTCCTTGGAACTTGAGTCATCCTCATCCCTGCACAATGAAAATTCAAGGAGATCCTGCAAATCTTCAACACTAAGGCCTAGTGCTTCTTTCCTTGATATGTACTTCATTTCACCATTGGATCTGACCAGGGTCAATACATGGGTCTTTTGATCAGAGAGCCACTTTAGTACTTTTGAACCCAATGGGTTTCTTGGGAGAGATTTATTTTCTGATGAGCTTGGAGATTTTGGCCTTGAGAAAAATTGTAACGCAGTATCCTGAACTTCAGACATTCGTTTAAAAGCCTCTTCTATGACTTCATTTGCTGCAGCTATGTCTTCTGCAGCTTCTTGTTCAATCAGCTCTTGCCTTTTTCTTTGTTCAAGTTCAGTGTCTGAGATATCTGCTGCAGGTTTGGTTAATACCTTTTTGAAAAGGTTTTGAAGGCTCACTGAACTCTCTTCTTTTAGATCCATTTTCTTGATGGCTTCTGTGAAGTACTCAGCTTCCTTTTCTTTTTCTTCTTCACTGGTCAGCAGTTTTCCTTTTTCTTGGTTTTCCACAAGGATAGGGTTATCTGCTGATGTGAGCAGTGTTTTAAGAGCATCCAGCTGTTGTTCCATCTTGTTATAGTCTGGCTTGCTAGAAGTGTCTGAGACTGTTATCCTTCTTTTCTTCAGCCTTTCATAAGCCTCATCGGTATACTGCTTTGTCCATTTTGCTATGGCTTCAGCAGTATCCACTTTAGCATCTACCAGTTCCTGTTTTTTCTTTTTGTACTCAGAAGTAAGATCAGCAATTAGCTTTTTGTATTTGTTCCAATTTGGAGCTGTCTTCTTCTTTCTTGGATCATTTTTAATCCTTTCAATCCTGTTTGCTTCATGCTTCAAAGCGACTATTGGCCATTCTTCAAATTGTTTTTCTTCAGCTGGATAGAATTTTTCTTTCATGATATATGTAATATATTCTTTTCTCATCTCTTTTCGTTGATCTGCCTTTTCTTTGCTCAGATCTCGTGCATAATCTTCCATCAGCTTGACTTTTGTGAGTAAAAATTCCAATTTTTCAGAAATGGCTTTATCACCTTGATCTTTGCATTCGAGTTTAGCTCGAATCTTTGCTTGCCTTGCTTTCATCTCAAGATATTCATCCATGTCTTCTGGAATTATGAAGCCTATGAGAGAAGGAAATCTTCTTTTTGAAGGATCATCCTCGGTGTAAAATTGTCTCATCTCATTTTTTACAGCATCTAGTTCCAGTAGATATTTTGCAGCAACAGGATCATATTTTTCATCAGTTGCCTGAGTTGTTTCTCTTTTTCTTTTGTGAAGTTTTATGGGTGGAGGTAATTTTGGTTGTGATGTAGGGATGATGAGAGTAGTGGTGGATGGTTGACAAACAGCTATTGAAACAACTGGTGTTTCAACCTCTGTTATCATTACAACTACTGATTTGTCAGTAGATGTCTTCTGCTTTTGAGCAGGGGTTGAAGGTGGTGAAGTAGTTTTTTATGGTGGTGATAGTGGTGGTGAATCATGAGGTATGTACATCCTTCTCCTTTTTATTGTAGGAGAGTCTGATGATGTGTTTGGTGGTGGTAGAGCAGTGGTTGTGATATGTGTAGTGTGTGTTGTAGTGGTGTGTGTTGAGGAGATGGCAGTTGTTTGGCTGACAGCAGTTGAAACAACTGAAGCATCAGCAGATGCTGATACAGCAGGTGTTACAACTACTGTTTTGGTGGAAGTTTGAGATCTTGTGGTGGTTTGAGGTTTGGAGCCTTTTGAAGGTGGTTTAGAGGCTGCCTTTGTAGGTCTGGATGGAATGGATTTGGGTTGCCTTACTTTTCTAGTAGGCTTCTTCTTTTCATCTTCAGGATTTTCATCATCCTTTGACCCAGAAGTACCCTGTGCTGATTGATCCAACCTAGCCTTATTCTTAGCCTCTCTATCCTTTTTAACACTTGCTACTGCTTCTGCAAGTGCATTGGTGGTCTCATCAACTTTCTTGCTACCATCTGGCACAGGAATGTTTTTGGTCATGTTTTCTTTTTGTGATTCAAGATAGAGCCCATCTTCTATTCCCTTCTTCCTCCACTGCTTGATTATCTCCCCCTTTTTGGTATTATCTGGAGGGAGGTTATCAATGAAGAGTATAGTGGGAGGAGCTTTGCCAGTGGTGTTTAGGATGTGGGCCTTTATAGCCTTGATGTCTGCCTGGTTGTCTTTGAACCTGGACTCCATCATGTTTCTCATCTCCTGAATCTGTATAGCATGCTGATGATCTGCCATTTCTCTCTGTTGTTGGAGCAGTGGTTGGAATAAGTTCCATAACTCTTTTGCAGCAGGTGCTTGAGGTGGAACAACAGTGGATTGTGCTTTTTGAGCTTTTAACAGCTGTTGCACCATATCCTTTATTTCAGTAACTGAACTTTCAAGTTTTTCAACTCTGCCCGTCAATTCCTGATATTTTAAATCATCACCCATGTTACTGGGATCATCTGATTTCCCACCAGTAGTGGTTGTATCAATGTGTGACTTAGGAACTGAGTCCCAAAAATCATCCATTGATGCCCCTTGTTCTCGGTACTGGGGACTTCTTTCTTCAGCACTTGAAAACCCTTTTATTGTACCAGTGGTCAAAATAGTTTCACTAGTGGTTACCAGAGGTGCTATAGAATAAATTACCTTCAAGGGAGTCTGACTGATGAAACAACTGTCCAAATGTAGATCTGTTGATCCGACACTTGTAGTTGCTGCTCCGCATGAACTACCACCAAGAGTTACTTGTAACTCAAGGGGTGTAACCTCCTCAGTTGTTGCTGGGAAAGCAGAGGTATAGGCATCAGACCCAGTCACTTGTTGGAGTATACTCTCAGTGATATGTGATAGAGAAGAACTGGTTTGTGTCTGAGCGATATCAACTGCATGCAACAAGGGTAATATAGATGGTGGTAGTGTGAGGGGTGAAGATAAAGGTATTGAAAGAGACATGTCCTTGGGATCAGGACTGAGGAAGATGGACCCAATTGGATCCAGAGCTTCATAATGTGGGGTCCCTGTGCTTACAACCTGATCCTTTTGTGAGGATGCAGGAGGAGTTTGAGGTAAGGGTGGAGATCTTTCTACCAACTGCTGTGAGGAAGTAGCAGCAGTGGTTTTTGGTGACATTTGTGTTGTCACTGGAAATTGCTCTGGGATCTCATCTTCCAGAGTTGCCTTTGTTTTTGGTTTGGTGGGATTTTTGTATGATTTCTTTTTGGTCTTTTTGGTGATGACAGGTGTGGGTTTCACAGCAGTGGTTGTGCTGCTATGATCACCTGGAGCAGTGGGCTCAGCAGCTGATGCCTGAGGAGCAGTAGTAACTGCTAAATTCTGCTCAGGCACCTCTGCTTTTGTTTTTATAGGTGCTAACATTCTAGTGAATGTTTCAGGTGTTAAGCCTTTTATTTGAAAATAAACACCTTGTTTGAGCAAATTTTCATTTTCCTTTTCGAATTTTTGTTTAAAATAATAGCTTAGAAACCTTGGAAAAGTAAAAATGATTTGCTATCAACATTTTTTACCAAGTCATTAAAGATCTCCTGGGAATAGTTATAATTTTCATTATTCAAAATAGCATAACCCAGACATTGGATCTTCAATGGTATTTCGTTAAAAGCAGTTGTTTTATTTGAAACACACATCAAAAGTGTGTGGAATAAAAACCTAGGTGCAGAAGGAAAGTAACCTTTTTCTAAGGTATCCCATTTTGTTTGTTCTGCATACCCTCTTTTTAAGAAATCCTTTTTCAACTCGGTTTTATCAAAAGAAGTTTTACCTTTCTGATCATCGAGTTTAAAGACTTCTGAGATTGATTGTGGAGTAATTTGAATCGCTTTACCCTGTATCGAGGAGTTGATTGCTATGACTTTATCGTCTTGTTTTTCAAGTGTCGCCTTTTTTCCAAAACTCTCTCTGGGTTTGCAGGTAAATGGGAGCATCTGCTATCAACAAAGTTTTGTACTTTGATTCAGATAATGTGTCGATGATGGAATCAAAGGTGTGGTTGTTTGTGGGTTTTGTGAGTAGACCCAAGTAGTTGTGAGGAGATTTGTACGGTATTTCAATGGATTCAGCGGCCGTTTGAGCGACCTCTTTGGAGGATGATGGTGATTTTGGTTTTGATTTAGATTTTGATTTCGATTTCGTCATTTTGCGAAGAAAAACTAAGAATGATTTGGGATGGAGAGTTAGAAACTGCTTTGAGAAGAGAATTTTGGAATTCAATTCGACAATGCAAAGCCCTGTTTGAGGGTTTTGATCAGGGTTTTATTAAGGGGGAAAAATGATCGCTGATGTGGCAGCAGTTATTAAGATCTGATGGCTAAAAACTGACCACGTGCCAACCTCTTATGATATGGATGAAGAGTGGATGACAGTTGTTTTAAGAGCCACTGATGAAACAAGCATCAGTGGTTACAACGGTAATAATGTGATAACAGTGGATGATTTTTACTATCAGTGGATAGCATATCAGTGGATAAGACACTAATTTTGAGCATCAGTGCTTGCCAAGCAAAATGAAGGATCAGTGGCTGACTTTCAGCAGTGGACAGTATTTAGGAAACAGATGTTTATACAAAACAGTGGTTAGGGGTAATGATAAAGATTTGAAAAACTAGTATATCAGCAACTGTTTTGAGAATTTTCATTCAAGGTTTTGCCACATGTCAATTTCATTTTGAAGTTCTTACGAATTCCTGACAGTGGTTTAGTACCCCAGATGATGTACACTTTTTACTAAGGCAACTCATTTTTGTTAAAATATTTAAATTAAAACATGAGTACCCAAGTATTCTAAGATCTGTTAACAATCAATCTTTTGCTTAGTGTAAAAACAAACTTGAGTTTGACTTGACTTTGACATATATACCACTTCCTTTTGATCCATTTTGAGGATAATATTACCAACAAAAAAAATAACGGTCATATATCCTGACAGGAGATTGAGACTTTTACTATCAAAAACCAGTGAAAAGTTCAAAATATATCATTCTTAAAAAAATAAAGAATAATATATCCTGCTTTATTTGAGAAAAACCTTTTTTTTTTAAATAAAGGATTTACTGAAAACAGCACCAAAAGGATCTGGTATAATTTCCACTAACGCACCTAATCATATCAGTTTCAAGTTTATGAAAATGGTCAGTGGTTTGACAATAGTGGTATGAGATTGTAAATACATTTTGACCACTGTTTGGTACCATTTTCTTGTTGATTGATTGACAACAGAAATGAGGACACATGTTCACATGAGTTTTTGAAAACC
Organism: Helianthus tuberosus; assembly: GCA_030545235.1. Classification (NCBI taxonomy): domain Eukaryota; kingdom Viridiplantae; phylum Streptophyta; class Magnoliopsida; order Asterales; family Asteraceae; genus Helianthus; species Helianthus tuberosus. The sequence continues at coordinate 60,196,360 of CM060358.1, forward strand.
CTGTTATAGACTTTGTTACCATGTGAAGATTCTGAAAATTTGTCTAGTCCTCTTTTAAATTCATTTACTGGAAATACTATTGTTACCTGAACTTTCCTGAACCAATGGTTGCACATAGTTGCTTAATGACCACTGTTACCCCAAACTTTGACTCTTAAGTGTTTTATGTTTATACTCTTTTCTTCTGACTTCAAAAGTTTTGAGATAAACACACTTCTGAGTTTTTGTGAATTTTCTTCTTCCCTTTTTACCCTTCCCATTCATAAGTAATGAAATACTTACTGGGAGGTCTTTATTGAAGGAATACTCAATCCAGAATCATTTTGAAGTAATGCTTTAAGAGGATTGGCCATATTTGTACAAATTTTTGACCAATCTCACATTACATATGATACGGACTATCCTGTTTTCTTAATGTATTTTAACAGAGTTGATTTGTTCCTTTTGAGAATCTCAACCTGTTTTCAACACATAAGTTCTTATGACTAAAGTTTTAATTTCCCTCTTTTTACGTTAGCAAAAACACTAATGTTTTTATGAACATAGGCTTTTGTTAATCTGAGGTTCATACTTTAGCATCTAATATAGTGACATCACAAGTTTCATAACAACAGTTGAAATCAATTTTGAAAATAAGAAATAATCCCATAGTTTAAGAGATATGTTTTCAGATCTAAAAACCATGAGTGTCTTGTGCATGATATCACTTGTTGTGTGAGATTTGTGTGTCTTATGACATCTTGGTTGTTTTACAGAGTATTTGAATAGCAACTTTAAGCGTTATCACTCGTTACTCTGTTTTTCAACTAAATACAACCATCCTTAGTATCAATGAATTTTGAGCCGAACTGTTATGTCAAATTGATTGTTAGATCGAATTTGACTGTCCAGGCTCTGATACCAATTGTTAGGATCAGAGGCTCTCATGATTGTGTTTGTTTGTAATAAATTGAGCAAATCAACAGAAATGAACAGAGTTTAAGTGCAGCGGAAATGAAAACAAACTTTGTAAACACAATCAAAGGAGAATATAGTTAGATAAACATTTGATTTTCATAGAGTCGAAAGATTACAATACAAAGCAAAAGATTACAGTGCAAGCTTACAGACTAAACTCCCCCTCAGCCTAATACCCCATGGTTGGTTGCACAAGATGAAAGGATTGAATTGAGGAGAAGAACTCACTCAAGACGATCAAATGTAACAGTACAGATTACTGTTCCATTTATAGACAATCCAAACCACTGAGACATCTCAGCTGACGTCACCATGAAAGCGACGTCTAACAGCCTAACAACCTGTATCTACTGTTCTTATACAAACACTGCTAATCTTAACCACTGACTATACATAAAACAGATGACATACTAAACTACTGCTCTCTCTCTCTCTCTTTACATCAGTGCTTTCCTCAAGGTTGATCAGTCCTTGATTGGGCAGTGCTTTGTCAACAGTAGATTGTACCAGCAGTGTTTAGTTCTCAGCAGTCTTCTGGGCTTCATCAGTAGTTTTGAAGAACATCCGGACAGTGGATATAAGACCATCAGCTGTTATAATCACTTTCAAAGGAGAAGACTTAGTGTAAACAGCTGCTTATTATGAATCCACTGTTGTGAACCAGTTTTGGCTTTCATTATCTGTTCCTCTGGTAGGGTTCAATCCCAACACTATTCGAAAAATCTGCCCATCACCCACGATCACCACCAACGGTAACTAGCTCATGCACGTGCTGAAAATGTAGAGCATATTCCCCTGGAATCTCGCATGGAATAAGTCCTCTTCGAAATATACCTGCAAAACAAGCCAAAGGTGATGGAAACAACTGTTAAGTTAGAATAATAATGAGGATCCTGGATCCTTATTCTCGCAGCGTCTCCTGAGGATCCTTAATTCAATCTGAACTGAGGATCTGTGATCCATGCTATACTTGAGGATCCGTGATCCATAAGTAATAAAATTCTATCCCTAACAATTACCACCTATTCCCCCACCATTCCAGAAGAATGTGGAAAATGCTCAGAAGAAAACATCATCTGTCTTTCAAGGATCTAAAACTTCTACTACTTCATCTTCTACTAATACTAACAGTGATATTTCTGTTTTGTTTTCGCAGATTAAAAGCTAAATGGAGCAGCAAAACAAAACCAACCAGAGGATCCTTTGTGAAATTGATGATATCAAGAAGCAAAAAAGGCCAGCAGAGGATTAGTCTCCATTGGTGCCTAGGGTGTTGGACTTTGTCACTCCAGCAACTGCAGCGCAACAATCTAGAGTGTCCGTCACACAGTCTCAAGGATCCTCCATTCACCAACAAGGATCATTGGCGATGACCCAGCCTCAAGGATCCTTCCTCCGCTCAGAAGGATACATGGAGATGTTCCAGCCTCAAGGATCCTACTTCAATCAACAAGGATCCTCAGCTCGAGTTCAAGGATCCATGGATCATTCATCCAGACCTCAAGCTCATACCTACCCAGGATCCAATGTCTTTCAGGATCAAGGATCCTCAAGGAGACAATCATAGAGAAGCTCTGAAGTCCATGAAGGGGATTTCATCCCTATGCAGACCATTGCTTCTTCTGGCCCTACTATTACGCCAGACATGTCCTGTCCTAGATAACCTTCTGGAATACCAACTTCAAGTCAACCAAGAGGTAACAATTTTCATAATACATCTTTTGATACTAACTATGGTTTCATGCAGGATGCAGGGATGAATCAGGCTATTGCCAGAGAGTTGCTGAAAAAAAAAGACAAAATAACAAGATTGTATTAGCCAAATATAAGCTTTTGCCCTTGAGAAAAAAAAACAAAATAACAAGATTGTATTAGCCAAATATAAGCTCATTTCATTTTTGGACCAAAATGACAATAAAAGTGAAACCACAATGACCCAGATTTAAAAGGTTTGAGTTTTGGACTAAAATGGTAAAAGTGACCAAACCTCAGGGACCAAATGACAGTTTACTCTTAATTATTTGAATAGTTTGAATTATCTAGTAGGTATATATTAGTTTGAAAATATTGTCTAGTTATTTTTAATAGTTTTGCATGGTTATCTAGTTAGTAAGTTGAGTCCAATTATGATTGTGTTTTTAGGTAGTTAAATAGAAGAATGTTGATGGTTCATTGTATGCAATTTCCGATTTAATAGAGTTTTGTTTGGGACGATACTTTTGTTCCACATAATTAAAGTTTTCTTCATCTTTGGTTCTCGTTTCCGGGTTTGATCTTTGGGTTAAGGCCAATAATTGGTATAAAAGCTTAAGCTCGAAACCAAGGAATGCATGTACTTGTTTCTTTCAAAGGAAGGTGGAAACAGGTTCTTGGCAAGATGTGGTGAGTCGATTGAGAAAGTCTGGTAGATCACGACTGGGTTGGGAACTTTGGCCAAGAAGTAAGGTTATTCGAAGGCAGAAAGTTCAGTGTTATAGTGTCCGAGATAGGGGCGGACCTACTCACGATGGTGGGTGGGCGGCCGCATCCCTTGAAAAAAGGTTTTTAGTGTTAATTTTCGTCGAAAATCCCAACCGCACCCCTTGAAAATTTTCAACCGCCCTCCTTAGAAAAAAAATATTATGAATTTATAAGAAAAAATAATAAACACTGATTATTATGAATATATAAGTATATAACACAATTTGTATAATTATTCTTTAATTAACCACTTATTCACTTTACTTAACCCAATCTACAATCTAATTTTATAAACTTAACTACCCAAGCCCAAACCCAATCCAACCCAAAGATTTATCTTTTTTTAATTGATTGTTTTTTGTGGTGATTAGGAGAAAATATAGATGTATAAGGGTTTGATCTTTTTTTTTTTTTTTTTTGATGTTTTCTAGTTGTTCTAGAATTTTATTTTAATGATTTTGTTGTTTTATTTTAAGCTTTGTTTGTTTAATTGATTACTAATCAACATTTAAAACTAAAGCTTGAATGTTTGAAAGTTAAAATTGAAAATTATGGACTATGGTATTAGTTGAACATGATTGTTTATTTTGTTTAACTGTTTAGTGTTGTTTTATAAACTTACGGAGCAAATTTATATGTGATAAGAACCATGCGTAGAGAAGTTATGACGCGATTTCTCAAGAGGAAAAGGGTTGGACCACTTTTTTTGTCGGATACTTCTAGTTAAGACTGTGGGGTGTGGGGCGTGGGTTGGGGCGATGGTTAGTCTTTAACGCTGTGATAAGAACCATTCGTAGAGAAGTTATAGCGCAATATCTCTTTATTTTTTATAAAATCAACCCACAACATCCTACAATGCATCCTTTTAACCGCGGCTACGACCCAAACAACACCTTTGGATACCAAGAAAACCCGAACCCCGTTGATCACCTAACCGGCCCACAATTAGCAATGACGTTGGAAATGAAAGAAGAAATATTGAAAAAATATAACATGCAGTAACTTTTAGGTAGTTTTTAATTTTATGTTTTTTTTTTATTTTTTGTAGGTTTTTTTTTATTTTTTGTAGGTTTTTTTTTATTTTCTTTGTAATTTTTAAAAATATTCTATGCAATCTTTTAATAAAATTAGTGTATTATTTTTATTAAATGAAATTTTAAATCGTTTAAAAAAAACATATTACACACGGCTGTCCACGCACAGCTAGAGACGCCCCACCACGCCCCTAATTTTTTAGTCTTAGCTTGTGGATCCCACCCTCGCTACGTGTCGGTGGTTAGTGAGTAGAGGAAGTTAGTCAAGAGCCATCTCTTGAAGAAAGTAAGAAGGTAATGACAAAAGAAGCGATAGAGCGTCGGTGGTTCGTGAGTAGAGGAATGTGCCACTTTAATGCCCGAAACAATGTTTTCAAGTTATAAGATATAATTTATGCCGTTATCAAAATAGACACTAATTATTAGTGCATGTATGCACAACCATATAGCTATCACATACCTATTAACACTATACCAAACATAAATAATACATATCTACTATAATTTACATATATATCCGCTAATAATACCAACTAGCACATATAAATCAGAATTAACTAGTTCACCAACACAAATAGCCATACATAACTTTGCCAAACAATGCATAGTAGTCATACTCCGTTTTAGAAAACTTTACATACTCTACCCACAGTTGTTCCACTTCGCCCACATCTACCCAAATTAACTAGCCATAAGTGGCTTCTTAGAGCACAATATGCTTCTTTATAGTTAGAAAGGAATGTATCATCCTCTTACACAAGCCACATTCTTATACTCTAAGCAAGTGTTTCTAAAGGAAAACAAAAAATAAACCCAAATGTCTTCTTTTCAAACCCTACCAACCATAGCCACCTTTAGAGATTTTTAACACATTGAGAAATATGTTCTTTTTAATAGATATTCCTCACAAGGCGCTTTGAAATTTTGTTTCCTCTCTAGCCCCCATTCAACGAATTTAATATAGTTTCATGTCTTCTAACTTGTGTGTGTGTGTGTGTGGGGGGGGGGGGGGGGGGGGGGGGTTGTAAAATCAAAGAGTAACACATACTCTAAGTAGATTCTCTATGAAATGGAGTATAGATGCATGGTGAGACAAAATTTGTCATACAAACATATAATAATACCAATAGTTATACTAATATATTGTTTATTCTCAATTGGCCTACTTCTTTGTCTTTTGTGAATATTAGGTATTTGTTAAACTATATATTTATATCTGAGAAAAAGTTTACATAACTTATTGTCTTATTCTGAATTAGTTTCATATTCAACCAAAAATATAAATAAAATACGATATTTTTTAACTTATATGTTGTACTACATTGTCTTTCCAATCATACGATCTCAATTATTTTGAGGCCTTTTCACTCAACCAACTATGATAATTTCAAACCTGATTTGCTCCCTATATATTATTAGTTGTTTTAAAGAAAGAAATAAAGACACTTGATAGCTATATAGGAAAAATCTTATCAATTAACTAATACATATGTAAGTATAATTAATTTAGTTTTGAGAACTTCTACTCATCTCCAATGAATAACAAATTTGACACAAGCTTGGATAACAATTTCTAGCGTGTTAAATAAATAGATTGTGTTCATGTTGACTTGTATAATCTCTTAGATCAAATGGATCGTGTTCGGTTTGACATTTTTAACACGTTTAATCATAATTTGTTAATTTGTTAACCCGTTCAAAACTAAATTATAAATACATTTAATAGAGTTAATCGATTTATGATTCGTTTAACCCATTTATTATGATAGATTGGCAAGTTAATTCGTTTACTACTTAATCACAAATCATAAACTCCCTTAGATAAATAGGCTACATAATTCATAAAAATGTATAGTTACCCCAAATAAAACCAAATGGGCAAATGATTAATTAATTATATTATATTATACATATATTAAAAAACAAAGCTAATGAATAGTAGCTGTCACATCATAATGAATAGTAAACTTTCCTTATTGGTTGTCTTTGTTGACTTTCTTCCCCTATACCCTTTTTAAGTGTGTATATATATCCATTTTCTTCAAAGTTAGTTAGATTATTCATCATGGTTGAGTGGTTTTGTGGTTGTATGTGTTTTAAAGAGACTCAAGTTCAAATCATGGGGTCTTTTTTTTTCTTCCATTTTATGCTTACATAACTTCACGTCATCTTCCTTTTTCTTCTCTTTCACACGTTTTTCTGATTGTATTTATACAATTCTTATTCCTTATTTGTTGGGTTAGTGGATGCTTAGACATCGAATAGTCGCCATCGCCAGGAGTTACTAACTCGATTGCTACCAACGGCTCTGTTGTATGAAAACTCCACTTGTCAACTTAAAAATAAGACACTAAATAGCACAGCTTTAATAACAATCAAGTATTTAATCGCAATAAATAGTTTTACAATGACTTAGTTTTGTCGCGCCGCAACGCGGCGCGCAGCATTAAAACCTAGTTAAATGAATATAAAAATGCAAATCCCATAGTCACGGATCCATATTGTTTTATAATACTAATTAAAATAACAATAGCAATATTTATCATTTAAAAAAAAGAAAGTATTTATTTCAGCGAAGAAAAAAGAGAATATATATTTACAAAAGTTTTGCAAAAAAAGGACGTCAATTTGTCCTTCTTGTCACTTTTATTTGCCTAAACCCCATGTTTACATCAGGGCTTTTAAGTCATTCGGACTATTTCAACTCCACCAAATTTACCGAAATGCCCTTTTTGTTACTTATCACAATTTGTCCTCGTTATATTATTACGAAAATAACGGTTTTTTTGTTCTTTTATTCGTATAATGCCACGTAACAACGGCTCGCATTGTACGTCACGCATGGTAGGGGCCAGTCCAGTAAACTTAAGAGAGTTAATAAGTTAAACTTGTTTCAAACTCTATGTCTAAAACTCAAGTTTAATTATAACTAGACACACAAATACTTATACATAAGATATTATATGGTTATTTTTATAGCATAGATCAGTGGGCTGATCTAGAAAATCCGCACAGAGGTAACGTTTCAGTAAAAATGGGTAACGAAATCGAAAAAAGGTCAAATTTTTCCAAAATTTACACTACCGTCGGAGCGTCACCGGAGCGTCAAAGGACAACGGACGTTACCCCTTCTATCACTCTAGGTCTGCCCCTGGAATAGATTAGATTGTTTCTTTAAGTAGTTAAATATTATAGGTGGTTTATTCAAGTATGTTCCGTCAAAGTTGTACCCTTGACGGATATATCAAAGAAGAATCAACGTTATCAAGCGTAAGAAAAAAGTTAAGAAATCGGACGAAGTTGGTAATATGACGACAACCACTGATCCCAAATGCCTTAGTTGCATCCTACAATAGTAACAATACAACTACTTATAAAACCACGAAGGAATGGCACGATAGTTATATTTGACACGAGCTTCTCTAAATAAAGTATCTAATAAAATGAACAAGTGAGTTGAGAGAAAAGAAGACATGTAAAATACCAAGTCGGGGCAAGATGGTGGTTAAACTTCAATTATTGACCAAGTGAGGATGAACAAGACCCAAAATGTAGGGGTCTAAACAAGCACTAATAGGGCATTGCTGGCAATAGATATCTTTATAAAACACGATTAAACTTGTTTACTAAAAAAGTGCACTACTTCGTTTTTTACTTTTTTAAAAATAAATATAATTAGGAGGCTACGATATATCATTTCTTCTCATTGGTACATAAAATATACAACTGTGCTATATACATGAGATATAAAGTAGTTAAACAAGTTGTATTCATGTTTAATACTTATATTATTCGCGTCGTCAGAGACCTGTTAAACCCGATAAGACACGATTTGCCAGCCCTTCATAGCTGTAACTTTATTCGAACAAGAGATTAAATAAATTACATCCTATCGAATCATACAACAAAACATGTCAACGTATAAAAAATACTCATCAAGTAAAGCATACTATAAACATACCCCGACCGCCATCGCTTTTTCGCTCGTAATGTTAATTTTACCGGAAATTTTTGAAAATTTATTTCTTGGATTTTTATAAGTCTGGCCCCCACGGATTTGAATTTTGAAAGCCTCCCCCCCCCCCCCCCCCCCCCCCCCCCGAGTTTTCATTCAAGCTCCATCACTGTACATTATGAAGTTACGTCTGGAAGAATGCCATAAATCGTTTTATCAAACATACCATTTATCACCTCTTTTCATAGCCTTTTCTCGAAATAAAAACTTTAGGAAAAGTACCCATTGCATTAGCCCACCCGTAGTGGGCGTTTTCTTGTAAAAAACACGCCCCAAACACGCCCGAATTCGCCCCGAGCCCGCCCCCTCGACGTGATCTTACGTTTTTTGGCGAAAAAAAAGTTGAACGCCGTTGTTTAAAACACGCCAAAGAAATGCATGGGGGAGCGAAAAAATGCAGGTTTAATTATTTATTGGGCATTATTGGTGTTTATTATTGGGCATGTTTATTTATTTATTTTTTACTTCCAATTGAATAGTTTGATGGGGTGTTATTGGGCATTATTCACACTACGTCACTTTTGCAAAAACGCCCAATAATGCCCCCATGCTGACTGGACTGCCACATGGCAGAAAACGCCCCAGGGTGGGGGCATTATTCAACAAACGACTACGCATGGTCTTATAGTCCAATGACATCTTAGGGATGTCATAACACTTAAGGACCGTTAGGTCCTAGGTTCGATTTTCACAAGGGGGTTTTTCCAGATTTATTTGGTTTCCTCCTAAATTTGTGTATAGGCATTATAGCCTAGTGGAGATGGACATGATCGGGTGGTTCCGCTAGTAACACAATGATACTCCAATGATCCGTCAGTGATCCAAATTTGCTATTAAAAAAAACTATAGAAATGAAAAGTATAAGAAAAGAACACAAAAGGATGATTTAGGAAATATATTGTATTTGGATGTGTCGATAAACAAAAACACAATCAAGCCCCAGAATATTGAGCTTTTAATTTTGGACCTTTCCTCTCTCTCTCTCTCTCCTTCCATCTTCTATGGCTTAACAAGAGGTCCTCTTTATCATCATCTTCTTCTTCATTAGCATATTGTTCTCAAAAGGTTCCATCTTTTCCTCCAACTTTCACCATTAATGAACTCTGCTTCACATATAAACATATTATTCTTCTCATTTTATTCCATTTTTAACACTCAATTGCACTATTTTAATCACACTTTCACCTCTAATTAAGCAATTCTTACTTATTCAACTTATTTTCCACTTAATTCTACTCAATTATCAATAGTTCCTTTCAATTTCATATCGATTCTTTTTTTGCTGCAATTCATTTCTTTTATTACATTTTCCATCCAACATTACAGTTTTCTTGATAAAAATCTTGTCTTCTGTTCATTAAATTTGCAAACTCAAATGGGTTTTTAAGTTATTATATATTTTGGTATGAAAAGGTGTGTTTTTGTGCAATCTTTTTATCATCTTTTTACTGCAATTCATTTCTTTTGTTACATGTTTCATCCAAAATTACAATTTTCTTGATAAAAATCTTGTCTTTTGTTCATTAAATTTGCAAACTCAAATGGGTTTTTTAATTTATTATATTTTGGTATGAAAAGGTGTGTTCTTGTGCAATCTTTTTATCATATTTTTTTTGGCTGCAATTCATTTCTTTTGTTACATGTTTCATCCAACATTACAATTTTCTTGATAAAAATGTTGTCTTTTTTCCATTTAAATTTGCAAACTAAAGTGGATATTTAATTCATTAAAATTTGGTATAAAAAGGTGTGTTCTTGTACAATCTTTTTTTTTATCATATGTCAACCTCACATACACTTTATCAAGATTTCCCACTCTAGTTGGATCCTTACACACCGTTGGATATCATTTTACTCACACAATTAATGGGTCAGACTAGAACCTGCAAAGTCAACATCTTTATGCTCATAGCCTCATACTGCTATGAATGATTGAATTGAAGTCAACTTTATTGTTTCTTGAATTATCTAATTTAATCTTGCAGGTGTGAATGTTTTCAGATACATATGCAGTTTGAGTTTCTTGATTGTTACCATAATTAGTTATTACCGTTAATGGCAAGAAAATCCCCAAAATGCCCTTCAACTGCTGAACCAAGCAAAATTGGTTGTGTGTGGAATTTTAGTGGTATGTTTGACTTTGACCATCACCATGGTCATCCTCACCAGAAGCTGCTGCCAGATGAGACCCATAGGAGCAAAGGTGTTCTAGGTGAGTTCACTTTTTGTTTGTAATCTTTACTTAATTGATATTAATTGGTGAACATGCATTGCCAGAAAGTTTTTTGACTTTTGAGGTCAAACTGACTGAATAAAAAAGTCATTTTTATAAGTATGAGCAGTTTTTTTTTGAGAATTTTTTTATAATGTGACTGATTTTTTATGGATGCTCCTAACAGAAAGTGTTTGTGCTCAATTTGTATGAAAAATGTTAAATAACTTTGGGATTGAAAAGGTTATATGTTGACCTTAAAAGTCAAACTGAATGGTGGGATTTACTGGTTTCCAATCTTTCAGGAGCTGAACATGAAAGGGGCCAAGTAAGAATGCTGACTTTTGATGAACAACTTAGAAGCATTTATGTAAGTACAATATTCTACTTACAATTAAGGGTGTGAATTTCAATTGGGTTTAGTTTAAAATGGTACGGGTCAGGTTTGGGCTGGACCTGTGAACACGTTTTGCTTAATGGGTCGTGTTCATGTCAGCCCAATGGGTTAGCAGGTTGACCCGTTTAACCCATCTATATTTTTTTTAAACGTGTTAATGTATTTCTTATGCCAAATTTAAAAGTTTCCAAACTAATTGGCATATTTTAAACGTAGTCGCTTCAGAAAGATGATTCTAATATGTAAATTTAGAATTTTAAATATGCAATATATATATATATATATATATATATATATATATATATATATGGATTAAATGGCCATGTTCGTGTTAACATGTGAATACATGGGTCGTGTTCGGGTTCATGTGTGTGACACAATTTTCGGGCTCATGTAAAATTTCCGTGTTAGTGTAGGGTTCGACCCGCCAACCCATAAATACGACCCGTTTAGCTGCCCTACTTTCAATCTTTAAAGAATGAGGTAGATTCTGAACACATATTTAAATTTGTGCAGATTAATTCGAAGAAGAAAGCCGCAAGTGTGAACCAATCTTTAAAGAATGAAGAGGCTTGGAAGAAAACCATTGAGAAATGTTTTTGGCAAAAGATGAAAACCCGATACGAAAACATGAGCAAGAAGAAGGAAAACACGAACATCCTTGATACAATCGTGGTTTTGAAGCCTACTCGACGTGTTGTAGAATGCCCAGTTGATATAGGGTGTCAATGCTTGCATTCGCACCCTCATCACAACTCCGCAAGTAACAAACACATGGTTAAACACACCCATGTTTTATTTAGTGATGTTAGAAGAAAACTGAAAGTTTCAAAGTTGAAGAGCTTTAGAAAGATGAAATCTTGTGGTGAAACTGGTTCTAAAGCTGGAGATTTAGCGTTGGTACCATACGCTAAGCACCAAGAACCGGAAGTCTTTATGGAAGCCAGAAGACACCTAGCCGAAAGGTTAAGGCTAGTGGCTTTAGGCACGGGTGAGGGTGAGCCTTCGGGTTCTTCATGTAAACAAGTGGCAAGAACCTTGGAGAGGCTACTACTAACATCTCCTATGCACGAGTCAATGGCTGCTCTCAAGAGTGAACTCGAAGGAACCCGCGGTGAGAAAAGTTTGCATACGACTTGGAGTGCCTTGAACCCATTAAAGCAGAATGAGTATTCAAATGCTAGTGGTAAGTGTTCTCAACATGAACTAAACCAAACTGCAAAAGCCTTGTAACTGAATTGTCAAACTGGTCGATACTGGTTCGGTTGGTTAATGACCGAATGAAAGTATATACTATAGGCAGTTTGGCTGAATAATAACACTTTGTTTTCCAGGTTTTGTGGAGCTCACATATACGAATGATGCTCTTAGTCGCAACTCAAAGTTCTCAAACATGGACTCGAATCCAAAAGACATCGGTCCATCACCACCAGGAACCGATGGGTGCATTAACAGACCCGAACTGGTAAATCAAACATCTTAATTTCTAGTTATAAACTAAGATCAGTCACTAATCTTGGCAACACTTTTGACATTTTTTTGCTACAGGAACTTCTATTAGATGCCTCTTCACCAAAAGCCGGTTTTAAATCAGAAAACATGGATAGTGATCAATTTAGAGAGAATCCGAGCCCGGTGTCTGTTCTTGATCCATTCTTTTCAGATAATATCGACAGTCCCACGAGCACCATCGAATCTGGTATGTATAGATACAAAGTCATAACTTTTATTCACTTTTATAAGAAACTGTTTAATGTTTATCATACACCTGTGACCCGTCACAGTTGAACACCATATGCAACCACGCCGGCTTGATTTCGAGGAACGTTCGTCGCAAACTTCATCTCCAGCACGGAAGAGCGGTGTAAGTTTATTTACTGAGGACCGGGAATTCATTTCCTCATATGTCAAAGAGCTCTACCGAGCTTCTCAGTTAAACTGGGAGTTCTTTTTAGCGACGGATTACGCGTTTGAATCACCATGTGATGTTAAAGTCCTCCATGATTGTGTCAAGGAAGTGCTGACTAGTTTACATTCCAGAATGACATTATTTAGCTCACGTGCTCGGCCGTTTTCGTTGGAAAAAGATGTGATCAACAAGGTCATTGACCAAGTTGACTGGCATAACGGTCAACCCGCGGGTCCACGGACGCTAGACCAGCTCATTAGAAAGGATATGGCGAAACGTGGATCATGGTTAGACAATTTATCAGATAGAAATGATATTGTGGTTGAAGCTGCAGATGAAATTCTGCAAGAATTGGTCATAGAAGCTAGTATTGACATTTGCTTTTGAAGCCACGTTGACTTTTAGGTTGACCTGTTGGTCTGGACTTGTGCCTCATGGTTAGTGCCTCACGGGTTTAGACAGGTCTCGCCTGGGGTGAACCACGCATCGAGTAGTGGGTTATGTGTTAGTGTTGTAGAGAGAAGTTCTAGCTAATATAGTTGTTTGGCCATTTTTTTTGGGACATAAAGCCTGTATGTAAAAAATCAGATGAATAAGAACTTAAATGGGTTGTAGTTTATGTTTTGTATTGTACATTGTTGCCATGATTTAGGGTTGATCAACGAGCAAGAAGTATCAACACGGGCTCGAGATCGTAACCATACGAGCTGGATTGGCTTGGTTCGTAATCTTCAATTTGAGCTAGGAACTGAGGTTGGTCTTAGCTCGTATGTAACTCGAGTCAGGTCATGGCAATTGACTTAAATGGGTTGTAGTTTATGTTTTGAATTATGATGATTTAGTATGAATTTTTATATTTTCTTCAACTAGAAGAAGCATTTACTCTTTGTCACCCCCATAGATCATTGAAGGTTTAGGGTTTTAATTTTTAATTGGGATAGTTGATTGTAGGGAATTTTGGGTTAAGTTTGTGATGACTAGAGGTTTAATAAGTTATAAGAAAGTTCTATTGTAACTATAATCACTATGAACACATGTGTGTTAGGCTGATGGTGCATATTTTGAGACACTAGATCAAGGGTAAATTACATTTTTCGTTCTTTATGTTTGTATCGGATTGCAGTGAATACCCTTTAACTTTAATAATTAAAGTCGCAATCATTTATTTGTAAAACTCATGACACCTTAGGTCCTTTAGCCCTAACACAGTTAAATATGGCATGTGACTTACACATGAGGGTAGTTTAGTAATTCTACTAATGTATTTAAACAAATAAATAAAACCAGATTTTAAAAAATAAAACTATATAATATACAAAACATTAGGCCTGTAAATGAACCGAACGAACACGAACAAATTGTTAGATAAGTGCTTATAATAGAGGGTACTAGAATGTAATTTACTTATCTATATATACCCTTTGTAATCAGCAATTTTTATTTAATAACACAATTACATGGTTCTGATTTGGTATCAGAGCTTTATTCCCTTCCAAAAACAAAACAAAAAAACCCCATGACTCCTAACCCTAATACAGCCGCCAAATAATTTCTGGTCAATAACCTCTACCAACGCATCATCCAGCAACAAAAATCCTACAACGACTCTCAATTCCTGCAATAGCGACTTGCAACTGCATCATGGCTGCTATCACATTCTTCACCAACCAGGAGAAAACGACCCATAATTCCCACAAGTTTGCTTTTACCCTCATGCTCAAGTTTTTCGATCTATTGTTTCGCAACCCATTTCAAACAAGTTGTCATCCTCGTTATGTACTTCTTGTCAAATGGGCAAGTCTTCAAAATTGTCTTTGTTAAACTCAAATTTTCATAGTGCTAATCTTTTGGACTTAGTTTATTGTGATGTTTGGGGTCCTGCTCCCGCTTTATCGTTTAATGGTTATCGTTACTTTTTATTGTGTGTTGATCATCATTCCAGATATATGTGGATTTACCCATTAGTTCATAAATCAGCTGTTTATAATACTTTAACAAATTTCATTAAAATGGCAGAAAGGAAATTTGACACTAAATTAAAAAGTATTCAATTTGATTGGGGGGGGGGGGGAGGGAGTTTCATAACCTTACTTCGTTTTGCAATAATCTTGGCATAATTCATCGACACTCTTGTCCTCATACAAGTGCACAAAATGGGACTATTGAGCGTCGTCATCGACATGTTGTGGAAACTGGACTTGCTCTTCTTGCTCAGTCCCACCTTCCTCAATGGTTTTGGCATTTTGCCTTCGAAACAGCCGTTTACCTCATCAATCGTCTTCCGTCTCGTGTCTCCTTCAATAAGTCACCCTTTGAACATATTTTTAAACGTAAGATAGATTACTCTTTTCTTAGGGTTTTTGGGTGCCAATGTTTTCCTTACCTTCATCCGTACAATAGTCATAAAATTGATTTTCGATCGACTCCATGTGTCTTCCTTGGCTACAGCTGTAACAACCCGCACTTTCGCGCTTGTTACTCTCGATACTTTCGTTACGCTTAGCACCAGAGATTCGGATCATAATGTACACTATAACGCTTACTACGCTACTTCGCATATTTTCGCAAACACATCGCTTATTACAACACGCTATATCACAACGCTTACGCTTTTCGCATATACTATTACGCTATTGCTACACTACTCGCAAACGCAAACTCGAAACGCAATTACTTATGCTATGACCTATTAAAATTGCCTTATATTGTTAGTATATATATAAATATTTGGGTATTTAAAACTTGTTGAAACGCGCACTCGCAGGCACACGCAATTCGACTTATTGCACCGAAACGCAATGTAACACGATACTACTTATCTTGCTAAAAGGCTTAAAGTACCCACAATGTTTTAACGCAACACAACGCTTAACAAACGGACCAAAAGTTGGGAAACTAACAAAACGCAACACGGTCGTCCGAATGGACATCCGACCGGATGAGCATCCGCTCGGATGACCATCCGTCCGGATGGCCATCCACCCCGAACACAGCCACTTGCACCGACTTAACCCTCGCTCTCTCACTATAAATACTAGATGTACGCCCTCATTTCCCTGATTTGACACTCTCATCCATTCACAACGCACTCAGTCGCTCTCAGACGCTTTCAATCACGAATCAAGGCCATTTTGTAAGCTTTTCATCTCAAATCTTGTACAATCTTCATCTTTAATCACTTCTACATCATCTTCTTCATCAAAATCACACGCAGTCACTAACTTTCTCCCTGAAATCCCAGATTTGGACCTCTTGAAGGTGGTTTTCACCCTTTTTGCTAAGGCAAACTGTTGTGGAACACCATTTGATCAAGAATGGTTCTAGATCTTAAAGGTTTCACACTTTTAAACTAAACCACAATAAGATTTCAACACTTTTTCATCTGTTTTCAAACTTTTCTTCAACTTTCTACACAAAACCGATGGAATCTGCACACAATCAGACTCTCGACTCGTTCCTTAGTCGAGAGCCCGCTTGAAAACGGATTTCCATCGGAGAGATGGACCGATTTACGGGTCAAACATGAACCTTCATCAAGAACAGTGAGTTTGATCGAATGGGCTTAGACCATTCGGCCGAATGAACTAGGTTTTGGTATATTTCCGTTGTTTGACACGTCGTCACGCCATCTCCGTTAACTCAGAAACTTTTACTTGGAAAATTTTATAAAAACTTCAACTATAGATTTGTCGCTTGAAAGGTTATCCGCTCGAATGGCCATCCGTCCGGATGACTGTAACACCTGTGCCTCCACGGCCATCAAACAAATGCCAAACCAATGAAATAATGTATTTCATACTTTGGACTTGTATGAATATGTGTATCTTTTGCACATATCGACTCATGTTCGATTTCAAGCTCTAAATCGCTTTCTGGAAGGTTATACGCGCACTAATGCGTAAATATAACCAGTTTAATGCAACGAACACTCCGGAATAGTGAAATAGGCTTAACATACCTTAAATAACCTATACATAACTTAGATATAAGTTTTGGAAGGTTTGGTGTGGTGAAATCAAAGTTAAATCGCTTACAGGGACTAAAGTTGACAAACTGCGAAAGTATGCCAATTTGAACTGTAACAGACCTTCCGGGACATGAACATAAGTTAAACATACCATAAATATCCTTTACATAGCTTAGAAATAGGCTTTGAGGTGTTCGGTATGCTAAAATAAACTTTTGTGTCATTCAGGGACTAAAAGCGTCAAAAAGTGCACAAGTTTGCATTTTTACGCGTAACTTACGTTCTGAATACATCCGGACATCCAAAAATTTATGTAAGCACTAAAATATTTTATTTTAGTGTTCGCCATAAGAAAAATCCATTCGTTTCGTCATTTGGATCGTTTTTCGCGCTTATGCGCATTCCGTCGTAATTAAGCGAACATCGCGTTCGTACGGCTAAACGAACCGACATCCGAGATATTTTTGAGCATGTTTTAAGTTCCCTATACTTTAACTTCATTTTAGAGCTTTGAAATGGGGTTAACGGGCCTTAAACGTGTCAAAAATGGGCTGATTGCACTGCAGGGACCAAAACTGTAAATCTGCCAAAGTTGTTACCTTACGGACCTCAACATTGGCAGCTTTACGGTCCATAAGGCAACCTGCAGACCAGATGCAGTGTATTAACAGCCTGTTTGCAGCTGTTTTAACCACAACCACACACTCACCACTTGCCTAATCAGCTGATAAGGACCAATTTAAGCCACCACAACTTTCCGACACTTGTACGGATGGGATCATGGCACGTTTTCCATGAAACGATCCTAACGGTTACCCGAAAACTATAAATACCCATCCACCCTCAACCCCAAAACCCACAAATCTGATTAAGGAAGCTCTAAGTTGGAACCTTCGTTTCATACCTGAGCTATTTTGATCTGGGTTAGCATTCGGGGACCCTTCGTAAGTATTCTTTCGTTCTTTTCCTTATTTTTACTGCTTTTCGAGTCAGAAAGTCAAACAAAAGTTTGACTTTCAGCGTTGACCAGTAATGGTCAATGCGAAGTTCGTAGGAACTTCGCAACGTGATTGTAATCACGTTGGTCATAGTCCCTTGGGACTATGCCCACTGATTACCACGTTGTCTAGGGTCGTAGGGTAGGCGATCTAATAAATCGCCTATACCTCGAACCCGACCCATTTGGTCGATCATTAGGATCCGACCAATTACATTAGGTGACCATAGTAGGTAGGGAATAACCTTCCGAGGTTATACCCTATGGTCACATCGTTTAAGTAGTTGTATGCTAGGTAGTTTATATGCCGTAGGTAAATTACCAGAATACCCTTTTCATGTATAATTGGTAATTAAGCATATGTAACCTAAACTTTTGTCACATAACTGATTATGTAACATGTTTAGGCATATAACACTTGTCATAGGACTAGTTAGACGGTCTGAACGCGTTTCACGCGCACGACGCGTTAAAGTAGCATATGTTACCTTAATGGGTCGCGATGGGTCGAAAAGCAATTAGTTTAGTTTCATTGTAGTATGTAGGCCTTGTTAAACCATATCATATGAGTTCCAATACTCATTTGGTTTACCAAGCCTCATCCTATCCGATCTCCCGATTTAAGTCCGGTTTATTTATATAGTATTGGATTTGCCGACTGATTCCGTGCTCCCTCTAGCTTTGTTTGGTTGTTGTTCAAGACCTCCAAGCATTCTCAGGCGAGTACATTATTCCCCTATTTTACTGCTTTCAATTGTTTTGGGGTGACTCATATGTGCTAAATGTTTTCGATGTTATAACGATGGTTTCAAAAACAATTAAGGCGATTTATACAAAACTAATAACGATTTCAATAAAGTGAACAAACTTGTTGGTTGTGTTTACATAACAAATGACATTCATTAGCAATGATCAAGCCGACCAGTATTAGGTTATGGTACCATAGGATCTGACAAATCCCGTTATTTACTACACCCGTGGTTATGTGTGGGTATGGTAGGTAGCGACTGAATCTGTAATTATTAACTTACCCTATGGAGGTTTGTTAATACGAAAACGAGAAGCTACGAAAACGAGAAGCGACGAAAGTCACGAAGGTTTGAATGTTATTAGCGAGACGACCTTATAAGTAGTTTCACGACCTAAAACGAATTAAACGATTTACGATTGGGTTTCACACGATGTTTTAACGATTGGGTAAACGATTGGCTTCAAAGCGATATACGATATTATTTTGGTTATACATATTACATGATTTACATTTGGGCATGAACATTACTTTGGTGGTTTGGTTTGGATTAAGTGATTAAGTAACATTGCGTGTGGAATATGATACAAGCATGGTGGATACGCCGCTGGTACTTCCTATATATAAATGTTTGTATGGTATTACATATTGTAGCGTTATTTGAATCATTTCAGTTTGAGACATAGAACATTTTATACAAGTAACATACTTTTCACAAGACATTTATTTACAAACAACTTATCTTATACAAACTCATTTTACATGGTTATTCATTTAATCATGCATTATTCTCTTATTTATACATATCACCTGAACTTATCATTGTTTTTCAAATAATTTACTAAAACAAATGTTTTTGGGTTAAGAGTCATGGCTACGAGGTTTTACAAATTATAACCCGCTTGATTTGAGTTGGTTAATTAAGTTGCAATATTATACTCTTTTCAAAACAAGGTTTTTAAATAAAGTATTGCAACGTCTAAACTAGCCATGATTTCGACACTCCTACAAAACCTATGTACTCGCCAGCATTTCTTTGCTGACCTCGTTTTCACATATGTTTCAGGTATTGTTGAATGATATCGATTGATAAGATGCATGCTCACATAGGACTGGACAAGGCCTTAGTGACTCAATAACAATGATAGACTATGTTTAAATAGTGTATTTAGATTTCAAGACGATGTAATTATTCAATGTTTAATAAAACGAAACACTTTTTGGTATCCATGGTTATGAAACATTAATTCTGTTGCAACACGCCCCGATGTTTCCGCCGCGATTTGTTGTTTTACGCGGTCGGGGTGTGACAATGACCATCAGACCAGATAACCTGACCCTTGTAAAATTCGATGTTTAAAACGCTTTAAATCAAACTTCAAGATTTTAACGATTTACAAACAACACACATAACTCATTCAAATGGCCATCCGCTCGGATGACCATTGATGTGTGCAAAATGCAACATATAAATTACATCAATTGTGGCATAAAACTAACCCTTTTTTAGTACTAATGTTGGAAAAAGTATGCTTTTGTCTTCCTTTTGTATTTTCAGGATTAAATGAGCTCAAATTAACAAAAGAAGCAAAAAGACAGCAAAATCCAACATAAATACAAGAAAAGGAACAAACGTCACATGCCCTACCCCACGACAGCATCTTCCCAAGCAAAACAAGAAGACAGAAGACTGAACACGCCCCGTGCTCAGCCAGCACGGGGGCGTGCCCAAGTGTCAGCAGAAAAGACAAAGTGGTAGAAGCTTCTATTGCCCACCACGGGGCCGTGGTCAACTATAAGATTCGCACAATCCAGGCAAATCTTCATAGTACAAAGATTCTTCTGCACACGGGGTCGTGCTCAGCGGACAAGGGGGCGTGGTCAACTAATAAAGACAAGCTGCATTAAATGAAGAAAGAGAGGATGTGGACACGAGGCCGTGCCCGAGCTTCTATTCAGCCTATAAATAGGAGTGCTTGGCTCAAGCTCAAACCATCCCTTGGCACACCACCTCTCTCACACTTCACCCACCACCCACCACCACCATAACACCATCATCCACCACCATCATCCATTGTCCATCATAGAGTGTGTGAGTCGTCTCGGGATCCAAGATTGATCGTAAGAGTTCTTGACAATCAAGGCTATGTTTGCCTAAGTCTCTTACATCACTTGGTGAAGACAAGTGTCTAGTGTAATACTTTTTATTTTTAATCTTTTCGCACTTTTTACTTGGTTTTGTATTAATGACTTTAATAAATAGTTTCTTATGTTGAAGGTGATTCTTCCTTATCGTTTGTCTGTGGTGTCTTGACATTATTTTACTGTCTATATAAAATAAAAGATTTTCACCATTCATATCTCCACGGTCTATATGGAGGTATGTTGGCTACCTGGTCGGGGGTTAAGGGAACGGTTTGGTAAGAGTCTTGCCATTGTTCAGCGTTTATAGGTCCTGCAACGGACCTGGGTCAAATTTAGTAGGACCTCCTTCAATACTTAACGGTATTGGATGGCGGGGGTCCAAACTCTTTGATCCCCTCATAAGTTAACTACTATTAATACTATAACCCGGCTATTTAGGACTGTATCCCTGCTGACTCAGACTACTTAGTCGAGGGTAACGTCACCTCCAAAAGAGGGGCCTACCATAATTTGCATTAATAACTTAATTAATTATCTTTCAATAATCCGACCCTTTAGGATTGTATCCTTGCTGACTCAAACTACTGGGTTGAGGGTAACGTCACCTCCAAAAGAGGGGCCTACTACAATAACTAAGATAATCTCTTAAACAAGTGCAAAAGTGTGGAAATAATCAAAGGTTACACTATACACGAGTCGGAACCAAGTGATTCATCTTGTCTATCTGTTTTTATTTTTATTTTTATTTTCAGCATTTTAGTTAGTTTTTATTTTTCTTAGTTTAAAACCATTTTCTAAACTTTTTGATTTGATTAGACGTTGAGGATAAACCGGTACTAAAAGCTCTTGTGTCCTTGGATGACCTCGGTATCTTACCAACACTATACTACGCTCACGATGGGTGCACTTGCCCATATGTGTGTTTAGTGTTAGTAAATATAGTGTTTTATAAATTTAAAACTTGGCTAAAGAAAGTGTAAAAGGGCTTAAAATATACTTAAACCTACATATACACTTAACGCACATCAAGTTTTTGGCGCCGTTGCCGGGGACACAAGGATTTTAAGAAAGCTTAAAATCGACGGCCTAATCAGTTTTTCAAAACCTTTTCAAAACGCGCGCACATTTTTCTGCATTTTAGTTTAGTTTTGCATTTACAGTAAGCTGTACACGGGGCCGTGCTCACTGAACACGGGGCCGTGCTGCACATTTTCATAAAAACACACAGTAACAGTAGCTTGAACACGGGGCCGTGCTCAACGAAATCAGTAAATTTAATTAAAACGCCCGGATACAGATTCTGTACATGGGGCCGTGTCCACTGAATACGGGGCCGTGTCCAGCCTCTGTTTCTGTTTTTATTTTTGTTTTCTGATCTCGAGACTTGGTTGTGGTCTGCTGAGTGATTCTTATGGATCAATACTCAGGAGGTTACAACTACACCTATGAGGAGGATGATTATAGGAGTAACTATTGCACTAATTGTAGTAACCCACACTCGGTTCAATATCGTCACTCATATCAACCATCCAATTCATACACCTACTATGAGGAACCCATGTACGAACCATCAACTTCATAGACATCCTATGAAGACCAAAGGTATGAACCTCCTCCCTCATACTCATATTTTGATGAACCAAGGTATGAGCCTTCTTACTCGTACTTTGAGGAACCAAGATATGAGCCACCACCTTCATACGCTTATTATGAGGAACCATGGCATGAACAACCCACCTCATATGAGTATTATGAAGAACAAAATTACGACCCTTATCCATCATATTCTTACAATGAAGAACAATGGTGTGAACCATCTACTTCATATGGGTATTATGAGGAACAAAGGATCGAACAACCGGATTGAAGCTTTGAAAATCCCGATTCTTTTTCTATAACCGAAGTGACCGATAGGATATTATAACACCTTAGAGTTATCGATCGCTATATAAAAGAATCTCGCGCAAGGGAAGAGGAGTCCCGCGCAAGAGAAGAATTAAATAAAGAAGAGATAACCGAAAGTGTAAAAATGGAAGAACAAATAAGTGAAAAACCGACACATGAGTTAAACAACGAAAAAGGTGAATCCGACAACGTTAAAATTCAAGAAGAGTCTAATTTTGAAGAAATTAATCTCTTGTCACCTTCTTTTGAAAATCATTGTTTAGTACCCACTCATGCTAAGTTTTTAAAAGAGTTAAACACTAACACTAAAATTGACGAAACGGTAAGTGTTAAGTTAACTAATGATCAAACCTCGCTAATAAAAGAAGACCCGTTTGAAATTAACATTACACCGGTTCCATGTTTCTTTCAAAATTCGTTTATTAGTAATGTCACGATTGATAAAGATCTTTGTGTTAACATAATGCCTAACTACATTTTCAAAAAATTAAGTATTAGTGATTTTTCTCCACTTCAAATACCCATTTTTCTATCCAATCGGAAAGTAATAAAATCAATCAGTGTAGTTGAGGATGTATTGGTTCAAACAAATCAAATGGTAGTTCCGACCGACTTTGTCATCCTCGATGACGCTCCTCTAGTGTTGGGACGACCATTTGTAAAAACTCACGAAGCTTTGAAAAACCGGAAGTTTAACAATCTACCTCTCCAATTAGGGGCATTTAAAAGAAGTGTCGATCTTGAACGGTCAATGAAATATCCATTAGGCAATAATGACCCCCTAATTGAAGATGAAGATGAACCACCCGATACAAGTGAAAAGATTGACCACTTTGTTGAAGAAGAGGTCGCCATAGAACAAACTTTTAAAGTTCTTGATCGAAATGAGCAACCGAATAAGGAGTCTCCTAAAGACCCACCACTTGAGCTCAAAGAACTTCCAAAAGGTTTGGAATATGCTTTTCTAGACAAAGATGGTAATTTACCTGTAATTATTTCGTCTAAATTAGATAACTTAGAAAAAGAAAAATTAATTAGTCTTTTGAAAAAACATAAAAATGCGATCGCTTGGAAACTTGTAGACATTAAAGGAATAAGTCCTTCCATGCGTACGCACAAAATTTTAATGAATAATGACTACAAATCAGTAATACAACCACAACGTCGAGTAAATCCAAATGTTCAAGAAGTGGTTAAAAACGAAGTCATCAAATTACTTGACGCCGAACTTATCTATCCTATCTCCGATAGTCCTTGGGTAAGTCCCGTCCAAGTAGTTCCAAAGAAAGGAGGTATGACGGTGATAACTAACGAAAAAAATGAATTAATACCAACGAGAACCGTCACAGGATGGAGAGTATGTATAGATTATAGACGATTAAATGAAGCAACAAGAAAAGATCACTTTCCTTTACCCTTCATTGATCAAATGTTAGAAAGATTATCCGGTCATAAATTTTATTGTTTCTTGGATGGTTTTTCAGGTTACTTTCAAATCCCGATAGCACCCGAAGACCAAGAAAAGACAACTTTCACATGTCCCTATGGAACTTTTGCTTATCGACGCATGCCGTTTGGTCTATGTAATGCCCCCGCAACATTCCAACGTTGCATGGTAGCCATTTTCCACGACATGATAGAAAAGACAATGGAAGTCTTCATGGACGACTTTTCTATCTTTGGGGATTCATACGACCAATGCCTCGATAACCTTGAACGAATGCTATCCCGATGTGAGGAAACTAACCTCGCCCTTAATTGGGAAAAATGCCATTTCATGGTAACGGAGGTAATAATACTCGGTCACAAAATCTCAAGCGAAGGAATGGAGGTGGATCGAGCCAAAATAGATACCATTTCTAGACTACCACCTCCATCCTCCGTAAGAGCTATCAGAAGTTTTCTAGGGCATGCCGGATTTTATAGGCGGTTTATCAAAGACTTTTCTAAAATCTCAAGGCCTCTAACAAAATTACTTGAAAAAGATGCCCTTTCATCTTTGACAAGGATTGCAATCAAGCATTTCTAACCCTAAAGGAAATGTTAGTCAATGCACCTATCATGAGAGCGCCTGATTGGAAATTTCCTTTCGAAATCATGTGTGATGCTAGTGACTTTGCAGTTGGAGCTGTCTTGGGACAAAGAAAAGAAAAGCATTTCCACCCAATTTATTATGCTAGTAAAACACTAAATGATGCACAAGAAAATTACACAACAACTGAAAAAGAATTACTAGCTGTGGTATTTGCTTTTGATAAATTTCGTTCTTATCTTGTTCTTTCTAAAACTAGTCTATATAGATCATGCAGCCATTCGATATCTCTTCAAAAAGCAGGACGCAAAACCACGTTTGATTCGGTGGATTCTACTCCTCCAAGAATTTGATATTGAAATCAAAGATAAAAGAGGAGCAGAAAATACCGCAACAGATCATCTTTTGCGCTTAGAAGACCCAGCTTTGGAGGCAACCAGGGACGAGCAAATCAACGAAAAATTCCCATCTGAGTCCTTAGAAATGGTGGAATATAAAGAAGAACCATGGTACGCCGACTATGCTAACTACCTAGCTAGCGGTATAGTCACAAAAGGTTGGCCACATCATCAAAGAAAAAAATTCTTTGCCAATGTGAAACACTATTTTTGGGAAGATCCATATCTTTTCAAAATGTGTGCCGACCAACTCATCCGACGATGCGTACATGGTAGCGAAGCACGAAGAATTCTTCGCCATTGTTGTTGGTGCACTACATCTGTCGACTTCGTCTTGTATCGAGTCTTAGACTAGTTAGAATAGATCAGGGCTCGCAGAATGAGAATTTGTGAGAAAGTTAGATGATTTCGTTTGAAGTTATGTTTTGTGTTTGAGATTTCGCTTGAAGCCTCAAGCGAAATCAACATGATAAGATTTCGCTTGACGCTTTCTGAAGCGAAATCTCATACTCTATATATAGGAGTTCAGTGTCAAGCGAAATCATAGAGTATCATTTGAGTGATTCCATACCGAAGTGCTGCCGGTGTGAGAACTGATTGTATTTGTGTTCAGATATCAATATAATCAGTGTTAAAGTGAAGATTCAGCTGTATTATAGTCAAATACTTGTTTTCCGCACCTGTATTTGATAGAACTTCTCTGAACCGACTCATTCGGATTGCAAACACGATCCTACAATTGGTATCAGAGCCAGTTGAGGAGTTCTGCAAGATTTCAGCTGAAATTAACATCGTTCTCTTACTTCTACACCTTCTTTTCTCAGTTCAGAAAGATTTTACGGTCAAAACCTATCCAATTTCTCACAGATTGTATAAAAGTACAAGATAACAAACCCTTGAAAGTTTCATTGCAAAATTCGACGTAAAACTATCAGAAACAAACATCCGAATGGATTTCGATTGAACATATCAGTTTTTCTTTAGAAGATTTCGCTTGAAATTCCAAGCGACACCTTGATTTCGCTTCAAGTAGATTTCTATTTCGCTTCAAGAGTTATCGCTTCAATTATTTCGCTTCAGGACTGTCACTTCAACTATTTCGCTTCAAGGCTGTCGCTTCAACGATTCCGCTTCAGATATTATTACTTGACAATTTCGCTTGAAATAGATTCGCTTCAAAGATTTTCGATTCAAAGCTTAGGTTGTTGATTTCGCTTGAAAGTGAAACTGATTTGGTGTTTTCACTTGGATTCACTGTTGTGTGCAATTTTTGAATTCTGAAACATGGACGAGGATTTCTACAACGCATTCGCTACTCCAAATACTCCAATTTCTCTTGCACAAAATACGATGATGGAAAACGAAACGGGAACAATGCAAAAACCTCCGAAACTCATGAACATCGAAGAGTACAAGAGTTGGGAAGAAAAGTTTGAAAACTGGGTACAAGCAAATTATCTTGATGCATGGGAATGTGTTGAGACAAAATATGTTCGACCAATGAATGATGATGAAGAAGTGGTTCCGATTAAAGATCTGACTGCTGATGCTAGAAAAAAATACAAAGATGAGAAAATGATGCTGAGTTTATTGCAACAAGCTGTGAAAGAAGATATTTTGGTTCTATTGCAACATAATGGAACTTCATATTCAATTTGGAAAGCTTTACGATCTAAGTTTCAAGGCAGTGAGGAAATGGTCAAGAACAAGAAGTCTTTACTGAAAAAAGAGTTTGATTTGTTTCGAAGATTGAAAAATGAGGACACTAAGCAAATAATTGAGAGATACTGCAATCTGTTGGCGAATATGAAACGATTGAAGATCATTAAAGATAATGAGGAATTGATTGAAAAATTATCAGATGCGTTACCGTATGAAACATGGGGTACTTATCTTATGATGCTAAGAAACAAGAAAGGTTTTAAAGATTTGACACTGAGCAAGTTTATCGAAAAGATTGAAGCTCAGGAGATGGAGCAGAGAAAGGTTATTCGGATGAAAGATTTCGATGGTGAACAGGATATTGGGTTGTATTACAAAGCAGGGGTGAATGAGAAGTCTACAAATCTATCTCCAAAAATAGAAACTGCTTACAACACCAAGAATGATTCTGGAAGTTCATCATCAGGATTAAACAGCAAAACAAGTTTCACATCATTTTCGTCTTTTGACCCGAATATTTCAACAACAAAGAATGGCAAGAAATTTCAGTGCAACATTGTACTGAATTTGGAAAATGATGAAGAATATTCAGCAGAAATTGCTAAGAGTCACATGTCTTTATTGGGAACTGTTCTTGAATCTTATGGTAGTTTTGTTGCAGGTCGAATCGGGAATCCAATGCTGACAAAGGAAGATTACGACCAGATCGATGCTGAAGAGATGGAACTGATGGACATAAAATGGTGCTTGGCCAGCGTGTTGAGGAGAGCTGAGAAATTTAAGCAAATCACTGGAAGAGATGATCTTCGTGAGGCTGGTACTTCTACTTTAGGTTTTGACAAATCTAAAGTCACTTGTTTTCGTTGCAGGGAAAAAGGACACTTCAAGAGGGAGTGCAAAAACCGCGAAGCAAGTGGAGCTCAAAATCCGTTTAACAACAACAATGATTACTATCGAAAGGCCATCTACCATCAAGTTGCTCAGCAACCATCTCAACAACGTCAACATCAAGCACAAACTGCACATGGAAGGGATGTGATTGAAGATTCTGGAAAGAGAGCGTGTGCAGTGAATCAAGATTCTTTAAAGAGAGTTAATGGTAGTGCTTTGATAATAGATCAAGACGACGAAAAGTTACCTGAAGGATTTAGTTGGGAAAATTTTACTTGGGATGATTATGTTCCTGATCAAGATACAGCTCACACAGCTTTTGTAGCCCGAGTTGAAGAGGACAGTGATGATGATACTGAATATTGGGCAAGAAAATTTGATGCTGATATGAAACTGCTTGCTGAAAGTGATAGTGATGATGATAAAGTTAAAAAGAAAAAGAAAAAGATCAAAACACCAGTCAGCAGTGATGATGATGAGGTTTTCGTGAAGAAAAAAAAATCAAGACTCCTGTGAGTAGTGATGACGAAGAAATTCCAGTAATCAAAAGGAAAGTAAAAGTTGAAGTTGCAAAGTTCAAAGTTGAAGATGAAGTTGATGCAAAGAAGATTCCAGTGAAGTGTGAAAACTGTGAAGCTGTGAAGAAGCAGAACAGTACATTGATCTATAACTTGAATAGTTTGAAGGAATCTTATGATGTACTGAACAAAGCAATGAACCAATACAATTTAACTAGTGAAGAACAAGCAACAGCGATGAAAACACTTCAAGGAGCTTTTATGACGAAGCAAAAAGTGGTGAACAACTACATTGAGAAGTGTGCTGTTCTAGAACAAAAGTTGGAATTGCAAAGAATTGAGACTGAAAGAGTTAATCGTTTGTTGAAAAGTTACTCATGTACTTCTTATGTCATTGACAGGATTTATCCGACTGTTGAAGGCATGAAGGCATTTGAAGAGGATGCAGTAACTGAAGAAAAGAATGTTGAAAAAGTGACTGAAGAAAAGACTCCAGAAAAGAAGAACAACAAGAAGAATGACTCAAAGAAAAAGACTGACAAGAAGGATTCTGGTAAGAAACAAGATGTCAGTTACAACAAGTGTCCACCCCCGTTAGAAAATGGATATTTGCCCAGGAATCCAAATCAGGAAAGAGTCGAAAAAGCAACAAATTTACAGTGGGAGTCGGAGTCATCAGTCAATTTGCCAGAAAATATTGATGTCGTGTTTACATCATCTGACACTGATCATGAGTCCGAGTTAATTAAGAAAGTCGTCGATCAGGTGTTGGATAAAGATGAAACTGAGGAGTCAAAATCAGAGTCAGAATCAAAGTCTGGTTCTGAAAGTTCGAGTTCGACGGTCAACAGTCAAAATTTTTCAGTTAAAAGGGTTTACAACAAAGAATTACTGTTATCAAAATCTAATTTGAGTGACGAAACATTCAAAGTCGCATATACATTGAATGATTCCGACAAATTATATTCTGATGAGGAATTTCCACTAAGAGGTGTAAAAACTGAGATGATTAAAAAGGTTTTCAAACTAACAGAAATCAATATTTCAGAATTAAAAGATGTAAATCTTATTGATAAACCTAAAAAATACACCTCAAGAGTACAACAAAGATTAAACAAGAAAAAAGGTTACAGTTCTGGTTCTGGATTTCATAAGAAACCAAACCCTAACCGTAATTTCAAAAAGAAAGGTCTTGGTTTTACTCCAACAGAAAAACAGAAAAATGAAACATATGTTCGTGATTTTAAAGCAAAGATGACATTTGTTTCAGGTACATCAAGAGATGAGGAAGAAAAGAAAAGGTTTTGGAGGCAGTCAAATAGTGAGTTTCTTGCAATGAAGCAAGAAGAGATGAAGTTTGCTGGACAAAGGAAAG
The DNA here is from genome assembly GCA_030545235.1 of Helianthus tuberosus. Taxonomy (NCBI): domain Eukaryota; kingdom Viridiplantae; phylum Streptophyta; class Magnoliopsida; order Asterales; family Asteraceae; genus Helianthus; species Helianthus tuberosus. The sequence continues at coordinate 60,225,982 of CM060358.1, forward strand.
ATACGAGAACCTGTTTCCAATGCAACACTGTTGGACACATTGCCAGAGATTGTTCTAAGGCAATATCATCAAAACAGGGAGTTTTTCGTAAACAAAAAGAAAAAGTGGTTAAGTTTGAACCGCCAATTGACCGAACCAAATTATTCAAAAATTCGATTTTTGAAATTGGTGAAAGTTCAAACAGGTTTTACAAGAAAAGAGGAAATATTGACAACCAGAAATGGGTTGTTAAGAAGTCTGTTGATAGTTCTAGTGATGATTCTGATAGGTTGAAATCAGAGGAGCTATCTTCTGGTGATGAATCTGATTCCATAAAATCAGAGGAGCCACAGGTTGAGTTAAAATTGAAAACTTCAGTCCCTCAAATGGATGATGTTCATTTTCCATCATTGAAGGATGAAAATTTTAAGAAGAAAATTGGTAAAGTTGAGATATCAAACCAATTTTATGATGATAACAAGGTTTTTGATGTTGAAAAAACCTTTAACCCCACTGTGAAACACATTTTTGGTAAAATGATTGATCGAAAAGTCAAAGGGGTTAAAGAATTTTATGAGAAGAAGATGCAGAAGGAGAAAATTGAACCATCCCTAGTTCGTGACTGGGATGGCTCATACTACGAACAGTAAGTCTGTGGACTTGCCGGAGATCCCAAGTTGGTAATCGTGGATCAGGAATCGGCATCATTCTGTGTATTTGATTGTGTTTTTTGTACAAGTGGTAAATCAGGGACATTAAGTTGTATCTGATTTTCTACAAGTGGTTAAAAAACAATGTGATGAACCAAATCCCTAACTCTACAAGTGGTAAAAACAAACTTATTTTCCGGAAAAATCATTTTGATTAAAACAAACTTAAGTGTTTTGAAATCTAAATGAGAAAATGGTTTGTTGTGAGGGGAAGTTCTGATTGTTTATGCCAAGTGAATGGCGATTTGAAGTGATTTGATATCGGTTGTCATTTTATTGTACAGTTTATTTTCAAATTTCCTAAAATGCGTTTGCATTTTAGGGGGAGTAAGAATTTTTAGAAAATCCAAAAACATTTGAAAAATTTGAAAAAGCCAAAAACATGATAAAATCAAAAATGAGTTTTTGTTGTATAAAAGAGGAAATGATAGTACATCAGTGGACGATCACAGCATGCTAAAGAATTGGAAAGTAAAAATGTGATAAACGGTCTCACTGATGATGTGTCAGTAGGTTTTTGCACATTTAGTAGATTGTGACGAGATATAAACCTAAATTTCAAACTTGCTTGTTCTGTGGGTTAACACAAACTTGGATATATAGGTAACCCCTGAAATCTCGTTTGAAAGGTCTCTTAATCTGATATACTAGGTCTTTATACTCTATGATATCTGGGGTATTATTCCGGGACTTCTGCTGAACGGTAGTTCTGACCTAGTCCCTGGCTAATACTTGCTGCAATGCTTGAAACACAGCATTAAACCCTCAGCATGCTGAAACAATAAAATTGATATATGCTGCTGTTGTAAGCAAAAAGATCCTCTAAAGGGGACACACCGAAAAGTCGAAGCTGATATCTCTCTGCGTATACGGAAGTATCGATCTGAGATCCCTCAGCCCTCGTATACCTAAATTATATACAGATATCATTGTAGTATTCTCACCTGTAAGACTGATTATTGAGATTCTGGATACGGGAGTATATTCAAGTAGTGAGACACACGAATAAGTTCAAGAGCTTAAAACATTAACCTCGTATCTCGGATCAGTTGAACTTTGTGTGAAAATTTAAGTGGATCAATATACTGACAATCTAGGTGAATTGTTTAGAGCTTAAAATGAAATGAAGCTTAACGGTGTTGGTGATGTGTCTCAGAAACTGATATGATCCTCTTGTACGAACTCACAAAAATATTGTTTGTAAATATTTCTTTATTGCATTTCATTACATTCAAAAATTTCAAAAAGATTTTTAGTGTGTTTTAGCATAAAATTTTTGAAAAATACAAAAAGATTTTCGACAACTGGTATTGAAAAGCTGATTTTCAAAATTCTGAGTGCTAAACATGATGAGTATGATTTGAGGGGGAGTTTGTGTTTAAAACTGATTATTTTTTGTCAAAACTTCAAGTGATTCATCAAATTGAAAGATCATTTTGATTAGGTTTCTAGAGAAGAGTTTGAATTAGTGAAAGTTTATATGTTTGAAATGTGTAAATTGTAAAATTTATTGTGAGGTAGAGTTTATGCAGGTTTAAAGTTTGAGAAGTGATGATTCTGAAAAGCCAAAATTGTGAAAGTCAGACAATGATCCTGAAGCAGATGACGCTGAAGAACTAAAGGAATGCCAGCACATTGCAAAGGGAAGTCTGTTGATGCTGATTGAAAAAGTAAAGCCCGGAGGCTGATCAAGAATGAAGATGTGAAGACACAGTATTGGTGTGACTCGATAGTCGACTCGTCAACATCTGAGGGGGAGTCTGTTGGTGCACTACATCTGTCGACTTCGTCTTGTATCGAGTCTTAGACTAGTTAGAATAGATCAGGGCTCGCAGAATGAGAATTTGTGAGAAAGTTAGATGATTTCGTTTGAAGTTATGTTTTGTGTTTGAGATTTCGCTTGAAGCCTCAAGCGAAATCAACATGATAAGATTTCGCTTGACGCTTTCTGAAGCGAAATCTCATACTCTATATATAGGAGTTCAGTGTCAAGCGAAATCATAGAGTATCATTTGAGTGATTCCATACCGAAGTGCTGCCGGTGTGAGAACTGATTGTATTTGTGTTCAGATATCAATATAATCAGTGTTAAAGTGAAGATTCAGCTGTATTATAGTCAAATACTTGTTTTCCGCACCTGTATTTGATAGAACTTCTCTGAACCGACTCATTCGGATTGCAAACACGATCCTACAATTGTCATGAAGGTCCATACGGAGGGCATCTTGGTGCCGCTAGTACCGCACGAAAGGTATTTAATTCAGGATTTTATTGGCCAACCATTTACAAAGATGCCCAAAGTCTTGTCAAAACATGTGATGCTTGCCAAAGAACAAGTAATATTTCTTCCAAAAACGAAATGCCACAAAATGGCATTCTTGTTTGTGAAATTTTTGATGTGTGGGGACTCGACTTCATGGGACCTTTCCCACCGTCAAAAGGAAACAAATATACTTGTGGCAGTAGACTACTTATCTAAATGGGGCCGAGGCCGAGGCACTTCCAACAAATGATGGAAGAGTCGTGGTAAGATTTCTGAAAAAACTATTTTCTCGTTTCGGCACACCTAAAGCATTAATAAGTGATAGAGGTACCCATTTTTGGAACCATCAACTTGAAATTTTTTTAACAAGATATGGGGTCTATCACCGGGTCTCGACAGCATATCACCCTCAAACAAACGGACAAGCCGAAGTGACTAATAGAGGTTTAAAACGAATACTCGAAAAAACCGTAAGGTTAAATAAAAATGAATGGGCGGATAAATTAGATGATGCTTTATGGGCTTTTCGAACTGCTTATAAAATGACAATAGGTACAACCCCATATAAGCTAGTCTATGGAAAAAGTTGTCACTTGCCAATAGAAATTGTACACAAAGCCTACTGGGCAATTAAAAATGTAAACTTAGATTTAGAATTTGCTGGTAAAAATCGATTTTGTCAATTAAATGAATTAGACGAGCTTAGGAATTATGCATACTCGAACTCCGAAATTTATAAGGAAAGAATGAAAAATTTGCATGACAAACATATTAAACCTAATGAATTTCGAGTAGGAGATCTAGTTCTTTTGTTTAATTCACGACTTCGATTGTTTCCTGGTAAATTAAAGTCTAGGTGGTCAGGACCTTTTTCCATCACCCATATTTTCCCATACGATGCAGTAGAAATTAAATCTCGGAATGGACCTCCATTCAAAGTCAATGGCCAACGGCTGAAACTCTATCAAGGATTCATTGAGGATGAAGAGGAGGAGATCTCGCTTCAAACGATCGAAGAATGAAAGCATCAACATCATACCTGGTAAGTTACGAACGATTGGGACAACATCTAAAGCGGTAAGTTTTATAACCAAAGTTTATGGGAAACAAGGGCACTCACACGAGCACTAAAAAAAATTCAAAACTTTGCTCGGCACGAGGCCGTGTCCGCACTGCAGTCGGGATATATCCCCTTTTTCATAACAGTTACTTCATTCCACACGCCCCGTTTCCCCGAAAAAGCTCTGGTTCCAGGCGATTTTCCGCAGATTTTCGACGTCTCCTCTTGTTCTAACAACGTCAAGGTATGATTCTAACATCATTAGTAGTTAGATTAGTTACTTGCATGTAGTTAAAACACCACAAATTTGGGGAAAAATCTAGGGTTCTTGGACTTCATCCGAATCAAACCTCAAATTTTTGCCTAAATCTGTTTGCATTTAGTTAGAATAGTGTTAAGGGAAGTAAATCCACTTGTATTGTTCATAGAATCGCCCGATTTCTCATAAAAACCACAAACCCTTGTTTTTGAACCGAAAAAGATAAAATTGATAGGGTAAACGGGTTATTTTGGGAAAAACGGCGCTTGGGGTTTCAATTTCGGGGAAAACCGCGCCTATTGGACCAAAAATTTTCAAGTTTTCGAAACCGGGTCGAAAAATGGAATTTTTTGTGTAACAGACGCCTGGACACGGGGCCGTGTCCGCTGAACACGGGGTCGTGTCCAGCCCACTGTTTGTAGTTTTTGTCCGAAAATTCTTCTGTTTCGTGCTAACTTTTGGTGTATTCTTTCAAATGGCTAGGAAGTTCACGAGGTTTAACGTCAATGAGCTCGATGCTAGGGCTAGATACGAAATACTTGAAAAAAGGCCGGAGGAATACCCGAGGCAAGCATGCACGGAACTGTTAACTATGGTGAATCAAATCGACCGTTTCAACAACATTGTCACCGGGCCATTAAGAGTCGCTTTAACAACTAGACTCCGTTCCGTCCACGACTGCACTTTGGAATTCTATAGCACCTTCACGTTCAACTCAAGGTGCGACCCATTCGACAATGATGGGGTAGCATTCTGATGTGGCGGAACTAGGTATTCGATCTCTATGGCACAATTTGGGTCGATTGTCGGGTTGTATGCGGAAGAAGATGCAAGTAATGAGGAAAATACTGGAGGGATGCGAGAGATAGGTGAAAACGATCACCAAGCCGCGTGGGCTCAGATTGGTGGAGGGTATTACAATCCGAGCAGCACTAAGAGCACGAAGTTGAAGGATCCGCTCTACAGATACATCCATAGGCTCCTTGGCTACTCTCTTAGTCAAAGACACGATAGCGGCAGGCCCCTTGATATTTCGTTCCTCATGCTCCGAAACATGCATCATAACCACCTTACTACTGCACCAACCCCTATCTTCTTTGGGGGATGGGTGTACCGTCTCTTCAAGCACTTCACCAACATACCTAGGTCATTAGGAAGGAGCCCATGGTCGGGTAGGGTAGATATACACATCTGCCGCTCAATGAACCTAATCTATGAAGCTGAAGACGGGACGGTTAGCTTTCAAAGGATGCAAGGTCATGCATGGAACCCACAAGAAGCACTTGTCCTCCACGCTCCACAACATCATCAGTACCAATACCAGCCCCATGGTGATCCGGGCCAATCCTCCTCAGGAGGCGGTTTTCCTAACTTTCAAAGTTTACATGATTTGTTGCAGGAAAACCTCATGTGCACTAGGAACACCTACAATATGGCAAGCAACACATACCACCGGGTTGGGGCGATCGAGAGAAACATATCCGATATCCAAGATGATATTGGAAATATCCGGGAGTATATGGCTGGCCATGGTGGAGATGATGATGATGAGGACGAGGACATGGATTAGGCGGGATGAGCGGAGGAAGAAGCGGTTGGTTGGTAATTCCCCAGGTTAACCTTTTCTAATCTTGAACAATTTATGGCCTGCGTGCCAAGTGTTAAACAATTTACTTTCCCTAACTTCTTTTATTTTCTGCATTTATTTTTTCTTTTAACTTTGTTGACATGGATGTTGAACTTGGTAAAATTAGGATGTTTTCTATGGTGTGGTATAGTGTTTATTGATTAAGCAGGTACATACGAGGCTTAGAGTACTAAGCATTAGTACTACTAAAGCCGGGACAGGGAAACCGAAGAAAGAAACCTGTTTTTCAACCTTGCAGATTGTCCGCACGGGGCCATATCCAGCCGACACGCCCCCGTGCCCACTCCCCCAAAACCTGTTGTTTGTTTTATTTCTGCAGATTTTGACAGACACGGGGTCATGCCCAGCCAACATGCCCCCGTGTCCACCTTCTGTAAGTTTTCGTTACTGGCACCTGAACACGGGGTCGTGCCCACCAGGCACGGGGCCGTGTCCAGTGCCCAGTAACACAAAATTTTTGCTTTTTACACATTTTTACACATTCAATCAACTTAAAAACTTATTTTTGTGACACATTGAGGACAATGTGTAATTTAAGTGTGGGGGGGGGATGCTAAAACCTTGAATCTTGCAAGTCCTAAATACAAGCCTTACACAAAACTCTATTGGAACCGCTAATCACCCCAATTTTTTTCAAAAAATTTTCATTTTTTTTACTTGTCTAGGTTTAACTTGGGAAATTCAAGTTCTAAAAAGGTTATATTTTTACGAATTTACAACCGATAGCGTCGTGATAAAAAGAACCAACATAAGAAAATTATGAAAAGGCATGACAAGCTTAGTTAAAATTTGATTATATATACTTGATCACATAAAAACCCTTTCCCACAAAAGTGAGTTTTGAGCCTTTATTGAGCATACAATTACATATCATTAAACTAAATGCTCATTTTTCGTTTCTTGTGTGAATAGCCGCTTGGTTCTTACGACTCTAGAACTTGCCACGACGATACATTCCCGGTCCTTACCAACTTAAACCCGAGTAGGTAAATGATAGAGGCATTAGGACTAACCCTTTTTATTTCTACACCATTATTTTTTTTTTACCACCTACCTAAAATCCCCCTAGTTAGCCCCTTTGAGCCTAAACCTTTTCATTTCATAACCAAAAACCAAACACCCTTTCACCCACCAAAACCTTTTTCATTTTTAACCCTTTGTTTTAGTAACTAGCTCGGTTTTTCGTATGACTTTTCAAAAAAAAAACTAAAAAAAAAGTGTTGATGATGAAGCAAAAGAAAATAAACAAACAAGTTCATCAAAAATAACTTTGTTTGAATAATAGCTTCATCAAAATAAAAGTTACAAAAATAAAAAGTCTTACGAAAACCGACGCTTTTTACGCTTTTTCACCCTTTCTACTAACCACCAACCCAACCACCTACCTTTAACCCATGCCTAACCCTTCACCCAAAAAGTCCTCTTGATATTTACAAAGGTATATAATTTAAAAAGGGGGATGATTGATTGCTTGGCAAGCCTATGGTAGGAGTAAGTTCCATGCCGCTCTCGAGTGATCCACAAAAATATATTTTCGGCCGAGTGTTGAGTGATCTCCGTGAGTTATGTGAACTTGTATATAAATAGAATTTTAAAGAGGCATGTTATGCCCTAATAAGTAATTTATCTTATGAAAAGTTTTAAATAAATCATGAAGAATAGGATTGTAAATAAATAAAAATAAAACTAAATAAAGAATATTGGAAATCCCGACACTCTATGACAAGCCCAAAAACCTCCTTCTCTACCCATTCCATTTGGGAGTGTAAAGCCACATTATAAAGAGTTTGGCTTGAGGACAAGCAAAGATTCAAGTGTGGGGGTATTTGATGTGTGCAAAATGCAACATATAAATTACATCAATTGTGGCATAAAACTAACCCTTTTTTAGTACTAATGTTGGAAAAAGTATGCTTTTGTCTTCCTTTTGTATTTTCAGGATTAAATGAGCTCAAATTAACAAAAGAAGCAAAAAGACAGCAAAATCCAACATAAATACAAGAAAAGGAACAAACATGACATGCCCGACCCCACGACAACATCTTCCCAAGCAAAACAAGAAGATAGAAGACTGAACACGCCCCGTGCTCAGCCAGCACGGGGGCGTGCCCAAGTGTCAGCAGAAAAGACAAAGTGGTAGAAGTTTCTATTGCCCACCACGGGGCTGTGCTCAACAGACACGGGGCCGTGGTCAACTATAAGATTCGCACAATCCAAGCAAATCTTCATAGTACAAAGATTCTTCTGCACACGGGGACGTGCTCAGCGGACACGGGGGCGTGGTCAACTAATAAAGACAAGCTGCATTAAATGAAGAAAGAGAGGATATGGACATGGGGCCGTGCCCACTGGACACGGGGCCGTGCCCGAGCTTCTGTTCAGCCTATAAATAGGAGTGCTTGGCTCAAGCTCAAACCATCCCTTGGCACACCACCTCTCTCACACTTCACACTTCACCCACCACCCACCACCACCATAACACCATTATCCACCACCATCATCCATTGTCCATCATAGAGTGTGTGAGTCGTCTCGGGATCCAAGATTGATCGTAAGAGTTCTTGACAATCAAGGCCATGTTTGCCCAAGTCTCTTACATCACTTGGTGAAGACAAGTGTCTAGTGTAATACTTTTTATTTTTAATCTTTTCGCACTTTTTACTTGGTTTTGTATTAATGACTTTAATAACTAGTTTCTTATGTTGAAGGTGATTCTTCCTTATCGTTTGTCCGTGGTGTCTTGACATTATTTTACTGTCATTGACCAAGGTCATTGACCAAGTTGACTGGCATAACGGTCAACCCGCGGGTCCACGGACGCTAGACCAGCTCATTAGAAAGGATATGGCGAAACATGGATCATGGTTAGACACTTTATCAGATAGAAATGATATTGTGGTTGAAGCTGCAGATGAAATTCTGCAAGAATTGGTCATAGAAGCTAGTATTGACATCTGGTTTTAAAGCCACGTTGACTTTTAGGTTGACCTGTTGGTCTGGAGCTGTGTCTCATGGTTAGTGCCTCACGGGTTTAGACAGGTCTCGCCCGGGGTGAACCACGCATCGAGTAGTGGGTTATGTGTTAGTGTTGTAGAGAGAAGTTCTAGCTAATATAGTTGTTTGGCCATTTTTTTGGGACATAAAGCCTGTATGTAAAAATCAGATGAATAAGAACTTAAATGGGTTGTAGTTTATGTTTTGTATTGTACATTGTTGCCATGATTTAGGGTTGATCAATGAGCAAGAAGTATCAACATGGGCTCGAGATCGTAACCATACGAGCTGGATTGGCTTGGTTCGTAATCTTCAATTTGAGCTAGGAACTGAGGTTGGTCTTAGCTCGTATGTAACTCGAGTCAGGTCATGGCAATTGACTTAAAAGGATTGTAGTTTATGTTTTGAATTATGATGATTTAGTATGAATTTTTATATTTTCTTCAACTAGAAGAATCATTTACTCTTTGTCACCCCCATAGATCATTGAAGGTTTAGGGTTTTTATTTTTAATTGGGATAGTTGATTGTAGGGAATTTTGGGTTAAGTTTGTGATGACTAGAGGTTTAATAAGTTATAAGAAAGTTCTATTGTAACTATAATCACTATGAACACATGTGTGTTAGGCTGATGGTGCATATTTTGAGACACTAGATCAAGGGTAAATTATATTTTTCATTCTTTATGTTTGTATCGGATTGCAGTGAATACCCTTTAACTTTAATAATTAAAGTCGCAATCATTTATTTGTAAAACTCATGACACCTTAGGTCCTTTAGCCCTAACACATTTAAATATGGCATGTGACTTACACAAGAGGGTAGTTTAGTAATTTTACTAATGTATTTAAACAAATAAACAAAACCAGATTTTAAAAAATGAAACTATATAATATACAAAACATTAGGCCTGTAAATGAACCGAACGAACACGAACATATTGTTAGACAAGTGCTTATAATAGAGGGTACTAGAATGTAATTTACTTATCTATATATACCCTTTGTAATCGGCAAGTTTTATTTAATAACACAATTACATGGTTCTGAATTGGTATCAGAGCTTTATTCCCTTCCAAAAACAAAACAAAAAAAATCCCACGGCTCCTAACCCTAATACAGCCGCCAAATAATTTCTGGTCAATAACCTCTACCAACGCATCATCCAGCAACAAAAATCCTACAACGACTCTCAATTCCTGCAATAGCGACTTGCAACCGCATCATGGCTGCTATCACATTCTTCACCAACCAGGAGAAAACGACCCATAATTCCCACAAGTTTGCTTTTACCCTCATGCTCAAGTTTTTCGGTCTATTGTTTCGCAACCCATTTCAAACAAGTTGTCATCCTCGTTATGTACTTCTTGTCAAATGGGCAAGTCTTCAAAATTGTCTTTGTTAAACTCAAATTTTCATAGTGCTAATCTTTTGGACTTAGTTTATTGTGATGTTTGGGGTCCTGCTCCCGCTTTATCGTTTAATGGTTATCGTTACTTTTTATTGTGTGTTGATCATCATTCCAGATATATGTGGATTTACCCATTAGTTCATAAATCAGCTGTTTATAATACTTTAACAAATTTCATTAAAATGGCAGAAAGGAAATTTGACACTAAATTAAAAAGTATTCAATCTAATTGGGGGGGGGGGGGAGGGAGTTTCATAACCTTACTTCGTTTTGCAATAATCTTGGCATAATTCATCGACACTCTTGTCCTCATACAAATGCACAAAATGGGACTATTGAGCGTCGTCATCGTCATGTTGTGGAAACTGGACTTGCTCTTCTTGCTCAGTCCCACCTTCCTCAACGGTTTTGGCATTTTGCCTTCGAAACAGCCGTTTACCTCATCAATCGTCTTCCGTCTCATGTCTCCTTCAATAAGTCACCCTTTAAACATATTTTTAAACGTAAGCTAGATTACTCTTTTCTTAGGGTTTTTGTGTGCCAATGTTTTCCTTACCTTCATCCGTACAATAGTCATAAAATTGAGTTTCGATCGACTCCATGTGTCTTCCTTGGCTACAGCTGTAACAACCCGCACTTTCGCGCTTGTTACTCTCGATACTTTCGTTACGCTTAGCACCAGAGATTCGGATCATAATGTACACTATAACGCTTACTACGCTACTTCGCATATTTTCGTAAACACATCGCTTATTACAACACGCTATATCACAACGCTTACGCTGTTCGCATATACTATTACGCTATTGCTACACTACTCGCAAACGCAAACGCAAACTCAAAACGCAATTACTTATGCTATGACCTATTAAAATTGCCTTATATTGTTAGTATATATATAAATATTTAGGTATTTAAAACTTGTTGAAACGCGCACTCGTAGGCACACGCAATTCGACTTATTGCACCAAAACGCAACGTAACACGATACTACTTATCTTGCTAAAAGGCTTAAAGTACCCACAATGTTTTAACGCAACACAACGCTTAACAAACGGACCAAAAGTTGGGAAACTAACAAAATGCAACACGGTTGTCCGAATGGACATCTGACCGGATGAGCATCTACTTGGATGACCATCCGTCCGGATGGCCATCCACCCTGAACACAGCCACTTGCACCGACTTAACCCTCGCTCTCTCACTATAAATACTAGATGTACGCCCTCATTTCCCTGATTTGACACTCTCATCCGTTCACAACGTACTCAGTCGCTCTCAGACGCTTTCAATCACGAATCAAGGCCATTTTGTAAGCTTTTCATCTCAAATCTTGTACAATCTTCATCTTTAATCACTTCTACATCATCTTCTTTATCAAAATCACACGCACTCACTAACTTTCTCCCTGAAATCCCAGATTTGGACCTCTTGAAGGTGGTTTTCACCCTTTTTGCTGAGGCAAACTGTTGTGGAACACCATTTGATCAAGAATGGTTCTAGATCTCAAAGGTTTCACACTTTTAAACTAAACCACAATAAGATTTCAACACTTTTTCATCTGTTTTCAAACTTTTCTTCAACTTTCTACACAAAACCGATGGAATCTGCACTCAATCAGACTCTCGACTCGTTCCTTAGTCGAGAGCCCGCTTGAAAACGGATTTCCATCGGAGAGATGGACCGATTTACGGGTCAAACATGAACCTTCATCAAGAACAGTGAGTTTGATCGAATGGGCTTAGACCATTCGGCCGAATGAACTAGGTTTTGGCATATTTCCGTTGTTTGACACGTCGTCACGCCATCTCCGTTAACTCAGAAACTTTTACTTGGAAAATTTTATAAAAACTTCAACTATAGATTTGTCGCTCGAAAGGTTATCCGCTCGAATGGACATCCGACTGGATGACCATCCGTCTGGATGGCCATCTGCCCTGAACACAGTCACTTGCACCGACTTAACCCTCGCTCTCTCACTATAAATACTAGCTGTACGTCGTCATTTCCCTGATTTGATACTCTCATCCGTTCACAACACACTCAGTCGCTCTCAAACGCTCTCAATTGCGAATCAAGGCCATTTTGTAAGCTTTTCATCTCAAATCTTGTACAATCTTCATCTTTAATCACTTCTACGTCATCTTCTTCATCAAAATCACACGCACACACTAACTTTCTCCCTGAAATCCCTTATTTGGACCTCTTGACGGTGGTTTTCACCCTTTTTGTTGAGGCAAACTGTTGTGGAACACCATTTAATCAAGAATGGTTCTAGATCTAAAAGGTTTCACACTTTTAAACTCAATCACAACAAGATTTCAACACTTTTTCATTTGTTTTCAAACTTTTCTTCAACTTTCTATACAAAACCTATGGACTCTGGACTCAATCAGACTCTCGACTGGTTCCTTAGTCGAGAGCCAGCTTGAAAACGGATTTCCACCAGAGAGATGGACCGATTTACGGGTCAAATATGAACCTTCATCAAGAACAGTGAGTTTGATCGAATGGGCTTAGACTATTTGGCCGAATGAACTAGGTTTTGGTATATTTCCGTTGTTTGACACGTCGTCACGCCATCTTCGTTAACTCAGAAACTTTTACTTGGAAAATTTTATGAAAACTTCAACTACAGATTTCTTGCTCGAATGGCCATCCGTCCGGATGACCATCCGACCGGATAACCTGACCCTTGTAAAATTCGATGTTTAAAACGCTTTTAATCAAACTTCAAGATTTTAACGATTTACAAACAACACACACAACTCATTCGAATGGCCATCCGTTCAAATGGCCATTTGCTCGGATGACCATCCGTTCGTATGGGTTATTCCCATTCGTTCCGATCATCAGTCGAACACTCTACCATCCGACATTCTGTTTACGCACTGTTCCACGCTCTGCTCAACCACTTATGCTATGGTTCCCTATGCAGGCTAACTCAACGCGCTCCCTTCAATCCAATACAGACTATGTTTACTAACTAAACACGCACTGTGAGTATACTTGACCCCTTTTAACGCGTTAACACACTTTTGGGGTGTAACATACGTTCATATCTAAAACACACTTATCAAAACGCAATACACACTCTAAACTACTATCACATACGAATAACTGACATACATATTTACACGTGATGCTTGATACATATGTGCTAGGACTCTTACTCGTGACGTTCCACCATAACTAGTATGCTACTATAGTTAGACTCACACCCGACATGGTCTAGTTAAGACGAACATGCCTAAGGGCTCTTCATCGTAGTCATCTCGGAACTTAGCTGGTAGTTTTTGTCTTGTAGTATATATGTGTGGTATCATGTTTATGTATGTGGAATTTCGCAACGCTTTTATCTACTTTATGTTATATCAAACCTGTATACTCGCCAATGCATTTTGTGTTGACATTATGTTAATGTATGTTGCAGGTTAAACGCAGATTATCTCGAATCAAGACTAGGCTACTTAGAAACTCACCAAAAATCTAGGTTGTCGGATTTGTATTGTTTGAGAGACATGAAATCTGTGATAACCGTTTGTGAAATAGTTGTTTGTTAGTATGGGATAATGAACTGTTTAAATATTTTCACTAAATAGTTGTTATGGATTCTCTTGAGCAATCTGATTCGCCTAGTGTCGCGCCCCGATGATTCCGCCATCGGTTGGGGTGTGACATATTGGTATCAGAGCCATAACTATAGGGAATTAGGTCGAGTCGTGTTAAACAGACCTAGTCTATTGTCTAAGTACCAATAGACCCATCGTACGAACCCACTTGGGGTTTTGTGCGAACCTACATGTTGTCATACTCTCGTTCGAACTTGCAAAACTACATCTTCGTGCGAACCTGTGTACTACGGTTACATACGAAGGGAGCCTTTCCTAAGGCCGAAAAACTACCTTGCATTTCCTAAGGCTAACACAATACACACGTTTTTGAAAACACTCGCGAAACACAACCGAATGATTTTGTCGAGATTAGGTATGAAGACCAAGGACTCTCGATAAGAACACTCACTTAGTGCATTATTCTTAGCACGAGAACCTTTCGTTGAGTTAGGAGTGATATCCACATCTCAACAAAAATCTCCATTTCTATCTGGTGGAACTCCCGAAGTTATTCGGTGAGCACAACCACAGCAAGGAGCGAAGTTGTTAAGTTAGGGGTGAAACCCGCATCTTAGTAACCTATTCCACTCCTTAAATTGGTTTTCAAAATCTCTCACCAAAGTCTCGACTGTATCAACAACTCGAGCCGCGTAGTAACAGGAAGGGCGAATGCTGTACCCGCATCCCAGTGAGAGCATAGTCTATTAGGCCAAAGAGCGTGCTCGAACTTGTTGAGAATAGTTGAACCACTTTGGGTAGTCGATGTCTAGAACCCAAGGCACTCTATCTATTTTCTAGCCTGCAATCGCCGATCCTCCACCAAGTCCTAGGCCTTCCAACCTTAGACCTAATCCTAAACCAACCTCTAGATACAATCTCGCTGCCTATATGGCTACCACTTTACCTAACCTACCTGTTGAACCGACCTCGTTTACCGTTGCCAACGCCTCTTTGGAGTGACGTCATGCCATGGCTGAAGAGTTGGAGGCGCTTCATAAGAATGGGACTTGGTCATTAGTTCCCCTATTAAGAATGCTAATGTGGTTGAATGTAAATGGGTATATAGGTTGAAAACAGATCCAGCTAGGAAGACAAGTCGTTATAAGGCACGACTCGTTGCAAAAGGTTTTCATCAATAGGCTGGAGTTGACTATCATGAAACATTAGTCCGGTTGTTAAACCGTCTACTATTCGTACTGTTTTATCTCTGGCTGTTACTAATAAATGGTATCTTCGTCAACTTGATGTTCAGAATCCATTTTTGCATGCTGATCTTCAAGAAACTGTTTATATGAAACGACCTCCCGGCTTTGTTGATTCTATCAAACCAGATCATGTGTGTCTACTTCACAAGTCCTTATATGGGCTCAAACAAGCCCCTAGAGCGTTGTTCAATCGGTTATCTATGGCACTTCAGTAGCTTGGTTTTTCTGGCTCCAAAACTGACCCATCATTATTCATTCTTAACATGCATGGCACCATTGTATATGTCCTTGTTTATGTTGATGACATCATCATTACTAGTAATCAACCTCAAACTGCTACTAAGATTATCAATCGACTTGGTTCTCTGTTTGCGGTTAAAGATCTTGGTTGGTTAAACTATTTCTTGGGAATTGAAGTGATACATCATCGTGACAATTTGATTCTTTCTCAACGAAAATATATTTTGGATGTCATACACCGGGCTGGACTGTCACAGTGCAAACCAGTTGCTACCCTTGTGAGTACTTCGCATGTACTACTTCCTGATGACATCCCTCTTATTGATGATCCCTCACGGTATCGTTAGACAGTTGGTGCACTTCAGTATGCTAAATTATCTCGTCGAGACATTGCTTTTGCGGTAAATAAGGTGTGTTAACTTATGCATGCACCGAATGAAAATCATTGGGCATCCGTCAAACGAATCTTGCGACACCTTAATGGCATGGCTCAACTTGACTTGCTATTCCGTCATGACTCTAGTTCTCGGTTACATGCTTTTTCTTACTCTTTTTGGCACCAGGATGTAGTGGCATACTCAGATTCTGATTGGGCTGGTTGCCCTGTCGATCGTCGATCCACGAGGGGATTTGTTGTATACTTGGGCTCAAATCTTATCTCATGGAATGCACGTAAACAACAAACTGTATCTCGATCTTCAATAGAGTCAGAATACAAGGCAATTGCCGATACTGTTGCAGAACTAATATGGTTAAGATCTCTTCTTCAAGAACTTGGAATAGTAACCCGGTCACCGACGCTTTGGTGTGATAATCTCGGTGCAACCTCTCTTTCTACCAATCCTGTGTTCCATGCTCGTACAAAACTTGTTGAGGTGGATTTCCATTTTGTCCGTGAACAAGTTTCTCAAGGAAAGTTAAATGTTAAGTTTATCTCGACTAATGATCAAATCGCTGATGTCTTTACCAAGCCCTTATCTTCTCAGAGGTTCCTATCACTACGGTCCAAGTTGCAGGTCGTTCCCCACCCTCAACTTGCGGGGGAATGTTAGACAAGTGCTTAAGTTATAATCAGTTTATAATAGAGGGTACTAGAATGTAATTTACTTATCTATATATACCCTTTGTAATCAACAATTTTTATTTAATAACACAATTACTTGGTTCTGATTCATATAATCGAGCACACTTTTTTGTTCGTGTTTATTCATTAAGAAATCGGGCATGTTCATGTTCGTTCATTTAAAGCCTAAACGAACATAAACGAACACAAAAGAACATAAACAAAAAAACTTAACTGAACATATTTGAATGAACATAAATTAACACGATTAAACAAACATAAACGAACACAAATGAACGTAATTGAACAAATATAAACAAACACAATTTAACATTAGTGAACACAAACAAACAAGTTTAATATATTATAATTCATCCGAAAACACATCTGAATTAGGGTTGATAGACACTAAATTAAGTAGCTTTTTATATAAATATTGTCACACCCTGGCTTTGCGGAAGCGTGGGTTTATTTGGTGTGACTTCTTAATACCATAGCTTAATCACAACAAAGCTATATGAAAATAAAACCATGAAGATCATCCATTGATTCAAGTTTTAAAAGTAAAATACCACAACATTGTTTAAACTTGACACATGCAACGAGTTACAACCCATCAAACTAAAAACATTGTTCATACGACATAACCATAAACATAAATTAGACACCGTTTAAGACTTGCGACTCGTCCAGGTAAAAGTCACAATCCCTAAACGTGGATGACCTCATAAATCTTACGCAGCGTGAAAACGTAGCATACTTCGCCAGATCCCTAATTCCCTGAAATACATGTAAGTTGAAAAGTCAACATAAAGTTGAGCGAGTTCATGTGAAGGTGAGTATGTAAAACCTTTGTAAGTATAAAATTCCTGGTATGTAGCAAATAAGGAAATAAAGAGATCACCAATGGTTTGCAAGGCCATTGATATGTGTGAAGTGCAGTAGGAAGACTCAAACCTAGCAGATTTTTGCGTCGGGTACCAAGTCACCCCGAGGTCCGTACTGTTGGGCCTGGCGCTGGGCTCGCTACACCCAGATAGATCTACCGCTAAAGACCCTCGGTCCTACACTGAGGATTAATGGCCTCCAGTTCTCGCCTACCCACTCACATGATCTAAGTAGTAACCCTCCTTACGCTAACCATACCATGTAAAAAGTATTCGTAATCATAGTAACATGTATTTCACCCCCGAAGTATGAAAACTGAAAACAGTTAAGAGAAAAGGGGGACATGAACTCACAGAAGTGCGTCTCGAAATAGTAAATCCCCAAATCAACTTGTTGCGTGACGACCTGCACGTACTAATTTCTATTAGACGGACGGCCGTGCCTTGGCTTAAGGTTTAACGTTGTTGGGAAATAGTTAGGCAACTATTTCGTATTACACTTCGTAATTATTTATAATTATATTCCTTCCCAAAGATGGGGGTTTCGATACATGTGCGTTTTTATAATTCCAAAAATATATTATCATGTCTCACTTAATAAAATATATTTTTCTAAGATATTCTATCTCCAAAATATACATATTTTTCCCAAAACTATTATATTTTACTTTATACAATTCCCCAAAATAATATTTTTATCAAAATACGCATTTAAGAGTATTTTTCCGAAAAATACGTAAGTTACATTTAAAGTTCGGATGGTAATAATAATACCGGTGTAACTTAAATATTTATTTGTGAAGGCGTTGGTATTAATTTGGAGTCGTGCTTTCACAATGTATTCCAGTTATATTATTTTTACCCTAAAAATAATATATAGTTCACAAAATAATCGTAAAATCACGCAAGTGTTTTACTACGAAATATATATTCTAAATATATATTTAGTAAGTTTTATTTACAAAAATCCACCTCCGAATACTTGGTTATTTTATAACAAAAATCATAGCGAAGTTTGTTTGGAAAACAAGTCAAAAATATATTCATAACACTTGTCACAAAAATATTCTAAGTGTTATTTTCTGGAAAATTTCGCCAGGGTTTCCTCTATAAGGTGGCCACGCTTACTAGCGTATCATTTTCTTTTAAAAATTCAACCAACAATTTCCAAATCATCAATATACAATGTTCAACCGTCAAACTAGTCAAAATATGCATAAATCGCAAACACATGAACTTGTAAGTTGAGTAAAAGTATGTAGTAACTTTTCAATATTTTTAGTAGATCTTTCTATCTTTAAAAATGAATCGGTTTCCTGAAAAACTATATTTTTAAAGAAGATCTAACCTTACAACTTCTAGTCAAATATTACGGAAATATTTCTTTGTTAAACCCTTTTGTTACACAAGTGTTTACACACTTGTTTGTTCACAAAAACACCTTTAGTTTATGAAAGATCCGGCTTCAAAGTAAGACTTTGTATATTTTACTTGGTTCTTCGAAAATACCACTTGTAGACCTTTAGATCTACTAGTTTAAAACTCCATTTTACAAGAAAAACTATTTTTACACAAGTTCATGTTCATGTATGAAAGGGTTCGTCATCTTGTAACTTTCCTACTTAACATAATGCTAGTTCATGTTCCATGAACATGATCTAGTGTGGTTAGGTGACGATCCGTTCCACTACTAGCATCCAACAACATAAAATTACCATAACTAAACAAGAATCATGAGTTTTACACCATTATTTACTCTTTAACCACCATGTTTATCATTCTTGCAAGACTTTAAGTTTTGATCTTTGGTGTTCTCGAGTTTTAACCGTTAAACTTCTTATTAACCACTTTAAACAAGATCAAGAGAGTGTTTAGAATCACTTACAACTAGCTCAAGGCTAGGGAAGAATCAAAGCGAAAACTAGGTGGATAAAAGCGATGTAGAGAGGTCCTTGCGTTTCCGAGAACACCGAGCCTCCTTGTATGATCCTTATCACCTTTGAGTATGTATGGATGGCTTGGAAGAAGCGTGATGGTAGTGATGGTGATGATGGTTGTGTTCGGCCGAGAATAATGGCAAGAGGGAGAGAGAGATGCAATTTTGTTTAAGTGTGATTTGATGAAATGAAAGTCTTATCCTTTGGTGATTTATTTATAACCAATTTCCTTTTAACCATTATACAAAGTGTCCCCTAGATATTTAGCAATGTGATTAAAATAATCAAACAAATCAAGGGGGTGTACCACCCCTTGAAACCGTCAAATATGGGGGGGGGGGGGTATGGTTGGGTTTCAATTGGATAGTTAGTGATTAGTTTGATTAGTTAGGAGTTCAAACTAGTTATTAGTGTGTTATGTGTTATAACGGGTGTTAGGGTATTCGGGGACCCTAACTAGCTCAGAAAAGGAAAAACAGTGTCATTGACAATATTTTTATGTTCCGGGTAAAGTCCGGTTGTTCGGTTGGATACTGATCCGTTAAAGTGCTAAATAAGCATTTAAAGTGTCGTTAATATTTGTTTTAGTGACACAATGAATTCCCGACATGTTGGAAAGTGTCTAGTATTATTTTCCCATGTTTTTGCACTTTACTAGTTAGCTTAAATGCTGAATTTTATATTAAAGTGCAGAATTTTGTAGTTAGAGCATGTTTTAGGCACATCCGGTCACTATAACTATCACCTAGTGACGCAGTTTAACAATCCTCACCTCCCTACACTCCCTACTAGTGTAGTAAACTATTCTCGGCTCATACTGGCCTCAGAGACAGTGCCTGTCTGATGCTGGCTATGTCAGCTTGTTTACAGGGTTATCCGTTCTTTGTGCTACTGTGCTTTTGTGCATCAAGTTTTATTACTATAGTTCTGTGTAAATAATGGAGTGACAGCAATAAAGTATGATGCATGTATGTGTATGTATCAGAATTCAAGTAGCAGTTTAATCACAACTGTAAGCAAGCACAGTAATTAAGCATTAATTAAATATTAATTAACTCGTACGGATACCTAGTTTGGTGAGGGTTGTCACATTCTCCCCCCGTTAAAGAAATTTCGTCCCGAAATTTAAGCTCTGCTTCTAGTTGCAGGGGTCTTAGGAAACAAATGGGGGTATTTCTCTTTCATAAGATCCTCACGTTCCCACATGAATTCAGGCCCATGTCTTGCATTCCATCGAACCTTGACGAGTTTGACACTGCTCCTGCGATTTTTGTTAACTTTCCAATCCGTAACCTCGACGGGTTCTTCGGTAAA
This sequence comes from Helianthus tuberosus, assembly GCA_030545235.1. NCBI lineage: Eukaryota > Viridiplantae > Streptophyta > Magnoliopsida > Asterales > Asteraceae > Helianthus > Helianthus tuberosus. The sequence goes on from CM060358.1 coordinate 60,246,564, forward strand.
GTGGAGCGTGTCGTCGATATGAACTTTGTCGGCAGGAATGATCACTGTTTCTTATGTTGGACTCTTTCTCAGATTTGATACATGGAATGTATCGTGAACACCATTGAGTTCAGCAGGTAGGTCCAACTTGTAGGCTACATGCCCAATCCTTTGCAGTATCTTGAACGCGCCAATGTAACGCGGATTCAACTTCCCACGCTTCCCGAAGCGTGCCACACCCTTCCAGGGTGAAACCTTCAATAAGACCATATCCCCAACTTGAAACTCCAATGGTTTCCTCTTTGGATTTGCATAGGCTTTCTGCCTGTGCGAGCCGCCTCGATGCATTTTCGAATCTGCACAATCTTGTATGTCCTCTCTTGGACTATTTCGGGACCAACAAGCTGCCTATCACCTGCATCAGCCCAGCATAGTGGTGATCGACACTTGCGTCCGTAAAGAGCTTCAAATGGCGCGGCTCCAATGCTTGTGTGGTAGCTATTGTTGTATGAAAACTCGACCAATGGTAAATGATTATCCCAGCTACCACCAAGATCCATTACACATACTCTCAGCATATCCTCCAATGTCTAAATAGTTCGTTCACTTTGGCCATCAGTTTGCGGATGAAATGCAGTGCTCAGATTTAACTGTGAGCCAAAAGCTTCTTGGAAGGATTGCCAAATCCTTGATATGAAACGTCCATCTCTATCAGAGATGATCGAGAGAGGCACTCCATGACGTGCAACAATCTCTCGCATGTATATTTCTGCCAGTTTACTAGTGTTATCCTTCTCTTTGATTGGCAGGAAGTGTGCGGACTTGGTCAGGCGGTCAACTATTACCCAAATAGTGTCATGACCTCTGGGCGTCTTTGGCAACTTAGTTATGAAGTCCATTGAAATCTGTTCCTATTTCCACTTGGGAATCTCAGGTTGTTGCAGAAGTCCTGAAGGCTTCTGGTATTCAGCTTTCACCTTGGCGCACGTTAAGCATTTGCTAACATAAACAGCAACGTCGCCTTTCATCCTAGGCCACCAATAATAATCCTTAAGGTCCTGGTACATCTTATCCGCTCCTGGGTGGATAGAGTACCATGATTTGTGAGCTTCATCAAAAATAACTTTCCTTAATCCACCAAACAGAGGAACACAAATCCGTTTCATGAAGCATAAAGTTCCTTCCTCGTTTGGCACCAACTGCTTCTCCATCCCACGGAGATACTCATCTTCAATATTCCTTTCTTTCAAAGCTTCTCTCTGTGCGGCACTAATGCGCAAAGCAAGATCCGTCTGGATGATCATTTCCAAAGCCCTAACCCTTATGGGCTTGATACTTTCCTTTCGACTTAGGGCGTCGGCGACCACATTCGCCTTCCCTGGATGATACTTGATCTCGCAGTCGTAGTCGTTCAACAATTTGACCCAACGTCTTTGTCTCATATTCAGCTCTTTTTGGTCGAATATGTGCCGCAGACTTTTATGATCCGTAAAGATTGCACATTTCGTACCATACAAATAATGTCTCCAAATTTTCAGCGCAAATACCACTGCGCCTAGCTCCAAATCATGCGTGGTATAGTTCTTTTCATGAACTTTCAACTGATGTGACGAGTAAGCTATGACCTTCTGGCGTTGCATCAGCACGCAACCCAAACCTTGACGTGAGGCGTCACAGTATACCACGAAATCATCAGTTCCTTCGGGTAGCGATAAAATCGGCGCATTGCAAAGCTTGTCTTTCAGTAACTGGAATGCTTCTTCCTGTTTGATTCCCCAATCAAACTTCTTATCCTTCTGTGTGAGCGTCGTCAGAGGTTGAGCGATTTTAGAAAAATCCTCAATGAATCTTCGATAATAACCAGCCAAACCTAAGAACTGTCGAATCTCGGTTGGCGTCTTTGGAGTCTCCCAACTCTTGATCGCCTCGATCTTTGTGGGATCAACATGGATTCCATTTCCATTTACCACATGTCCAAGGAACTGGACCTCTCGCAGCCAGAACTCACACTTCGAAAACTTGGCGTATAATTTCTCCTTCTTAAGTAGCTCTAGAATATCTCTTTAGTGTTGTTCGTGCTCGTCCTTTGTTTTCGAGTAAATCAGAATATCGTCAATAAACACAATCACGAACTTATCCAAGTACGGCTTGCAGACTCGGTTCATTAGGTCCATGAAAACTGCAGGCGCGTTTGTCAACCCAAACGGCATAACTAGGAACTCATAGTGTCCGTAACGAGTCCTAAAGGCCGTCTTCGGGATACTTTCCTCCTGTATCCTAAGTTGTTGGTATCCAGATCACAAATCGATCTTCGAATAAAAGCTTGAGCCTTGCAACTGGTCAAATAGATCATCAATTCTTGGCAGGGGATACCTATTCTTGATGGTCAACTTATTAAGCTCACGGTAGTCTATGCACATACGGAAACTACCGTCCTTCTTTTTAACGAACAGAACCGGAGCTCCCCAAGGTGAGAAGCTTGGTCTGATGAATCCTTTATCTAACAGCTCTTGGAGTTGTGTCGACAACTCCTGCATCTCTGAAGGGTGCCTTGGCTACAGGCGTGGCGCCTGGAACCAAATCAATGTGGAACTCAACTTGCCTTTGAGGCGGTAATCCTGGCAAGTCTTCTGGAAAGACTTCCGGATATTCTCTGACGATAGGAATGTCTTCGATCTTCGGCTCAGAAGCTTTCTTATCCACGATGTGTGCCAAGAAGGCAACACATCCCTTCTGTAGGCACTTTTGAGCTTTTAGGCAGCTAATGATTCTTAGAGGCGCATCACGTTTTTCTCCATGCACTATGATTGTTTCTTCATCCGTCACAGGGATGCGGATGGTCTTCTCATGGCAAACAATCTCGGCTTTGTTACTCGATAGCCAATCCATTCCCACTACCACATCAAAGCTTCCTAACTCGACTGGTAGTAAATCTTGCGTAAACTCGTGCCCTCCTAGTTCAATCACACATCCTCGGACAACTTCACTGGTCTCGACTAGTTTCCCATTTGCTAATTCGATGGAGTACGGAACGTCTAACTTACTAGGCGTCAACCCAAGTATATTCTTAAATTCTAATGACACGAAGCTATAATCGGCACCACTATCAAACAAAACGGATGCAAAGCGTTGGTTTATAGGGAACGTTCCAGTAACAACATTGGGATCCTGGCGCGCTTTCCTCGCCTCAATGTTAAACACTCTTCCACGGGCTTGATTCATTCCTGGGCAGTCTCTCTTAAAATGCCCAATTTCACCGCATTTAAAACAACCCAATCTTTGACCATTACCTCCTCCGTTCCCCGCTTGATTGTTGTTTTGATTTCGGTTCGCGTCCCCAGCTTCATTTGCATTGTTCCCTTGTGGACGATTTCCATTACCACCACGATTATTGTTCCGATTACCAAAACCTCCTTGGCCTCCCCGGCCTGCACTAGCCCAGCAGTTATCCTTCAGGTGGCCAACTTTTCCACAAGATTCACATACTTTTGGCCTACACCGGCCAGAATGATGACGCTGGCAGGTGTTACACTTGGGATGTGTACCCATATATCCTTTCCCTTTCTTCCCAGTACCGGTTGCAGCTTGGACCGGTGCGCTAGATTCTCCTTTCTTGCCAACATTGCTAGTTCCCTGCTTGAAGTTCGAGAATTTCCTCTTATTTTCACCAGACGACTCTACGTGAGTCTCTTTCTTCTTTGGTTCAACGTTCGAAAACTTGTTTAAGCGAATGGCCTCCTCAGTAAGAGACACGCTCAGATCGATGGCCCCTGTGATTGTTGTAGGCTTGGAAGTAGTGACCATACTCATGATCTGTGGAGCTAAACCCCAGATAAAGCGCTCGATTCGCTTGAATTCCGGTGTAACCATATAAGGTACCACATGTGACAGGTCGTGGAATCTCTGAACGTACTCCGCAATCTTGGGACCATCCATCCTTAAATGCCAGAACTCAGTCTCCAACCTTTGTATCTCAGCACGAGAGCAATACTTCTTTCGCATTAACTCTTTTAACTCAGCCCAGGTCAACGCGTAAGCAGCGGCTTCACCAAGAGTTTGCACTTGTAAGTTCCACCAGGATAGGGCTCCGTCCAGGAATAGCCCTGAGATGTAAGTCACTTGTTGGTCAGGAGCGCACTTGCTCATTCGAAGAACAGACTCCGTCTTTTTGGCCCATCTCACAAAAGCAACAGCACCTCCGGTGCCATCGAAGTTTACGGGCTTGCAGTCTAGGAACTGCTTGTAAGTGCACCCTGCACATACGTTAGAATATGCAAATGGTATTAGCAAACGTGCTAAAGATATCAAGATGTATCGTAGCATGTCTCAAACGACTTAACATTACCATGTGGTGGATTGTTATGGCGGCAGCGATGATTCCTTGAAGTTCTGCCTTGTGAGGCTGCATACTGCGCTATGGCGGCAGCGATGATTCCTTGAAGTTCTGCCTCGTTGGCAGACATGCGCGGATCGCGTTTTGGTGGCATCTTCTAAAAGATGATCGTGTTGGTTAGGTCATAGTAAGTAAAGTGTACGTATGTATTCAACAATATCAACACATAACATCTCATGTTATAAATAAATCAACCACATAACATCTCATGTTATAGAACATAAACAATCAATCAAACATCACAAATGATGAAAATACTGCGATTGCGCTGTTATAAATCAAGACCACAATGTAAGGTTTAGAAGTACATAACTGTATCGTACATCATCAGTGACTAAGGGCCACATCGCCCTAGTCCAAACTATCTAGTCAGTGACAACAACATCAAATATACAAATCATCAAAAGTCATAATCATCAAAAATGCGGTCTCCAAAAGTTGTGTAGTCTGCACAATCGCGATCGTCTCACCCAAAAGTCTACCTGCGTCGAATCAAAAAGGCCTATGCTGATGGCAGTGGAGGAGGGGGAAAACGAGAAAAGAGTAAACGTCTCATATGAAGCCAGTCCTCCTCCATAGCGCGACGAGAGCGCAATAAGTAAGCTATCTGCTGCCCGGGAGTCCAAAAACGAGCAGCAGAATCAGGTGAAAGTGGTCGAGGAGGGTGTGATACGGCAGGTGGGGTCTGGCACTGGCACGGGAGTTGCTGAGCTCTCTCTAGCTCCTGCACGCGACGAGTCAGCGCCTCCTGTTGTATCATAAAAGACGTGAGAATATCCTCCGTAGAAGACCCAATGTGATATGGGTGATACGGATCCGTCGGTGGCATAATGGGGGGCGTAGTCTAGAGAAACGGGTCACTAGATGGAGCGAAGGATGGCACAGTAAATGGTGCAACAGTGGGAACAACAGTGGGGTAAGAAACCTGAGGTACTGTTAAGATCGGAGGCTCTCATGATTGTGCTTGTTTGTGTAAATTGAACATTCAATGAAAATGAAAACATGTAAAGTGCAGCGGAAATGAACAACAAACTTTGTAAACACAATCAGAGAAGAAAATAGTTTTGATAAACACATGATTTGCATTAGTCGAAAGATTACAAAGTCAATCAAAGGATTACAAAGCATGCTTACAAACTAAACTCCCCCTCAGCCTGATACCTCAAGGTTGGATTACACAAGATGAAAGGATTGAATTGAGGAGAAGAACTCACTCAAAACAAATCAAATATAACAGTACAGAGTACTGTTATATTTATAGGCAAACCAAACCACTGATGTATCTCAGCTGACGTCACCATGAAAGTGACATCTAACAAACTAACAAACTCTATCTACTGTTCTACAACAAACACTGCTAAACCTAACTACTGACAATACATAAAACAGATGATATATTAAACTATTGCTCTCTCTATTCATCAGTGCTTTCCTCAAAGTTGATCAGTCCTTGATTGGGCAGCAGCTTTGTCATCAGCAGTTTGTACCAGCAGTGCTTAGTTTCCAGCAGTCTTATAGGCTTCATCAGTAGATATGCAGAGCAGCAGCAGTTGTATCCGGACAGTGGATATAAGATCATCAGATGTTATAATTACTTTCAAGGGGAAAGCCAAATGCAAACCGCTGTTTATTGTGAATCCACTTGTCATGATCCGGTTTTGGCTTTCATTATCTGTTCCTCTGGTAGGGTTCAATCCCAACAATCTCCCCCTGGAACAGATAATGACAAAACCCTTCATTATTCTGGATCTTTATTCCTCATCAGAAGTTCCTTAGCTTGTCTTTTGAATTCTTCTTCAAATTCCTTGGAACTTAGATCATCCTCATCCCTGCACAGTGTAAGTTCAAGGAGATCCTGCAAATCTTCAACACTAAGGCCTAGTGCTTCTTTCCTTGATATGTACTTCACTTCGCCATTGGATCTGACTAGAGTCAATACGTGGGTCTTTTGATCAGACATCCACTTTAGTACTTTTAAACCCAATGGGTTTCTTGGGAGAGATTTATTCATTGATGAGTTGGGAGATGTTGGCCTTGTGAAAACTTGCAGACTTTCAGACATTCGTTTGAAGGCCATTTCAATAACATTGTTTGCTGCAACTATGTCTTCTGCAGTCTCCTTTTCTATTTGCTCCTGTCTCATTTGTTGATCTGGCTCAATGTCTGAAACTTCTGAAGTATTTGGTGATGCAGGCTTAGTTAACACCTTCTTAAAAAGGTTTTGAAGTTTTTCCGAGCTCTCTTCTTTTAAACCCATTTTCATGATGGTTTCTGTGAAGTACTCAACTTCCTTTTCCTTTACCTCTTCACTAGTCAGCTGTTCTCCTTCTTCTTGGTTTGACACAAGAATAGGATTTCCTGTTGACCTGAACAATGTTTTGAGGTTTTCAATCTGCTGTTCAAGCTTCATCATTTGTTCATGCTTCTTTGAAGTGCCTGAAACAATTATCTTCCTTTTCTTCAGCCTTTCATAGGCTTCATCAGTTTGCTGCTTTGACCATTTTGATATGGCATTGGTAGTGTCCACTTTTGCATCCACCAACTCCTGTTTCTTTGTTTTGTACTCAGCTGTTAGGTCAGTGATGAGCTTTTTGTATTTGCTCCAATTTGGAGCATTTTTCTTCTTTCTAGGATCGTTCTTGATTCTATCAATCCTCTCAGCTTCATGCTTTAAAGCCACTATTGGCCATTCTTCAAATTGGTTTTCTTCAGCAGGATAAAATTTTTCTTGCATTATGTATGCAAGAAGTTTTCTTCTCATCTCTTTTCGTTGTTCTGCCTTTTCTTTGCTCAGCTCTTGTGCAAAATCTTTTATTTGTTTGACTTTTGTGAGCAGAAGTTCCAATCTTTCAGCAATGACTTCATCACCTTGACCTTTACATTCAACCTTGGCTCTTATCTTAGCCTGTCTTGTTTTGAGCTGAAGATACTCATCCATGTCTTCTGGAACCATGAAGCCAACAAGTGAAGAAAATCTTCTGTTTGAAGGATCATCATCAGTGTAGAATTGGCTCATCTCATTTTTTATAGCTTCTAGTTCCAATGGATATCTTGCAGCAGTGGGATCATATTGGTCCTCATCTGGCTGAGTAAGTTTTCTTTTTCTGGTGTAGAGCTTTCCTGGTTGTGATGTGAGATTGGTGAAAACAGTGGTGGATGGCTGACTAACAGCTGTTGAAACAACTGGTGTTTCAACTGTTGTTGTCATTACAACTACTGATGTGTCAATAGATGTCTTCTGCTTTTTAGCAGGGGATGAAAGTGGTGAGGTAGTTTTTGATGGTGGTGATGGTGGTGATGAATCATCAGATATGAAAATCCTTCTCCTTTTTATTGTAGGAGAGGCTGATGATGTATTGGGTGGCTCAATGGTTTAAGATTGAATGGCAGTGGTTTGTGTTTGTGATTGACTGACAGCTGTTGAAACAACTGGTGTTCCAACTGTTGTTGTCATTACAACAGATGTTTTAACATCTGTTTTATAACAGGAGGTAATGGTGGTAGGGCAGTGGTTTTGGTGGTGTGTGGTGAAGTTGTGTGTGTTGATGAGAAGACAGCTGTTTGGCTACTGCCAGCCGTTTTTGTAACTACAGCTGTATCAGCTGTTTGGATGACAGTTTGAGATTTGGAGCCTTTTGGAGGTGGTTTAGATGACTGTTTTTCTTGATCTGGTTCAATATACAGACCATCTTCTATTCCCTTCTTTTTCAACTTTATTTTCTCCCCCTTTTTGGCATTATCTGAAAGGGGGTTATCCATGAAGAGGATAGTGGAGGGAACTTTTCCACCATAGGCAGTCTTATGTATGCTGGCCTTTATAGCCTTGATATCTGCTTGAGTATCCTTGAACCTTGATTCCACCATGTTTGTCAGCATTTGTACATGTATAGCGTGCTGCTGATCAGCCATTTGTTTCTGTTTTTCAAGCATGGGTTGGAAAAGATTCCAGAGCTCATTTATAGCAAATGCTTGTGGTGGAGCAAGTGCTTGAGGTGGAACAGCAGTGGATTGTGCTTTTTGAGCTTTCAAAATCTCTTGCACCATATCCTTTATTTCAGCAACTGAGGTTTCCAGTTTTCCAACTCTGTCCATCAATTCCTGATATTTTGAATCATCACCTACGTTAGTAGGATCATTTGAATCCCCACAAGTAGTGGTTGTATCAAAGTGTGACTTAGGAACAGAGTCCCAAAAATCACCCATTGATGCCCCTTGTTCTTGGTACTGGGGACTTCTTTCTTCAGCACTAGATAAATCTTTGATGATGCCAGTGGTTAGAACCAACTCACTGATGATTACCGATGGTGCTATAGAAGAAATTGCCTTCAAGGGAGTCTTACTAATGAAACAACTGTCCAACTGAAGACCTGTTGATCCACCAGTTGTAGTTGCTGCTCCACTTGAACTACCACCAAGAATTACATGTAACTCAGGGGGTGTAACCTCCTCAATTGTTGCTGGGATAGCAGGAGTAGTAGCATCAGACCCAGTCACTTGTGGGAGTATACTCTCAGTGACAGGTGATAGAGAGGAACTGGTTTGTGTCTGAGCTATATCAACTGCATGCAACAAAGGTAGCATGGATTTTGGTAGTATGATTGGTGAGGGTATGGGAGTTGAAAGAGACATGTCCTTGGGATCATGACTGTGGAAGATGAATCCGAGTGGATCTAGAGCTTCATAATTTGGTGTCCCTGTGATTACAACCTGATCCTTTTGTGAGGATACAGGAGGAGTTTGAGGCAATGGTGGAGATCTTTCTACCAACTGTTGTGAGGAAGTAGCAGCAGTGGTTTGTGGTGACATTTGTGTTGTCACAGACAGTTGCTCTGGGATCTCATCTTCCAGAGTTGCCTTTTTCTTGGGTTTGGTGGGCTTTTTGTAAGATTTTCTTTTGGTCTTTTTGGTTATGTCAGGTGTGGGTTTCAAAGTAGTGGTAGTGCTGCTATGATCACCTGGAGCAGTGGGCTCAGTAGCAGATGTCTGAGGAGCAGTGGTAACTGCTGAAATCTGCTCAGACACCTCTGCTTTTGTTTTTATTGGTGCCATCATTCTAGAAAATGTTTCATTTGTTAAACCTTTTATTTGAAAATAGACACCTTGTTTAAGCAAATTTTCATTTTCTTTTTCAAATTTTTTTTTTGAAATAATAGCTCAAAAATCTTGGAAATAGTAAAAATGATTTGCTATCAACATTTTTTACCAAGTCATTGAAGATCTCATGGGAGTAGTTGTAATCTTTATTGTTTAAAATAACATAGCCCATGCATTGAATCTTCAATGGTATTTCATTAAACGCTGTTGTTTTATTTGAAACACAACTCAAAAGTGTATGAAATAAAAACCTTGATGCAGAAGGGAAGTAACCTTTTTGTAAGGTATCTACCTTTGATTGTTCTGCATATCCCTTTTTTACGAAATCAGTTTTCATCTCGGCTTTATCAAAAGAGATTTTACCTTTCTGATCGTCGAGTTTAAAGACTTCGGTGATTGTTTGTGGAGTGATTTGAATCACTTTACCCTGTATCGAGGAGTTAATGGCTATGACTTTATCGTCTTGTTTTTCAAGCGTCGCCTTCTTCCAGAACTCTCTTTGGGTTTGTAGATAAATGGGAGCATCTGCTGTCAACAAAGTTTTGTACTTTGATGCAGATAATGTATCAATGATGGAGTCGAAAGTGTGGTTATAGGCGGGTTTTGTGAGCAAACCCAGATAATTGTGAGGAGATTTGTATGGTATCTCAATGGATTATTCGGCCGTTTGAGCGACCTCTTTGGAAGATGGTGTTGATTTTGGTTTAGGTTTTGATTTTGATTTTGACTTTGTCATTTTGATGAAGAAGAATCGGAGAGTGATTTGGGAAGAAAGGTTGGAAACTGCTTTAAGAAAAGAACTTTGGAATTCAATTCGACAGTGTAAAACCCTGTTTGGGGGTTTTGATCAGAGTTTTATTTAGGGAAAAAGTGATCGCTGATGTGGCAGCGGTTATTAAGATCTGAAGGCCAAAAACTGACCACGTGTCAACAGATGATGACGAGATGAATCATGGAGGACAGTTGTTTTGGAGACCACTGATGAAACAAGTATCAGTGGTTACAACGGTCAAAATGAGGACAGTGGGTGATTTTTACTATCAGTGGATAGCATATCAGTGGTTGTAAGTTGTAACACAGATTTTGAATATCAGTGCTTATAATGATGATGAAAGATCAATGGTTGACTTTCAGCAGTGGACAGTAGTTAGAGAGCAGATGTTTGAACAAAGCAGTGTTTAAGGGTGAGATAATGATAGCGATTTGAAAGCCCATTATGTCAGCAACTGATAAAGAAATTTTCATTCAAGATTTTGCCACATGTCATTTTCACATTTCGACAGTGGTTTAGTACCCCGGATGGTGAGAACTTTTTGCTAAAGCAATTCATTTTTGTTTAATATCCAAATTAAAACATGAGTGCCTTAGTAGTTTAAGCACTGTTTAGCAATCAACCTTTGATTAGTGTTTAAAACAAACCTGAGTATGACATGACCTTGATATATGTACCATTTCCTTTTGACCCATTTATGAGGACAATAATACCAACAAAAATAAGGTACTATATCCTGACAGGAAATTGAGACAATTGCCAACAAAAACAAGCAAAAGTTCAAAATATATTATTCTTTAAAAAAATGAACAATATATCCTGGTTATTCGAGAAAATCCTTTGTATAAAAATGGTTAAAGGATTTTCTGAGAACAACATAAAAAAGAATCTGGTATATTTTCAATAAAATACGTAATCATATCATTCTCAAGTTTATGAAAATGGTCAGTGGTTTGACAGTAGTGGTAGGAAATTTGAAAACGTTTGACCACTATTTGGTACCATCTTCTTGTCAGTTGATTGCAAACATGAGGATACATGGACACATGATTTTTGAAGATCCAGTTATAGATCTTGTTACCATGTGATGATTTTGAAGATTTGTCTATTCCTCTTGAAGTTCATTCACCGGAATTACCATTTTTACCTGAACAGATGAATGTACATAGTTGCTTAATGACCATTATTACCCTAAACTTTGACTCTTAAGTGTTTTATGTTTATACTCTTTTCTTTTGACTTTAAAAGTTTTGAGATAAACACACTTTTGAGTTTCTGTGAATTTTCTTCTTCCCTTTTTACCCTTCCCATTCATAAGTAATGAAATACTTACTGGGAGGTCTTTATTGAAGGAATACTTAGTCCAGAATCATTTTGCAGTAATGCTTTAAGAGGATTAGCCATATTTGTACAAATTTTTGACCAATCTCACATTACATATGATACGGACTATCCTGTTTTCTTAATGTATTTTAACAGAGTTGATTTGTTCCTTTTGAGGATCTCAACCTGTTTTCAACACATAAGTCCTTATGACTAAAGTTTTAATTTCCCTCTTTTTATGTTAGCAAAAACACTAATGTTTTTATGAACATAGGCTTTTGTTAAACAGAGGTTCATACTTTAGCATATAATGTAACGACATCACAAATTTCATAACAACAGTTGAAATCAATTTTGAAAATAAGAAATAATCTCATAATTTAACAGATATATTTTCAGATCTGAAAACTATGAGTGATTCGTGCATGATATCACTTGTTGTGTGAGATTTGTGTGTCATATGACATCTTGGTTGATTTACAAAGTTTTTGAATAACCATTTTGATCATGGTTTACTCGTTACTCTGTTTTTCAACTGAAAACAACCAACCTTAGTATCAATGAATTTTGAGCCGAACTGTTATGTCAAATTGATTGTTAGATCTAATTTGACTGTCCAGGCTCTGATACCAATTGTTAAGATCGGAGGCTCTCATGATTGTGCTTGTTTGTGTAAATTGAACATTCAATGAAAATGAAACATGTAAAGTGCAGCGGAAATGAACAACAAACTTTGTAAACACAATCAGAGAAGAAAATAGTTTTGATAAACACATGATTTGCATTAGTCGAAAGATTACAAAGTCAATCAAAGGATTACAAAGCATGCTTACAAACTAAACTCCCCCTCAGCCTGATACCTCAAGGTTGGATTACACAACATGAAAGGATTGAATTGAGGAGAAGAACTCACTCAAAACAAATCAAATATAACAGTACAGAGTACTTTTATATTTATAGGCAAACCAAACCACTGATGTATCTCAGCTGACGTCACCATGAAAGTGACATCTAACAAACTAACAAACTCTATCTACTATTCTACAACAAACACTGCTAAACCTAACTACTGACAATAAATAAAACAGATGATATATTAAACTACTGCTCTCTCTATTCATCAGTGCTTTCCTCAAGGTTGATCAGTCCTTGATTGGGCAGCAGCTTTGTCATCAGCAGTTTGTACCAGCAGTGCTTAGTTTCCAGCAGTCTTATAGGCTTCATTAGTAGATATGCAGAGCAGCATCAGTTGTATCTGGACAGTGGATATAAGATCATCAGATGTTATAATTACTTTCAAGGGGAAAGCCTAATGCAAACCGCTGTTTATTGTGAATCCACTTGTCATGATCCGGTTTTGGCTTTCATTATCTGTTCCTCTGGTAGGGTTCAATCCCAACAGGTACAAACTGATCTCCCCCTGTCGTGAAAGGTGTACGACCAAACGGATGACGTGACGAACCCTTCCCAGGACGTGGTGGGGGAATGTCCTGGAAATAGGTGATCTGAAGATCTGTACGGTGAGTATGTGTGGTGTGTGGGGGAATCAAGGGAACATCAATGGGAGCTGAAACAGGGGCTGAAACGGGGGCTACAGGTGGTGTAACTGGTATCACGTAAGGTGGGTAATCATCGTCATCCTCTATCCACCTATTGTGGGTGTGAGCGTATCGTATGTCAATGTGGGTCGCAAAAGGTGCACAGTCGAACATCACCGGCATAGGATCAGGATGTGGTGCGACAATAGGTAGGTCCGTAACAGGTGGTGCGAGAGCTGGTGCGACAACGGGATCCTCTAACAACAGTGGAGCATCAATATGAACATCAATAGCATGATCATCCACCAACTGTGGAACAACAACAGGATGATCATCAACAGGTATGTCATCAACAAAAGGAGCAACAGCAGGTGCATCAGCATGAACAGGGTCATGCTCAAATGCGGGGTCAGGAGCAACGACTGGCTCAGGGGCCACGACCAGCTCCGGGTCAACAAACTCCATCTCAAAATCAGCTGGATCAGCAAACATAGGGTCGACATGGGCTACAGGATCCTCCAAATGCTGGTCTAAGTGTACGAACTCAATGTCCTGGTCTGGATCAAAGCCAGGTGGAAAAATAGGATCTGAATCATGATCGTGATCGAACTCAAAGCTGTGCACAGGAGCAGGTGCAGCGGATGACGCCATGTCCGGGTCGGCGTCGTGTGAGTGGTGCTGCACTCCCTGTGTGTGCGAAGGTACGGATGCCACAGACTCAAAGGAGTCTGGAACAGGTGAATGAATAGGAGCCTCCTCTGCAGGAGCATCAGCAAGAAGTGGGATATCACCGGCATCAATATGGGCCTCGCCCTCAAGTGGGTCCTCCTCAAACAAGTCAACATCATCGTCGGAAACAATATCAAGGGGCATATCAACAACGGGATAAGCGGCAAGGGGCACAGGAGCAGGGATCACCGCGAGTGGCAAATCCCCAACAAGATGGCCATCAGCAGGCTCTGCTACGACATCAGGTAGTGCAAAGTGCTGAAAGTCGTCATCGTCTGTGTTGGTAGTATCGGAAGTGTACACCTCGTGCTCCGATGAAACTATGTCGTCTGATATTATGGCCATGGGATCTGTAGTGTCCGACTCCCCAGTACCTGATGAAGGTATGACGTCTGTAACACAAACACACATATGCCCAAACAATCAATCATATAATCAAATAAACATGTTAGTCCCCAATAAGCAATCAAGTAATTCTCCTAGTCCCACTAGTCTATCCTCCCAGCCTCTCAGACCGAATCTCCTAGTCTCTCAGACTACTTTCCCAGCCTCTCAGACTGAACTTCCTAGTCCCACTAGTCTACTCTCTCAGTCTCTCAAACTGATCCTCCTAGTCCCACTAGACTTACTCCCTCAGCCTCTCAGACTGAGCCTCCTAGTCCCACTAGACTATTCCCTCAACCTCTCAGACTGAGCCATAATTTTTTGAAATAGTGCTCATACTCTTGTTTGTAGAAATGTTTTGTGACCTGGATCTGGACGTAGTGTATGCAATGTAAAAATGTTTTCGTGAGAGCCCTAGTGATCATAGTCTAGACTCGAGAAGGAATCCTAGTTCGCTATGATCAAAGATCTGATACCAAGCTGTCACACCCTGGCTTTGCGGAAGCGTGGGTTTATTTGGTGTGACTTCTTAATACCATAGCTTAATCACAACAAAGCAATATGAAAATAAAACCATGAAGATCATCCATTGATTCAAGTTTTAAAAGTAAAATACCATAACATTGTTTAAAGTTGACACATGCAACTAGTTACAACCCATCAAACTAAAAACATTGTTCATACGACATAACCATAAACATAAATTAGACACCGTTTAAGACTTGCGACTCGTCCAGGTAAAAGTCACAATCCCTAAATGTGGATGACCTCATAACTCTTACGCAGCGTGAAAACGTAGCATACTTCGCCAGATCCCTAATTCCCTGAAATACATGTAAGTTGAAAAGTCAACATAAAGTTGAGCGAGTTCATATGAAGGTGAGTATGTAAAACCTTTGTAAGTATAAAATCCCTGGTATGTAGCAAATAAGGAAATAAAGAGATAACCAATGGTTTGCAAGGCCATTGATATGTGTGAAGTGCAGTAGGAAGACTAAAACCTAGCAGATTTTTGCGTCGGGTACCAAGTCACCCCGAGGTCCGTACTGTTGGGCCTGGGGCTGGGCTCGCTACACCCAGATAGATCTACCGCTAAAGACCCTCAGTCCTACACTGAGGATTAATGGCCTCCAGTTCCCGCCTACCCACTCACATGATCTAAGTAGTAACCCTCCTTACGCTAACCATACCATGTAAAAAGTATTCGTAATCATAGTAACATGTATTTCACCCCCGAAGTATGAAAACTGAAAACAGTTAAGAGAAAAGGGAGACATGAACTCACAGAAGTGCGTCTCGAAATAGTAAATCCCCAAATCAACTTGCTGCGTGACGACCTACACGTACTAATTTCTATTAGACGGACGGTCGTGCCTTGGCTTAAGGTTTAACGTTGTTGGGAAATAGTTAGGCAACTATTTCGTATTACACTTCGTAATTATTTATAATTATATTCCTTCCCAAGGATGGGGGTTTCGATACATGTGCGTTTTTATAATTCCAAAAATATATTATTAAGTCTCACTTAATAAAATATATTTTTCTAAGATATCTCCAAAATATACATATTTTTCCCAAAACTATTATATTTTACTTTATACAATTCCCCAAAATAATATTTTTTTATCAAAATACGCATTTAAGAGTATTTTTCTGAAAAATACGTAAGTTACATTTAAAGTTCTGACGGTAATAATAATACCGGTGTAACTTAAATATTTATTTGTGAAAGCGTTGGTATTAATTTGGAGTCGTGCTTTCACAATGTATTCCAGTTATATTATTTTTACCCTAAAAATAATATATAGTTCACAAAATAATCGTAAAATCACGCAAGTGTTTTACTACGAAATATATATTCTAAATATATATTTAGTAAGTTTTATTTACAAAAATCCACCTCCGAATACTTGGTTATTTTATAACAAAAATCATGGCGAAGTTTGTTTGGAAAACAAGTCAAAAATATATTCATAACACTTGTCACAAAAATATTCTAAGTGTTATTTTCTGGAAAAATTTCGCCAGAGTTTCCTCTGTATGGTGGCCACGCTTACTAGCGTATCATTTTCTTTTAAAAATTCAACCAACAATTTCCAAATCATCAATATACAATGTTCAACCGTCAAACTAGTCAAAATAAGCATAAATCGCAAACACGTGAACTTGTAAGTTGAGTAAAAGTATGTAGTAACTTTTCAACATTTTTAGTAGATCTTTCTATCTTTAAAAATGAATCGGTTTCCTGAAAAAATTTATTTTTAAAGAAGATGTAACCTTACAACTTCTAGTCAAATATTACGGAAATATTTCTTTGTTAAACCCTTTTGTTACACAAGTGTTTACACACTTGTTTGTTCACAAAAACACCTTTAGTTTATGAAAGATCCGGCTTCAAAGTAAGACTTTGTATATTTTACTTGGTTCTTCGAAAATACCACTTGTAGACCTTTAGATCTACTATTTTAAAACTCCATTTTACAAGAAAAACTATTTTTACACAAGTTCACGTTCATGTATGAAAGGGTTCGTCATCTTGTAACTTTCCTACTTAACATAATGCTAGTTCATGTTCCATGAACATGATCTAGTGTGGTTAGGTGACGATCCGTTCCACTACTAGCATCCAACAACATAAAATTACCATAACTAAACAAGATTCATGAGTTTTACACCATTATTTTGTAACACCCCAAAAAACGGGTTTGGTAATCAAACCACGTTAATAGTGACGACGGGTAAAATACCATTAGTGGTAAAAAAAATTAACCCGGTGAATATTAGGATTTAAACAAATCATCCTAATATTAATTAAAAAGGAAAATAAATGCTTTGAGAAAACAAAATTATAAGAGGCCCGAGTTAACGGGTCATGACTTCCCCGAACCCTCTAGGTAACTAGGAATAATAACCTAGTTAGTTATGAGTTTTTAGAATAATAAAGAAAACTTGACTAAGTTAACCTCCTTTTATAAATATGGAATTAGAGGGACTAAAATGGTCAAGTTTGAAAGTGAAATTATTAAAAAGGAAAAATTGGCCCAAAAACACACACTTTGTGTGTGTTTTGGTCGACCAAAAACACAGAGACAAGAAGGAGTTCCCTTCAAGCCCTAAACTCACAAAATTCTCCAAATTCAAGAGAAATCAAGCTAAGAAAATTGGGGCTTTTAATAAATTCGTGATCACTCAAGCTAGGAGATCACAAGGTAAGTCGAATTTCGTTATTTGGTGATATCTTAAAATTCTGATTAACACTCATGAATTGAAGTTCATGTTTGAATGTTGAATGTATGAGTGTGGTTATGTTGAAACCATGTCTAGGAACAAACCCTAGTTAAAAGTTTGATAATTTGGTATAGAAAACTAGGAAATTGATGATTACCCTTATATGTGCTAAGTGGGTTTTAATGTTATGATGAAATTGATGATAAGACTATGTTTAGAATCATCATGCATGATAATGTTAAGAAGGTGTTTGATTAAATCATGAATTTGGATACATGATCATAAATGACTTGAAATGGGTTAAGTATGTTGTGATGAAATCCATGTTTAGAAACATGTCTAGTTGATAATTTGATAAACTAGTGTTGGAAAATAGAAATTCGATAATTACCTATACATATGTTAAATGGGTATTATAACTAGGTGATTAACACATGAATTGTCAATGTTGAAATAGTGTAAAACCGATGAGTGATGCAAGTCTTGATGTTGATTATGAATGCTAGGCATAAGGACATGAAATTTGATACTTGAAATTGGTTGAAAGTTGATAATGAACTAGATAAAAGAAACATGCAAATCATGCCCGCAAGGTGTTCGTTAAAATGCCCGAATGATTGTAGAATTGTGATGAAATTAGTAGGAAACGAAATTTAAAACGGTGGCCTAGGATTAGCACCTACCGGGTAAATGGCGGAATGCCAAAATGAGTTATTAATAAATTTAGTTGTTAAAAACTCATGTGTTATGAGGTGGTTTGACATTTAAAAGTTCAAACCGACCTATAATAGAGTTCGGTAAGAAAAGTAGTATAAAGGTTCATAAGGCATAAAGGTTATGATCTAGAATGACTAACCTGTCCACCTTGTGAATATTATATGATAGTTGATGCTTGACGAGCAAGATGGAGGCTTGGGAAAGAAGCGGGTCAAACGGATTAAATACGTGGAAAAAGAATAACCGGGTGCAAGGTAAGTAAAACTTACACCTTCTAGAATAGAATACTTACTTGTATAATGGATAGCATTGTGAATGATAAAAAGGACATGGTTTTCGCGGGCATTTTGTCAATAAAATAGTTATTGATAGCAAACAGGTCCGTTATTTGCAGAAATTGTTTCGAAGCCTTAAACACTTAGTTTTGACTCAATATTTGGTCAGAAGTGGTATAACAATATAAATGATGATTGGTAATTTTTATAAGCTTTTTGGAAGTTGTTTAACGTGGTTTTCGCGGACGTTTTGTCAACAAAATAGTTGTTGACAGCAAGCAGGTCCGTATTTGCAGAAATTGTTTCGAAGCCTTAAACACTTAGTTTTGACTCAATATTTGGTCGGAAGTGGTATAACAATATAAATGATGATTGGTAGTTTTTATAAGCTTTTCGGAAGTTGTTTAACGCGGTTTTCATGGACGTTTTGTCAACAAAATAGTTGTTGACAGCAAGCAGGTCCGTATTTGCATAAATTGTTTCGAGGCCTTAAACACTTAGTTTTGACTCAATATTTGGTCAGAAGTGGTATAACAATATAAATGATGATTGGTAATTTTTATAAGCTTTTCGGAAGCTGTTTAACGCGGTTTTCGCGGATGTTTTGTCAACAAAATAGTTGTTGACAGCAAGCAGGTCCATATTTGCAGAAATTGTTTCGAGGCCTTAAACACTTAGTTTTGACTCAATATTTGGTAAGAAGTGGTATAACAATATAAATGATGATTGATAATTTTTATAAGCTTTTCAAAAGTTGTTTAACGCGGTTTTCGTGGACGTTTTGTCAACAAAATAGTTGTTGACAGCAAGCAGGTCCGTATTTGCAGAAATTGTTTCGAAGCCTTAAACACTTAGTTTTGACTCAATATTTGGTCAGAAGTGGTATAACAATATAAATGATGATTGGAAATTTTTATAAATTTTTCGAAAGTTGTTTAACATGGTTTTCACGGACGTTTTGTCAACAAAATAATTGTTGACAGCAAGCAAGTCCGTACTTGCAGAAATTGTTTCTAGGCCTTAAACACTTAGTTTTGACTCAATACCTGGTCAGAAGTTGTATAATAATATAAATGATGATTGGTAATATTATGTATTGTTAAGTGTTACAAATACAGGCAAGCGGAAAGTATGAGCATGTTTTGCCAAAGTTGGCGAAAAGTAATGCAATGTATTAAAAACGAGTCAATGTTGATCCGTGCCAGGTACGCACAAGGAATGATACTCTCGTGAATGGTACATGTACCAACCATAATATGGATTATGGTTGGAGGAAATAAGAGTTGATAAAATTATAGTTTGACATAAATACCCATAACGGGTCAAATAATTCGGTTTAAGAACCGGAAATTTGAATTCGAAGGAAACAAGAATTTTGAATAATGGATGATTGAATTGGATGGAAATATGTTTATAACTTGTTGTGATACTATCAAAACTAACTTTTATGTTGGTTTTGATTTTAGGAATGTCTTATGGAACTCCGGATGAGGATCAAGCAAGAAAGGAGAACCGAACACATGTCTCGAAGCTTCCGCAACAATCTTATTTTGTTCTAGTTTAAAAAGTGGATATTGTAAACACTTGAAATTATATTTTGGAATGTTTTAAATTATGTAAGAAGTTTAACTTGGAAAAGTTTTTGTAAGCTTGCATTTTCGTATAAAATGCGTGTTTAATATTATAATATTGATTAATAGAGACGGGTCTTACATATTTACTCTTTAACCACCATGTTTATCATTCTTGCAAGACTTTAAGTTTTGATCTTTGGTGTTCTCGAGTTTTAACCGTTAAACTTCTTATTAACCACTTTAAACAAGATCAAGAGAGTGTTTAGAATCACTTACAACTAGCTCAAGGCTAGGGAAGAATCAAAGCGAAAACTAGGTGGATAAAAGCGATGTAGAGAGGTCCTTGCGTTTCCGAGAACACCGAGCCTCCTTGTATGATCCTTATCACCTTTGAGTACGTATGGATGGCTTGGAAGAAGCTTGATGGTAGTGATGGTGATGATGGTTGTGTTCGGCCGAGAATAATGGCAAGAGGGAGAGAGAGATGCAATTTTGTTTAAGTGTGATTTGATGAAATGAAAGTCTTATCCTTTGGTGTTTTATTTATAACCAATTTCCTTTTAACCATTATACAAAGTGTCCCCTAGATATTTAGCAATGTGATTAAAATAATCAAACAAATCAAAGGGGTGTACCACCCCTTGAAACCGTCAAATATGGGGGGGGGGGGGGTATGGTTGGGTCTCAATTGGATAGTTAGTGATTAGTTTGATTAGTTAGGAGTTCAAACTAGTTATTAGTGTGTTATGTGTTATAACGGGTGTTAGGGTATTCGGGGACCCTAACTAGCTCAGAAAAGGAAAAACAGTGTCATTGACAATAT
Source organism: Helianthus tuberosus (assembly GCA_030545235.1). Classification (NCBI taxonomy): domain Eukaryota; kingdom Viridiplantae; phylum Streptophyta; class Magnoliopsida; order Asterales; family Asteraceae; genus Helianthus; species Helianthus tuberosus. The sequence continues at coordinate 60,267,393 of CM060358.1, forward strand.
TTTTATATTCCGGGTAAAGTCCGGTTGTTCGGTTGGATACTGATCCGTTAAAGTGCTAAATAAGCATTTAAAGTGTCGTTAATATTTGTTTTAGTGACACAATGAATTCCCGACACGTTGGAAAGTGTCTAGTATTATTTTCCCATGTTTTTGCACTTTACTAGTTAGCTTAAATGCTGAATTTTATATTAAAGTGCAGAATTTTGTAGTTAGAGCATGTTTTAGGCACATCCGGTCACTATAACTATCACCTAGTGACGCGGTTTAACAATCCTCACCTCCCTACACTCCCTACTAGTGTAGTAAACTATTCCCGGCTCATACTGGCCTCAGAGACAGTGCCTGTCTGATGCTGGCTATGTCAGCATGTTTACTGGGTTATCCGTTCTTTGTGCTACTGTGCTTTTGTGCATCAAGTTTTGTTACTATAGTTATGTGTAAATAATGGAGTGACAGCAATAAAGTATGATGCATGTATGTGTATGTATCAGAATTCAAGTAGCAGATTAATCACAACTGTAAGCAAGCACAGTAATTAAATATTAATTAACTCGTACGGATACCTAGTTTGGTGAGGGTTGTCACATTCTCCCCCCGTTAAAGAAATTTCGTCCCGAAATTTAAGCTCTGCTTCTAGTTGCAGGGGTCTTAGGAAACAAATGGGGGTATTTCTCTTTCATACGATCCTCACGTTCCCACGTGAATTCAGGCCCATGTCTTGCATTCCATCGAACCTTGACGAGTTTGACATAGCTCCTGCGAGTTTTGTTAACTTTCCAATCCGTAACCTCGACGGGTTCTTCGGTAAAGTGGAGCGTGTCGTCGATATGAACTTCATCGGCATGAATGATCACTGTTTCTTGTGTTGGACTCTTTCTCAGATTAGATACATGGAATGTATCGTGAACACCATTGAGTTCAGCAGGTAGGTCCAACTTGTAGGCTACAAGCCCAATCCTTTGCAGTATCTTGAACGGGCCAATGTAACGCGGATTCAACTTCCCACGCTTCCCGAAGCGTGCCACACCCTTCCAGGGTGAAACCTTCAATAAAACCATATCCCCAACTTGAAACTCCAATGGTTTCCTCTTTGGATTTGCATAGGCTTTCTGCCTGTCGCGAGCCGCCTCGATGCGTTTTCGAATCTGCGCAATCTTGTTTGTCGTCTCTTGGACTATTTCGGGACCAACAAGCTGCCTATCACCTGCATCAGCCCAGCATAGTGGTGATCGACACTTGCATCCGTAAAGAGCTTCAAATGGCGCGACTCCAATGCTTGTGTGGTAGCTATTGTTGTATGAAAACTCGACCAATGGTAAATGATTATCCCAGCTACCACCAAGATCCATTACACATGCTCTCAGCATATCCTCCAATGTCTGAATAGTTCGTTCACTTTGGCCATCGGTTTGCGGATGAAATGCAGTGCTCAGATTTAACTGTGAGCCAAAAGCTTCTTGGAAGGATTGCCAAATCCTTGATATGAAACGTCCATCTCTATCAGAGATGATCGAGAGAGGCACTCCATGACGTGCAACAATATCTCGCGTGTATATTTCTGCCAGTTTACTAGTGTTATCCTTCTCTTTGATTGGCAGGAAGTGTGCGGACTTGGTCAGGCGGTCAACTATTACCCAAATAGTGTAATGACCTCTGGGCGTCTTTGGCAACATAGTTATGAAGTCCATTGAAATCTGTTTCCATTTCCACTTGGGAATCTCAGGTTGTTGCAGAAGTCCTGAAGGCTTCTGGTATTCAGCTTTCACCTTGGCGCACATTAAGCATTTGCTAACATAAACAGCAACGTCGCCTTTCATCCTAGGCCACCAATAATAATCCTTAAGGTCCTGGTACATCTTATCCGCTCCTGGGTGGATAGAGTACCGTGATTTGTGAGCTTCATCAAAAATAACTTTCCTTAATCCACCAAACAGAGGAACCCAAATCCGTTTCATGAAGCATAAAGTTCCTTCCTCGTTTGGCACCAACTGCTTCTCCATCCCACGGAGATACTCATCTTCAATATTCCTTTCTTTCAAAGCTTCTCTCTACGCGGCACTAATGCGCAAAGCGAGATCCGTCTGGACGATCATTTCTAAAGCCCTAACCCTTATGGGCTTGATTCTTTCCTTTCGACTTAGGGTGTCGGCGACCACATTCGCCTTCCCTGGATGATACTTGATCTCGCAGTCGTAGTCGTTCAACAATTTGACCCAACGTCTTTGTCTCATATTCAGCTCTTTCTGGTCGAATATGTGCCGCAGACTTTTATGATCCGTAAAGATTGTACATTTCGTACCATACAAATAATGTCTCCAAATTTTCAGCGCAAATACCACTGCGCCTAGCTCCAAATCATGCGTGGTATAGTTCTTTTCATGAACTTTCAACTGACGTGACACGTAAGCTATGACCTTCTGGCATTGCATCAGCACGCAACCCAAACCTTGACGTGAGGCGTCATAGTATACCACGAAATCATCAGTTCCTTCGGGTAGCGATAAAATCGGCGCATTGCAAAGCTTGTCTTTCAGTAACTAGAATGCTTCTTCCTGTTTGATTCCCTAATCAAACTTCTTATCCTTCTGTGTGAGTGTGGTCAGAGGTTGAGCGATTTTAGAAAAATCCTCAATGTATCTTCGATAATAACCAGCCAAACCTAAGAACTGTCGAATCTCGGTTGGCGTCTTTGGAGTCTCCCAACTCTTGATCGCCTCGATCTTTGTGGGATCAACATGGATTCCATTTCCATTTACCACATGTCCAAGGAACTGGACCTCTCGCAGCCAGAACTCACACTTCGAAAACTTGGCGTATAATTTCTCCTTCTTAAGTAGCTCTAGAATAGCTCTTAAGTGTTGTTCGTGCTCGTCCTTTGTTTTCGAGTAAATCAGAATATCGTTAATAAACACAATCACGAACTTATCCAAGTACGGCTTGCAGACTCGGTTCATTAGGTCCATGAAAACTGCAGGCGCGTTTGTCAACCCAAACGACATAACTAGGAACTCGTAGTGTCCGTAACGAGTCCTAAAGGCCGTCTTTGGGATACTTTCCTCCTGTATCCTAAGTTGATGGTATCTAGATCAAAAATCGATCTTCAAATAAAAGATTGAGCCTTGCAACTGGTCAAATAGATCATCGATTCTTGGCAGTGGATACCTATTCTTGATAGTCAACTTATTAAGCTCACATTAGTCTATGCACATACGGAAACTACCGTCCTTCTTTTTAACGAACAGAACCGGAGCTCCCCAAGGTGAGAAGCTTGGTCTGATGAATCCTTTATCTAACAGCTCTTGGAGTTGTGTCGACAACTCCTGCATCTCTGAAGGCGCAAGTCTGTAGGGTGCCTTGGCTACAGGCGTGGCGCCTGGAACCAAATCAATGTGGAGCTCAACTTGCCTTTGAGGCGGTAATCCTGGCAAGTCTTCTGGAAAGACTTCCGGATATTCTCTAATGACAGGAATGTCTTCGATCTTCGGCTCAGCAGCTTTCTTATCCACGATGTGTGCCAAGAAGGCAACACATCCCTTCTGTAGGCACTTTCGAGCTTTCAGGCCGCTAATGATTCTTAGAGGCGCATCACGTTTTTCTCCATGCACTATGATTGTTTCTTCATCCGTCATAGGGATGCGGATGGTCTTCTCATGGCAAACAATCTCGGCTTTGTTACTCGATAGCCAATCCATTCCCACTACCACATCAAAGCTTCCCAACTCGAAAGGTAGTAAATCTAGCGTAAACTCGTGCCCTCCTAGTTCAATCACATATCCTCGGACAACTTCACTGGTCTCAACTAGTTTCCCATTTGCTAATTCGATGGAGTACGGAACATCTAACTTACTAGGCGTCAACCCAAGTATATTCTTAAATTCTAATGACACGAAGCTATAATCGGCACCAGTATCAAACAAAACGGATGCAAAGCGTTGGTTTATAGGGAACGTTCCAGTAACAACATTGGGATCCTGGCGCGCTTTCCTCGCCTCAATGTTAAACACTCTTCCACGGGCTTGATTCATTCCTGGGCAGTCTCTCTTAAAATGCCCAATTTCACCGCATTTAAAACAACCCAATCTTTGACCATTACCTCCTCCGTTCCCCGCTTGATTGTTGTTTTGATTTCGGTTCGCTTCCCCAGCTTCATTTGCATTGTTCCCTTGTGGACGATTTCCATTACCACCACGATTATTGTTCCGATTACCAAAACCTCCTTGGCCTCCCCGGCCTGCACTAGCCCAGCAGTTATCCTTCAGGTGGCCAACTTTTCCACAAGATTCACATACTTTTGGCCCACACCGGCCAGAATGATGACGCTGGCAGGTGTTACACTTGGGATGTGTACCCATATATCCTTTCCCTTTCTTCCCAGTACCGGTTGCAGCTTGGACCGGTGCGCTAGATTCTCCTTTCTTGCCAACATTGCTAGTTCCCTGCTTGAAGTTCGAGAATTTCCTCTTTCTTCTTTGGTTCAACGTTCGAAAACTTGTTTAAGCGAATGGCCTCCTCAGTAAGAGACACGCTCAGATCGATGGCCCCTGTGATTGTTGCAGGCTTGGAAGTAGTGACCATACTCATGATCTGTGGAGCTAAACCCCAGATAAAGCGCTCGATTCGCTTGAATTCCGGTCTAACCATATAAGGTACCACATCCGACAGGTCGTGGAATCTCTGAACGTACTCCGCAATCTTGGGACCATCCATCCTTAAATGCCAGAACTCAGTCTCCAACCTTTGTATCTCAGCACGAGAGCAATACTTCTTTCGCATTAACTCTTTTAACTCAGCCCAGGTCAACGCGTAAGCAGCGGCTTCACCAAGAGTTTGCACTTGTAAGTTCCACCAGGATAGGGCTCCGTCCAGGAATAGCCCTGAAATGTAAGTCACTTGTTGGTCAGGAGCGCACTTGCTCATTCGAAGAACAGACTCCGTCTTTTTGGCCCATCTCACAAAAGCAACAGCACCTCCGGTGCCATCGAAGTTTACGGGCTTGCAGTCTAGGAACTGCTTGTAAGTGCACCCTGCACATACGTTAGAATATGCAAATGGTATTAGCAAACGTGCTAAAGATATCCAGATGTATCGTAGCATGTCTCAAACGACTTAACATTACCATGTGGTGGATTGTTATTGTCGTTGTTCTGTGAAGTGCTTCCGTTGGTTCCTCCTTGTGAGGCTGCATACTGCGCTATGGCGGCAGTGATGATTCCTTGAAGTACTGCCTCGTTGGCAGGCATGCGCGGATCGCGTTTTGGTGGCATCTTCTAAAAGATGATCGTGTTGGTTAGGTCATAGTAAGTAAAGTGTACGTATGTATTCAACAATATCAACACATAACATCTCATGTTATAAGTAAATCAACCACATAACATCTCATGTTATAGAACATAAACAATCAATCAAACATCACAAATGATGAGAATACTGCGATTGCGCTGTCATAAATCAAGACCACAATGTAAGGTTTACAAGTACATAACTGTATCGTACATCATCAGTGACTAAGGGCCACATCGCCCTAGTCCAAACTATCTAGTCAGTGACAACAACATCAAATATACAAATCATGAAAAGACATAATCATCAAAAATGCGGTCTCCAAAAGCTGTGTAGTCTGCACAATCGCGATCATCTCACCCAAAAGTCTACCTGCGTCGAATAAAAAAGGCCTATGCTGATGGCGGTGGAGGAGGGGGAAAACGAGAAAAGAGTAAACGTCGCATATGAAGCCAGTCCTCCTCCATAGCGCTATGAGAGCGCAATAAGTAAGCTATCTGCTGCCCGGGAGTCCAAAAACGAGCAGCAGAATCAGGTGAAAGTGGTCGAGGAGGGTGTGATACGGCAGGTGGGGTCTGGCACTGGCACGGGAGTCGCTGAGCTCTCTCTAGCTCTTGCATGCGACGGGTCAGCGCCTCCGGCTGTATCATAAAAGACGTGAGAATATCCTCCGTAGAAGACCCAATGTGATATGGGTGATACGGATCCGTCGGTGGCATAATGGGGGGCGTAGTCCAGAGAAACGGCTCACTAGATGGAGCGAAGGATGGCACAGTAAATGGTGCAACAGTGGGAACAACAGTGGGGTAAGAAACCTGAGGTACAAACTGATCTCCTCCTGTCGTGAAAGGTGTACGACCAAACTGATGACGTGACGAACCCTCCCCAGGACGTGGTGGGGGAATGTCTTGGAGATAGGTGATCTGAAGATTTGTACGGTGAGTATCTGTGGTGTGTGGTGGAATCAAGGGAACATCAATGGGAGCTGAAATGGGGGCTACTGGTGGTGTAACTGGTATCACGTAAGGTGGGTAATCATCGTCATCCTCTATCCACCCCTTGTGGGTGTAAGCGTATCGTGGATCAATGTGGGTCGCAAAAGGTGCACGGTCGAACATCACCGGCATAGGATTAGGATGTGGTGCGACAATAGGTAGGTCCGCAACAGGTGGTGCGAGAGCTGGTGCGACAACGGGATCCTCTAACAACAGTGGAGCATCAATATGAACATCAACAGCATGATCATCCACCAACTATGGAACAACAACAGGATGATCATCAACAGGTATGTCATCAACAAAAGGAGCAACAGCAGGTGCATCGACATGAACAGGGTCATGCTCAAATGCGGGGTCAGGAGCAACGACTGGCTCAGGGGCCACGACCGGCTCCGGGTCAACAAACTCCATCTCAAAATCAGCTGGATCAGCAAACATAGGGTCAACATGGGCTACAGGATCCTCCAAATGCTGGTCTAAGTGTATGAACTCAATGTCCTGGTCTGGATCAAAGCCATGTGGAAAAATAGGATCTGAATCATCATCATGATCGAACTCAAAGCTGTGCGCAGGAGCAGGTGCAGCGGATGACGCCATGTCCGGGTCGGCGTCGTGTGAGTGGTGTTGCACTCCCTGTGTGTGCGAAGGTACGGATGCCACAGACTCAAAGGAGTCTGGAACATGTGAATGAACAGGAGCCTCCTCTGCAGGAGCATCAACAAGAAGTGGGATATCACCGGCAGCAATATGGGCCTCGCCCTCAAGTGGGTCCTCCTCAAACAAGTCAACATCATCGTCGGAAACAATATCAAGGGGCATATCAACAACGGGATAAGCGGCAAGGGGCACAGGAGCAGGGATCACCGCGAGTGGCAAATCCCCAACAAGATGGCCATCAGCAGGCTCTGCTACGACATCAGGCAGTGCAAAGGGCTGAAAGTCATCATCGTCTGTGCTGGTAGTATCGGAAGTGTACACCTCGTGCTCCGATGAAACTATGTCGTCTGATACTATGGCATTGGATCTGTAGTGTCCGACTCCCCAGTACCTGATGAAGGCATGACGTCTGTAACACAAACACACATATGCCCAAACAATCAATCATATAATCAAATAAACATGTTAGTCCCCAATAAGCAATCAAGTAATTCTCCTAGTCCCACTAGTCTATCCTCCCAGCCTCTCAGACTGAATCTCCTAGTCTCTCAGACTGAATCTCCTAGTCTCTCAGGCTACCTTCCCAGCCTCTCAGACTGAACTTCCTAGTCCCACTAGTCTACTCTCTCAGTCTCTCAGACTGATCCTCCTAGTCCCACTAGACTTACTCCCTCAGCCTCTCAGACTGAGCCTCCTAGTCCCACTAGACTACTCCCTCAGCCTCTCAGACTGAGCCATAACTTTTTAAAATAGTGCTCATACTCTTGTTTGTAGAAATGTTTTGTGACCTGGATCTGGACGTAGTGTATGCAATGTAAAAATGTTTTCGAGAGAGCCCTAGTGATCATAGTCTAGACTCGAGAAGGAATCCTAGTTCGCTATGATCAAAGCTCTGATACCAAGCTGTCACACCCTGGCTTTGCGGAAGCGTGGGTTTATTTGGTGTGACTTCTTAATACCATAGCTTAATCACAACAAAGCTATATGAAAATAAAACCATGAAGATCATCCATTGATTCAAGTTTTAAAAGTAAAATACCACAACATTGTTTAAAGTTGACACATGCAACGAGTTGCAACCCATCAAACTAAAAACATTGTTCCTACGACATAACCATAAACATAAATTAGACACCGTTTAAGACTTGCGACTCGTCCAGGTAAAAGTCACAATCCCTAAACGTGGATGACCTCATAACTCTTACGTAGCGTGAAAACGTAGCATACTTCGCCAGATCCCTAATTCCCTGAAATACATGTAAGTTGAAAAGTCAACATAAAGTTGAGCGAGTTCATGTGAAGGTGAGTATGTAAAACCTTTGTAAGTATAAAATCCCTGGTATGTAGAAAATAAGGAAATAAAGAGATCACCAATGGTTTGCAAGGCCATTGATATGTGTGAAGTGCAGTAGGAAGACTCAAACCTAGCAGATTTTTGCGTCGGGTACCAAGTCACCCCGAGGTCCGTACTGTTGGGCCTGGGGCTGGGCTCGCTACACCCAGATAGATCTACCGCTAAAGACCCTCGGTCCTACACTAAGGATTATTGACCACAAAAATATTCTAAGTGTTATTTTCTGGAAAATTTCGCCAGGGTTTCCTCTGTAAGGTGGCCACGCTTACTAGCGTATCATTTTCTTTTAAAAATTCAACCAACAATTTCCAAATCATCAATATACAATGTTCAACCGTCAAACTAGTCAAAATAAGCATAAATCGCAAACACATGAACTTGTAAGTTGAGTAAAAGTATGTAGTAACTTTTCAACATTTTTAGTAGATCTTTCTATCTTTAAAAATGAATCAGTTTCCTGAAAAACTTTATTTTTAAAGAAGATGTAACCTCACAACTTCTAGTCTAATAGTACGGAAATATTTCTTTGTTAAACCCTTTTGTTACACAAGTGTTTACACACTTGTTTGTTCACAAAAACACCTTTAGTTTATGAAAGATCCGGCTTCAAAGTAAGACTTTGTATATTTTACTTGGTTCTTCGAAAATACCACTTGTAGACCTTTAGATCTACTATTTTAAAACTCCATTTTACAAGAAAAACTATTTTTACACAAGTTCATGTATGAAAGGGTTCGTCATCTTGTAACTTTCCTACTTAACATAATGCTAGTTCATGTTCCATGAACATGATCTAGTGTGGTTAGGTGACGATCCATTCCACTACTAGCATTCAACAACATAAAATAAGCATAACTAAACAAGATTCATGAGTTTTACACCATTATTTACTCTTTAACCACCATGTTTATCATTCTTGCAAGACTTTAAGTTTTGATCTTTGGTGTTCTCAAGTTTTAACCGTTAAACTTCTTATTAACCACTTTAAACAAGATCAAGAGAGTGTTTAGAATCACTTACAACTAGCTCAAGGCTAGGGAAGAATCAAAGCGAAAACTAGGTGGATAAAAGCGATGTAGAGAGGTCCTTGCGTTTCCGAGAACACCGAGCCTCCTTGTATGATCCTTATCACCTTTGAGTATGTATGGATGGCTTGGAAGAAGCTTGATGGTAGTGATGGTGATGATGGCTGTGTTCGGCCGAGAATAATGGCAAGAGGGAGAGAGAGATGCAATTTTGTTTAAGTGTGATTTGATGAAATGAAATTCTTATGCTTTGGTGATTTATTTATAACCAATTTCCTTTTAACCATTATACAAAGTGTCCCCTAGATATTTAGCAATGTGATTAAAATAATCAAACAAATCAAGGGGGTGTACCACCCCTTGAAACCGTCAAATATGGGGGGGGGGTATGGTTGGGTTTCAATTGGATAGTTAGTGATTAGTTTGATTAGTTAGGAGTTCAAACTAGTTATTAGTGTATTATGTGTTATAACGGGTGTTAGGGTATTCGGGGACCCTAACTAGCTCAGAAAAGGAAAAACAGTGTCATTGACAATATTTTTATGTTCCGGGTAAAGTCCGGTTGTTCGGTTGGATACTGATCCGTTAAAGTGCTAAATAAGCATTTAAAGTGTCGTTAATATTTGTTTTAGTGACACAATGAATTCCCGACACGTTGGAAAGTGTCTAGTATTATTTTCCCATGTTTTTGCACTTTACTAGTTAGCTTAAATGCTGAATTTTATATTAAAGTGCAGAATTTTGTAGTTAGAGCATGTTTTAGGCACATCCGGTCACTATAACTATCACCTAGTGACGCAGTTTAACAATCCTCACCTCCCTACACTCCCTACTAGTGTAGTAAACTATTCCCGGCTCATACTGGCCTCAGAGAAAGTGCCTGTCTGATGCTGGCTATGTCAGCATGTTTACTGGGTTATCCGTTCTTTGTGCTACTGTGCTTTTGTGCATCAAGTTTTGTTACTATAGTTCTGTGTAAATAATGGAGTGACAACAATAAAGTATGATGCATGTATGTGTATGTATCAGAATTCAAGTAGCAGTTTAATCACAACTGTAAGCAAGCACAGTAATTAAGCATTAATTAAATATTAATTAACTCGTACGGATACCTGGTTTGGTGTGGGTTGTCACAAATATTAAGTAAACGATCAGATACATTTTAAAATTTCATTTCTATAACTAGAAAACTCAATTACTAATTAGTTATATTTATATTAGTTAGAAAACCAAATATTTATATAAATATAACTATTTATGTATTTACTAAAATTTAAATGAACATAAACGAATATAAATAAATGAACGTTCACGAACATAAATGAACGAACACAAGGTGTGTTCATGTTCGTTCATTTAATTGAACGAACAAAATATTTTGTTCGTGTTCGTTCGTTTATTAAATAAACAAACTTCCCGCCGAACAAGTTCACGAACAGTTCATGAACGTTCTGTCATAAACCCAATTTCTCTCTCATCCCCCTCTCTCTCCCAACCAACACCCACCACCACCAAAAAAAATCCCACCCCATTACCACTGTGTGACAGCCACCACCACCACCACCAAATCCGAATCAAACAATCGGATCAAACACAATCGTATGCATAAACCGAAATAGCTAATGAATTTTTTTCTCTGAATTTTTACCTCTAAGATCGATGCATTAACTTCTCAAAACAACCAAAATCATACCTTTGTTCTACTGATAAATGATAAATTATTCATAAATACCCAAATTTAAGAGTCATCTCTGATGTTTACTTTTACATAAATGTAATAAAGATAACCCTCCATGAACAACATAATTTTGTTTGGTGGTACGGATGACACAATACCATCCATGTATATTAAAATTTATGTTGCTCTGTTTTTGTTCTACTGTACTCCTGCGACAGATCATGCCATGAACCAAAATCATAATACAAATTCAAACCTCTGTTTCAAGCTACCCTTCCATCGCGTGAACCAGATCTACTCTTCGGTGTTGAAGATTTAGAATGACGAGACGTGATTGTATTGTTCACAAGGGACACAACCCCATATGACGGTGTAGATGAAAGCAACGAAGCCTCCGGTGACGACAGTGTAGATGAAGCGATGGTTTAGGTAGATGTCATTGGGAAGACGGTAGTCGCCGGTTATGCATGTCGCTACAGGAAGACAGTGATGATTCTTGTTTTTAAGATGGAGATGGTATGCGGGGTGGGTGGGGTAAAAATTAGGGCTTTTTTTACTTTTAGAAGGGAGGGGGAAGAATCATGGGGTGAAAAGACATTATTGCCCTTACATAAGGTGCACATGACATGACTTAACGTGTTTAATTAATCAGGTTAGTATTAAAGGACCTAGGGTGTAATGAGTTTTACAAATAAAGGATTGCGGCTATAATTATTGAAGTTAAAGGGTATCCACTACAATCCGATACAAACATAAAGGATGAAAAGTGTAATTTACCCATAGATCAATGATGATAAAGTTGCACAAAACAACCTTTATGTTTCATTTAAACTGCAAACTTACATTTCACTTTAAAACCCACCAAAAACAACCTTTAAAGTTCCCAAAGTGTGTTTTTTAATCACCAAGAGTTCCAAATCCTTCAATCAAGGTTACATATAAAAACTAAAAAGGGTAAATTACACTTTTCGTCCTTTATGTTTGTACGGGATTGCAACAGATAGCCTTTGACTTCAAAAATTACAGTCACATTCCTTTCTTTTATAAAAGCATTACACTTTAGTCCTTTACCACTAACATAGTTTATTTTAAACGTTAAATATGATCACGTGCACCTCATGTGAGGGCAATAATGTCTTTTTACCTCTCTTTCTTCTCCACTTTATAAACCCTACACAACCTTAACCCTTATCCCCCACCTCCACTAGCCAACACTGACCACCATCAACAACCCATCACCACCATCCCAAATTATATTGAAATATCAGTCTTAAACTGTTATTTATATAAATAAAACGTTAAATAATCATCATTGCTTATTTTGTGGTGATGGATGTACATTCACTACCACATTTAGGACAAACCAAAGCAGTCACAGGCATTTGAAGAATCTCTTTAGAAACATTTTCAACATTCTGTAAATATTCACTTTTAGCTATGACCTTCTTGAAACACTTACGACAGGAAGGATAAAATCAACCATACTCTTCTTGCACAATCTTTATCGTCATAACTACAACACAAGATATTTCCTGTAAAAACAATATATCCCATTTAATCCATAGTTTGACAAACATGTAGGTGATAAACTAAACAAATAACCAAACTATATAAAAAGTTGTGAAACCTTTTCTATCTCACTATTCTCATCAACATGTTTCTTCACACTCTCTGATACGAATTCTTTATACAATGGAAAAATGGTCTGAGACAAAAGTATTGTTTGAGAACTAGAACTACTCCCCTGTCCTTGTTTCAGTACAAGACTATTCGATACCACAAATGATTAGAATTAGTATACATACAGATAACATGAAACAAAGTATTTGACTTCAAAAATATATATAGTGCAAATCATATTGACAAATTACCTCCTCCTTAGCTGATTAATTTCATCGATTTTTCATTTCGAAACAGTCGAGTTGCAAACTTATCACTTTGAACTGTAAATTGATCTACATGCAAAAGTATATAAATATTTAGTCAACATGTTATTATATTGCCAGAAATAAAGAGTATAGTTATGATTTGCAGAAAGTAACAAAAATTACATTTCCATTCCTTACACTTTTCATGCTGTATAACAACCATCACACGCTCATGAGCTGGGGTTTTAGAGATGAAGTCGTTAAACTGCAGAGCATAATCATTCCACACAGTACATCGCAAAACCGTACCCCTACATGAAAACAATATTCGTATGACCATAAACTAAACACTAATTTATGACCATTTTTTTTTACAATCTATAAAATCAAAACTAAATTGAATGAATAACACCATAAAATTAAAGGATATTTATGACCATTTATTAAAGTACTAAATGAGCCACAAATTAACTACATATTCATTTGAAGAATAAATTGTTGATCTCATTTATTACCATGATTCCATATTAGATACAAACAATATTGATCTCATTTATTACCATGATTCCACATTAAATATCAACATTCTTGATCTCATTTATTAACATCATTCCACATTAAATATAAACAATCATTTGTACATGACTGAACATGTAAATGACAACTTATTCCAAGTCTTGAATATCAAAATTCATCCTCTTAGTTTCTTTAGGAGGTCAGCCAAAGAATTCAAGATCTCCACACCAAACCACAGATCCAGCAACATCTATATGATCACATTATACAACAGAGTAAGTAAAATTTTCTAATTTTATATAGAGAAGACATGATTACAAAAATATACACTACCAACACTCAAAGATTTTACTGCCTCTCCTTGAAGAATATCTTTATAAGCTCTAAAGTTGAAACCATACTCAATACCTTGCCAATCTCTCACAAATGTAACAGCTGTGCATCAATAAAAGTTGATTTTATAGTCATGTGCTACAACTTTATATAAATCTTTATTTTCACCCACACCAAATTTTAACAGAATAACAACAGCATCTTCTTGAAGTTGTCCATCAAAAACAGGTATCAAATGACTTTTAACACCACCTTGAATCTTAACACACTGAAGAACATTTAAACAAAGTATTTTTTAGCATACAAACGTACAGTCTCTGATAGAAAGAAAAAATCAAACAATATACATCCTCAATAAACTATCGTACAAAGCTCAGGAACATTTGAACAATCAAGATTTCATGATACAAACCTATAAAGCCTAGAAATAGGAAATCAAACATATACATCCATGGAACCATTTATACACGAACGGAAAAACACAAATACACATTACTTTTTCATCAATGAAGATGAGATCCATTTTGTAAATAAAATCTTGATTGTTGATATTACCTCTAAAAATGGATTGGTCGTCAACAATCTTTATTAGGAGAGCACCAAGAAAAGAGTCACTTAAACCGTTTGTCGTCTGCTTTCACGTTGAATGCACCCACCATCCCATGAAAATGCTACAATCATCAAGATTCAAGGTCATGTCATATTTAGGTGGAAAAATATTGTTATTCGAAAATTCAAGGTCAACTTCGGTATTAGTACAAAGAAATATAAAGTAATTATAAGTCTTTAAATATTTCATGGTATTAGTACTATATAGGATGCAATAAAAAAATTTGTAAATACATTTTTACAATAAATAATTACATATTCAATCATATACAATCAGTTAATCAGAGCACATACATACCAAGATGCGTCACTTTAGACCTCAAATAATCATAAACCCGAAAGGTTGCCACTGAGCCTGAATCTACATCTACATCTATATTCCATAGCTTAGAAAGTATTAAAAACCTACTATGAGAATTTTGGATGGTCAATAAATATGACTACCAACATGTCTAAATAAACTCGGAATAAATTTAATGGGTCACGTATGTTAGGTAAAGACAAACCAGAATCACATTGTCTAGTCTTCTTATCAAGAGTCTCCATATCACCTTGTAAATCTGGGAGAGCCTAGGATGATGTTGCTGCTGTTTCACGGATCACACCACAAATGCAAAACCACTGAATAGTGATTGGACTAATCACTCAATTTTTTATTATATTAAAAACTTGAGAGACAAATTACAATGAACGCAAGCTAATCTATTTTAAATAGAAAACTACATGGCCACCAAGGCATTTAGACTCTATCCTATTTTGATTCAATATATTAAACTGATTCAAACTAATAAACATAATCCTAATTATCTATATTAATCTCCCTTTCCTCACCAATAGAGATTACCATACCGCCGTTCATTAAACTGACTTTAATTAGAAAAATTGCTTGTTTCACACACCCAACAGTGTTGGGGCTCGTAAAAATTACCACAGAGATATTGTACATCGAATTTGGTATAAGCTTTCAGATATTCAACGGGAGATTTTTTTGAGAAAATAAAGTTATTATTCTTATTTACTACTCATATGTGAATCAAATTCAGTACTATTTCATGCAAACATGTTTATCTATATAGTTAGGTGAAAATTTAAAAGAGAAATGAACATTAGATTTACAGTACAAATCTAATTGTTTTATACATAATTCTACTTTAGGATTGTAAATTTATAAGTTCAGAGTATTAACATGCGAACTCTTTTTGGGGTAAAACAAGTTGTAGTTGTGTCAAAACAGCGAATACATGTCATGTGTCTGACATATATTCGAGTTCATGTCATGTTCGACTGATCAATCCACAAACACGACCCATTTAACACCAGTGTTAAATACAACTTAAGTTTAAAATGGCATATTTTGCTGCTACATGTTCAAAAATTTAGTCTACGCTTGGGTTAATTTTTACAAACACAGGTGTATAGCAGATTAGCAACAGCAGTCAGCCACATCCAATTCTACTCTCACACAACAAAACAAAATATGCATACCGATGATGAAGTGAAAGGGCCGGTTGACTTCTAGTAAGCAATTTCAACACCTTCAAATGTCCATACAACTCTGTAGCAGAATACTTCAATTCTTGAGTGAAAAAAAAATGCCACAAGAAAACATTTCAACTAAAGAAGCAGAAGAAGTGGGACCCAGGCCAGCAGCCCATCAGCACCTCCAACCTGCATGGCAAACATGATGACAAAAAGAAGAGCCTATATTAGATTACAACGATAACCCGAATGTCAAAAGTGTTGGTAGATGGTACAAGTGACATTTTTGACCCCTTTACCTATAAAAGGGACGATCTTGGTGGTCTTGTAAGAGCTTTATCTCAAGCGGGCCAAACGAAAGTATATTCTAAGAAGGGGAATGGGTCAAATGGGTTGAAGGTCCCCCAAACTGCCAAAAGTGTATTTCTAATGCACACAACCCCCATTATCATTTACTCACCGCTTTATAATGTTTTCATAGAAAGCACAAATAATATTGACCACCAAAAGCAATAAATCTTGCCACCTCTAGAAGATAGACAAACAAATTTTATTACTATGGATTTTGTAATCATACTTGATACATTAATTATTTATATAATTCACAGAAATGGATAACAATGTGTTAATGAGAGAATCCCGGCCCGACCTGACCCTTTTTGACTTGTTACCCATAATCCAATTTGCAGCCTCTATTTACTGAGTAGTTATTGAAAACGGCTAACAGGGTTGGTCCAGAATTCTGGTTGCACAATTCATTTTGTTTAAAGTTTATATCCATGTTGTCTTTCTCTACACATACATCCTACAATATTATTACATCTTCCCCTGACTAATTCTTTTAAAATTATCCTTCCACAATTTTCCATAGTTTGTTAACTACCGATTCCTATTTTCTTATTCTATTAAGGGTAAGAGTGTCTTAAAGTAGTCCTCATACATGGTCAATCATGCCGCAAGTATGCTTTGTAACAACTTTGAACATCTACATGTATCTCTACTGACTACTACAGTAGTACAATTTAGAATAGATGTCCGAAATATGAGAAGTACATCTGCTTGTGCAATCACAGATTTAAATTTAAGCCTGATGCAGTTTCGCATGCAATCAAATGGCTCAAGAACAATTAGTAATCAATGACGATAAAAATGAACCAAATGGTTCCAAGAACAATGTTCTATAAATTCAAAATCAATCAAAAACTCCCATAACAATAAACCCTAAATCCCCTATTTATAGTTCAACCACAATACTTATCAAATAGGAAACAAAATAAAAAAGATTAGGAAATTAAAATTTGAAGAAATAAAAGATATCACTAATATTTAATTCAATTTAGGCATCCTTGCATCAAAGCCAATGCATGATTACATATCTAGTTATCTACAAATCATGCATCACTTTAATTAAAATTGCTAAACATGGTCACGAAGTATTGTATAGACAGCATTACTTGAGTAGCATGTTAAAGTACATTTCAAACGACTCACATCCGTCTTTAATAATTTAGCAAAATCAAAATTAGCGGACAAAAAATCAACTTTCCTTTCCATAAAATCAAAATTAGCTGACGATAACGAAAGAACTGCCACAACCAAAAGATAAGGAGAGATTCAGATCTGTAGTATTTCTAAATGACATCTAGAAAATTGTACAGTATACCTCATCAATATCCTAAACCTAATCAATTTACGGTCACTTACCTCGATTTCCCCAAATGCACGTTGCATTAGTAGCTCTGTAACACATTATTTACATAAACCCTAACTAATTGTTCGAAATTCAACAACTACTTGTTATATATTTGAGCAAACCTGGAGAAGCAAATGATGAACTATACCTGCTAATTCACGAAGTAGATGACATACAAACATTGAACATCAAAGTTATCAACAAAAACCCAATCAGAACCACCAATTCAGTCATTCTTCATAATCCTCTGAAAAACAAAGAACGATCTTCAATCTTCAACAAAGAAACATCAATTTTGGGGTTAAAGATGGAGGTTAGGGTTTACAAAACAATCATAAACAGAACGTATGTCAAAGAATTTAAGTGTATTTGAACAATGCAATGAAATTAGGGTACACTATACTTAAAAATTTCTCCTAATTTTGAAATGGAACATTAGACTATCCACATCAAGGATGTTTGTAGGTGACATGGAGGGTGTTCATTCCTATGTGGAGGGCATTTGTGAGAGGGATGGATTAGTGGGTGTTGTAGAGGATGACATGGAGGGTGTTCATTCTTCACAATTCTTGGGGAAGAATGGGCTAATGGTGGGTCCTTTTTTTATAAGGTTGTTTGTGGGAAGGATATATATGTTATTGTTGTGGGTAAAAAGTGTTTGTGGGAAGAATAAGTGAAAAGCTGATGTGGCATACTGATTAGGCTGTTTGTAGAAAGGATAGCCTTTCACTGATGCGGATAGTCTTAGTAAGGTGTCAATACATGAGAGAAAGAAAAGGATAGAGAGAGAGAGGAGAGAGGCGTAAAAGATGAAAGAATAGGGAATTGAGAGAGAGAGAGAGAGAGTAGAGATTTGAAATTCAAAATTCAAAATCTTTATTTCAAAATTCAAAATCAGATAGGAACTTGATCTGAAAAGAGAGGAGGCAGAGGGAAAGAAGAAGACAACAGCAGAGGTGTTTGAACAGGCTTTTGGCTTGATATGCAGAGGGTGTTTGTTTCTCCTTTGGATTTAAAAAAAAAGAAAATTCTTAGAAATTTACACATAGGATTAGAAGATGGGAAAAGTTGACACATAGGAGAGAGAGTAGGAAGGGGGCTTGTGGTGATGACACATAGAATGGCAAAGCTTTGCTTTATTAGATTAGGAAGATTAGATAAGTAAGATACTTTTGGCTCCACTTTCAAATTTAAATCACACTCAAACCCTAGAGCTATCTTCTCCTACAAGGCGCTTTCTTCTTCCTTCTATTTGAAGCCTCTACAATTTGACGAAAGCAACAATAAAGAGGATGGCCAGCCTATGTCTCGATTCATGTTTTTGTTTGGCTTCCACGGCCTCTGACCCGATGCATCATATTTCCCCTTTTTTCAGCCACAACACTCCCGAAACCCTAATTCTGCTATATTCCACACACTTCTTCCGCTTCTTCTTCTCATTTGCATATTAAAGAACCAGAGACAAAAAAACGAGAGTGGGAGAGCACTACTAGAAAACATGGTTTTTGTCATGTAATTTTTGGTTACAAAATAGTAGCAATTTCCTTGTTGTCACCAGTTTGCCACAAAAAATACGGTGATAAAAACACCGGTGTCAATTGCCCTAATGCCACCAAATAGCCACCATTTTTTATATTTTGCTACCTTATTTTTACCACCACAAAATTGGTCAAAATTATTTGCCACCGCTTCATGTTTGCTACGCTCTGCCTTGTTTGCCACCAAGTTGTGACGCGTTTTCATACCATTTACCCACTGATATTGCCACCATTTGGTCATCGTTTTTTGCACGTTTTGATACCATTTATCCACCGATATTGCCACCATTTTTTACCACTTAGCAACTGATATTGCACCATTAAGCCACCATTTGCAACTACTTGCTACCATTTATTTGCTATTATTTACTGATTACTGGAATATTGGTTTGGTTTGGAATATTGTTTTTAATTCAGATTTTTTTTTCTCCCTGCATTTTTTAATCCACCTTATCTTTTTCTTTTTCAGCCAACAACTCCGCAATAATTCCATTGGTTCGTTACTGCCTTTAGCCGGTGCCCATGTAGGTCTACCATCCATCATCACATTTCGTTACAATTCCTTCTAAACTCACATGCAGAATGAAATCCAAAACACAATCGATTACCAACGATGCGTCTTTTAAGATTATAAAAAGTTGAGTAATAATTAACAAAAGCAATATGTTCTTAAGTTAAATAATATCAGCACATTAAGTTAAATAATTCATTCTTAAGTATTAGTAATAACTAGGTTATCACCCGGGATTGCTTCCCGGGCTAGAGAAAGTTACTTATATTATTATTATTATTTTTTGTTAATGCATAAACTTGACGGTAAGGGTTTTGAATTTTTAAAAATTGGTGAAAAGACTTTACCAAATAACTTTATTTGCCTCTTATAAATATGTGACAAGATTACATTACGATTTTCTAGTCTATCTTTTGTAAAGATAATTTAAATTTTAATAGGTATACATTGTGTGTGCGCACACATGGGTGGGGTAGGGGGTTTTAATGGCAAAGGCATTGGAGTTAAGAGTGACAGGACAAAGGTTCAAACCTTGGTAACTTCGCATTTCAAAAAAAAATCAAAACTGAACTTCAAATACAATTTTTCATTTTTGAACTATTTCGATTCGATATCCAAATTTAATTTAAACATGGAGCTCAAAACCCCGATCAAGATGATCATAGACCCGGACCACAAACCCAGAGGCTCATCAACCCAACTTTTAGTCTTCAGCAACCATTCTAAAACCCTGACATCATTACATACGTTGGTAAAGCAGTGTACAGCTAGACAATGACCGATACGCCCCTATATTTGCAGAAGAACCTGTTGCTCCTGTTGGTCCAAAATAAAAAG
Organism: Helianthus tuberosus; assembly: GCA_030545235.1. Lineage (NCBI taxonomy): Eukaryota > Viridiplantae > Streptophyta > Magnoliopsida > Asterales > Asteraceae > Helianthus > Helianthus tuberosus. The sequence goes on from CM060358.1 coordinate 60,287,769, forward strand.
CACAACCTGATGCCACCAGCTCTAAACTGTATCATATTTGGAAGCCCACAACAGAAAAAGAATTTGCAGCATCAAACCATTACAAAGCTTAATCAGCACCACTACCACTTTGCAATTTTGTATCCAATGCTTTAATCCAGAAAACGGAAGCCAAACACGGGATAGCATAACCGGAATCCAAACTCGGGGAATCCATGAGCAAACCAACAAACACGGAGCCAAAAAAACAGATACCATACTCATTCTAGTAGACTGCCAGCACTTTCTGGACCCGGTAGGACTGAACCAAAGCTTACGAGCCCAGTTACTTGTGTATAAATATATTTAATAGATATAAAATATTACATACTTTATTAAGGATGTCCATGAAATCATTAAAATTTATATAAAATCTACTCATCTAACCTAAAGTTAAGTGACACAAAAGAAGAAATAGTTAAATAGTTTATATTTGTGAAGGTTACACGACCATTAAAGGTATAATAATTAATCACCTCGTATAACATCGACCGGTTAATCTTGATCGTATAACAAATTAGACCGTATAATCCGTCTATACGACATTTATGAGAAGTCCAATAACCTAGTTTTCAGTTGTTTAATCAATCTGTTGTTACCTATTCATATCACCGAATATTATTATACATGTTCTGGGATAAAAAATAACCTACTAATTTCAAGTTATGAAATTTTACCTCTCATGTTGGTGACTCAGATTTAGCTAGATATTCCACCCCATTCACAACCAAAACCCATCACCTTGGCCTCCATTTACCACCAACAGCAGCCACCAAACACCCAGATAAGTACCCTGAAGCAATAACAACAAAAATATTCAAAACAAAAACTATTGAATTGAACATTAAACAAATTGCCTACATTTTGTTACATCCAATAAGTCATAACTTGAAATGATGAATATATATCAAATGCGATAAAAACCAATACTTACAAAAAACGGTAGATTACCATGAGAAAAGAGGTAGAATCGATTAGAAATTCCAGCATAATATTGTGGATTACGGATTGCCTCACACTTGAAATAGATAAAAAAAAACGTAAAATAAACACAATAATGACAAAGATAAAGAAACCTTGAATCACAAGAACCATCGATGGCTTGTATTGGATGAAAGTATGTGATGATGCGGCTAGGGTTTTGGTGATTATGCTTGAGACATCGTAAATAAAAATGCATGTTATATGAACCGAAAAAGAATATAGCCGTCAAATATCCCAAATAGGCAGATGGTCTGCCCATCAATCTTGCAAGTTTTGACATCAAAGAAGTCTTCCATGGTTGCCCTTTTTTCCTCTAAAACTTGAGAAACCACAGCTCAATCTTCCATCTTCAGTGCCAATACAAAGCCAAAAAAGTGTTAAAATGAAGCATACAATCATATATAAACATTTGATCAAACCCATCTTCAACAAAACAAACTTATCAACCGGAAAAGGAACAGATGATAGATACAGTACAAGTAATTAAGGTTTAAACCACAAAAACCCTAACTTATCAACTGGAATAAGAATATAACAACAAAAGTGTAACAACATTAACGAAGAATTTCACATTATAGATGAAACTATGAAAACCTAATCTTCAAACTGTATAGTGAATTATCAAACATCAGAATTAAAGCGACAATTAACATGAAACTTACGAATAAATTAACAAAAATCAAGTGAAAGCTAGAAATGGAACAGATGATAGATACAGTCCAAGTAATTAGGGTTTAAACCACAAAAACCATAACTTATCAACTGGAATCAAAACATAACAGCAAAACCGAAACAACATTAACGAAGAATTCCACATTATAGATGTAATTACGAAATCCTAATCTCCAAACCGTACAGTGAATCATCAAACATCAGAAATAAATCCACAACTAACATGAAATTAACAGACATATTAACAAAATCTGTAACGTAAAACTCGTTAAATATCAACAAATATACTAACAAACCTCAATTATTGATGAAATTACAAAAACCTAATCTACAAACCATACAGTAAATCATCAAAAATCATCACTAAATCCACAACTAACACGAAACGTTTTCAAATCTGAGTAAACAAAAACCATCACCAAATCGTATAGCGAGAAGGAGGTTAAAGTGAGATTTCATACCTGATTAATTGTATTGTCTGGATCGTATATGATTCAATCAAAAGGAAAAACGGTTAGGTTTTTTTAGAAAAAAGAAGCGATTTGTGGTTAGAAATCGGAAAGAACGATCTAAGATATATCAAATTAACAATCAGAATATGAATCAGCAAAAGGAAAATACATACCAGAATGATTATAGTGGCAGGATCTTTGAAGAAACGATTGTAGCGGCTTGATCTGGGGATTTGATGAAGAAGATGCGTATGCACAGCTAGGGTTTTCTTGATCAGCGGTGACCGAGATTAGGGTTCGTGAAGGAAACATGAGGCAATCGAGGGATTTCGGTTTATTAGGATATTTATATAATCGGGTCAAACATACGGGTATGGAGCATCTCGTATTCATGAAAAAAGGATCCGCGAGCTTTTCCAAGATCCATCCATTTTCCCGCCAAAATGAATCCTCAGAAGCCTTGAGAAGCTGCCACATCAGTCCAAAAAACTTTCATTTATTATATATAATAGATTAACAAAAATAATAGGTTCTTCATGATAAATTTGCATTAAATGCAACACAACAAAGGATATGATTGTATCAAATTAATGGGTAATGCAACACATATGGTCCAAATGTGTTTGTCTTATATACTTAATAATGTTGAGTGCAAACTGACTTTGAATATTGGAATATAGATTTCAACAACTAGAAGCCAACACTTATTTAAAACTCACGTCCAAGAAGATTATACTTTTGTTTTCGAATAATACCCATATCAGAAACATTAATGCAGATCTCTAAATTAAAAGGTTTGAATCTTATGACCTGCTCGCATCCTATGACGCTTTAACCTGTTAAATAAAAAAAATCATTTTCCTCTGTACAAAAATCACAGTTTAATCCAGAAAAAAAACATTAAAAGTATTACCTCAAGTGAAGCTACCATTTAATTGTATCTGACTTCTCTTTTATAATCTTGTCTTTCTCTGCATTTATCTTCTCTGCTTGAACAATCATCTCATAAAGATAGAGATACAAATTTAAGATATGTAAAATATATTTTACCCAAATTTAAACCACAATTACGAATCTATTCAATGAGATATAACCATAAAAGTGAATTCATCAATTTATAAGTAAAACTTATAGAAAACATATAAAACTAAACACTTTCATATAAAAGTGAAATTGTTACCCAAAATTTCATGTAAATATACTTAGTGTGTTTTGATACGACAAGAAGTTTTGAGGGTGTTAGGGATTGCTTACCAAAACTCCTTTGGGTCATTGCTTGAGTCTCGTCTTGTTTGAATATTCTCGCCATACCAAAATCAGAAATCTTAGGGTTTATGTTTTCATCTAGCAAAACATTACTAGCTTTAAGATCCCTATGGATTACCCACATTCTCTAGTATTTATGTAGATAAAGCAATCCCTGAGCAATTCCTTCAATGATATTCCGTCGTTTTGGCCAGTCTAGTAGCGCCCTCCTGGTTTCATCTATGCAATCAGTTTAACAACTTAAATAAAGAAAACACGTATCAAAATTCAAACCATCAGACATGTAGATGGATGTATTTCTTACCAAAGAGAAAGAAATCCAAACTCTTGTTGGGCATGTACTCATAAATCAACATCTTTTCTTCTCCATGAATACAACAACCTAGAACTCGAACAAGATTTGTATGTTGAAGTTTGGCAATAAGTATGAGTTCATTCTTGAATTCCACAAGCCCTTGTCCTGATGATGTTCTTTAATTGCAATTTCTCGATCATCTCTAAGTTTCCCCTTTTGTCATAACCACATTAAATTGCGCTTTTGTCAACAACATAAACTACTGACACTTCTAAAAACAAATGTCAAATGAAAACATATATATACTTTATAAACAAGTCTAAAACCACCCTGACCAAACTTATTTTCAATGGAGAAATCATTTGTGGCTGTTACTATAGAAGCAAAGCGGAACACTACCATATCTCTTCCTTTTCTGCCACCTCTATCAGTCTCACTTTAATTATTGAAGCCTTCGGAAGCAATTAGCTCAATAAAATGTCTGCCACCGTACTCTTCTACAATCAACACCATGTGAAATAGGTATATATTGGTCACACCCCGATATTTCCACGTATTACCGGTGGGCCTGGTGGGGAGTATCGTGACGTAGTTGATATCATCATAGTCAATAATCACAGTTCAATGCACAGCGGAAGTCTTGGATGAAAGTCATATTACAAACCGAAATGCAAAGTATAATAAAATATTATACAAACGCTTGTATGTGGATCCACAGGTGGATCTAAAACATAAAGTAAAATATTGTTCGACGGACATTAAACACTAAGAACTTGAAAGATTCTTTAATTAGTGCCCAAGAGCTTCCAGCCAATTTCGTTTAGTACCTGCCACTTAGTCTTTTTGAAAAATACGTCAGCTTACACTGGTAAATACAATTAACTGACTCTTTTGAAAACATTTTATGAAAATTGATTTAAATGCACAAAGCACAAATATTCTTTTATAACTTGGGACAATTATATAAAATAATCTTGTATACAGATTTACATGTTTGTCGTACGTTCAGGGCCCGGGTTAGAAGCCGAGACAAGATTAATAGACACGCCACTAGTATAAGCCCATAAGAAGTTAACCTCACGAGTGGGATACCGTTTTACATACGCAACTGTCAGGTGTATGCCTACACCCCGTGCTTAAGTCGTGGCCATTTCAATCTTGGTAACAATGGCCCTTGAACCTTTTAAAACGTAATAACTTCTATTTTATGCATTTTTAACCCATAAGGTTTATATTTGGATGATCTTTAGGATATACCCAAACATCGTTAGGTCTGGTTTCGTTAAACGATAACCGAAAACACTAGTTTCATCAAGTTGATGCTTTTAACCCTTTATTTACGAAAGCTAACGTATTTAATATCAAACGATATCGAAACCTCATGAATTTCTTGTCACATATTCTAGAGAGTATAATCAATCTTTACAAAGCCCTGGGTTCGTTAAAAGATCACTCAATGTAACACCTCGAAAATTCACGTCCTATAATGTATTGACACGTGTCATAAGCTTGAACGTGTGAAAGAATACCCTAGAGGGACTAAAGTTGACAAACTTGAAAAGTATATGGAAATACAAGTCCTAAATGTCAACAGTGAATAAATATATAGTATATTAACCCTACATGATGTTTATAACATCAAACGAATAAATCATGGATCATACGAAGCTAAAAGTGAGAGATTACAAACTACAAGGGTTAAATGTGTCAACATGTTTAAAGATATACATCTGAGTGACCTTTTGACAAACCCGAAGCTTTGTAACTGTTAATTATGCTCACTAGAATGCGCGATATAAATTTCATAAAGTTTCGTTATCGTATGAGAAAGTTATGATCGAATTCGTGTACAAGGGGTTAAAGCGTCAACGTTGAAAGTTTGGACTTTTCGGGTGACAATAAAGTTAACCGAGGACTAAACAAAGTGGGTATATATCTTGAAGCCCTTATGTATCAAATTAGAGGGTTCAAATTGCAATATAAAGGTTAGTTGACCTTTCGGAAGGGCCAAGAGTCGAATATGCAACAAATAGAAAATGAAAAACCTGAATTCAAGGCCCACGCGGCCCGCGTGGCCTTTAACAAAATCGTAGGCGGGCCGCCTGGGATGCCCAGATGCAAAAAAATGTTCATGTTGCCTGTTCAGCCTTCTAAACGTCAATTGTTACCCTCAAATCCTTCCAAGAGGCCCCTAAACAACCTCTAGAACACTAGGGACACTTGTAAACAACTTGTGGGCAGTAGTAGACTTGGTTGTCAATATTTTGTGGTGTCTTGAACACTATAAAAGGCCTTCATGTGCTACCATTGTGATCACACTTTCATTCTGCAATTGAGGAGGCTTCTGGAGCTTCAAAGCTGACCCAAGTCCTTCCTAATCAAGCTTAGGACTTCAGTAAGTGTTCTAATCCTTTCTAAATTAAGTTTTAGCTTAGTTATAGCTTAGAAGTCAAACCGTCGTAATTAACGGTTGACTTTAAGATTAATCACTAATGGTCCAGTGATTAGTCGAATCAAAGGTAGTTATAAGTTGGTAATTATGTGGGCAATAAACCCTTAAAAGGGCACCCACTGATTCCCATCCTAACTAGATCGTTTGTCGGGTCAAACTTAATCCGAAAAAGTCAACAGAAGCATAAAATGCATAATTAGCAATATAGAAGGTGTGCAACCTATTTGATCATTAATATAACTTGGTAATTAGTGTAAGAACATGTATAAACATGTTCAACCCGACAATTTCCTGTTTAGACCCGGTTCGGAACCGAAAGTCGCATAGTTTGACTTATACTTTGACTTTCAGTTCTGACCCGTTTAGGTATGTTTTAGAAATACCTTAGAGCTTCATTTGGACCAGGTTACATGCTAGTATAACCCTCTGTGATTATACATCGCGGTTCATTAGTTATCCGATTAATACGCATGATTCCGTTAATTGCTCATATGTTGACCATTATGCCCTTATTACCTTAAAACGTGATTTTTGGAAATGTAAAAGTGTAGAAACCTTAGTTACTGATATTTATACTTGCACCTAAAATTTGAGACCAATTGGTGGTGTAGATTGAGAGTTATGCTCATTAGCGCAAAATGAAAGCTTTATGTTAATTAAACGGCGTAATTAGCATATAGCCTAGTTAAGCCTACTTTTTGATATCAAAATCTTTACCCACTGATGTAATATATTATTTTGGGATTTTTAAAGATTTTTAATTAATTTTAGGCTGAGCATAACTAGTAGTCGTAGGCTTAATCCGGTAATTGTCGGTTTTGCCCTTACGGGCCATAAAATTAGTTTTACTTATCTAAACGACTCCAAACCTTTTGCTACTGATTAGAAATGATAAATAAATTATTTTAAACCTTCTGGAAGTATAAAAATATCAGCTTTATGTATCGAACCCGTAAACGGCTCTTAATCGCCTCATTAAGCGTTTTTAACGCATAGTATGTATTAAAACTATATTAAACATACCCGGGTTGATACCTACTGATATTTTAGGCAAACTATAATATTTTAACAGTAAGCAAAGGTTGATTAACTCAGACTTCAGTTTTGAGCTTTTCGGCTTATGTGAAATTACCAAAATGCCCCTACGGTGCATAGTTTGGTTATAATTGGTAAATTCACATATATATTTTATCCTACTGTTATAACTTATCAAAATAAGTATTTTTGCTGATTATATCAGACCTGTAATTCAGGTTAACACTTAAACTCTTTTATAATCTTTTAAATGACCAAACTACCCCTACGGGGCAAAGTTTGTGTTTAAATACGTTACGGGCATAATGAAAGGCATCTTACTGATGTCACAACATATTTGAGGCATAAATTAACTTAGGAAACCTGTATATAGCTCTCATGAATACCCGTCACGCTTATTACGCGTACGGTTAGGTTTATGTAACAAGTTTACATAAATTAGCCGAAACGGGTCAAACCTTATTGGTTTTATCTCAAAAATCCAGAATGTGTATGAAATACCCATATAAGACAAGTCTCTGAACATGTCGGGTTTAAATCACATTCTATTCCGGTCTTCGCTTAATCATGCGTCTGAACCATATATTCCCTTAAGACTGACCGGTCTAAGCTTAGGCTAAATTAAAGACCCGTTAGCATTCTAATTGATTATTTATACCATCATTCCAGACTAGAGCATTTCAGTAAATGGTACCTACGCTTACTTAAGTGAATACGGCTGAGTTATTAGATTCTTGCTATTTAAGACAGGAGCTAGCTCAGGTAAATACTCTTAACTTATTTTCCTATACGGGCTTGGAATACGGTATAATAATACCGCTTGGTCGGGTATTGAATATTTAATCTTATTATGATTAAATTATTGAGGTAACCCGGTTTAATCTGTATTGTTTGAAATAAAGACCTTTAGAGGTTAATGACCATGTCCCGGATATCCTTGACATCATTGTGTTATAAAATGGCCACGTCTTAAGTACGGGGTGTAGGCATACACCTGACAGTTACTTAAGTAATAACGGTATCTCACTTCCATGTGGGCCTATACTTGTGGTGTGTCTGTTAATCTGACTCGGTTTCTACATCGGGCCCTGAACGTACAACGAACATGTAAATCTGTATACAAGGTTATAAATATAATTGTTCCAAGTTAAAAAGGTTAATTTTGCCTCTGTGCATTTTAATCAAATTATAAAAGATATTTTTGTGCCACGTGCATTCAAATCAATTTTCTTAAACTCTTTTCAAATGAGTCGGTTGAGTGTATTTACCAGTGAAAACTGACGTATTTTCCAAAAAGGTTAAGTGACAGGTACTGAACGTAATTGGCTGGAAGCTCAGGGCGCTAATAAGGAATCTTGCAAGTTCTAGGCGTCTAAAGTCTGTTGAACAAGTGATATGTTTTAAGATCCGCCTGTGGATCCTTTACTTTCCGTTGTAATACTGGATATTACTTTATATTCGGAATGTAATAATATTTATCTTTTGCTTCCGCTGTGCATTCATATATATTGTGTTGTTTGACTATTATGTTGCCAACCACGTCACGATACTCCCCACCGGGCCCACCGGTGACACGTGGAAAGTCGGGGTGTGACAGGTTGGTATCAGAGCCAACACTGAGTGAATTAAACACTAGTCTTTTGTGTTTAATCTCAGTTACACAATTGCACATTCTTGAGTCTAGACAAGAACATAGGACAAATTCTAATTTGTTTTTGGAGTCCTTTGTTATTTTTCTGATTAAGCTCTTGCTTGGGCAAATCAATTTTTATTAGAAGTCCCGTTTAGGGCAACCATATACTTGTTAAATTTTTAAAGGAACGATTATTTTAAATTATCATTTCTATATTATAAGATCTACCATTATAATAAAATGGCAAAGTCTAAAAAGGACAAGACCTAGTCACGTGTCATTTTAAGACCGGGCCAAGATGGTAGTTCCATAATTAGATTCAGATCCATATTTAACACCTCAATTTAGGATTGTCATGCGATAAATATTAATAAGAATCTTAAGAGTGAAACCTAGCCTTCGGGTCATTTTAAGGTCGGGCCATGATGGTAAGACCTGTTTAAAAGATTCGAATCCCTGTTAACATCTGTAAATATGTTAACACTCCTGGCAGGCGTGATTCGTTAAAATCACACACGTTATTTTTATATATGGATTCTAAAAAAAAGATCCCTAACCCAACTTAATGATCTCTGAATCATGGGTTTAGATCATCAATTAAGATGATCATACTTTGACCATATATTGGTAAAATAATGCCTACGGGCTATAATGTATTGTCCATTTGAGACATTGACATTTGATCTTTATGATTCCTTGTCTATGGTGGTGAGCTGTGCTCAAGCCTATTAGTCTGTATGATCAATGCGATCCTGACTACTATCATCAAATGAAGATGATCATATAATAAACATCCCTTAGAAGGGAAATGCCTACGGGCTATAGTTAATGTCCTCTGAGACTAAAGACAGTGGTAGCCTACAACTCCCTGTCAAGAAAAGGTAATGAACTTTGATTCAAACCTTAATGCCTTGATTCTCTGAAATTATGGCTTATAAATTTAAAACTGTCCATGTGACTAGGCCTTTGCACCATCTTAATATCCTTAATGTTTTATAACTAGGATAAATTATAATAAAAATGCTAATTGAATGTAACTAACAAATTAACCAATATGGTTTATATTACCATGGTTAATAAATCGTTTAAAACGATAAGACTGTATGAGCTTCCGTATAAACCTTGCCCTTGTTTGATTTTTATGTAGCATTTAAAGCTACATGGCTAGGTCAAAAGAAGAGAACAGTCACCCTCTGGAAAACCGCGATGATGAACGGATTAATATAACCAGAGGAGAGCTTCGTACATTGATTGATTCAGCTGTATCTAAAGTTGTAGAGGAGCAATTTAAGGAGTATAGTGAGACTAATAGTAAAGCCTCATCTGTACCCCACTCTAATTCTGTCCCTAAAACTCATTCAGAGCCCCATAACAAGCCGCCCTCTAAGAAAGAGGAACCAAAGAAGAATGACAATCGACATTCATCTAATGAACACAGTGTTCCATCCAAGAGGATAGTGTTCGATAATGAACCGCATACCAAGTCCTGTACCTACAAATATTTTGTTTCCTGCAAACCCGGGGATTTCACTGGGGATAAAGGGGCAATTGATTGTATGGTCTGGTTGGATGAAATGGACACAGTTGTCGATATCGGCGGTTGTGCTGAGAGGGATGTAGTGAAGTATGTATCCCAATCATTCAAGGGAGAGGCGCTAGCGTGGTGGAAGGCTCTCATTCAAGCTGCTGGGAAGATCCCACTTTACAACATGTCATGGGAACAGTTTGTTGCTCTCATTATGGAGAACTACTGCCCCCAACACGAGGTCGAAAGAATCGAATCAGATTTCTTATCATTGGTGATGACAAACTTAGATTGTCAAGCATACCTCACCCGTTTCAATACCTTGTCAAGACTGGTTCCTTACCTAGTAACACCAGAACCCAAGAGAATTGCTCGCTTCATCGGGGGTTTAGCCCCAGAAATCAAAGCCAGTGTTAAGGCTTCAAGACCTACTACATTCAGGTCAGCGGCAGATCTGTCGCTATCTCTCACACTCGATGTGGTCAGAAACAAGGCTGCCAAAGTCTCTGAAGATGGAAAGCGTAAAAGGGAGAATGAAAATTCTCATCGCTCCGATAGGAAGGGGAGTTCTGAAGATAAGAAGAGTTCCGGGTTTAAGAAAGACAGCCAGAAATCAGGAGAGAAGACCAGGTGTGAAACTTGTAGGAAATACCATCTGGGGAAATGCAGATTTGAGTCTCAACCTCTACCGTGTGGAATTTGCAAGTCAAAGGAACATAAAACCCTGGATTGCAAGAAGTTAAAAGATGCAACCTGTTATGGTTGCAACGAGAAGGGGCATATCAAGACCAACTGCCCTAGGAATCAGATGAACGCCTAAGAGATGATAACTATATAACAAGTACCTTTCCATATCAAACAGTTTATGCAGAAACTTATTTGATACTGGCACATATAATTCTATAATGAATGATAAAGGTTGAGAACTATTGTCTCCACCTGATTAAGACTCCGGTCATTTAATGCGCAGTAGAAAGTGACCGATAATACTTTAGAAAATGCTCCAACAAATCTTAGATTAATATCTTATATCTATTATGAATCGCTCTTTTCTGATAACCTTTTGGCAAACTTTCAAGCTAACCAAATTCATCAGTATAATAAAGACAGATGTGACTTTTGATCCCCTGTCAAAAAGGTGATGGACTAGGTCCAACCCTTAAATGCCATTGAAGGTCTTTTGTGACCTAGGCTAAGTGATATTAATATAATTTTAAAATGACGTTCATTAAGAATGTTAGTGCCTTATTGGCCGGAATAGTTTGATGAAACCATGGTTAGTATAAAGCCATGAGGATGATGAATAGCAATTGTCGGATCGCAACCAAGAAGTTGATTAGTTTAGTAATAAGGACTATTTTTCTGTTCCTGTAAAAAAAATGGTGGAACCGGCCGTCCCCGGAATCGAACCTGGGTCTAGGCCACACCCTTTCGCGCACCTAGCCAACCGAGCTACGTGCCTAGTTTGTGAAAATTTCCATTCTGATTAAATATAAGCACATATAGTTGATATCTCTTTAATCTCTATCGATTCGAATACCAAATGGTATGACAAAAGCGCTATATGAGGATTGGTGTATCTTAATAAGTTCCATAGATTGCTTCCATGCCTGATCAGTATGGAGGTTTAATGCATGGAACCACAAAGATATCCCAATGATCATATGGTACTAAAGTCAACTAATAGTATTCAAAGATGAAATCCAGAATGAAATTGTCCAAGTAAATATTCCCGATTAAGGAATTCGTGGACTAGTAACATAAATGTGTCACTTATTTGACACAAGCAATGATGAGTGAACTGGAGCCTGAGATATGGAAATCTCTGTAACCTCCTTGTACCTTGATTATCTCCTCCTAAGATTACCCTGTTTACCCCTGGGAGGCAGGTAGAGTTAAGTTTAATATCCCATTTAGGGCTGCGTTATTATGAAATCTCCAAGACAACTAGTACCATTATTGGCAGAATCAAAAACCCTGGTTAAGTAAGTTTTAAGATATAGATTCATAAAGTCAAACTCAATATCCTGAGAATTCGGTATAGTAAATTATGAAAGACGGTTTATTTTGCTAAGGCATTGTTTACCGCAACCCTAATTAGGCAACGATTAAGAATCGCCATCAACTACCCAGGATCGTCGATTTGCTCAACTAACTATAAAGATTAGTTATTTCTTAAGACTAATTTTGAGCAATGGTTGGAATAACCATCTCACCTTAAGATAAGTTTTTCTATAATAGCTGTTATATAAGTATCAAGGCTGCTCCCTTGAAGACCTTGTATAGATGGAATGTTAAACGTCCATTGATAGGACAATAGATTGGTAAGTTCAATTATCAGGATCTGAAAGTTACAGTGGAAACAACAAATCAGATCACACAAATCCCTAATTATCTGTAAGATGCCAATATTCGGCAGAAAATACTTCCTTCACTTTAACAAATCTCGAGGTCGAGATTTCTTTTAAGGGGGTGAGGATGTAACACCTCAAAAATTCACGTCCTATAACGTATTGACACGTGTCATAAGCTTGAACGTGTGAAAGAATACCCTAGAGGGACTAAAGTTGACAAACTTGAAAAGTATATGGAAATATAAGTCCTAAATGTCAACAGTGAATAAATATATAGTATATTAACCCTACATGATGTTTATAACATCAAACGAATAAATCATGGATCATACGAAGCTAAAAGTGAGAGATTACAAACTACAGGGGTTAAATGTGTCAACATGTTTAAAGATATACCTCTGAGTGACCTTTTAACAAACCCAAAGCTTTGTAACTGTTAATTATGCTCACTAGAATGCGCGATATAAATTTCATAAAGTTTCGTTATCGTATGAGAAAGTTATGATCGAATTCGTGTACAAGGGGTTAAAGCGTCAACGTTGAAAGTTTGGACTTTTCGGGTGACAATAAAGTTAACCGAGGACTAAACAAAGTGGGTATATATCTTGAAGCCCTTATGTATCAAATTAGAGGGTTCAAATTGCAATATAAAGGTTAGTTGACCTTTCGGAAGGGCCAAGATTCGAATATGCAACAAATAGAAAATGAAAAACCTGAATTCAAGGCCCACGCGGCCCGCGTGGCCTTTAACAAAATCGTAGGCGGGCCGCCTGGGATGCCCAGATGCAAAAAAATGTTCATGTTGCCTGTTCAGCCTTCTAAACGTCAAATGTTACCCTCAAATCCTTCCAAGAGGCCCCTAAACAACCTCTAGAACACTAGGGACACTTGTAAACAACTTGTGGTCAGTAGTAGACTTGGTTGTCACTATTTTGTGGTGTCTTGAACACTATAAAAGGCCTTCATGTGCTACCATTGTGATCACACTTTCATTCTGCAATTGAGGAGCCTTCTGGAGCTTCAAAGCAGACCTAAGTCCTTCCTAATCAAGCATAGGATTTCAGTAAGTGTTCTAATCCTTTCTAAATTAAGTTTTAGCTTAGTTATAGCTTAGAAGTCAAACCGTCGTAATTAACGGTTGACTTTAAGATTAATCACTAATGGTCCAGTGATTAGTCGAATCAAAGGTAGTTATAAGTTGGTAATTATGTGGGCAATAAACCCTTAAAAGGGCACCCACTGATTCCCATCCTAACTAGATCGTTTGTCGGGTCAAACTTAATCCGAAAAAGTCAACAGAAGCATAAAATGCATAATTAGCAATATAGAAGGCGTGCAACCTGTTTGATCATTAATATAACTTGGTAATTAGTGTAAGAACATGTATAAACATGTTCAACCCGACAATTTCCTGTTTAGACCCGGTTCGGAACCGAAAGTCGCATAGTTTGACTTATACTTTGACTTTCAGTTCTGACCCGTTTAGGTATGTTTTAGAAATACCTTAGAGCTTCATTTGGACCAGGTTACATGCTAGTATAACCCTCTGTGATTATACACCGCAGTTCATTAGTTATCCGATTAATACGCATGATTCCGTTAATTGCTCATATGTTGACCATTATGCCCTTATTACCTTAAAACGTGATTTTTGGAAATGTAAAAGTGTAGAAACCTTAGTTACTGATATTTATACTTGCACCTAAAATTTGAGACCAATTGGTGGTGTAGATTGAGAGTTATGCTCATTAGCGCAAAATGAAAGCTTTTTGTTAATTAAACGGCGTAATTAGCATATAGCCTAGTTAAGCCTACTTTTTGATATCAAAATCTTTACCCACTGATGTAATATATTATTTTGGGATTTTTAAAGATTTTTAATTAATTTTAGGCTGAGCATAACTAGTAGTCGTAGGCTTAATCCGGTAATTGTCGGTTTTGCCCTTACGGGCCATAAAATTAGTTTTACTTATCTAAACGACTCCAAACCTTTTGCTACTGATTAGAAATGATAAACAAATTATTTTAAACCTTCTGGAAGTATAAAAATATCAGCTTTATGTATCGAACCCGTAAACGGCTCTTAATCGCCTCATTAAGCGTTTTTAACGCATAGTATGTATTAAAACTATATTAAACATACCCGGTTTGATACCTACTGATATTTTAGGCAAACTATAATATTTTAACAGTAAGCAAAGGTTGATTAACTCAGACTTCAGTTTTGAGCTTTTCGGCTTATGTGAAATTACCAAAATGCCCCTACGGTGCATAGTTTGGTTATAATTGGTAAATTCACATATATATTTTATCCTACTGTTATAACTTATCAAAATAAGTATTTTTGCTGATTATATCAGACCTGTAATTCAGGTTAACACTTAAACTCTTTTATAATCTTTTAAATGACCAAACTACCCCTACGGGGCAAAGTTTGTGTTTAAATACGTTACGGGCATAATGAAAGGCATCTTACTGATGTCACAACATATTTGAGGCATAAATTAACTTAGGAAACCTGTATATAGCTCTCATGAATACCCGTCACGCTTATTACGCGTACGGTTAGGTTTATGTAACAAGTTTACATAAATTAGCCGAAACGGGTCAAACCTTATTGGTTTTATCTCAAAAATCCAGAATGTGTATGAAATACCCATATAAGACAAGTCTCTGAACATGTCGGGTTTAAATCACATTCTATTCTGGTCTTCGCTTAATCATGCGTCTGAACCATATATTCCCTTAAGACTGACCGGTCTAAGCTTAGGCTAAATTAAAGACCCGTTAGCATTCTAATTGATTATTTATACCATCATTCCAGACTAGAGCATTTCGGTAAATGGTACCTACGCTTACTTAAGTGAATACGACTGAGTTATTAGATTCTTGCTATTTAAGACAGGAGCTAGCTCAGATAAATACTCTTAACTTATTTTCCTATACGGGCTTGGAATACGGTATAATAATACCGCTTGGTCGGGTATTGAATATTTAATCTTATTATGATTAAATTATTGAGGTAACCCGGTTTAATCTGTATTGTTTGAAATAAAGACCTTTAGGGGTTAATGACCATGTCCCGGATATCCTTGACATCATTGTGTTATAAAATGGCCACGTCTTAAGTACGGGGTGTAGGCATACACCTGACAGTTACTTAAGTAATAACGGTATCTCACTTCCATGTGGGCCTATACTTGTGGTGTGTCTGTTAATCTGACTCGGTTTCTACATCGGGCCCTGAACGTACAACGAACATGTAAATCTGTATACAAGGTTATAAATATAATTGCTCCAAGTTAAAAAGGTTAATTTTGCCTCTGTGCATTTTAATCAAATTATAAAAGATATTTTTGTGCCACGTGCATTCAAATCAATTTTCTTAAACTCTTTTCAAATGAGTCGGTTGAGTGTATTTACCAGTGAAAACTGACGTATTTTCCAAAAAGGTTAAGTGACAGGTACTGAACGTAATTGGCTGGAAGCTCAGGGCGCTAATAAGGAATCTTGCAAGTTCTAGGCGTCTAAAGTCTGTTGAACAAGTGATATGTTTTAAGATCCGCCTGTGGATCCTTTACTTTCCGTTGTAAAACTGGATTGTAATAATATTTATCTTTTGCTTCCGCTGTGCATTCATATATATTGTGTTGTTTGACTATTATGTTGCTAACCACGTCACGATACTCCCCACCGGGCCCACCGGTGACACGTGGAAAGTCGGGGTGTGACACTCAAAGGTAGTAATTTAACATGTTGACACGTTTAATCCCCATGCCTTGTAAACTTTCTTTTTCTTTCACAAACGGCTTCATACGTTTCATGTTTTATTCGTTTAAGAGTATAAACATCATGTAGGGTTGTTGAAAGTTATAGTTTTCAAATGTTGACACTTTGGATCCTTTCATACATATCTTTTCCTTGTTTGTCAACTTTAGTCCCATGAAATCAATTTATTACACGTTTAAAGTTTATGACACGTGTCGTCACTATATTGGACATGATTTTGCGAGGTGTTACATCCTCACCCCCTTAAAAAAAATCTCGACCTCGAGATTTACTGGAATAGATGAGGGTATTTCTGTTTCATTGTGGATTCAACTTCCCACGTATATTCTGGGCCTCTACGGGCATCCCATTTCACTTTTACGATCGGCACATCCTTTCTTTGAAACTTTTTAACCTGTCGATCCTCAATCGACAAAGGTTTTTCAACAAACTTCAAGCTCTTGTCAATCTGCATGTCCATATGTGACATTGCTAGCGATTCATCGGCTAGACATTTCTTTAAATTGCAGATGTGGAATACATTGTGTATCCCACTAAGCTCTTTAGGTAGATTCAACTTGTAAGCTACAGTTCCGACGCATTCGATGATCTCGAATGGTTCTATGTACCTTGGGCTCAGCTTGCCCTTTTTGCCAAAGCGCATCACCCCTTTCCAGGGTGACACCTTGAGTAGCAATTTCTCACCAACTTCAAATTTTAGAGGTTTGCACCTCATATCTGCATAGCTTTTCTGCCTATCCCTGGCAGCTTTCAGACGATCACGGATCTGAACAATCTTGTCCGTCGTCTCCAGGACTATATCAGGTCCTGATAGTTGGGTTTCTCCAACTTCCGCCCAACAAACTGGCGTTCTGCACTTCCTTCCATATAAGGCCTCGAAAGGCGCGGCTTGGATGCTCGAATGATAACTATTGTTGTATGAAAATTCAATCAAAGGAAGATGGTCATCCCAACTTCCACCCAAATCAATAACACAAGCCCTGAGCATGTCTTCAAGCATTTGAATTGTACGCTCGCATTACCCATCCGTCTGAGGATGATAAGTAGTACTGAAATTTAAACGAGTGCCTAGAGATTGCTGAAAGCTTTTCCAAAAATGAGATGTGTATCTAGTATCCCTGTCAGAGATAATAGATACCGGCACTCCGTGGAGAGATACGATCTCATCCACATACAGCTGGGCTAATTTGTCGGAGTTGCGTTTTTTAATGGGCAAGAAGTGAGCTGACTTGATCAGCCTGTCTACTATAACCCATATTGTATCATTCCCGTGCTTCGTCCTTGATAACTTAGTGATAAAATCCATAGTTACCATTTCCCACTTCAGGTGGGAAGTTCAGGCTGTTGCAGCAACCCTGACGACTTTTGATGCTCGGCTTTAACCTATGCACACGTCAGACATTTAGCCACATGAGTGGCTATAGATTTCTTCAAACCTATCCACCAATAACTTACTTTTAGATCCTGATACATCTTATCATTGCCTGGATGGACTGAATATTTTGAACTATGAGCTTCTTGGAGGATCACATCTCTAAGTCCTCCATGAATTGGAACCCAAATTCGACCATTTAATCGAAGGATTCCATCCTTGCCACAAGACAATTGATCAGTAGTTACGCCTAACTTCTCATTCGGAAAGTTACTTTCCAAAACAACTTCCTTCTAAGCAGCTAATAGCCTTTCATTCAAGCCATTCCTTAATTCGATGCTTTTAGCGTTGATCCTTATTGGTTTAATCCTTTCCTTTCTGCTCAAGGCATCAACGACAACATTTGCTTTGCCCGGATGATAGCGAATTTCACAGTCATAATCGTTCGATGTTTCCATCCAGCGTCGCTGCCTCATATTAAGATCTTTCTGGTTAAACAGATGTTGAAGGCTTTTATGATCTGAATAGATCACACACTTGGTTCCATATAAGGAATGCCTCCATAATTTTAGTGCAAATACAACGGCACCCAATTCCAAATCATGGGTGGTGTAGATCTTTTCATGCACTTTAAATTGACGTGAAGCATAGGCAATTACCTTGCCTCTATGCATAAGCACACAACCCATACCTGTGTGCGATGCATTGCAGTAAACAACAAACTCTTATATCCCTTCTGGCAATGTCAACCCAGGGGCATTGCTTAATTTATGCTTGAGGATCTCAAAAGATTCTTGTTGCTTGGAACCCCAGTCAAACTTTACATTCTTGCGAGTCAACGAAGTCAAAGGTGCAACAATTCTTGAAAAGTTTTCAATGAAACGTCTGTAGTAACCTGCCAAACCTAAGAAGCTGCGAATCGCTGTAGGTATTTTTGGTGCTTGCCAATTCATAATCGCTTCAATCTTAGCGGGATCCAACTGGATACCACGCTCACTCACCATATGTCCAAGAAATTGGACTTCTCGTAACCAGAATTCACATTTAGAGAACTTTGCGTAGAGTTTCTCCTGTTGCAGAAGTTTAAGGATGCATCGTAGATGTCTTTCATGATCAGCTTGGCTCTTTGAATAAATAAGTATGTCATCAATGAAGACAATGACAAACTTGTCCAGATACGGCTTACAAACGCGATTCATGAGATCCATGAATGCTGCAGGTGCATTAGTGAGTCCGAAAGGCATCACTAAGAACTCGTAGTGGCCATATCTTGTTCTGAATGCAGTCTTGTGTACATCTTCGGTTTTGACCTTCAGCTGATGATAACCTGACCTCAAATCGATCTTTGAAAAGAAACTTGCCCCTTGAAGCTGATCAAATAGATCATCGATCCTGGGCAATGGATACCGATTCTTGATTGTAACTTTGTTCAACTCACGATAATCGATGCATAGACGCATCGAGCCATCTTTCTTCTTCACAAATAAAATTGGTGCTCCCCAAGGAGATGAACTTGGTTGAATAAAACCTTTCTCCAATAAATCATCCAACTGTGTCCTCAATTCCTTCATTTCAGTCGGTGCCAACCGAAAAGGAGCTCGTACGACTGGTGCTGCTCCTGGAATGATATCAATTCTGAATTCCACTTGTCTGTCGGGAGGTAAACCGGTAATTCTTCAGGAAAAACATCCGGATATTCAGAAATAACAGGAATATCTTCGATCTTGTGTTTTGGTTCATCTATAGTCACCTGTGCCATGTAAATGACACAACCTTTCTTCAAACACTTTGATGCCTTAAGCATAGATACTTTTTCAGGCAATCCATACTGCGTATCTCCTTGAATAGTAAGTGGCTCACCATAAGGGGTCTTAATAACAACTTGCTTTTTGTCACAGACAATTTGGGCTTGGTTAAAAGATAACCAATCCATGCCTATAACTATATCGAATCCTACCAATTTCAATGGAAGCAAAGACAACGGAAAAGAGTGATTCCTAATGGATATGTAACATCCATCTAAGATTGTTGAAGCAGTCTATATGGTACCATCGGCCAATTCTACCTCATATTTTATGTTTAGAGTTTTAACAGGCAGATTTAACAATTTACAAAATTTATTGTCTATAAAAGACTTGTCTGCACCAGAATCAAATAAAACTCTAGCATATACATCATTGATGAGGAAAGTACCTGTTATAACATTATCTTTCTGTACTGCTTCATGGGCATTCATCTAGAAGACTCAAGCATTAGTCTTATTGGCCTCTTCAGGATTCTTTGGGTTTTTCAGGCAGTTGGTCCTTATGTGCCCCTTCTCATTGCAACCATAACAGGTTGCGTTCTTGTTGGATCGATGTCGGTGACCCTAAAGTCAGTTAAGGCAATTCATCTTCAAATACGAGGGAGGAATCAACGTAAACGAAGTCACAACAGCTAGTTTCCTTTTAATCTATCTTTTCTGATTGATTATGAGCTTTTACAATGTATTCTAACAAAATTATGGCAGCACCTTCGCTCACACACACAAACATCACCGCTTCAAATGAACACCACACAACCCTATATATAGACCTCTATGGTTTCGCTTGAGAGTGACAGGCCATGGTGTTTCGCTTGAACATGGTTTCAAGCGAAACTGTATTATGTTGATGATGAGGTTTCGCTTGAACCTGCCATGACACACTTTCAAGCGAAAACCCTTCCTCAAACATGATCTAAACCTAATTTCGACCCTGTTGTGTGTTCATTCAATCCTATCTATACAAAAGACTTGTAAAAGACAAAGTTAACAGATACTAATTGCACCAACAGACTCCCCCTTGGATGTTGACGAAGTCTTTGGCTTCAAGTCTTTGTCTTTATCAATCTTCAATCATTGTAAAGCTCTCTTCAATCTTTATCTTCAAACTTTAATCTTCAATCTCCCCTTTGACTGTTGATCCAAAATTCTGACTCCCCCTTTCACAGACTCCCCCTCTCAGTAAGCTAGGGCTCAAATTCTGGTTCAAACTTTGAAATTCATCACCATGGGGATTCCTGTATAAACTCTACCCAAATATAAGATATATGATAGTAACAATTTCAATCTAAACTTACCATTTAATCTTCAGTAGTAAAAATCCACTTAAGTATTCAGGTCCAAACTAATGACCCTGATTACTCAATTAATCTACCAAGTCCAATTTAATGACCTTGGTTGATCTGAGACAAATCACACTGACATTTTGAAAACACATAAGTTCAAACATTTCTGAAAATTACAAGTTTCAAATTAATGAACTTGCTATAACTTTCCAATTTCACAAACTTATCAAAATTAGCTCACGACTCATCATCCAGTCCAGAAACCTTCCTGCATCTGCTTTCATCTTTCAGAATTCGAATCCGAAGATCAACTCTCCACTTTGGTTTGTCAAAAATAAAACATAAATGTAAAATCTTTTTGGATTTTAACAAAGTTTCTTAACTAGAAATGAAATACAGAACTAAAATGCAGTAAATGAAAATAAACTATTTACAAACATATTTTTGGTGAGCATGTTAGGGAATCATATCAGCTATTCAACAAGTCACAAGTACCGTTAAGCTTCAATTACATACTCAGAATTAAACAATTCGCGTAGATTGTCGATATACTTATCCACTTAAATTCTTATACAAATTTCAATCTGTCCAGGATACGGATTTAGTGTTTTAAAGACTTAAACTTATACGTGTGTCCCACCTCTTGAATATACTCCCGTATCCAGATCCTAATATTCAGTCTTACAGGCAATTATAACACAAATGATATCTGTAAGGGGTTAATAAATTATGAAGAATCATGAGAGCTAAGGTCAGAACCATCGTTCAGCAGAGAGATCATGACTCAACTTTAGGGTGTGTCCCCTTTAGAGGATCTTTTTTACAATAGCATTGCTAAGCAATTTTATTGTCTTATCATTGATGCTGAGGGTGATGCTGTGTTTCAAGCATTTGCGGAAAGTATTATTCGGGGACTAGGTCAGAACTACTGTTCAGCAGAAGTCCCGGAATAATACCCCAGATATCACTGAGTATAAAAACCTAGTATATCAGAAAAAGGAATCTTTCAAACAAGATTTCAGGGGTTACCTATATATCCAAATAGTGTTCCCCACGAAATAAGCAAGTAAAGATTTAGGTTTATATCCCGAACAAACCTACTAAATGTATAAAAACCTATCGACACATCATCAGCGAGACTGTTTAACGCATTTAAACATTACATTTCTCTAGCATACCGTGACTGTCAAGCCGATGTACTATCATTTTCCCTTTTTACACAAGCTCTTTTCTGATTTTCTATTGTTTTTGGATTTTGAAAATATCTCATGTTTTTGTATTTTTGTCATTTTTTTTTTGTTTTTGTATTTTCTGAAATATTTACCCTATACCTCCCCCTAAATACCAAAACATGTAAAAAATCAACAAACCATTGCAGATTGCTTCTCAACATCATCTACAATGTCTCCTTCATCAACGCCAATGATCTACTCCAACACCGATAAAAGCTTCATACCATTCAGTTTTAGCAAATACTGAAAACGTGTTTTGTCAAATGCTTTGGTATGTAAATCAGCTTTTTGATCGTCAGTGTGGATTTTCTCAATTCGTATCAACTTCTTCTCGAAACAATCACGAATGAAGTGATGACGAATCTCAATATGTTTAGTTTTAGCATGATGAACTGGATTTTTAGTAATGTTAATCGCTGCCTCATTATCAACAAAGATAGGGGTGTTTAGAAATTGCAAACCGTAGTCGCGCATCTGTTGCTGGATCCACAAGATCTGTGAGCAGCAGCTGCTAGCAGACACATACTCCGCTTCACATGCGGATAAAGCCACAGAGGTTTGCTTTTTGCATTGCCAAGTGACCAATCGTGATCCAAAAAACTGACACCCTGCTGTTGTTGATTTAGCATTAACTTTGCAGCATCCGAAATCGAAATCGGAATACCCTTCGAGCGTGAAATCGCCTTCTCTTGGATACCACAACCCCAATGATGGAGTTCCTTTCAGGTAGCGCAATATCCTTTTTACAATCACCATATGCGATGCTCTTGGGTTAGATTGAAATCTTGCTGCGAGGCAGGTTGGGTACATAATATCGGGTCTCGAAGCTGTCAAATACATCAGCGAACCGATCATGGAACGATACATCGTTTCATCTACCTTCTCTCCGGTGAGATCAGGGTTTATCCCATGATTCGTTGCTAACCGGGTGGCTGCAGGAGTAGAACCTGACATCCCGAATTTCTCCAAGATATCATGAACGTACTTCGTTTGATGTATGAAAATTCCTTTGGGTAATTGATCAACCTGCAATCCCAAAAAGAATTTCATCTCACCCATCGATGACATTTCGAATTTCTGCTTCATGACTCGTTCAAAATCTTTGCATAGATCCTCATTTGTTGATCCAAATATAATATCGTCCACATATATCTGAACAATCAGAAGATGTCCGTCGACCTCTTTGGTGAATAGAGTGGCATCCACTTTTCCACGGATGAAGCTGTTGGCTAGTAGGTGTTGAGACAATGTCTCGTACCAAGCTCTCGGGGCTTGGTGTAAACCATACAGCGCTTTGTCTAGTAAGTAGACCTTGTCTTTGTGGTGTGGATCGGTAAAGCCCGGTGGCTGACCGACATATACCTCCTCTTTTACCTTCCCGTAGAGAAAAGCCGATTTTACATCTAACTGATATACTTTGAAGTTTTTCCAGGACGCAAATGCTAGAAAGATTCTGATCGCTTCTAGTCGAGCAACTGGAGCATACACTTCAGTGAAATCTATACCCTCCTGCTGACAGAAACCCTGGACAACGAGTCGAGCTTTGTTACGAACCACAACTCCTCTATCGTCTCTCTTGCACTTGAACACCCACTTGGTGTTAATCTTCCTCTGGCCATCAGGTAAATCCACTAACTTCCACACTCCCAACTTTTCAAATTGGCTAATTTCCTCCTGCATTGCATTGACCCAAGAATCTTCAGTAAGCGCCTCTTTGTAAGTTCTTGGTTCAACCTGCGAGATAAAACAGCTCAATGAGAATTCAGTTTGCAAAGGAGCAATTGTTGTATAAAAACATGTAAGCCCTTTATCAATCTGTCTTCGAGTGCGAACGCCTGTCTGCAGTTCTCCAATGATCAATTCCTCTGGATGATATGAAAGAGTTCGTGGCATTACTTCGCCTGAAACATCTACATCACCTTCCAGATTAGTAACATTCTGATTTGCACCTTGTTCACTGACTGGGTTTGTTTGACCTGAAATCTGAATTTGCTCCCCCTCAGAATCTGAATCACCACGATCAAATACTGGCATGTTCTCAGATTCTTGATTATCATTCTGTGCCGACTGATTATCGTGAGCAACCTCATTTTGTTGGACATCATCATGTTCACCAGCATTGCTAGGACCCGTTTCATCATCATTTGAAGTTTCCCGTGGTCGTCTTGAATACTCAGCTGGGAACCTCTGCTGCGACTCATACTCTCGCAAAATATCCAGCTCATCAAAGAAATCTTGTTGGATCGATGTCGGTGACCCTAAAGTCAGTCAAGGCAATTCATCTTCAAATACGAGGGCGGAATCAACGTAAACGAAGTCACAACAGCTAGTTTCCTTTTAATCTATCTTTTTTGATTGATTATGAGCTTTTACAATGTATTCTAACAAAATTCCGGCAGCACCTTCGCTCACACACACAAACATCACCCTCTGATTCTTCTCTTATGTCAAACGAATCCCACAATTTGTCATAATGATAACGCCATGAATCTCCAGGATTCTGCGGCGGCATAGTATAACCTTGACATTCAACATTTGCAGCTTCAATAATCCGCTTCTCACTTGGAACAAAAACACGTCGCATTGGATTTGCATAACCTACAAATATTCCCTCAATGCACTTCGGACCAAACTTTCCATGAGGCTCTATAACAGTACAGGGTGACCCGAACGGTTCTAGATACTTCAAATTCGGTTTGCGGTTATTGATCAACTCAAAGCATGTTTTGTTGAATTTCTTGACAGTGAGAACTCTGTTGAGCGTATAACATGCAGCTGAAACTGCTTCTGCCCAAAAATTTATCGGTAACTTTGAATCAGCAAGCATTGTTCTGGCCGTTTCGATTAGCGTCCTGTTTTTGCGTTCTGCAACTCCATTCTGCTGCGGAGTGTACGGAGCACTAAACTCATGCAATATACCTCTTTCATCACAATATTCTTCCATCTTGTTGTTCTTGAACTCAGTACCATTATCACTTCTAATTCTTCTGATACGCCTTTGGTACAGATTTTCAATCTTTCTGAACAACGCCATCAAACTGTCAAACGTTTCATCTTTCGACTTCAAGAATGATACCCACGAAAATCTGGAATAATCATCAGTAACCACAAGACAGTAGAGATCCCCTGTAATACATTTGACGTTTACTGGACCAAACAAATCCATATGTAGTCTCTCTAACGGTCTGGAAACTGAATTGACTTGCTTTTTAGGGTGTGACTTTTTCTTCTGCTTGACACAACTGATGCACTCCCCTTCCAGATGAAAACCTTTGATATTAACTCCAAGAACCAAATCATTGTGCACCAAGTGATTCATTTTTCTAAGATGTATATGCCCCATCTTTCGGTGCCACAACTTCGATTCTTTCTCTGTTGGTCTAGACACAAAACAATGTGCTTGACCAGTAGTTGTAGTTGCTACACTCATATCCAACACATATAAATCATTCACTCTAGGTTCCCGCATGATAATCCATTCTTCAGGGATAACAAATCCTGGTTTCAAGATCAAACATTCTTTGTCTTTGAAGTGAGTGGTATACATATTGTCACAAATCTGCGAGATACTTAGCAGATTATTCTCCAGCTCAGTAATGTAGTTAACTCTTTCAAACGTAACAATCCCATTGGATAACGTTCCTTCACCAATAATTCTACCACCTTCATGTCCAGCAAATCCCACATAACCACCATTAATATTTCTAACATCATACAACAATGCAGTCTTTCCTGTCATATGTCGAGACGCTCCACTATCCATGATCCATCATGAAATAGCTCTTGGAAATTCCTGCACATATCACAAATACTTCAATAAAGATGCCGATTCATGCTTCGCGATCAAGGAAGCTCCGGCAAGTCCAAAATCTTTAATGAGATTTTGATGCTACCCAAGCCTCTTTTGACTCGGGTAACTTGACTTTAATGTGAGTTTTAGCAGTGTAAAGTGGCGGAAATTTTTTATCATTCATTTTCAAGTTTTCATTTGATCCAACCTCAACCTTTTTGTATAAGAAAAACTCATCTATTTTAAGTTGACCAGTTGGTTGATTTTTCTTTTGAACATTCTTCTTCTCATGTGGAGTAGAAGATTGTTTCTCCAACTTTTCATAACAATCCAAAGGAACATTCATCTTAACCGGTGTGGTAGAAGACGATTGTTTTTCCAACACAGAAACCTTTGGTTTATCAACAACTTTTGGCTTCCATGTTTGTTGAGATGATGCAACCCGTTTGTAGAATTTATCATTTTTAATTACCACATTTTTAACAGGTTCAATTTTGACTTTTGTTTTCTCATTTTTCAAAACTTTCTCAACAACCATTGGAGCTTTGCCTTTTGAATCAACCTTCTTCTGTCGATTCTCAACAACTTCAGTCTTAGGCTTGGAGTTGGTGCAATTTCTTGCAATGTGACCAACTTTGTTGCATCTAAAACGCGTACGAGTATCAACTACCCGAATTGTGCCTTCAGACTGAGGTTGTGAGGCCCTTTTCTCAAAAAATTCTTCATTTGATTTTGAAAAGATTTCATTTTCCTCGTCAGAAAGTGAACTTGAACTGTTCACAAACACCTTATTTTCAACAAACCGTTTGTTTTGAACATTTCTCCTTTGATAATTCTTACCACCCTGATATCCACCCGACCAATTGTTTCGATTGTTGTTATAAAAACGTGGTGGAACTACAGGTTTTTTATAGTAAGCTTTATCTTTCTCAAAATTCATTTGCCTTTTTGTTTGTTTTAAACTCTTTACTTCAGACAAATCAATTTCAACCATCTTGAACACATTTGTCAATTTTGAAACATTTACATTCTCCAGAGGAAACTCAGAATCCAAATACAACTTATCAGATCCAGCCATCTTGTACATCACAAGACCCGGTTCATCACCTAAGTTGTTTTTGGACTTTTGTTTCGGAATATATTTGTTCAAGAAACATTCATCATCTTCAGCTGAATCACTATTCAGAACACTTTCAGCTGTGCTTTTAACAATCTCTGTCTGAACACTATCATCTGATGATGATGAAGAAGAAAATGTCACATCAATTGAATCAGGAAGTTTCACTTCATTTTCTTCCTCAAGATTATCCAACCCAGATTGCTTTTTCGAATAATTTTCCAGAATTGGTGGTGGAACTTGATGAAAACCCACCCCAGTTCCATCACAGTATACATCTTCGCCTGCTTTGTCTTTCCCAATGGGTTTAGGAATGATGTGTTGCAAAACAAAGCTTGCAGAGCTGTAACTGTTTAGCTTCAACTGGATTCGCTCATTTTCAATTTCAGCCTCTTGAAATTTAAGTTTCAGTTTAGTGATTTCATCCAGTTGTTGGTTGATTGATTCTTCTTTTACTCTAAGTACTGCTTTTAATTGAATGTTTTCTTTATAATTTTTACCATTTCGATCATCATTATCTTTCATTGTGCTTTTGAGTTTTTCAAACTTCTCATAAATCTGACGGTTTTCAAGAATTAACTCTTCAGTTTCTTGTTTAATTCTTTCAAGATCAATTTTATCATTTTCAATTTGGTTAGTTAATTCTTTTATCCGTTCAGTTGAAGCTTTAACCCTTTTGTCACGATCAAGAATTTGATTCTCAACTGTTGGACCGTGTCGTGATCCTAAACGATCAGTATAAGGACGTTCACCTTCACGTATAAAGGCGGAATCAATACACGCAAAGTTACACAGCTTTTCTCTTTCAATATCTTCTTTATTGATGCTTTTCGATAACAATTTGACAGAGTTTCGACACCACAAGCATGAGAGGATTTCGCTCCAACGTACACTACTACTAATCTGATTTCGCTCATGAAGACTATTTATACTCAACCTGATTTCGCTCCAATGTCATGACACATGAGCGAAATCACCTAATGACCATATGAGCGAAATCTTATCTTGACACAAAAGCGAAATCACCTAACTAAAGACATATGAACGAAATCAGACCTATCACATGAACGTAATTACAATATCATTTCCTTAATTGCTTTTGTCATCTTGTGTGATGATGTCATGATGATGTTGCTTTGGTGATGTCATCATGACATCATTCTTGAACATTCTTCGCAACGAACTGAGACACGATCTAAGACGAAGTTGACAGATGAATGCACTAACAGACTCCCCCTCAGATGTTGACGAGTCTTAAGTGTCGAGTCTTCTCAGTCTTCAGTCTTTATCAGCTTCAGGCTCCCCCTTTCATCAAGCTTCCGTGCTTTGGGATCGACACCTAGCTTTCCAGCTACAAGCTCCTCCTAACTTTCAACTTGTCTTCAGACTCCCCCTTAGACTTTGCTCTCAGGATCGTAGTCTGGACTTTTCCTGCAATCACTCATACAACAATAAGTAACAGCATTTTAATCTTCCAGATATCGTAATCTGACAATTCAATCTCCTCAAAATCACTTCTCATGAATTTGGCAGTTTCATCGAATCGTATCAGAAACTAACTCTATAACAATATAAGCATCCAAATCCCCCACAGTTAATCATCCAAGTCCAACTTAATGACCTTGGAGATATCACAAACTGTTTTTTTTTTAATTTTTGATTTTAAAACTTCAAGTTTCAAATTAATGAATTTGTTTTATTTTCAGAAACACGATCAGCTTACTTAGATTTTGAAACTCAGCACTCAGACATCAGTTGTCGAAAATAAAGCAGAAATCAAAATCTTTTTGTATTTTCTGAAAACATAAAGCAATAAAGAAATATGTACAAGCATATTTACAGACAATATTTTTGTTTGAGTATGTGTTAGAGGATCATATCAGTTTTTGACAAGTCACAAGTACCGTTGAGCTTAATTTTCACATTAAGTATTAAACAATTCACTTAGATTGTCGATATACTGATCCACTTAAATTTTCATACAAACTTCAACTGATTCAGGATACAAATTAGGTGTTTTAAGAACTTAAACTCATTCATGTGTCCCACCTCTTAAATATACTCCCGTATCCAGAATCCCAATAATCAGTCTTACAGGTGAGTATACTACAATGATATCTGTACATAAATTAGGTATGCGAGGGCCGAGGGATCTCAGATCGATACTTCCGTATACGCAGAGAGATATCAGCTTCGACTTTTCGGTGTGTCCCCTTTAGAGGATCTTTTTTCTTACAACAGCAGCATTTATCAATTTTATTGTTTCAGCATGCTGAGGGTTTAATGCTGTGTTTCAAGCATTGCAGCAAGTATTATCCAAGGACTAGGTCAGAACCACCGTTCAGCAGAAGTCCCGGAATAATACCCCAGACATCATTGAGTATAAAGACCTAGTATATCAGATTAAGAGACCTTTCAAACGAGATTTCAAGGGTTACCTATATATCCAAGTAGTGTTCCCCACGAAATAAGCAAGCGTGAAATTTATGTTTATATCCCGAAAAAGTTTACTAAATGTATAAAAACCTATCAACACATCCACAGTGAGATCGTTTAACACATTTAAACTTTCCATTTCTTTAGCGTACTGTAACTGTCTACTGATGTACTATCATTTCCTCTTTTTACGCAAAAACTCAATTTTTGAATTTTATCATGTTTTTGACTTTTTCAAATTTTTAAATGTTTTTGTATTTTCTAACAACATATATCTCCCCCTAAAATGCAAAACCATTTAAAGAAAATTTGACAACCAACACTGATAGCTTTGTCTCGCCATCCATTTTCTGCTAAAAGTGCTCTGATTTGCAGAAAATATAACGTACCCCCATGATTTACAACCCATTGATCTTAACAGTTTGAAAACCGTTTTTCAATCTGATGAAAGTAATCATGTTTGTTCAGCCGTGAGGGTTTCGGCATATTCAATCAACATACATTCAAACAAAATTAAAAACAAACATATTTATGGTTTTTCAAATTTTAACAAACTAAAACATATTTTTGGTTTTTAATTTTTCAAATTTTTAGGGTTTTGAAAATATTGTTTATTTATATACAGAAAACAATCAAACTAAACTCCCTGTTTAACCAAACCAGGGTCCTGCAACCTCTTCCTGTGCCAGGCTGCTCCTGCTACCATTCTCACAATCTTCAGCTTCGTTGAGCACCTGCACATTCAAATTTTATCAATCATTTGAACAATTTAGCCCAGGTCTGTTGGACCTTAGGCATTTCAACACAATAATGTTCATTCAATTTTGGAAACTCTTTGTCATTTAAAACATTTTCAATTTTGACTTCAACTTTCTCATCTTTTACCGACGTCACTTGTTTCTTAGCACTCCACATTTGACCTTCCGGAGTACCTCTTTTGTAAAAATTTGTCTCTTTTTGAACCTTTTGTTTTTTAATAACATTTTTAGGTTTCCAAAACTCTTGAGGTTTTGTCATATCAACAGATATTTTCCAACTCTGTGTTGTTCTGAATCTGGGTGTGTGAGAATTCCAGGTCTGTCTTGAATCGAACCTGTTCGGGTTTGATTTCCAATTTTGATTTGAAGCAAACTTGTTTGTATTGTACCTCCAAGTTTGTTTCGAATCAAATCTGGTTAACCTCGGTTTCACAGCCTCAGATTTCTGTTTTTCAACATCAACAAGCTTTGGATTTGGACACTTCCGTGCAACATGTCCAATTTGATCACATTTAAAACACACTTTCTTTGAAACATCCTTGGCCTGTTGTTGTTTCTTTTTCATAGCATCAAACTCCTCATTAGACTGTCGTCCAAATTTGAGTTTTTCCTCTTCTTTCAAACTTTTCCCTTGAACAAAATTCATCTTTTGTTGCAAATTTGATTTTTTACTTTGATTCCAATTCCGTTTCCTTTTATAACCCAAACCAGCCTTCATGTTTTTCTTCTTAAAACCAGGTTTGTTATAAAAAGATTTATGACCTTTACCAGCAAACTTTGGAATCTCAGACTTCTCAATCTCAACCATTTTAAAAACTTGATCGACCTTCTCTGAAATCACATTCTGAATCGGGAATACAACATCTAAGAATAATTTGTCCGATCCAATCATGGTATAAACCAATCCTTTTGAATTATCATTCAAATTTTTCTCTAATTTTGTGTTTTTCAGATAACCATCATAAAGATTTCCTTCATTTTCATCCTGTGATTCAGACTTACCTTTTGTAGACTCATCTTTCAAAACACTTTCAACAACCTTACTTACCACCTCTGAATCATTAGCATCATCAGATTTGGAGTAAGTCACATCGATACTTTCAGGTAACTGGTCAGCTATATTCAAACCCTTTGCCACCTTTTCCTCATCATAAAAAGTATAATTGTTTCTCAATGGTGGTGGTACCTGATGAAATTCTGAACCAATACCCTTTTTGCAATTTTCAGTATCTTTGTCATCTGGTGTGATGTTGAAAATGCGTTCGAGAATGTACGAAGAGTTATGATAACTTTGAAGTTTTGTAACAACCTTTTCTTTTTCAACCAAGACTTGTTTAAGATTTGCAATTTCATCAACACATTTGTTTAATTCAATTTGCTTTTCTTTAAACTGTCTCTCATACATTTCTTTGGTTGTTAAAGTTTCAGACAATCTTTGATCAAAACTTTTGACTTGGCTCTTCAAAGTATCATAAGCTTCTTGTACTCTCTGACTCGACCACTTTAAAGAATCATACTGTTTTTGTAATTCTTGAAATTTAGATTCTTTTTCAACACAATCAACACATTTTGTAGAACACAGTTGTCTATAAACATCATTATCCTTTTCAAGACCTTGACATTTTTGTGTCAAATTTTCAACTTTTAGTTTCAAAATTTCTTCTTTTTCAATCATTTCTTTACATTTTATTTTGAAAACATTTTCAAGTTTATTTGTTTCAATATCTTTTGTTTTTATGATATCATCTTTTTCAGTACAGGCTTTGCACATTTCTATGCAATTCCTGTACTTATTTTCTTTTTCATCAACCAATTCAACATTCGATAGATCAGAAGATTTTCTAACCTCAGTCTCATTCAGCACCGATTCTTCTGACTCAACTTTCTGATCTTGCTCTTTGTTCTCCTCTTTATGAGCTTCTTCATTCTTCTGCACTTCTTCATCTCTCTGTTCCTCTCCAGTAAGCTTTGCAACAGTCTTCACTTCTTCAATCATCTTCTTCAATTCTTCTTCTTTTCTTTTCTTCAGTTCTACCACCTTCGGTAAACTTGCTTCAAAAACTTCTTTTAACTTGATCATCAAATTTGGCAAATAGCTTTTATCAGAAAGCCTTCTTGTGTTGAAAGTGCCCTCACTTGGAAACACATTGGTTACAGCATCAAAATCCACTTTTGATGGATCAACTACTGGATTACCCTGTGGATCCATGTAACACTCTAGTTCTTCATTCCATCTCTTGGCTCTTTGTGCTTCCTTAAATGGTTCAGACAATTTGCCAATCTCCCATCTTGCACTGTCTCTTCTCCACCAATTATCATGATCATCATTTGCAACAAATGCATATCCGACTGCATCTTCTTCAGGGCAAACTTGACTCCAGTCGTAACCTTCATCATCATATATAACTGCAAGAGCCCTTGATCTTTCTTCTGGTTGCTTTAATCTTGGTGGCTCAGACTTGTTCTGATGGTAAATCGCCTTCCTGTAGTAATCTTCATTGAACGGATTTTCAGAATCATCAGCAGCATACGCATTTCTGCACTCGCGCTTAAAGTGACCTTTTTGTTTACATTTGAAACATGTCACCTTAGATTTATCAAATCCCAATTTGGTAGATGGTCCACCAATTGACTTTCTCCCCGTGATCTCCATGAACCGCTGTGCCCGACGAACCGCACTGGCTATGCACCATCTGATATCCATTAGTTCCATCTCCTCGGGGTCTAATTGATCATAATCTTCTTTCGTCAAATTGGTATTGCCAATCTTCCCTGCAACGAGGCTTTCATACGATTCAAGTACAGATGCCAAGAAAACCATCTGTTGTTTTGCCGATTCTTCGCTGAAATTCTGCCCATTCTTCAAATCCACTGCGATATTACACTGGAATAAATTCTTTGAAGCAGATTGATCAGAAGTTGTTGAAGAAGATCCACTGTGAAAACCACTGTGAAGACTTTCATTGTTCACTGAACTTGAACTTTCTGCAGAAAATGTTGTTCTTGGAGACCCAGCTTGCGGTACATTTCCTCTGTAGTAAAGCTCTACATTCTGCTGATAAGCTGGATTGTTGACTTTAGATCTCTTTATCTCCAACTCATGGCTTTCAAGTCTTTCAATCAGCAAATCCACTTTCAAATCTTCAGGCTTGATAGTGTTCTTCAACATTAAAGTGAAGTATTGCCACTCTTGATCATTTGGCAATGAATCAAACAATTTATCCACCAGCTCCTCTTCAGAAGGTAAGATTTTGTGTCTGATCAGCTCCATTTTCAGACGTCCGAATCTCTCAATCATTTTACAAACAGACTCATTTTTCATACAATTGAATAAATCAAACTCTTTACGCAACAATTTCTTTTTGTTTTTAACAATTTCATTACTTCCAACACATTTTCTCTCTAATGCTTCCCACAAACTCTTTGAAGTCTTTTCTTGTTCGAGTAATGAAATAATATCCTCTCTTACTGACTGTTTGATCAATGTTATCATTCTATGTTCAGCCACAACATTTTTTATATCTTTTTCTGTAAAATCTTTTGCATCTATTAACTCTCCTCCCTCTTTTACTGGTGCAACGTATTCATGTGTCAGTTTTAACCAGCTTTCAGTAGCAAAAGCTTTTATCCAACCCTCAAATCTGTTTTTCCACCAGTGATAATCTTCCACTTTCATTAGCTTTGGTGGCTTCTGTTGGCTTCCGTACATGTTCTCAAACTTCAAATTTTCCGAAATCTCTTTTGAATATTCTTTCATCTCAGATCTTCTATCTGATGATTCGGAATTGAACGCGTTGTAAAAAGTATTGTAGAACTCTTCACCGTTGTTTGACATCTTCAATTACCTGGAGACAAACAAAGTGCAGTTGACAAACCTTTGACACAAACCACTTTACTAAACAACTACCACGTGTAATCCTGAGATATCAATTAAAATTGGCTAACAATCTTTATCTAAAACAATTTTAAAATGGCCGGTGCTGACAAAAATTTTAGACAACTTCAAGTCACTTTGTACACCGATTGGGCCGCAACTTTGATTGGACCTCACTATCAACAAACTGTTATCACTATCACATGGGCTATTTAATTAACAAACAACTTTAATTGGACCGTTAATGAATATTCACATGTATCCGACACATAACACATGATATCTTTTATCACAAACATCAATAATCTGACACAATCACATGAACAACTAAATTTCTTGAACTAAGCAAATTTTAATATTCTCAATTAAAAATGACCGACAACAATCATCAAACCCAGCAACCTGAATCTTCAAATTACGAGACCTCGAAAAGATAATATCGCATGCACTGACACCCTAGTTTAATATTTCATACACTCGATACACAATCATATGAAATACTGACACTTTTGATCTGAATTTCTAAGTGTCGCTATAAGCGAGACTCTAGTTGACACAAAAGCGGAATCACTAAAGTGTCACAAAAGCGAAATCACACTGAAATTGTCCAAGAAAGCGAAATCATGTTGTACAAATGAGCGAAATTAGATGCCTATTGTCCGTAAAAGCGAAATCAGGTTTTAACCATTTTTCATCATGTTTTAATCCGTATTTCAACCTGAAACTTTCTAGGGTTTGTTATTAGTAGATTTTACACGTAATATTCAATAATCAGACCGTTTCATCCATAAGAACCAGTTCAAATCAGAAACGTATGAAAGAAAGTGAATAGAGGTAAGAAAATTCAGTCGAATCAGCTGTAGTAGTATGAACTCCTCGTCCTGAGCTCTGATACCACTTGTTGGACCGTGTCGTGATCCTAAACGATCAGTATAAGGACGTTCACCTTCACGTATAAAGGCGGAATCAATACACGCAAAGTTACACAGCTTTTCTCTTTCAATATCTTCTTTATTGATGCTTTTCGATAACAATTTGACAGAGTTTCGACACCACAAGCATGAGAGGATTTCGCTCTAACGTACACTACTACTAATCTGATTTCGCTCATGAAGACTATTTATACTCAACCTAATTTCGCTCCAATGTCATGACACATGAGCGAAATCACCTAATGACCATATGAGCGAAATCTTATCTTGACACAAAAGCGAAATCACCTAACTAAAGACATATGAACGAAATCAGACCTATCACATGAACGTAATTACAATATCATTTCCTTAATTGCTTTTGTCATCTTGTGTGATGATGTCATGATGATGTTGCTTTGGTGATGTCATCATGACATCATTCTTGAACATTCTTCGCAACAAACTGAGACACGATCTAAGACGAAGTTGACAGATGAATGCACTAACATCAACGTTTCTGACTTTTGCTGTCAGATCGTCAACTTTCTTTCCGTTGAGATACGTGACTGTATTACAAAATTTGCACTCTTTGATGCAATTTTTGCAATCAACATCTCCATCAATTCGCTTACCTGACACATTTGTTGACAAGTTTGAACTGACCTGGCTTTTTGACTCAGACACGGAGTTAGAGTCTACCTCAAGTGCCTTAGCAGCCAGCACTTTGTCAGCCATTTTTCCCAGGTTTTCAGCAGTCAACTCCTGCGTTGTGTCAATAACCCCAGTATCAATTTTCTTTGACTTCTCTTTCTCTTCTTTCTCCTTCTTCTCTTTTTCTTCTTTCTCTTTCTCGTCTCCAGTTCCCCACCATTTATTTTGCCAATAATCATCCTCATCTTGGAACTCCTTGATTATGGCTTCTAGATCAAGAGTTTTGTCATCGACCGCAATATTTCCATCTTGATCAAGATAACACTCCCTGTCCGGATCCCATCTTCTTGCTCTCTTCGCTTCCAAATAGATACCAGATATTCTAATTATTCTGTTTTCAGCCAACATTTTTCTGTATTTATACTTCTCCTCTTCAGTTCGGTTATCTTTCCAAGGAATAGGTTCGTTTTTCGCCATGAACGCATAACCAACCGCATCTTCCTCTGGTAGAACCTCTTCACTCCAATCATACCCTTCGTCATCGTAAATTACTGCAAGAGCTCTAGATTTTTCTTTGTTGTCTTCAACCTGCTTCAATCTAGGCGGCTCAGATTTATTCTGGTGATAAATTACTTTCTTGTAGTAATCCTCTCTGAATGGGTTCTCGGAGTCATCAGCATACGTATTACGGCATTCACGCTTGAAGTGACCTTTCTGCTTACACTTGAAGCACGTCACCTTGGACTTGTCAAACCCCAGCTTGGTAGATGGACCACCAATTGTCTTTCTTCCAGTGATTTCCATAAAACATTGTGCTCTACGAACAGCACTTGCCATACACCAACGAATGTCGATCAGCTCCATTTCCTCCGGATCAATCTGATCATAATGTTCTTTCGTCAGGTTGGTGTTGCCTATCTTCCCTGCTACTAATCCTTCATACGATTCCAACACAGATGCTAGGAAGATTATCTGCTGTTTAGCCGACTCTTCATCAAAATTTTGAGCATTCTTTAAGTCTATTGCGATGTTACATTGAAAACGATTCTTTGCATCAGAATGACTTGCAGATGATGAAGATCCACTGTGATTTCCACTGCTTTGACTGCTTTGACTTTCTTTACTAGTTGTGGACACATTCTCAGCAGAAAACGCAGTCTTGGGAGAAGTTGTTTTTGGCATCATGCTTTTTGGGTAATGCAAATCCAAATTCTGCTGGTAGGATGAGTGATTGACTTTGAATGTCTTCTTTAGTTCCAACTCGTGACTCTTGAGTTTCTCAATCAGCACATCAACAGTCAACTCTTCAGGCTTGATAGTGTTCTTCAGCATCAGCGCATAATATCTCCAATCCATCTCGTCTGGCAAAGAGTCAAACAATTTGTCGATAAGTTCATCTTCAGGATATTTGATATCATGTCTAGCTAGTTCCAGCTTCAGATGACCAAACCTCTCGATCATTTTACAAACTGACTCATTCTTTAAACATCCAAACATATCAAACTCTTTTCTAAGAAGTTTCTTTTTGCTTTTCACTATTTTTGTACTTCCTAAGCATTTCTTTTCTAGCTTTTTCCATAGATCTTTTGCATTTGAATAATCAATCAATGAAATTATGTCTTCCCGGACGGACTGAAATAATAACGCAACACATTTTTGCTCAGCCACAAACGATTCGATCTCCTCAGCTGATGTTAAAGTTTCACCATTTTTGTTTCCATTATGATAACCGTTTTTCAGACTCTTCCAGCTAGGAAATGCAAATGCCATCAACCAATCTTCAAACTTTCTTGACCACCGACTGTATTCCTCGATAGCCATTAGCTTTGGAGGTTTATTGAAGGTTCCAAAAGCACTTTCAGATTCCCAAGCTTCCGTTAACTTTTTCTTCGCATTCGGCGGGTTCTCATTTGTGTTACTTGAAGAAGTATCATTTCCACCGTCTCCAGCAAATGCAAAAACATCATAGAACGGATTGAAATCATCCATCTTGAACGTACCTGAAAAACAATCAGCAAAACACTTAGAACTTTTAAGTTTTGAAAAATAACAAGTTCAAACAAAATCACTTGAAGCGAAATAGTAACAACTCAAGCGAAACAAGCAAGAATCAACACTATTCAAGCGAAATGGTAAACAAGTTTATGAAGTTCAAGCGAAATAGATCAATCTGAAGCGAAACCCCTAGTTCGCTTGAACTTTCAAGCGAAATGGCTGATACAAGTTCAACAGTTCAAGCGAAAACCAACAATCCTAGTTCGCTTGAACTTTTCAAGCGAAAACCTTAATTTTTTTTAAGCGAAATAGGTTTCTTTCAAGCGAAACTATCTGGAAATCCTTTGTTTTCAAGCGAGACCAACTGATTTCAAGCGAAACTACTCTGATTTACGAAGAACACTTTCAAGCGAAAGACTGTTTTAGTCCATTTTTTACCAGTTTTAATCCGAATTTTAATCTGATTCTTTGTAGGCTTTGTTAAAACTATGTTTTACACAATATCTGTGAAATTCAGGCCATTTCAACCGTTAGAACTTGTTCAAATCAAAAAAGTATGAAAAGAAGTGAGTAGAAAGTAGAAAATCTGGTAGAATCAAGCTGCTATGGTATGAACTCCTCGTCCTGAGCTCTGATACCACTTGTTGGATCGATGTCGGTGACCCTAAAGTCAGTTAAGGCAATTCATCTTCAAATACGAGGGCGGAATCAACGTAAACAAAGTCACAACAGCTAGTTTCCTTTTAATCTATTTTTTCTGATTGATTATGAGCTTTTACAATGTATTCTAACAAAATTCTGGCAGCACCTTCGCTCACACACACAAACATCACCGCTTCAAATGAACACCACACAACCCTATATATAGACCTCTATGGTTTCGCTTGAGAGTGACAGGCCATGGGGTTTCGCTTGAACATGGTTTTAAGCGAAACTGTATTATGTTGATGATGAGGTTTCGCTTGAACCTGCCATGCCACACTTTCAAGCGAAAACCCTTCCTCAAACATGATCTAAACCTAATTTCGACCCTGTTGTGTGTTCATTCAATCCTATCTATACAAAAGACTTGTAAAAGACAAAGTTAACAGACACTAATTGCACCAACAGTTCTTCATATTCTTGCAGTCCAAAGTTCTATGTTCCTTAGACTTCCAGATCCCACAAACTTTAGGCTGTGATTGCGATTGCGACTCTAGTCTGCACTTCCCAAAATGGTGTTTCTTGCAGACTTTACACCTGGGCTTCTCACCTGTCTGATGGGTATCCTTTTTAAACCCAAAACTCTTCCTATGCTCAGAGTTTCCCTTTCTTTTCTTATCGGAGCGATGAGAACTCTCATCCTCCCGTTTCCATTTTCCTTCATCGGAAGCTTTGACAGACTTATTTCTGACTGCATCGAGTGTGAGAGATAAAGACAGATCCACCACGGACCTGTATGTGGTAGGTCTGGAAGCTTTCACATTACCCTTGATTTTTGGGCCAGGCCTCCAATGAAGTGCGCTATGCGCTTTGGTTCTAGCGTGACCAAATAGGGAACCAGTTGAGACATGGTGTTGAAACTTGTAACATATGCCTGACAGTCCAAATTCTTCATGACCAGAGTCAAGAAGTCAGTTTCGATTCTCTCTACCTCATGCTGAGGACAGAAGTTTTCCTTGATTAGTGCAACAAATTGTTCCCAAGATAAGTTATACAATGGGATCTTCCCTGTGGCTTGGATTAACGACCTCCACCAAGCCAAAGCCTCACCTTTAAATGATTATGAAACAAACTTCACAATATCCTGTTCCGCACAACCACTGATATCTACTACAGTATCCATCTCATCAAGCCATGTCATACAGTCAATGGCACCCTTTTCGCCTGTAAAGTCCCTTGGCTTGCAAGAGACGAAGTATTTATAAGAACAAGTCTTTGTGTGCGGTTCTTGATTCAGCACAATTTGTTTAGATAGGAGACTCTTCTAATTCAACGAGTGACGAGAATTGTCCTTATTTGACTCATGTGTTTTAGAAGGGGGCTTACTATGAGCCACAAATTAAGTCTTTGTGTGAGTATTACTTGGTTCCTTGAACTGTCTACAGGGCCGGTCCTATAGTGTATAAAAGTAAGGCAGTCGCTTAGGGCCTCCACCTTCAAGGGCCCCCAAATTCCTTTTAAGATTTGATGAGTTGCAGAAATAGCGATTAAACTATCATTTGAGAGATGGTCGTTTGTAGTTGTAATCTCCATTTTTTCATACTTGTTTGCAAAAGTTTTCATTTACATTTGATTAGATCATGACTTCATCAAGATAAACATTGAATTTTGGTTGATTTTCCAAGATCTTAAGAAGTTGATACTATAATTGTGTTTATGTGCTATGCATATATACTATCTTTTAATAATCCACCAACTAAAACTTCTTAGTTTGTTGTTGTCAGTCCCAAGCCCGGGTAAAAGAGAAAGGCTTATATAAAAAGCCTCTAAAAGAGCCCTAACATTTTAGTTCGCTTAGGGCCTCTAAAAATGTTGGACCGGCCCTGACTGTCTGTCAATGGCTCTAGTAATAGCATTGTCTATCAATGCTTGAAGACCTACACCAGTTACATTTACTCTGGTGTTATCATTTCCTTCCCTTGGATGACTATTAACCTCTTGAGATTCAGCCATGAAGCTTGATTGCTATAAAATAATGACAACAATTTGTTCAGAAGTTTATTATGAAATCATCATTTTCGATGATTCATTAACCATGGCAAATATAGACCATATTGGTAAATTTTTTAATTTTTTCCATTATATTTATACCCAGTTATAAAGCATTAGGGATATTATGGTGGCACAAAAGGCCTAGTCACAAGGACAGTTTAATTTATAAGCCATGATCTCATAGGATCGAGGCATTAAGGGTTGAACACAGTTCATCACCCTTTCTTGACAGGAAGTCATAGACTACACTGTCATTTGTCTTATAGGACAATAAGTATAGTCCGTAGGCATTTCATCACTAATGGATGTTTAAACCATCAGGTTAGATAAGGAAATGGAAAAATCCAATATAAGGATGACTAGTGTGACTTTATCGAATCACCTTTGTCAGGAGTGCTAACATGTTTTCAGATGTTAACAAAGATTTGAATCTTAAAAAGGTTTTACCATCATGGTCATGTCTAAAATGACATATAGGCTAGGTCATACATTTAAGATTTTCTTTTAATCTTAAATAGCAGATCAATTGAAAATTGAATTTGATATTTTGATTTGTTTTATATTGTACATGCATATATATATATATATATATATATATTATATATATATAAATATATATATATATATATAATGACAAATAAATTTTAAAATGAAGCATTCAATAATTTGTCTCAAAAAGTACAATAGCTGCCCTAAACGGGACTTTAAATAAATAACTTGTCCACGCAGGGACCAATTACATAAATGAAATGTCCACGCAGGGACTTAATTGAAATAAAATAACAATACAATAATTAAGGATTTCTAATAATCCTTCTTCTTCTTCCCCTTAATGAGGATTGCCAATCCCTTTAGAAGACCGCGGCGACTTCTACGCTCTTCGTCTACCCTTTGTTCCACCTCATGCAACCTTTGGAGAATTTCTTGCTACTAAGGTTGCTGGATTTGGGGTTGCGGCGGCTGCTGCTGCTGAGGTTGAGGAGGTGGTGGGTATTGATACCCATATGCAGGGTACCAGTTGGGTACGTAGGTGGAAAGGGCCCAGGGTAGAGAGCATTGAAGTTTGCTGCTTCAATGTACGGGTCAACGACAGGTGCATTGTTGTAGTTATAACCCGAATAAGCCTGGTGCTCAAATGGATTGTACCCAGTTGCACCCGGGTATGATGGGATTGGGTTTTCTTAACCTATGGGTGGTGCAGGTGCGACTGGTGCAGAATCGACTTCAGAAACTGCATTTGAAGGCCCACCCATTTACGGGTCTTCATAGAGCGGCGGGTAGTTGCTGTTGCTGGAGTGTTGGGGGGTGCTGAAGTGGAAACCCCCATTCACGGACATCCGTGCGCTTCTTCTCCGCCTCGATGGTTCTGGAGGCAGTGGCTGCTCTGGCGCTGGTGGTGGCGGTGGCGTTACCGCCTGAAAATGTGGGTCCTCAAAAGGGACCTGCTGGTGTGGTAGTGAGTAGTGGTGAGGGGGAGTATACTCCCACTTGTACGTGCTCCATCTCTCGGCCCAGATATCAGGGCCCCTGTAAGGCGAACCATGAACAGATGATCCGCTAGAAATCTCGATGGGATGCGTCGGCGTCCCAGATGGCGGCATCTCAGGATCTGGATCCTCGTCCACATCCATGTTTTGGTACTCGGGAAAATGGTCAGCTGGTCCCAAAGGGTTTGGACCCTCTAGTTCTTCGACTTAGTTTAACAGATTGAACCGGCTCTGGAAATAAGGAATTGGGTTCTGGAAAGAACTATGGGAACCCGAACGCTGCAAAGGAATGAAAGAATGATGTGAATCATGAGG
Organism: Helianthus tuberosus; assembly: GCA_030545235.1. Classification (NCBI taxonomy): domain Eukaryota; kingdom Viridiplantae; phylum Streptophyta; class Magnoliopsida; order Asterales; family Asteraceae; genus Helianthus; species Helianthus tuberosus. The sequence continues at coordinate 60,329,966 of CM060358.1, forward strand.
CTCTTCATCCTGATGTGGCCCGAACGAATGGTGGTAAGACGGTGAGGAGCTAAGCGAGACTGAGCGTCTCGCGGGCTCCAAATAGGTCCTCCAGTCTTCGTGTGGACTGGAGCTGAGTGTTGCGGATGGTGTGCGCCGGTGAGATGGTCTGGCCTCGTGATCGTTCCTTCCCCTTATTGGGGCTTTTCCTCATCTGCTCCTTCCCCTAACTCTTGGTGGCATGATGATTGAAGTCCTGTCAAAACAAAAACAAATAAAGCAAAACGATTTAGATTAGGATTAGTCCTAAGTTGTTTGCCTAGACTCAGAAGTCAAGGAATGTGCAACTGTGTCATTGAGATTAAACACAAAAGGCAAGTGTTTAATTCACTCAATGTTGGCTCTGATACCAACCTGTCACACCCCGATATTTCCACGTATTACTGGTGGGCTCGGTGGGGAGTATCGTGACGTAGTTGATATCATCATAGTCAATAATCATAGTTTAATGCACAGCGGAAGTCTTGGATGAAAGTAATATTACAAACCGAAATGCAAAGTATAATAAAATATTATACAAACGGTTGTATGTGGATCCACAGGCGGATCTAAAACATAAAGTAAAATATTGTTCGACAGACTTTAAACACTAAGAACTTGCAAGATTCTTTAATTAGTGCCCAGGAGCTTCCAGCCAATTTCGTTTAGTACCTGCCACTTAGTCTTTTTGAAAATACGTCAGCTTACACCGGTAAATACAATTAACTGACTTTTTTGAAAACATTTTATTAAAATTGATTTAAAAGCACAAGGCACAAATATTCTTTTATAACTTGGGACAATTATATAAAATAATCTTGTATACAGATTTACAGGTTTGTCGTACGTTCATGGCCCGGGTTAGAAGCCGAGACAAGATTAATAGACACACCACTAGTATAAGCCCACAAGAAGTTAACCTCGTGAGTGGGATACCGTTTTACATACGCAACTGTCAGGTGTATGCTTAAGTCGTGGCCATTTCAAATGAATGAGCCGAGGATATCCAGGAAACGGTCATATTAACCCCCAAATGCTTTGTATCAAACAAAACAGATTAAAACGGGTTATCTCAATGATTTAACCACTAATCGATTAAATATTCAATACCCGACCAAGCGGTAATAATTTACCGTATCCCAAGCCCGTATAAGGGAAAATAAGTTAAAAGTATTTACCTGAGCTTAGAAATGTAATTTAATCTCAGCCGTATATTCTATTCAACAAGTGTAGGTAGATTTTACTGGGCTCTTAATCTGGAACGAAGGTTTTAATAACCTATTAGATTCCTAACGAGTCTTATTTAAGTTATAACTTAGACCGGTTAGTTTTAAAGAAACGTTTACGGTACAAAACGCGAGATTAAGCGATGACCGGATTGGAATGCGATTTATACCCAACAAGTATGAAGACTTGTATAAAATGTGTAAACTAAATACATTCTGGATTTTGAAGTAAAAATGATAAGGTTTGACCCGTTTTGGCTAATTTATGCAAACTAGTTACATAAACCGTACCGAACGCGTATAAGCATAACGGGTAACCGGATGAGACAAGTACAAGTTCCATAAGTTATTATGCTTAAAATATATTGTGATATCATTAGGTTATCTTCAATTATGCCCAAAACGAATTTAAAACCAATTTTAGTCCCGTAGGGGTATTTTGGTCATTTTAAAGTTTATAAATGAGGTTAAATAGCAAACTGAGGTTCTGGTCCAAAATAATCAGTAAAAATAATTATTTTGTCATGTTACATCAGTAAAATATCATACATATGTGAGGGTCACCATTTATGGGCAAACTATGCACTGGAGGCGTATTTTGGTCATTTCACATATGTTTTAAGGATCAAATTGGAAATCTGAGTTCAAGACTTATACTTACTATTAAGATATTAAAATTTATTTATGAAATCAGTAAGTATCATGTCTTAGGTGCTAAATATGGTTTTAAACCATACTATGCACCTAATTCGCATACAAGTCGATATTTGAGATGTTTATAAAATTCTGAGATTTTTATCAGTCTTGAATGCTTAAAATATTCTATTTAATATATAACATCAGTAGGAAAATGTTTGACATGTAAATGATGTGTAAAACTCATTTTATTAATGAAAAGGGCATTATCGTCAATTGCCGAGTTCATGCAAGAACTCTATGTTATGGTCCGTATAAAATTTGACAAAAATTTCCAAAATTCCCTAAAAATTATATCAAAATAGTAGGTAATGAGTTTGGTGTCAAAATCTGGGTTTAAATATGATTTATGCTAAAAATGCCATTTAATTAACAAAAAGTTTCATTTTACGCTATCTTGCATAACTTTAGTTTGAGACCAAAAACTGATGTCAAATTTTGTGGACATACTTATATTTCAGTAATAAAGCTTTTTGTTCTCTCACATTTTCAAAAATCTTGTTTTTATAACATAAAGGCATAATGGTCAACTTTTAAGCAAATAACGGAAACATGCAATGTACTACGATTTCTAAGGGACCATGAAGTATAACCTCAGAGGGTTATTCTAACATATAACATGGTCACAAAGGAACCCTAAGGCATAACTAAACTAAGCTAATTCGGTTCAGAACTGAAAGTCAAAGCAAAAGTCTACTTTTGCGACTTTCGGTTGCCAACCGAGCCTAATACTTAGAATTGTCGGGTTGAATATGTCTAAACATGTTCTTATATTAATTACCAAGTTATTTAAGTGATAAAACATATTTTATAGCTTCTACATTATTAGTTATGAATTATTTTATAAAAACTGACTCGTTTGACTTTTCAGTTCATTACTTTGACCTGACAATTGACTAAGTAAACGTGATAATTAGGAGGTACCCTTTTGAGGGATTAACACCTACTTAATTACCAACACATAGCCACTTTCAATTCGAATAATGGCTGGACCGTTAGTGATTAATCACAAAGCTAAAGTATCATTACGATATCTTTGACGGTCATTAAGCTAATAAAAACTTAACTACAGGAGCTAAGAACGCTTACAGGAGTCCTTAGCACGAAGATTAAACTTAAGAGATCTTCCTTAATGCTTAGGATGCTCCAGAGAATGCTCCAAAGCTTGAGCAATTGTGAGAGTATGAAATTTGAATTGTGCAAGTGAGAATGCTGCCCAAATGCACCTATTTATAGTGAATGAGAGCATGTCCAGATCATCCCAGGTGTTTTATGATGTATCCAGATGATAACAAGTGTCTCTAGTGGTTTTGGAAACCATCAAACAGCCCCTTGTTTCGAGTTACAAGTGTTTAAAGCTGAAAATGGTGAAGAAATTGCAGAGACCTGCACCTGTGCATGCTGGCTGTGAAAAACAGGCCGTCGCGTCGCGCGACGGCAGGCCTGTTTTGGGGTCGCGTAGCGCGAGCCCTATGGGGGACCAGTTTTTGAGTTTCAATCTTGGCAAGAATGGCCCTTAAACCTTTTAAAACGTAATAACCTCTATTTTATGCATTTTTAACCCATAAGGTTTATATTTGGATGATCTTTAGGATATACCCAAACATCGTTAGGTCTGGTTTCGTTAAACGATAACCGAAAACACTAGTTTCATCAAGTTGATGCTTTTAACCCTTTATTTACGAAAGCTAACGCATTTAATATCAAACGATATCGAAACCTCGTGAATTTCTTGTCACTTATTCTAGAGAGTATAATTAATCGTTACAAAGCCCCGGGTTCGTTAAAAGATTACTCAGAGGTAGTAATTTAACATGTTGACACGTTTAACCCCCGTGCCTTGTAAACTTTCATTTTCTTTCACAAACGGCTTCATACGTTTCATGTTTTATTCGTTTAAGAGTATAAACATCGTGTAGGGTTGTTGAAAGGCATAGTTTTCAAATGTTGACACTTTGGATCCTTTCATACATATATTTTCCTTGTTTGGCAACTTTAGTCCCTCGAAATCAATTTATTACACGTTTAAAGTTTATGACACGTGTCGTTACTATATTGGACATGATTTTGTGAGGTGTTACAATATTTCAAAACTAGACTGTTATAATATATATGTAGACTGCTATACCTTCTCATTTAAGCTTTCTATTTTTACAATACCACGATAGACTGAAGCAAAGAAGAAGTAGAAAAATGCCAGCAAAAACGGGTGCCCAAATCACGATTTTAGCATCCTTTCCTACATACTTCTTGTGTTAGATATTGGCGCCATATCCTCTATTTAACCTTAATGTACATCCTAATGTAGCTCAATAATAATAATAATATGGCCAACTATTGATTTAGATTATGAAAAAAATGAAGTTATAATAATACATAACTGTTATGGCTCATTTTCTAAGCATACATATCTTGAACTATATCCTGCTTTTAATTGTTTATCTGTGATCAGGATACTGGACGGGGATATTGCTAACATCCTGGGTGATATCCTGAGGTATATCGAATTAATCACGTGCAGGTTAAAGACTGGGACTTGCCAACGGTCAAGTGGACTCCATCTCCTCAAGACTCGGGCGTATTTGTTAAAGGAGAGACGTTGAGCCCGAAAGACCAGGTCTCCAACGTTCAACTAAGGAATATTCGTTGGATCCCGGTTATGTAGGATAGTTAGTTACATTAGTTTTACTATAAATGGATGGGGGCGGATCAAATTAAGGCACTCAACTTACACTTTTTCGAACACTTTCTCTCTAGTTAATCGCAAACACTACACACAACACTTGTATTCGAATTACATTGTAGCACATAGTCAATCCGCACCACATCCTGCACTGTATCCTGATATTTGAAGCAATAGAAGAACAAGGCAGCTGCGATTGTCAGCTCCCGAGGTTTTATGCCGGCGATCTAGATTGATCAAGGGCTTTCCTCGTACATCTCGTGTCAACCTTTACTTTTTTGCTCATTGTTTGATCATAGATACAGCTCTATATCCTGAGCCGTATCCTGAAACTGTTTTCATATCTAATTTGGCTAACACATTTTTCACACATAATTTTAGCACACTACCTCACTTAACTAATTTGATCACTTAATTGCTTAGGTAATTTTTGACCAAAACAATAACAATTAACCAACAAATCACTGAATCAATCAGAATTATTTTACCTTTGCTCGGAGTTGGAGAAAGAATCACATATTTTCAAACCGAAGTCCCTTGTGGATTAACTACAAAATTGGTTGATTCGGTTCCTGTCCATATGTTACATCCAACTCCATTGTCACGAGAGTCAAACGCCAAACAACGACAATCATTCCAGCATCTCACCATACAATCGCTAAAGCTTAGGCTTGAATTATCATCAGGTGTAACCTCAAATGTGCCAGGAGTAAAATCCCCATTCATTAGAGTAAAATTATCATCTTTACTCCTACAATCAGGCAAATTAGAACCTGCGACACACCCATTACCTGAATCATACCAATAACAAAACTCAGAGAAGCTAAAAAACATACTGCTATTACCATCTAAAACCCATCCCGTCGCAGTCAAAATCCACACGGGTCTAACACCATTGAAGCTATGGTAACTGAAATATCTTTCTTCATTATTATACACATAGCTGATGTTGTACCAGTATTGACTAAAGGGCATGTTCACATTCATAAACTCGAATGATTGATTACTCAAATCCCCACTGGTTGTATTGATAACGAACAGTTTGTTATAAATTTAGTTCTAATGATGATATATTTTTTAATGAGTTGAAGAGAAAGGTTACCTGAGGGCTTGAAACGAGTGGCCGGTGATGACTGCAAGTGTTCCGGTGACGGAATGGTGGTGGCAAACGAACGATAGTAAAGTGCAATTGTTGCCATGTGATTCAGAGGAGATCGTTGACAGTAGGTGGAGCGGAGGATGATTCCATCGATGATGGTTGAGCGGAGGATGATTCAATCAGTGATGGTGGAGCGAAGTTTATGGTTCTAGTGATTTTGGGGAGCAGACTTCAGAATCAAAACCCTAGATCTGATAACTTATTGATATTCACGCTTAAATTTTGGTCAAGCGGGTAAAATTTTGATATTTCCGCTTATTTTTTTTTCACTAAATTGTGACCGTGTGACGGTGGCAAGCTGAATGTCCATCAAAAAACGGTGGCAACTTCCATAAAACGTTATATTTTTACATAGTTGTCACCATTTTACGACCGTATTATATAAATTATTATTATTTTGGATATTTGAGATGTATTTGCTACCAATAATATTTTGGTTGAAAATTGGTAACTGATTTTGCTTCCATTTTCTTTCGGTTGCAAATTTTGGTGACTATTGCCTAATTTTCTAGTAGTGGAGAGAGAGACGGGAATGAAAGTCTCCGGAGAAGGTATGTGTTTTTATGTATGGTGAGTTTGATTGTGCTTTTGTTAATAAGCTATGATTTTGTCGTTTACGTTGTTGTTTATGCATTTTACTGATGTGACAAAACCCTAATTCGTATTTGCTTTCTTCCTTTGGTTCAGTTTATGTAGCAGGGAATTACCGTTTGCTTTATTTGGTTCGATAAGTAGAGTAACTGATTTTCGTTGCAATTTAGTCTTCTATTCAAACCGATATTTATTATATAAATATGTGAACCCTTTTAAGAATTCCTATTCAAACGGGTATTTGTTAAAAAAAAATTCATATAGATCTTAGTCTAGATACAGAGGATTTCTTAAGAAGTCGCTTATCGACCAAACCGTTTCCGATCAGTGAAATCACTCGCATTCTCTACCGGTTGTGAAGTAAGTTATATAGATGTTTGTTTTTCCTTCTACGTGACCTAATCTTCAATTGTTTTTTCACATTAAATTTTACGATTTGATGTAATATGGTTGTGAAAATCGATTATATACCATGATGTTGAATTAGGGCATAAATAAATGTTAGGGTTTATGAATACAACATGGGGTATTGTGACTTGTGAGTAAGTCATACTGTTTCATATGATATTAAATCATAATGTTGCATATGATGGTAAATAAATTTATAAATATAACTGATGATACTTACTTTATATGTTAATAACAGTATAACTGATGACTCTTGGCTTAAACAGTGTTTTGAAACGACAGTTAGGTTAAACAGTGGTTTCAAAACACTGTTTTAACGATGTTAGTGTCATTTAGTTAAGAACGAGTGCGAAATGAGCCGTCTGATGTTTTCGGTTGGTTTGTATTGTAGAGAAGGATCGCGAGTTGGGTCTTGCACATAGTCGGTATGAAAGTTTTATGCTTCATTTTTCTTTTCCAGATTGATACTGAGTTTTTGGAAGTTATAGCTTTCAGGCATGCGCACAATGTGGCTTTTGAAAAATCAGATTTGTTCTTCATCTGTACGCTGAGACCAGTTTCAAGTGAGATCAAGATTGATGATCTTGAAGTTCAAGCAGCCAAGTTAAAAGGCTTAGTTCTGTGATATGCGTCGGTTTTCAAATAAACGTTCAAAAATATCTATACAAGCATAAAAATGACAAAAATCAAATAGCTTGCTCCATTTGGTTGCTCTACCCTTGACTGTTGAACGATATGTTAGGTTTTGTGGATGAGTTTGTGCTATCTAGATCCGTTGATTAGGTTTATAAATTGAAGTTTGTAGAGTGATTTTAGGTGCTATGAAAATGAGGTCTAATTTGGTGAACCTTTCGAATTGATATCCTGTTAAAAGTTTATATGAGTAAGATGCATATTGATTAGGATTATTTGGTAAACCGTTCCATTTGCTCTCCTGTTAAAAATGTAAATGATTAAGATATTAAATCACATAGGATTTCGGTGTAAAATTACTGATATAAAGTAGAATTAGGCATGCATTTTCAACGGATTGACTGGTAAACCGTAAACCTTTACAATTGCTCTCCTGTTAAAACTGTATATGCTTAAGATTCATGATCAACAATGTGGATACAGGTCTACTCTATATTTTTTTCAAATGTTGTAATGACGTGATGTTGATGGATATAATAACTATAAAAATAATCAAATTTAGTCCAGGAAATAAGAATTGGAAAAGTCACAAGTCAGGAAATAAGAATTGGGAATTTTGAAGGTTTTTGGTGAAATTGTTGAAAAACAATTGTCTATTGTTTGCTTTTATGCATTTTGATTAGGACAGAATATAATCAAGTTTTTTGAACTTTGTTAACTTAAGAATTTGTGAGACGACAATTAGTTGCAGTTTTCTTTTCATACACATTAAGAAAATTGAATATGTTTAAATGATTGGATCTTATTGTAACGTAGCTAACTTGGGTATTAATATGGAACGGTTATTTTTCAACTTACATGTAGAATTCTTCGAAGAGCAGCGTGCGTAGGCTTCGAAGCCGGGAGCGGAGCTTGACTTCTTCGAAGAGCAGCGTGAAGTGAACTGTTATGTTTTTAGTGTATTATTTATTTGAGAAAGTCAGTGTTTATCGTTTATCTGATAGGTTTTTGTTGATTGATGAGAATATAAATGGACGTTAGTTTTAACAATTAACTAATTGATGTGTTGTGAAGGAGTTTTCGATGAGTAACGATGAAATCATGCCGAGAAATGAAAACAGATGTTTGAAACCACTGTTTTGTTAAAACAGTGTTTTGTGAAGAAAACAGTGGTTGAAACCATTGTTGGGTTAAAACGGTGGTTTGAAACCACTGTTGGCTTAAACAGTGTTTTGAAAAGACTGTTAGGTTAAACAGTGTTTTGAAACTACTGTTAGGTTAAACAGTGTTTGAAACGACTCTTGGCTTAAACAGTGTTTTGAAACGACTCTTGGCTTAAACAGTGTTTTGAAACGACTGTTAGGTTAAACAGTGGTTTCAAAACACTGTTTTAACGATGTTAATGTCATTTAGTTAAGAACGAGTGCGAAATGAGCCGTCTGATGTTTTCGGTTGGTTTGTATTGTAGAGAAGGATCGCGAGTTGGGTTTTGCACTCCAAGATTGATACTGAGTTTTTAGAAGTTATAGCTTTCAGGCATGCGCACAATGTGGCTTTTGAAAAATCATATTTGTTCTTCATCTGTATGCTGAGACCAATTTCAAGTGAGATCAAGATTGATGATCTTGAAGTTCAAGCAGCCAAGGTAAAAGGCTTAGTTCTGTGATATGCGTCGGTTTTCAAATAAAAGTTCGAAAATATCTATACAAACATAAAAATGACAAAAATCAAATAGCTTGCTCCATTTGGTTACTCTACCCTTGACTGTTGAACGATCTTTTAGGTTTTGTGGATGAGTTTGTACGATCTAGATCGGTTTATTAGGTTTATAAATTGAAGTTTGTAGAGTGATTTTAGGTGCTGTGAAAATGAGGTCTAATTTGGTGAACCTTTCGAATTGATATCCTGTTAAAAGTTTATATGAGTAAGATGCATATTAATTAGGATTGTTTGGTAAACCGTTCCATTTGCTCTCCTGTTAAAAATGTAAATGATTAAGATATTAAATCACATAGGATTTCGGTGTAAAATTACTGATAGAAAGTAGAATTAGGCGTGCATTTTCAACGGATTGACCGGTAAACCGTAAACCTTTATAATTGCTCTCCTGTTAAAACTGTATATGCTTAAGGTTCATGATAATCAATGTGGATACAGGTCTACTCTATATTTTTTTCAAATGTTGTAATGACGTGATGTTGATGGATATAATAACTATAAAAATAAGAATTGGAAAAGTCACAAGTCAGGAAATAAGAATTGGGAATTTTGAAGGTTTATGGTCAAATTGTTGAAAAACAACTGTCTATTGTTTGCTTTTATGCATTTTGATTAGGACAGAATATAATCAGGTTTTTTGAACTTTGTTAACTTAAGAACTTGTGAGACGACAATTAGTTGCACTTTTCTTTTCATACACATTAAGTAAATTGAATATGTTTAAATGATTGGATCTTATTGTAAGGTAGCTAACCTGGGTATTAATATGGAACGCTTATTTTTCAACTTACATGTAGAATTCTTCGAACAGCAGCGTGCGTAGGCTTTGAAGCTGGGAGCGGAGCTTGACTTCGAAGAGCAGCGTGAAGTGAACTGGTATGTTTTTTAGTGTATTATTTATTATTTATTTGAGAACGTCAGTGTTTATCGTTTATCTGATAGGTTTTTGTTGATTGATGAGAATTTAAATGGAAGTTAGTTTTAACAATTAACTAATTGATGTGTTGTGAAGGAGTTTTCGATGAGTAACGATGATCTCAGACCCAGAAATGAAAACAGATGTTTGAAACCAGTGTTTTGTTAAAACAGTGTTTTGTGAAGAAAAACGGTGGTTGAAACCACTGTTGGGTTAAAACGGTGTTTTGAAACGACTGTTAGGTTAAACAGTGTTTTGAAACTACTGTTAGGTTAAACAGTGTTTGAAACGACTCTTGGCTTAAACAGTGTTTTGAAACGACTCTTGGCTTAAACAGTGTTTTGAAACGACTGTTAGGTTAAACAGTGGTTTCAAAACACTGTTTTAACGATGTTAGTGTCATTTAGTTAAGAACGAGTGCGAAATGAGCCGTCTGATGTTTTCGGCTGGTTTGTATTGTAGAGAAGGATCACGAGTTGGGTTTTGCACATAGTCGGTATGAAAGTTTTATGCTTCATTTTTCTTTTCTAGATTGATACTGAGTTTTTGAAAGTTACAGCTTTCAGGCATGCACACAATGTGGCTTTTAAAATGTAGAGATGCTCAAAACATGAAACGTGGCAAAAGTAATATAGATAATTGACAAGTGGCAAAAATCAAAATGGGAAGCTTAATAATTATTCAAGTGTACTTCATTTTTATTTATTAGTATAAAGATTAGACTTATTATTAACTTTTCTGTCTACTGGACAATAACCTTGAATGTCAATATATATTAAATCCCCGACAATCTAAATGAACCGATAATTACTTACTAATTAATATAATAAAACGTTACTAAAACTACCCGTGTTTTACACGGGTCCGACTACTTGTTAGAGACTTAAAACAGAAAAAAATAAATAAAGTGAAAAGAAAAGAAAAAGTTAATTCACCATAGTAATTGAAAAAAAGAACGTTATGGTCTTCTAAAAGTTATTTAATCAACACAAATTTATTAACAAATTTCATATCCAAATTTATAACAAAATTAATGTTTTAATATTGTAACATAAAGCCATAAATGACAAACATTTAAACATTTAAAGCCCCAGCAAGACCAGTACAAATCCACAAAGCGGGAATTGACTCAAAAATAACACACACTCAACATCAAGAAACAATAAAATAAAACAATTTTAATTCTTATATATAATAAAAGTAAAAGAAACAAATTCAAAAAAGAACCAGTAGTCAGTCAAGCAAGCATCTCTCCCTCATCATTTCTTTCCATATCCTCTGTCTAAAGAACAAAAAAAAAAAAAAAAAAAATCAGTTTCAAGATTTGAAATTTAGAACACAAACACTTTTCTTGATTTTATTTCTTTTTTCAACAAAATGGTATTAAATTCTGTTCAAGATTCTGGTCAGAGATCTTTTTAAGGTGTGTTATCTTTCCCATTTTGTGTTTTCAGTATTTAATATTATTTGTTCATCTGGGTTCATGTAGATCTGTCAAGAAATGCTGTAATTTGCATTTTTTTAGAGATTTAGTTGAAATTAGAATCTGGGTTTATCACATTTAGGGGAAATTTACTAACTTGCAGTGATTCTGACAGCACTAGGGCTTGATATCTTTGATTGGATTGTTAGGGTTTTAACAGGTTTCAAGAACTGCAGGTTGAGATTAACTGAATTTATGAAATTACCCAAAAACCCTTTTGTAAAGTTTGGTGAAATCTAGCAATGTACTATAGTAATGAGCTGAAAATCACGTTCTACTTTCTTGACATAGAGTTATTCACCAGTGTAAAGGTTGGTTTAAAAAAGGAAACGCCTCAGGGTCTTGAGGCGGTGCTTCATATACATGTGGGTCAACGTTGGTCAAATATAGGGTCGGGAGGAGGCTTCATATACATGTGGGTCAACATTGCTCAAATATAGGGTCAACATGTAGCTTTTGGTTAATTGGTTGTATATAAAGCTTATCTGGTTGTACATAGAGCAACTGCTGCTCACGTACGTGAAGCTTTCGCAGTTTCGCCACCTGCATCGCGCCTCGGCTTTCGAGACCTGAACACCTCGGATGGCATAGTTATTAGTTATATCCCGCCTTATATTTTCTATTTTTTACATGTATAGTTTGTTAAACTGTGATGTAACCCAAATCCGGTTATGAACTCAGAAAATGGCATACTTAATTGTTATATTTTCAATTATTTTTTTACAGTTATAGTCCTTCAAATAGTAATTAAAAAAAGATTTCTTTTTTCAGCACTATCCAGATACATTCAAGGAAGCAAGTGTTCAGCTAGTTTATCATGAACATGCACCCCGACAGATATGGGAGTGGAAACGGGCAGTTATATGGATCAAACTATGTTAACGGTGGTGATGAGAAACACACAGATGACACTAGAGGCATTGTTGAAGGTAACACGCGTCTTTTTTGTATTATTTTGACATCTCCGTATCTGTCGCTTGTTATTTGAGTATTTATGATTTTATAAACAAAAAAATGGAGGGCAAATATTTCATGAGTTAAAGAAAATAAACCTTGATATTTTAGATTATTTTGTTTATTATATTACGTCTTTTTAATCAGGCGATCTACGTGCTGCTAACATGCCAGAAATGACGAAAGTAAACAATTTACAGAACGCATCTTCTCAGTCACTCTTTCATATTGTTCATAAGATTCTCGATGACAGCATTGAGAACCGTAAAGAGGATGTACCAGATGTAAGGCGATCATTACGTCATGATACTATTGACAGCTAATTATCATATTTTTTACAACAACTTTATACATTCATCTTCTATTGTGTAGAGGGTTGCCTGCGTATTGAAGAAGCTCGTTCAATTGATTGAGCAACGGAGTTTGAAACAAGCAGAAGAGTTCAAGAAGGTAAAACTTGAAGCTTTTTTCGCGTGTAAAATGTAAAATCCTCTTAATAATACTAATATACAACGTTTTTCTTGTTTTTGTATTTTTGTTTCTGTGGATTTAGCAAAACAAGCTGTGCAAGACTCGTGAAGACAAGTATCAACTGAAAATGAGAGTGTTCAAAACCCTCGTAACAGGGGCTATGGACGAGAATGAGGTAGGTGGCAGTGGCATGCTGTTTTACCTATTAATTAGTTTTTAGAGTAAAGTACATGGATGGTCCCTGTGGTTTGCGCTTTGTAATGTATTTCGTCCCCAACTTTTGCCAAAAGTACACGGATGGTCCTTATGATTAACTAAAATTTTGGATTTAGTCCCTGGTTTTTCAAAAGTACACGGATGGTCCCTATGCTTTGCAGTTTGCACTTTGTAACGAACATTTAGTCCCCAACTTTTGCCAAAGTACACGGATGGTCCCTGTGGTTTGCATTTTGTAACACATTTAGTCCCCAACGTTTAGTGACTAAATGCGTTACAAAGTGCATACCAAAGGGAGCATCCATGTACTTTTGGCAAAAGTTGGGGACTAAAGCGTTACAAAGTGTAAACCACAGGGACCATCCACGTACTTTAAAAAAGCTAGGGACAAAATCCAAAATTTTGGTTAACCATAGGGACCACCCGTGCACTTTACTCTAATTTTTACTCATTTTTTCATTATTTCTGCTAGGTCCTTATGAATCAGCTCCAGCGTATAAAGGTTTGTTTTTTGATCTTTTGCATGCTCATTAGTCATTACTGTTTTTCTGTTCCTTTGTGACAAGCGGGTGTCGTTGACTTATGTCAAATATTATATATGGCAAGATGGACTGGTCGGGCAAAATGGGTCAAAGTAGGTTGGGGCTGAAACGAGTCATTTTACCTTTTTAGGACGAGTCTAAACGAGCCGGTTGGATTGGGTTGACAAGCAAAACTTTTTTTGCTCATATGGCTTAAAACAATATCATTACAATAGTAATCCAAATTTTTGAATAAAATGATTTAGTAGGTTCTATGCTTAAAAAAACATATGATGACTTAAAAAACAATATATTTATTTTAAAATAATATATGTATTTTTCATCAGAAAGATGATTATGAAGAGTCCAACAAAAATAAATAATATCATAAACATAACTAACACAAAAATTAAGAAGTTTGTCAAGCTTTAACACAAACTGAAATTGAAATGGTCAAATGAGACATATAGTATAACTATGGTTTCAAATTTTTAAAAACTAAAAACAGTAAAATAAAAATATAACATAAAAAAACCTTTAAGTAAACGAACACATTTGGACATAAACGTGCGGACATAAATGAACACATTACTGAACGTTCACGAATGAACACAACCTCTGTTCATGTTCGTTTGTTTAACTTATCGAACACAATTTCTTGTTCGTGTTTGTTCATTTGTTAAACGAATGGATAAACATAAAAGAACTTCCCGCGAAAGATTCACGAACTGTTCGCTGAACTTTCGGTTCGTTTACGGCCCTAATCAGTTAGCTGAACTTTTTAGTTGACCCATGTGAGCGAATCGGCCCATTCATTAGTAAATGAGTCGACGTGCCTTTTTTTTACTTTCTGTCATCAAGTTAATATGTTTTTGCAGACTGAGAAGACTATGGCAGAGGAGAAGAAAAAGCTTGAAGATGTTGAACTAGTTACGTTACGGAAAGAAAACAATGGCTTTAAGTTAGAAATTTCAAGATTAGAGAAGGAGCTAGAAGCCACAAGAGAAACATACGAAAATCGTTGTCGACAGCTTGAAACACACACCATTGAAACTAAATCCGAGCTAAAGGAAAAGATTATTAATGTTGAGGATCTTCTCACTCATTCAAGAAAGAAGGTGAAAGAACTCGAAAAGTTTACGGAATCCAAGTTTTTACGATGGAAAAAGAAAGAGCGCAGTTACAAGAAGTTTTTGGATTTTCAGCATGGATCTTTAAAGGTTTGTATTTTCTTTTATTGACTTATCTTCAATTCAATAATGTTTGATATTTTAATGATATAAGTATTTTTGGATTATATAAACATGTGAGAATTATATTTTTGATTTAATTACTTTCAGGAATTGAGGATGGGTTCTGAGTCTATTAAGCAAGAAGTTTTGAAGACACAACAGATTTACTCAAAGGAAATGAACCAATTTGGTAAATTTTCAGCTATACACAGATCCTGTCAGACGTATGAACCTGAACATAACATGAATGTTTGCGGGTTGACACGAACACGACTCGTTTAACCTGCAATTATATTTATTTATTTTAGTATATTAATATTTACAAATACTGATAATACAACTAAAAATACAAAGGTATATAAAACTACATTTTAATTACCTTATGTATTATTTTTAACTTTTAATATTTTGACATTAAAGAAAGCAAACGGGTTAAATGGGTCAACTCACCTTTTTATCGAAATGTGTTTGCGGGTTCGACCCAAAACTGACCTGAACCTGTTTGTATTAGACCCAAACCCATGAATTTCATCATTGGTTTAACCGCTTTTGTATATTACTCTGAACAGGAATGAAGATTCAGGGGCTTGTAGATGCTGCACAAAATTACCACACGGTTCTAAAAGAAAACCGGAAATTATACAACGAAGTCCAAGATTTGAAAGGTATTGTAATGCAGAAAGATATAATCTGTACTTTTGTTAAAATTTATTATTTCTTTTTTTTTAAAGAAACTTTTGATTTATAAACAGGGAATATTAGAGTCTACTGTCGCATAAGGCCATTCCTCAAGGGTCAAAGTAAAAGACAAACCACCATAGAGTATATTGGCGATAATGGCGAATTGGTTGTAACAAATCCCTCAAAGATAGTCAAAGAAAGCCACCGCGTATTCAAATTCAACAAGGTCTTTAGCCCTACAGCAACACAAGGTACTTCTTCTACAATGTTTGAGTAAAATGCCATTTTCGTCCCTGAGGTTTGGCCAATTTTGCGACTTTCGTCCAAAGGTTTGTCTTTTCGCATCTGGATCCAAAAGGTTTGAAATCTTGCAATTTTCATCTGACTTGTTAACTCCATCCATTTTCTCCGTCAAGTCAGGGTATTACCGTCTATTTAGACATCTTTTTATTAAACTAAAAACACTATAAGAAATAAAGTCAACAGAGGTGGATCTTTATCTTTATTGCATTTTTAGTTTAATAAAAAAAAGTCTAAAAATACGGTAATAAACCTGACTTAACGGAGAAAAATGGATGGAGTTAACGGGTTGGATGAAAATTGCAAGATTTCATACTTTTTGGATCTAAATGCGGAAAAACAAACATTTGGATGAAAGTCGCAAAACTGGCCAAACCTCATGGATGGAGATGGCATTTTATCGCAATCTTTTTTGTAATAGTGAAAGTATGTTTTTGTATAAAATTATGATTTTTGTTTTACATAAATTATGTTTCTTGTAGAGGAAGTTTTTGTTGATACTCAGCCGCTCATTCGGTCAGTGCTAGATGGATATAACGTGTGCATATTTGCATACGGTCAAACAGGCTCCGGGAAAACATATACTATGGTTAGTTTTGTTGCTTGTACGAGTTTGTTAAAAGAAGTTGATTTTCAAAGTTTGACTTTTTTCCTTTTGGTTCATAGAGTGGGCCTAATGTATCATCTCCAGTAGATTGGGGGGTCAACTATCGCGCCTTAAATGACCTGTTTCATCTCTCTCAAATCAGGAGAAGCTCATTTGAATATGAAATCGGTGTGCAAATGGTTGAGATCTATAATGAGCAAGTTCGTGATTTGTTATCGAGTGATACCGTTCAAAAAAGATATCCTTCAATTCTAACTTCCTATCTTGACCATCTACATAATTATATGAGTAAAGTACATGGATGGTCCCTGTGGTTTACCAAAATTTTGGATTTGGTCTCTAGCTTTCTAAAAGTACACGAATATCCCTGTGGTTTGCACTTTGTAACACATTTAGTCCCCAACTTTTTCCAAATGTACATGGATGGTCCCTGTGGTTTGCATTTTGTAACACATTTAGTCCCTAACTTGGACCTGCTAAAACCTTTAGATTTGTTGGCTGGGGACTAAATGCATAACAAAGTTTAAACCACAGGACCATCCGTGTACTTTTGGAAAGCTAGGGGCCAAATCCAAAATTCTGGTAAACAACAGGGATTATCCGTGTACTTTACTCTAATTTTATTTTCTTATATATATTGTTATTATATCTTTAGAGTTATACCTTGACTTTCACACACTTGGGATATGGAGTTCTACCCAACCGAACGGATTAGCCGTCCCTGACGCTAGCATGCACCCGGTTACATCAACTGCAGATGTCCTCGAGTTAATGAACGTTGGGTTAATGAACCGGGCTGTAGGTGCCACCGCGTTGAACGAAAGGAGCAGCCGGTCCCACAGGTTGCGCTTTCGTGTACATCTTTTCATAAAAAAAGTTATTTTCTTTGTTGAATTTCATTAACGAGCTTTTCAAATGTTTTACGGTTCAGTGTCTTAACTGTTCATGTTCGTGGAACGGATCTCGAAACCAATGCGGGTTTACGTGGTAACTTGCATTTGGTTGATCTCGCTGGTAGTGAACGGGTGGACCGATCTGAAGCAACTGGTGAGAGATTAAAAGAAGCTCAACATATTAACAAATCTTTATCTGCTCTTGGAGACGTTATTTTTGCACTCGCACAAAAAAGTCAACACGTGCCCTACAGAAACAGTAAACTTACTCAAGTTTTGCAAAGCTCTTTAGGTACTCAGAATGTTAAAACCTTTATATATCGATGATTATACCATTTAAATATTTTATTGTTATTTTTTTATAGGAGGTCAAGCAAAGACTCTTATGTTTGTACAGCTAAATCCTGATGTGGAATCATTCTCTGAAACCATAAGTACCCTGAAATTTGCTGAACGCGTGTCTGGTGTTGAGTTAGGTGCAGCCCGTAGCAACAAAGAGGGGCGGGGCGTTCGAGAGCTCATGGAACAGGTATGATTTTTTGCGGGTTAACCCAACTGGACACGTTTTAACCCGGGATCATTTTTATCCAATGTAGGTGACTAATCTAAAAGATGCATTGACCAAAAAAGACGAGGAGATAGAACGCTTACGGCTGAGACAGAGCTCAAGTGCTGTGGATTTACAGCCCAACAACAATCCATCATGTGATAAAAGCGTAAATCTGGGCCAAAAAGCAGCTTCTGACATGGATACTTGTTCAGAGTTCAGTGACAATGATGAGTTCAGACTGTCAAGATTTGTTACAACAGTTGGCGTTAACGATGATATCGAGCTTTTGGGATTAGGTGAGGCAGATTCCGAAGGGAGATTAAGTGATGTATCTGACGGTGGAGTTTCAGTGGGAACAGAAACCGACGGTTCAATGAGTAGTATTGCTGAGCTAACTCGTTTCCCTGAAGGCGCAAAAGCGCGTGTTGAGCACCAACAGAAGTGAGTCTCTGTTGTATATTTTGGCTGCTTATTTCTTCGGTGTTTACTTGATTTGTGGTCTACTGGTTTCAGGCCCATTGTACCTGCTAAACTTCCAAGACCACCACAAAAGACTGCATCTTCTTCTCGTAAACCGGTGCAGGCCGCTCCGTCTGCACAAAGACACGGGTTAATAGCATCTTCTAGACCTTCATTAACCACGGGGGTGCCACGTACTCCATCAAGTATGTCAACTCACTTTTGTTTTACAGTAGATGCAGAAAAATATATGGGTCAAGTTGACCCGTATTTTGGGTGAGGTTCAACTATGTTTGCCTCATACAACCCATTTGACCCGTTAGAGATAAAGCATAACCCAAATTCACATCTGATATGGGATCTTTAAACATAATTTACTTAACCCCATCATTTTTATATTTTGAAATTATAACACCTCTTATAAAAGTCTAATTAATATAATTTTCATATAAAGTTGAAACTTGTGTCGTCTTTCGGTGAAGAGAGATCAATGTCAACTGTCACTCCATTTTTGTGCAAACTGTTACTAATTCTCTGTTTTGTTGAATGATTTTACAGGTTCTATTACGAAAAAGTCGATTTCTGGTGGTTCTTTACTTAAATCAGGTGCACGATGGTGAAAGTCAAACATTATTGCTTTCACTGTAACTTGAGATAGTTTAGCATTGCTTATCTTGTTCATGAACTTTAGTTCTTGAAAAAACCCTAGTGTTTGTGAGTTAATCTAGAAATAGACCAAAACTGTGTAGAATGTAAGTCTAAATTGGGTCAACTGTCTTGACCACATGTTAGGGAATGATTTTTATTGCATGTTCATGATTTGGTAACATGTAAGTTTAGTTTATTTTCTACAATATGGTAACATGAAATCACATATGAACTGTGAGGAGAACAAAGAAAGAAAAAAATGTTATATGGTAACATAATATCACAGCTAAAGTAAAAACATAGGTGGGTATCGGTATTCGAAGATAAATCAATGTAAAACACTATACTGTACCAAACCAGTACTGTACCCAACGTACTGATCTTGAAAAACACAAAAAGTGGGTACTGGAGATGATAAGGTACGGTTCGGTACCGGTACACTACAGGTTTGGTATTCGGTACCAAATACTCATCCCTAGTTAATGTGATTCTTATGATTTTCTACTTGCAAAAAGAATTTGTATTAAAAGTCTATATAGTTGTATAGATGACATTCTATTTTTTTATTTTTTTTATTTGATAACTTTGTTTGCACATAATGCATTTTACTTGGTGTTTCTTAATGTAATTGTTTTTCTATTAATCTTTTAGTGGAGGATATTTTCATACTATAAGTGCTTCATAATGTTGTAATCTAAGCATAGGGAGGGTTTCAAAAAAAGTTGGCCTTTTCATTTTTAATTGAGTAAATTACGTTTTTGGTCCCTGTGGTTATATCAGTTTTACTATATTGGCCCAAAATAAGATTTTTTAACAGATTTGCCCCCATGGTCCTTATAACTAACTGTTTTGGCCCCTAAATCTAACCAACCCCTAACTCAGGTTACTTTATGGGTCACATGGGTTGCACATGATGGGTAATATGGTAATTTCACCTCCCCCTTTTAATGACTTTGTAAAAAAATCCCAGATCTTCAACCAAAAAAATCCCAGATCTTCAACCAAACATCATCATCTTCAACCAAACATCATCATCTTCATCTCTATGGCAGCCGCAGGTGGCGGCGCACGGTGGTGCACAGCGGTGGCCCCACATAAACTCAGGGAATGATGATGATGGTTATGTATTTGAAGATCTGGGTTTGATGATGATATGTTCTTGAAGTTCTGGGTAAGAAGACGAAGATATTCTTGAAGATCTGGGTTTGAAAGTGGTTTGAAGAACATCATCATCTTCAACCATCATCATCATCCCCACATAAACTTCAAACACAAAATCTAACCCAGATCATCGTCATCATCATCATCATCCCCACAAAAACATCTAACACAGAAAGCCAGATGAGAGAATAAAATAAGTAGTACAGCAAGCGTAGAAATAATACTAATATTTAATTGATTTTGTTTCTTAATCATAAATACAAGATAAACAGTTCCACCTTGGGTAAAAAAACCTAACAGGTGACGGAACCCATCACCTTCAACCATCATAATCTTCAATCAGAACTGAATCGGTCCCGGAACCCATATATCAGCCAAAACATATTCCGAATCAGAACTAACATCATTTTTGACTCACGACTGCCATCACCACCTCCGCCTCCGTGAACAGCGGCGCTGGAGATGGTCGGCTCCCCTTCTCCCCTTCGTTCTCTCTGATGCTTCTCTCTTTGCAGCTCTCTCTCTCTCTCTAAAACCTTCAAGGTGTGTGTGTAACAGTGGTGCAGCCAGAAAAATGGCCTGACCCTGCCCGATTCGTCACCGGAGTCTGTTGCCGGCTTCGTCGGAAGCGTCGTCGAAGGGAGAGAGAACAAGGGGGTGCGACGGTATAGAAGGTTAGGAGATCCGGGGGTGTGGGGTGTAGAAAAAAAATAGGAAGTTGGGGCTAGGGTTTTGATAAAGTGAATTGGGGAAGGAAAGAGAAGAAGATGATGTTTTTGTTCAAGAAAGATCTGGGTTTTCTTTATAAAATGAATAAAAGGGGAGGAAATTACCAAAATAGACATCATGTGATAAGCATGTGACCCATAAAGTAACCTGAGTTAGGGGTTGGTTAGATTTAGGGGCCAAAACAGTTAGTTATAAGGACCATGGGGGCAAATCTGTTAAAAAAATCTTATTTTGGGCCAATATAGTAAAACTGATATAACCACAGGGGCCAAAAACGTAATTTACTCTTTTTAATTTAAAGGTTTTCATTTTTTTTTTTTTTGTATTTTAACCTATTTGATATTGTTTTTTTTTTTTTACTTTTACCTAAACCTTTCAACTTTTGCAAGTTAACCCCTAATATTTTTTGGTTTTCAAATCTGATCACCCATACGTTTCATCTTTTTTAAATTTTTTGTTTTACGTTTGGTTCTAAATTTTGCGAGTGAATACGCCGCAATGTGCGTGTAGGTTCAATGTTTTTTCGTCTATTTTTTCCATTTGACAAGCTCGTCACAATGCGTCTTTATTTCCCTGTTTGACAGATTCGTCGCAATGAGCGGGGTCCTAGATTGACTTGGTTATTCTTTTCTATAGTTTACGTTTTAGCCTAATTTTTTCGCATTAACACGACACAACATGCATGCATGGTTCAATAATTTTAAGTAAGTTTTTCCTTTAGTGTTATTTTTCCTTTTTTATTATTTTGTTTTTACCCATTTTTCAGGTGTTGTTGGTCGGATATAGCATTGGTGCTACTTGGCATGATTTACGCCCCCCGTCGCAACGCGAGGGGCTTAATACTAGTTTATATTATATAATATCAATTAGTAACTGCTTTGTGCAGTTGCTAATTGTACCCTTTGCATAAACATAGTTAGGGAAAAATTTCTTTGGGACTGGGCCAAAGGACAAACCATGTAAAATTTGAAAACATAAAGTATAAATCTCATACATAAAGGACAAATTTTGTAATCCATTCTTAATATCCTTAACCTATTACATATATTCTTTTTAGAAACAAACTATTAAAATTCATAGAAACAAAAGACAACCCATACTATTATATATATATATATGGTTAGCAAGGCTTGATGAATAGTGCCTTTGCTAACCATTGTGTGCCACGTTACAAAAACCATTTACCACTATGCTTTAGACCATGTGTAGTGGTAACAACTTATAATGCCCCCACCATGGGACGTTATCTGACACATGTCATCCCAGTCAGCATGGGGCATTATAGCATAAAGTGGTGTAGTGGGGCCTTATTCCAATAACGCCCATGTAATCATTTCCCAATTATTTTTTTTAAACTTTAAATACTTCATTAAATAAAAAAAAAATACAATACTAGAAATAAAAAAATTAAAATCCGATTAAATAAAAAAAATACAATACTAGAAATAAAAAAAATTAAAATCCGATGAAATTAAAAAAAAAAAAAACACTAGTTTTCATCTTCGCTTTCTTCACCCTCGCCAACTTCGTATTCCTCGTCCTCCGTTTCTTCCTCTCCCTCAGGTGGTACATACCGAACCGACCATGCGTGGTGTAGCAAATCAACCATTAACTGGGAATGGTACGGTTCGTAACGCAACTCTCGCGCATTATTCACTCTTTCTTCCATTGACGCCTGTGGGTGCTCCTCTTGACGGCTTCTGGCACATAATTCTGGCATATCGCCTTTCCTTCGTCTTCCAAAATCATGTTGTGCATGATTATACACGCGTACATAGCATCTCTCATTTTTTGCTTGCTCCATGCACGACAAGGATTTCTCAAATAATGCCAGCGTTGTTTAAGAACCCCAAAGCATCTCTCAATGTCTTTTCGTGAAGACTCTTGAACCTTTTTAAAGTATGCTCTTTTTTCATCAAAAGGATCACTATACGTCTTCACGAAAATCGAATACCTAGGATAAATTCCTTCACTCCCACATAAACCCTGTCTCTCTAAGGCTCTCATAATTTCTTCACTCCCACATAAACCCTAGGATGCTCCAAGATGCTGCAAATGAACATGAAATTGTTTCAGGTATGTATCAAACCCACCATCAACCTTATTTGCTCTCTCTCTCAACCATTTGCTATCTCCTAATGCAGCACCACCGATCTTCAGCCCCAATGCCTTTATATTCCTTCTTTTTTCTTCAGCAACTATCAACACCAAAGTATCCTTTGATTGCTTTCGATTTGGGCTTGCTTAACACTATCAGTGGCATTCAAGAATGACAACAGTAGCGGCTTTCCTGCGGTTTCATCTTTATGAACAAGTGAACCCTTTGTGGAAGCTGGTTTCATCTT
Source organism: Helianthus tuberosus (assembly GCA_030545235.1). Taxonomy (NCBI): domain Eukaryota; kingdom Viridiplantae; phylum Streptophyta; class Magnoliopsida; order Asterales; family Asteraceae; genus Helianthus; species Helianthus tuberosus. The sequence goes on from CM060358.1 coordinate 60,353,265, forward strand.
TCTGATCTTCTTCCCTTCTTTACCATTTTGTGTGCTTTAACTTTCAACTGTATGGTCATACGTCTAACGGCCGGTGGTGGAAGGTGAAAGGGTCAAAATTGTGTCGCTCTTCTCGCCGACCGATGCTATTTGCAAAGGTTAACTCTAATTTGGTGAAATCAATGGTCACCGACAGTCTATTAGGGTTAGAAGGGGTATCGATTGTCGATTTTGGATGGATGGGGGGAGTGGTTCGAGCATGGTGGTGCTGGTCGTGGTGGTTTCGTGGCTGTGCAGTTGCAATTGTTGGTGGTGGTGTCGTGCGATTGTGGTGCTTGAGGAAAAGGGGAATGCCTTTCCAAGGCTAGTGAAATTAACGGTGAGCTACCCTCGGGATTAGAGTATCCACAAAGCCATCTCTTTGTCCCTGCACTTAGTCGTAAGCCACCATCTCTCTATTTCTTATACATATTTTCACTCTCTTCAACAGATTTATTTATGTTCTATGCAATTGTATCACCTAAATCTTTAACTTTTGAATCAGTGTTGTTTAAATATGGTCATGCTATTGATTTATCAGTAAGCATATTTGGACTTTCCAATTTTATGCATATAAAGTTTTTAGTAGTGACACATGGATTTTGAGGTTAGTTTCAACAAAATCATCTTTGTGATCTATTTATCATAATATGATATATGATATCCTGCTTATCTTTGTGATCTATTTACCATAGCATGATATCATGCTTCTAAGGCTGAAGGGTGTGGGGGTTATGGTTGGACATGATTCGCCACATAGGAACATGAACGGAAGGCTACACCACCCCCTTGCCTGATCCACCATGGTTCGCATAGATTAAATCATGGCAACCATGGTCCTCTTTTCCATTTTCCGAGATTTCCTTCCCTTTTTCTTTAGACAAAGGTAAATTAAAATAAATAAGGGGATAGCGGTTTGGGTCATGACCACACCATTAGAGTAGTGGTTTTGGATGGTGGATTAGAGGTGGGTGACATGGCGCTGATGTGGAGTTGGAGGGTCATGACCACACCCTATAGCCTAATGGATTTACTGTCATGATAATATGGTGCTTTCTTTTTAGGTTGATAGTCCAATTTGTTTGTTTTATACTTAATTTTTTCTTGAAGAGTTTCCTTTTTCGTGTTCGTTTCAGTTTTTATGTTCATCAAATCAATATTTGGGCTATTCAAATTATTTGATTAGGCTTATTCATATTTGAAAATTTTGAAAGTTAATTAGAATTAGAAAACCCAAATTGAATTTGGCTTAGTTCGAATCAATCTGAATTACAAGAGACAAAAAATAAATTCCAGCAACAACCAAGTTTTCTGCCGATTTCTTGATGGTTAAAACAATATTTTTCATGCACACCGGTTGGAACAGCTATATTTGATTGATGGCAGTTCAACAGATTTAGAAACCGACTCAAAACATTAGCATCCACATTCCACTACCAAACTTGGTCATAAAACATCTACATGCACATGAAAGATAAATCAGAATACGATAACAATGTCAAACAAAAAGAAAGTTTAAATTCATGTACAGTCTCTTCCATTTGTTTCTGTTTGCTGGCCTAATGATAACATTTAAGTGTTTATTCACGAGTTAATTTTTCAGGTCATCTAACATTTTACAGAGTATGAAAATACAAAATGTTCACTCGATTAAACTTTTTTAAGGATTTGACTCTATGTATTAATGATGCAAATTGTGGTTTAATTTCTTGGAATCGGCATGTATTTCCATCTTATTTACTATAGATGTTCGTCAAGCAAGTTGTCAAGTGCATTTGGTTTTAAATTGCGTTATACATGGTTTCTCATTGCAAGTAAACCATCATTCTTAAGCATGTTTAAGCATTTGAGCCACACGGGTATACAAAGGGCACCCTTTACCATCATGCCAACTCCAAATTTTGTTATTGGAATAGTGTTCGCTATGCTTCGCCGCAACGCGCGACTTCAGCAAAACTAGTTCATTTAAAACTTGATTACACATTCAGACTACTTAAAATTCATACAAGGAATAAAATATTCATAGAAAATTAAACGACTAATTGAGTTAGAGTTGATTAGAAGTTATTGTTGTTGTCAGAGTGGTTGGAGTTGGTGATGTTGTTGGAGTTAGAGTTGTTGACGACAGGTGCTGCATAAACGGGCTGCATCAACGGCGGAGGACATTTCGGGCTTGCCACATAAATGTGATGAATTGTTCTGGAGTGGTTACAAACAAGATGGTTTCTCAGCCAACTTCGTTTAAACCCAAGTATGTAGCATGGAAATCGATTTCATCAACATTGGATACAACACGGACATAGGCTAAAAAAAATTAGGGTATGTTACGTTGACAATCAGCAAACTAGTAACCGTTGTAAAATTTTAATAGAAACCTAAACCTTCAATGATCACTGCCCAAAATAACAAGTATATCTTTGATTCTTGCCATGTTATACATACTACATCATATACACACAGACACCGAACCAACTTGAATCAAAACACATTTATGCATATGCACACATTAGTAAAACCAATTTCATAACATTAAAACCAAACCGATACAATAATCTAACTTACAGGTTACAGGTGTGTAATAAAAAAACTGAAACCCTAAACCTTCCATGATCAAATGCCCCAAAATAACAACTAATACTCATGTTATGTTATTCACACTAGCGATGAGATCGGTACAGTACCATGTCAAATGGTATGAACACACAACACAAGAAACAATATGAAACACAAGAGAAGCGACAAAACTATGACGTAAAACTTTTATTAGTTAACCCAAACCAAAAACACCCAACCGAAACCCCAGATCTTACTTATGTAAGATCTAAATCACAAATACAAAATACAAGATCAACCGAAAAGAATATCAGTTGAAATCACCACATTACAAGATCCAACACTGGATCAGATCCATCAATGGATCAACAACGAGACACATGAACAGAAAGATGAACAAAGGATACAGAGATAAATACAAGACTGATCAAAAGACATAGAGAAGCATGATGCTGATCATCTGATGTAGTGCGACCTTGATGTTGAGGTCGAGTTAAAACCCTAGACCACCATAGAAACACTGTAGACACTTTTGGAGATGATACCTCTCAAAATCACTAGTTATGATCTTTATATATGCAGGCCCTTAACACCACAACTCTTCAATTAAGCCCATTAAGACATTTTCAGCAACTTAAAGTCCAGCCCATCAGCCCTTTGTCCTTGAGCACATGTACAATCTTGCCTCTACATAAAATATTAAAACGATATTAACTACAATATGTTTGCAACATTAAATTGACACATTTTGGCATGGATTTTAACATCCCCCCTCAATTTCATGATGCAAACACATCAAAGACATAGCATCTCTTTTCAACAAAGGTAACTTTCTATGAAAACAAGTGACTTAGTGACTTCCATTCAAATAAAAAATAACCCAACTTAACTTGTAACAAGATCTTTAAACAAGACAGAGTCAATATGTATCTTATGAAGAATATGAATAATATGAAATTGAGAAGAAATGCGTTCATACATAAACAAAAAAAAACTAGATATGTAGAGACTTCCCTGAACATTTTGGTTTGATTCTGACCATGCCTGCTTCCTTTACGGTTCACTTTTTCAAACCACATGTAGAGAATCACTCATCGTCCGTCGAAATACCACTCATATCCATATCAAGCTCACCACATTTTGAAAACTAACTCTTGATCATCTTGTAAACATTAAGAAGTGCAGCTACGCAGTATCAATATTTTAAATTGGTGAACTTTAAAACCTCAATCGAAAATCATATCTGAACTAGAAGAAACAAACTCTAGATCTAGAAAACACGAGAGGGAACAAACAAGAATGATCAAAGAGTATTACTGAAACCCTAACAATGCTACTGGAAAATGATCTCAAAACATGCAATGAACTAGATTGTAGTTTTTTTTTTTTTTTTTTTTTTTTTTTTTTTTTTATAAATCACAAATAGGGGACATGCTCATATAAAGCTATGAATGTCATTGTGCCAAAAACTCATTTCTTATTTATAAAAAAAACCACAGTATTCAACAACACTACCAGAAGATATCTATTATATATAATAAATGAAAGTTATTTGGGTCACGTGTCAGTAGATCAGGGCATCATTTTTTTCCATTTTCCCACCCAACAGTACCACTCCCCTTTATTCTCACTTTTTCACAAACCCTACTTCATTCTTCTCCTTCACCTTTCCATACAAGTTCCCCTTTCTTTCTGATGTTAATCCTTCTTCACATTTCCATCTCCTCAACAACGTCCGGCAGAGGTTGTTTCTATTGGATACATCTGCGTTTGAAACCCTAAATCATGTACCGTCGAGTAGTTGAACAACAGAATATTCATGTAAGATCTATTTTCTCATTCAGAAAATTTATTTGGTTTTATCTATTTTCTCATTCTGGACACGATGAACCCTTTTGTACACTCAGAAGAAGAAGAAGCTCTCCTAGGGTTTCTTATCGTACACGATGAACCCTTTTGTACAAGCTCCTGTTAATCGGTGACACTGGTATGTTGTAATAATGTTTCACACTATTATTCTAGCAATCCAAGAAGAATATATAGATTTTATGCTTATTTTTATTATTATTGTTATTGTTATTATTATTATTATTATTATTATTTTATAGACTTTGTTGATTAGAAGTAACCTCTGCCGGATGGTTGTTGGGGAGATGGAAATGTGAAGGAGAAGGACGGTAAATTCATTGTTGGATTATTTATGTAATTAACTAAATTGAGTAGCTTTACTACTCAATTACAGAGGAGTTTTTGAGATTGTTTTCACACTTTATTATTCTTGCAGCAAGTTCCACTTCATTATTCATGTGGCAACTTTATATTTGCAGGCTTGTGAATTAAGGTTGGTTGTTACTTAATTTGTGTTTACTTTAAGGATTTTCCGTTTCATGAAGTCATTGTTTAGAAACTGATTTTGTTTTCAGGTCTGTTGATAGGTGATACCAGCCCAAAAGTTTGGGCTTCATTGCTTTTTGTTATTCGTATGGTACTCATTTACAGTCCCACTTTCAATGAGGTTGTTTTAGTCATGTATTTGATTTTTTCCCTTTTCTTTACAATTGAAGTTAGGGAGAGACGAATTAAGATGGTGGAGCGGAAGACATTCTCAGATGAGTAGAGGAATTTTAGTGCATGATTGAGATCAGTCGGACCCATGTAGTGTAAGTCATTGAATGTTTTAATCTTACAATCAGTTTTACTTTGTTTTTTAAGAAGGTGCTCTTGTCATGGACATCGAGGTGATTTCACATGCCTCCAAGTTTTATGTTTGGTGTAGAGTAATTGCATAAAAACTAATATGTGACTTTTTTGAGTAATAATATAGTCTAAATCTCTTCTTTTGCCATATAATTGTCGCATCATCTTCTTCCTTCTTCATTGCACAACACCAAGGTAACCTCAATTGGTCTGATTTATTTTTTTGGCATTAGTAACATTTTGATTTACCGTTTATTGATGCATTGATTCATTTGTAATCACTTGCAGATCACCTGTCGTCTGAATTTCAGCAATTAAACGGAGTTTTGTTAATCAGCACCGTAAGTTTCCTTCACTAATCTATCCGTTGTTAATCTTTTAGGGTACTACAGGAACCACACACTTGGTGTAGGGTTCTTTCGTTCTTTAGGATTTTTGTTAACGAAGTTTTGTTTTTGCATATCATCAATGCATCCCCAATGATTCAACAATACTGATGTTTAAATCTTTTATTTTGCCATATAATTGTCGCATCATCTTTTTCCTTCTTCATCGCACAACACCAAGGTAACCTCATTTGTTCTGATCTATTTTTTGATTAACAAATAATAATTGATTTACCGTTTATTGATGGTTTTGATTCATTTGTAATCCCTTGCAGATCACCCGTCATCTCAATTTGAGCAATTAAACAGAGTTTTCTTAATCAGCAACGTAAGTTTCCTTCACTAATCTATGCATTGTTAATTCCACATGTTTTTTTGATTCTTAATCGTCGATTCTATTTCAGGTACACTTTTTGCTATTAGTTCCACGTGTTTTCTTCAGATTAATTGTTGCTATATATATATATATATTGGTTTTGTTTTGATGAAAAGGGAAAACGTTCGAGACGATTGATCCAAGAATGGAAGAAAAGATAGCGGATATTGCTGAAGGAGATAAAGATGATGTTGATTTGGCTGTTGAAGCTGCACGTTGATCCACAATAAGCACTGCCCATCTAAGTTTCCTCCAATGACAGTGGTTATAACAACTTAATAAGGCAAATCACTGATCTGCCTAACAACTGTTGGATATAAAGACTGTTGTACACAAAGACTGATGAAGATCATCCACTGTTGAAGACCAAAGCACTGATGAAGAGCAAAGCCCTGTTGAAGACAAGCACTGATGAACCAAAGGGCTGATCAACCAAAGGTGTACCACTGCCCAACAACAACAGTGGTTCAGCATCAACAGCAGTTATTCTACCTTCTCTCGCTAAATCTGGTAACAATCTGTGACCTGATTTCTTTCATGATTCTATGAAATTTGTTTGATATGTTTGTAGCTTTTGATTTTGTCTTTGATTTCTTATTGCTTATTCAGATGCTTGCATTGGTGTACCATGTGATTATGAGTATATTGATTTTGATATTTTTGTAGCTTTTGTTTTTCACAATCTGTTTTGTTGGTTTATTCACCCATGTTTCATTCATAGATCTCTATAATCCATATTTACGGTTTCAAATCTGTTTCCTGAGTTATTTACATGTGTAGCACACCAAATATTTATTATTTGATTTGAGTTGGTATATTAGGATTAAATACTGAACTGGTGGAATTACAACAAGTCCAGGTCATGCTTCAAGCTGTCTCGATCTCTTTGGAGGAGGATAGGTGGCTTTGGGAGGTGTGAAAAACAGAATTGATAAATTTAGGGAAAATGGTGTTGAAAGATGATAACCCAACACTGGAGGATCTCATTCAACAGCTTCCTATTAGCAGTTTGTGTTTTATATATAGATGATATCATGCTTCTTTTTGCTAATAGTAACTGCAATTAGTAGAAACTTGGTTTATTAATCACAAATGTGAAATTCTTCTGCATTTATGGGTTTATGAATTAAGAATAATGGATGGTTATATATGACCGTATTTGGCAGATGTTTGGCCTTCTATATCATATGTTTGGACTTAAACAGATGTTTGACCTTAAACAGATGTTTGGCCATAAACAGATGTTTGGCCTTAAACAGATGTTTTGCCTTAAACAGATGTTTGACCTTAAACATATGTTTGGCCTTAAACAGATGTTTTGCCTTAAACAAATGTTTTGTCTTAAACAGATGTTTGACCTTAAACAGATGTTTGGCCTTAAACAGATGTTTTGCCTTAAAGAGATGTTTTGCCTTAAACAGATGTTTGACCTTAAACAGATGTTTGGCCTTAAACAGATGTTTGACCTTAAACAGATGTTTGGCCATAAACAGATGTTTGGCCTTAAACATATGTTTTGCTTTAAACAGATGTTTGGCCTTCTATAGCAGATATTTGGACTTAAACAGATGTTTGACCTTAAACAGATGTTTGGCCTTAAACCAAACATCTGTTTGACTTTTGGTCAACATCTCATTTAGTATTCAACAGAAATTTGAATAACTCAACATCTGTTTAAACCGTTGTTTCGTTTTCTTGAATTCTATGTAATTTTGTAAAGAAGTATAAGAACAAACATTTTTACAAAATCCCAAATCACCCGATCACGTAAGTGCATTGAAGTAAAAATGGAAATGATGTTATTCATGTGGTCCTGTTGCGCTTTTGTTTGACGTCTAATATGGGTTGATGATCTAATCCGGTGATGTGAAGACATTGTTGTTGAATCCAATGAGATGCTTGATGTAATGAGGTCGTATTAATAACAAATAATAATTAATATAACTAAGTTCCCTGAGCCCGGGAAGCAATCCCGGGTAATAACCTAGTATAACATATATGATAAAACAACTAGAATACATATTCTAGTTAAACAACGAATCACACGATTCAACAACCATATCAAACACATATATGGTAAAACCAAGAGTCACACGACTCTATACAACTCAGAACAACGTCTGAACACTTGAATCACACGATTCAAAACGATAAAAGTCATACAACTTCTAATTCATAAACAGATTTCAAAAAAATGGATTCATGTAAGAAAAACTTGTAAAGAACTTAAGGACACATTTGATTTGATCAAAAACTTTTATAACTTCATAAGAACACGAATCACTCAAAACTGAATCACATGATTCATATAAATTTAATAAAATAAGAATCACACAATTCTACATCAGAGTTAACAGCCAAAAAAACATCTAATTGGATTAGAAAATCATACGATTTTACAGTTAGAAAGACATCTCACCAAGGAGCAAACACGGCTATCAAAACAATCAAGAACAATCTTGAAAATACAATTGGTTAGAAAACACTCGAACCACATGGTTTGACTAACCATACAACAAGAATATGGATGAAAAAACATACAGACCACAGCTGAAGAACAATTTTATAATGTCCAAGATGAAGACAAACTCACAAAGACCACAAGTTCTAGACAAAATGCCACGTGTGATAAAACAACTAGAAAATATATTCTAATTGAACAATGAATCACACAATTTTTAAGAATTTGGAACTAAGTCCGAAAGACTATACTTGTTAAGAATTCAAAGTCTAATTTGACTTGATAAAAAACTTTTACAGCTTTACAAGAAATACGGAATCACAAGATTCATACTATCACTAATACAAGAGAAGTACACACTTTTATATCAGACAACAAATTCAACCTAAACAAATAATGAAATACAAAATCACATGATTTAATATCTCACACACAAGGCTTAATAATAATGAGATATACACAAGACAATAAGACACAGCCAAACAAATCCTGATTAAACATAATTTTCAACCAGAAAAAATACATCTCACAAGAGATAACATACAAGGTTGTCACATATATACAATAATCTTGACTATACTACTGGTTAAACATGAACCACACAGCTCAACTAACCTCACAAACAAGATTATAGACAAGCAGACATAGAGACTACAACAAAAGGCCATTTAACAACATTCAAGACAGTACCTGAACAGACAGAAATATCACAGAACAATCCAACAAAAGAAGCAGATAAACAACTACAATCCAAACAGAGAACATCTCACAGAAGTAACAGACAATAAGAAGCAAACAACTCTACGGCGAAGCTGAGTCAGGGACAAGATTCCAGGTTCATCACTCTAAGGTGCCTGGACATGCCTTTACTCAGGAGCCACAATCTAAGACACAGAACCAATACAACAACTGTGAACACAACCAATGAAAAACGAATCACCACAAAAAAATACAGATGACAGACAGACAAGAACACATAACAAATGAACAATCAAGTAGATGCCGGTCCTCACTACCCCGACTTCAACTAATTCAATCAACAAAAATAAAACAGGATAAAATTAGAAAGATCTTACAGAGGGTGCGTTTAACTTCTAGAGAGACCAAGTTTGTAGTTTTCAAGAACTACACAATCTGGTCAAGCCACAATTAAGCACACCCGGTTAGTTTGCCCTGAACCTTCTAGGGTTTCAGAGACTAACACAGGTCTTCAGAAAAAGAAGTTAGGCAATCTCCTTCCAAACTTCAACAAGCTCTACTTAGAGTTTGTGTCACATCAGAATTGAACAGACCTCACCAGATCTGACCTGTACGCACTTCAACAAAAGATCAAAGCAGAACATACACTAATAAGGTAATAAAAGCATATTCAGATTCAAACACAAGAACACAGCGGAACCCCAAAAATCAGACTCAAGAGCTATAGCTCAACCTACATTTCCATAACCCTAGGATCCAAGTAACAATACCGGTACAGACTCTACACATACTATCTGATTTTTGTACGAAATTGTAATACAATATTCGATATTTATATGTGTAGAAAAAAAAGTAGTAGTAATGAAAAAGATAATCAGTAACGGATAACAAGTTGAAATCATGCTTGTGAAGAATTGAAAATGGATGAATGATGTGCAACAAATTGCAGGTGGTGCAGGGCTATCGAAACCCTAGAAGAGAGATTCTGACGAGGGGATTCAGATAGGAGTCAAATCCCAGGGGTTTTATAACAAAATTTTATTGTTTTCCCTTTTTTTAGTACAGTAACAAGTTTCATGAAAGCTCATTACAAGGACATAGCATCTTTCATGCAATGACTTACTTTAAACAACACAAACATTGGGAGATTATCAAACTAGTCACCATATTGATATACTATTTATTTTTTATGAAGTACCATGTATTTGATGCCTATGAACAGTTCAGTGACACAAAAAACAAAGAACACACCACTAAGAAAACATATAATATGAGAAGAAAAAACAGGCATGGAAGTAAGTTATAGTAAAACTCATTCACATCAAATCTTCCAGATACATCTCAAAATGAGAAACCGACATATATGAACTATAAAACAAACAGGGCCGGCCCTGAGATATTTTTGAAACTACTGTTAGGTTAAACAGTGTTTGAAACGACTCTTGGCTTAAACAGTGTTTTGAAACGACTCTTGGCTTAAATAGTGTTTTGAAACGACTGTTAGGTTAAACAGTGGTTTCAAAACACTGTTTTAATGATGTTAATGTCATTTAGTTAAGAACGAGTGCGAAATGAGCCGTTTGATGTTTTCGATTGGTTTGTATTGTAGAGAAGGATCGCGAGTTGGGTTTTGCACATATTCGGTATGAAAGTTTTATGCTTCATTTTTCTTTTCCAAGATTGATACTGAGTTTTTAGAAGTTATAGCTTTCAGGCATGCGCACAATGTGGCTTTTGAAAAATCAGATTTGTTCTTCATCTGTATGCTGAGACCAATTTCAAGTGAGATCAAGATTGATGATCTTGAAGTTCAAGCAGCCAAGGTAAAAGGCTTAGTTCTGTGATATGCGTCGGTTTTCAAATAAAAGTTCGAAAATATCTATACAAACATAAAAATGACAAAAATCAAATAGCTTGCTCCATTTGGTTGCTCTACCTTTGACTGTTGAACGATCTTTTAGGTTTTGTGGATGAGTTTGTACGATCTAGATCGGTTGATTAGGTTTGTTAAATTGAAGTTTGTAGAGTGATTTTAGGTGCTGTGAAAATGAGTTCTAATTTGGTGAACCTTTCGAATTGATATATTGTTAAAAGTTTATATGAGTAAGATGCATATTAATTAGGATTGTTTGGTAAACCGTTCCATTTGCTCTCCTGTTAAAAATGTAAATGATTAAGATATTAAATCACATAGGATTTCGGTGTAAACTTACTGATAGAAAGTAGAATTAGGCGTGCATTTTCAACGGATTGACTGGTAAACCGTAAACCTTTACAATTGCTCTCCTGTTAAAACTGTATATGCTTAAAATTCATGATAATCAATGTGGATACAGGTCTACTCTATATTTTTTCAAATGTTGTAATGACGTGATGTTGATGGATATAATAACTATAAAAATAAGAATTGGAAAAGTCACAAGTCAGGAAATAAGAATTGGGAATTTTGAAGGTTTATGGTGAAATTGTTGAAAAACAACTGTCTATTGTTTGCTTTCATGCATTTTGATTAGGACATAATATATTCAGGTTTTTTGAACTTTGTTAACTTAAGAACTTGTGAGACGACAATTAGTTGCAGTTTTCTTTTCATACACATTAAGTAAATTGAATATGTTTAAATGATTGGATCTTATTGTAAGGTAGCTAACTTAGGTATTAATATGGAACGCTTATTTTTCAACTTACATGTAGAATTCTTCGAACAGCAGCGTCCGTAGGCTTTGAAGCCGGGAGTGGAGCTTTGTGACAACTGGCACAAACCGGTAATTTCCGTACACTTTAATCATTATTTAATGATTGCAAATATGTGCTTAATTGTCAGCAATGTCTGAACACATGATTAAACAAGTGAATTCATGCACGTTGTATACTACAAAATATTGCTTTATGCATAAACAAGAGCGTTGCGTCAAAAATAATAGTAAACTCACCGGTAAGACACACTGTGTCAACAGAACTGCAGAAAGCAGTCAGACAATAAAATTGAGGCCTAGGTGTAGGTCCGACGACAAAAGTGCATTAAAACCCAAGAGTACATACAAGGGTTTATACATATACTCTCCGGAAGCAAAAATAAGCACTAAAAAGCACCCGAAACGCACTTTAAGTGCAGAATTTACATAATTCAGCAATAATTCAGCATTTAGACACATAAATATTATGCAGAAATGTCGTTTTATCATCCAGAATATTTCCCTAAGTGTTGGGAATTGAAAGAGTACAAGAAAGGTACTTAAACGACACTAAAAAGTGTAATCTAGCACTTTAACGAATCGGTAAGTAACCGAACAACCGGACAATACCCGGAACACCAAAATAATGCTAGAAGCATTGTTTTTATTTTCTAAGCTAGTTAGGGTCCCCGAAAACCCTAACACACTGTATATTACTTAACACACTTAACACTAGAAATAATACTTGAAATGAAACTAGTTTATGTAACTAGATGGTGTAACTTGGAGTTGAGTTGTAACCAAGACCCCCCCCCCTTCTTGACCGAGTTCCCCATATGGGGACACACTTTCATCCTTTTTGAATTGTTTAATCTAGTTGCCTAATATCTAGGTGACACAAGGACCATCGGTTATTAGCACATGAGATTATATATAAAACCTAACCTAAACACATGGGATCATAACTTACACACAACACCAACTCAAACTCTCTCTTTCTCTCTACCTAGCTCACGGCCACACACACACACCCATCCATCAATTTTTCAAGTTTGATTCTTGCCATTCCAAGATCATTCAAGCAACAAGGATCACGTATTAGGAAGCTTGGAGCAAACGGAACGCGAAGGACCTCTCTACCTTGCTTTTATCCACTCGATTTGTGCTTAGAATCTTCCCTAGCCTTGAGCTAGAGGTATAACACTTAGAACTCGTATTTAAACTATTCTAAAGTGGTTAAAAGGATTTTTGTCGGTTAAAACTCGTTAACATGCAATATGATGCTTAAAAGTCTACTAAAGGCATGAAAAATGGTGGTTAATAGCACATAAGTTGTGTAAATGTTGTAGTAATTGAAAGTTGTGATTATTTAGACCCGATCTATGATATGGTAGCTCGGATCATCATTTAACCCGGTTTAGTCATGATCTTGGATTATGACATAAAGCTTGTTTAAGAGTAACAAAGGTTAAATGATGAAACTCTACCACACACATCATGAACTTGTGTAAAAGCAATTTAACTTGTGAAATAGTGTTTAAAACTAGTAGATCTACGTATCTACAAGCGGTATTTTCAAAGGACCAAGTGTCCAAGAAATCACATGTTCTAAACCGGATCTTACACAAACAAAAGTGGTTTTTGTGAACAAACAAGTGTATGGATACTTGTGTAACAAAAGTTTTAACAAAGAAATAATTTTCGTAAAAACCGACTAGAAGTTGTAAAACTTCATATTCTTTAAAAAGGAAGTTTTTAAGAAATTAAACTTATTTTTAAAGATAACAAGACTCACTAAATGTGCTAGTAAGTTACTACACATTTTTGTAAATATTCAAGTTCATGAAATTGGTGATTATTGTTGATAATTGTTGTTGATGATTGATGACGATTTAAAAGAAAATAAACACATGTTTTGAAAACATGGGAAACGTCCATTTTTAGGGGAAACTCTGTCAAAATTTTTATAAATTTTGACACTTAGAAAAATATAAGTTTTTGAGAAACTTATTCCCTAAAAATGTATTTAAAAGTATTACCAAGGTTTCCCTAATTTTTGGTGATGAGAAATGGTGATTTTTCAAGAATAAAAATGGATATTAAGTATATATTTTTTAAAGAAAAATATATATTATTTGATCACCAACTTTTGTGCTAAGTGTATATAGTATGTGTTATACATACTAGTGTATTAAGACTTAAAAATACACTAAATACTCGTGAGGAGTATAAACATAAAAATACACATACAAAGTACAAGATATATAATTCGGGTGCAAAGTGCAAAACACAAAAGACTTATATTTATTTTAGAGAAAATAATATAAGTAAGATACGTAGTTAAAAATATAGAATATTTTTAACACAAGAAAATATACACAAAAGAGAGTGACTGTACTTGTGCGACGCAAGTCTAGTGACTAACGTTAAGAAAACGCGTATAGGTTACGACGTTAATTAAGCAAATCCGGTGGAGATTACGACGCTAGGAACGCAAAGTTGTGAGTTCATGCTCCCCCTTTTCTCTTTAACTGTTTTCAGTTTTTATAACTTCGGGGGTGAAATACATGTACAAATGTACAAAAATTTATAATTGGTATGATATAAATACAAGAAGTACACTTGGTGAGAACGAGAACCAAGTGTGACGAAATATAAATACAAGAAGTACACTTGGTGAGAACGAGAACCAAGTGTGACGAAATATAAGAATATGAGAAGCGCACTTGGTGAGAACGAGAACCAAGTAAGAGGCGCTATGAGAAATGATAACAAGAAACGCGCTTGGTGAGAACGAGAACCAAGTAGGATGCGTTATGAGAAATAGTGTCACGAATAGGGTACAGAAGCACCATTAATCGTGTACATACTTAGACCGCAGAACAAAAGGTTAGATCTAACGGGTGTCTGGCAGCCTCACACTCGGTCGGGGCGAGAATCGAGTAGTGCTTTTGTGTCTCAGAATATACCAATTAAATGCCTTAGGTTTGGTGACTTCCTATGTCGTGCCACATGTTAATGGCTTTGCAACCCATTAACAATCGGATAATTACAGAAATACTGTATTTACATAAAATTCATACCATACTAAAATTGATATATAACTTGAAGTACGTGGGGTACTCAAGAGGATTGATATATAACTTGAAGTACGTGGGGTACTCAAGAGGATTGGTATATAACTTGAAGTACGTGGAGTACTCGAGAAAAACTTGATTTATTCACAACTATGTTTTTATACAAAGTATACAAACGTGAAATACAAAACTGCATGAATTCACACCAACTTTATGTTGACGTTTTTCCAAAAACTCACATGTATTTCAGGTAACTAGGATGGATGTGCGCGTGGTCTTGCTTATGCTCGTGGATGTCGCTTGTGTTTAACTTTAAATAAAGTTGTAAACTTTTAAGACAATGCTTTATGCGACTTAGCGATGTAAACGCTAACGTACGTTTTCAAATTATGGTATTTGAAGTTATTTTCTTGAGCATGTAGCATGTTTACTCTTCGTATGCAATGAGAACCTTTCATGATCACACCTCGTGCTACCGCCGTAGAAAGGGGTGTGACAGATTGGTATCAGAGCTGCGATTGTAGTGAACCAGGATTCCTTCTCGAGTCTAGTCTACAATCTCTAGGATCCTTTCACGAAAACAATTTTCAAAGAGTTTTCATTGCATAAAACGTCCCGCGACATCCACTACCTGAAACTGTCTACATGAGTCTAGAAAAGACACTACGAGACTTAGAGTGCACTTGAGTAGCACTTGTCGTTGACTAGAAACTACTTGCAATTATGTGTGATAATTAGCATGTACTAGAAGTAGAATGTCACGAGTATACGTGATTTTACCTGAAAGCAATGGCCTACCTGAAGGAAGAGACACGAGGATGAAACGAACTGTGCGGACTGTGCAAGGAGTTACGTAATTATGGATGCATACATAATTATGGAATTCAGTGCACAAAAATCACAGCAAGTCTTGTCACGTGTGGATTCCCTCAGTGCAAGCCTACTAAGTACTCTGCTAGAGTAATAGTTGTTTGACGTCACTTATGTGGTATATGCCTGTGTATATATACTACTACTGTCTAGTATGACGATATCAAACAAATGCCTTAACCTATTGGGTTGTGTTCGTCGGAACATGGCACCCACAAGAGCTGTGAATGCTCGTGACCAACCTCCTCCTCCCCCACTGCCCAGAACTGCTGAAGAGCTGAACGCTCTACTGGAAGAAAGGATATCCGCTGCCATCGCCCAGTACGAGGCAAACCGAACTCAAGACAGCGGAGGACCAAGCAACGCTAGACGCAATGGGAACGGAGATTCATCTGGAGGCAATGCAGCTCCAGGCTGCACTTTCAAGCAGTTCCTCGACTGCAAGCCGATGAACTATGATGGCACAGGAGGTGCAGTAGCATTTGTGCGCTGGACGGAGAAGACTGAAGCTACTATCCGCATGAGCAAGTGTACCGCGGATCAGCAAGTCACTTTCGCTACTGGGTTATTCGTCGATGAAGCTCTGACTTGGTGGAACCTGCAATCCCAAACTTTGGGTGATGACGCCGCTTATGGCCTCACTTGGGAGGAACTGAAGGAAAGGATGAGAGAGAAGTACTGCTCTCGTGCGGAACTCCAAAGGCTGGAAACAGAGTTCTGGCACTTGACTATGGAAGGTGCTGACATCAATGGTTACACTCGAAGGTTCCACGACCTGTCGAGGGTGCTTCCCTACATGGTGACTCCTGAATTTAAGCGTGTGGAACGCTACATTTGGGGACTGGCCTCAGAGTTTCGTGGCATGGTGACGTCGGCCAAACCACAAACAATCACCGAGGCTGTAACTCTGGCTGTCAGCCTGACTGAAGATTGTGTTCGTATGAAGAAGTTATCACTAAACCCAACAGAAAAGACCGAGACACATGCTGAGTCGTCCGGTGACAAAAAGAGAAAGCATACAAGTTTGAACCAAGCAACTCGCAACAACAAGGGTTTCAGCAAGAAGCGCGACACTAACCGAAACGGGAATGGTGCTGGTAACAAGAATGGTAACGGGAAAGGGCAAGGATGCTTCAAGTATGGAAGCAATGATCATTTCATGAAGAACTGCCCAGAGAGAAACAACGCTCCGGCTCGAGCATTTGTGATTGGAGCAAGAGACGCACGCGAGGACCCTAACGTGGTCACCGGTACATTTCTCATTAACAATCACTTTGCATCCATATTATTCGACACTGGCGCCGATTATAGCTTCATGTCTGTGGAATTTAAACGCATACTTGGAATAGAATCTAGTAGATTAGAAATTCCTTATTCCATAGAACTAGCCAATGGTAAACTTGTTGAATCGGGCGAAGTTGTCAGAGGCTGCACATTAGAACTTGGCGAACGAAATTTTAGCATCGACCTCTTACCTATTCAATTGGGTAGCTTCGATGTAGTAGTCGGAATGGACTGGTTGTCCAAGAACAAAGCTGAAGTTATTTTTCATGAGAAAAATCATTCGCATCCCTTTAGCGAATGGTGAAACTCTCATCGTGCATGGAGAAAGACGAAACACGCCTCTACAAATCATTAGCTGTATGAAGGCACAGAAGTGCTTAAGGAAAGGATGTGTCGCTTTCCTAGCACACGTTATAGACAAGAAGGCCGTGGAGCCAAAACTCGAAGACATTCCTGTGGTGAAGGAATTTCCAGATGTATTCCCTGAAGATCTACCAGGACTACCTCCGCAACGACAAGTCGAGTTCCACATAGACTTGGTTCCAAGAGCCGCTCCTGTAGCCAAGGCTCCATATCGACTTGCACCATCCGAAATGCAAGAATTATCTACACAACTCCAGGAGTTGTTGGATAAAGGATTCATAAGGCCAAGCTTCTCACCCTGGGGAGCTCCAGTATTATTCGTGAAGAAGAAGGATGGATCACTGCGGATGTGTATCGATTACAGGGAACTGAACAAGCTCACGATCAAGAATCGGTATCCGCTACCGAGGATTGATGACTTGTTTGATCAACTGCAAGGATCAAGCTACTATTCCAAGATCGACCTTCGATCTGGATACCTTCAGCTGAGAATCCAAGGAGAAAGCGTGCCAAAGACTGCATTCAGAACGCGATATGGGCACTACGAATTTCTTGTGATGCCATTTGGATTGACGAATGCACCAGCGGTCTTTATGGATCTAATGAACCGCGTATGCAAACCATATCTCGATAAATTCGTGATTGTATTTATCGATGATATCCTGATTTACTCGCGAACGAAAGAAGAGCACGAGCAACATCTCAGAATCATCTTGGAACTACTGAAGAAATAGAAGCTTTATGCAAAATTCTCGAAGTGCGAATTCTGGATTCGCGAAGTACAATTTCTTGGTCACGTGGTGAATGAGAAGGGCATTCATGTAGACCCATCCAAGATTGAAGCAATAAAGAACTGGGAAGCTCCCAAGACCCCAACTGAAGTCCGTCAATTTTTGGGCTTAGCGGGCTATTATCGGCGATTCATCGAGAATTTCTCAAAAATAGCTCAACCGCTAACGACCCTTACGCAGAAAGACAAGAAGTACGACTGGGGTCACAAACAAGAAGAAGCCTTCCAGTTACTTAAGAACAAGCTCTACGATGCACCAATACTATCATTACCCGAAGGCACTGACGACTTCGTGGTATACTGCGACGCCTCACGACAAGGCTTGGGTTGCGTGCTCATGCAACATCAAAAAGTCATCGCTTATGCTTCAAGACAACTGAAGGTTCACGAGAGAAATTATACCACTCACGACCTGGAGCTGGGCGCAGTGGTATTCGCTTTAAAGATTTGGCGACATTATTTATATGGTACTCGATGTACAATCTTCACAGATCATAAAAGCTTACAACACATATTTGATCAGAAGGAATTGAATATGCGCCAGCGACGTTGGGTCGAGCTGCTGAACGATTATGACTGTGAGATTAAGTACCATCCTGGAAAGGCAAACGTTGTAGCGGACGCGTTGAGCCGAAAAGAAAGGATTAAGACCCTAAGGGTTCGAGCATTGGAAATGACGATTCGAACGAACCTCACTGCACGCATTCGTGATGCACAACAAGAAGCTCTTAAAGAAGAGAACCGTAAAGCTGAATACCTACGGGGTATGCTGAAATACATGGTGCCAAACGAAGAGGGAGCCTTATACTTCAAGAAGTGTATTTGGGTTCCACTCTATGGTGGCATACGAGAAGTCATCCTTAATGAAGAGCATAAATCGAGATACTCGATCCATCCAGGATCAGATAAAATGTATCAAGATTTGAAAGAATACTATTGGTGGCCGAGACTCAAAAGCGACGTTGCTGTTTATGTTGAAAAATGCCTAACCTGTGCCAAGGTTAAGGCAGAATATCAGAAACCGTCTGGCCTACTACAACAACCAGAGATTCCCGTGTGGAAGTGGGAACAAATCTCGATGGACTTCATAACGAAATTACCCAGGACCCCGAGAGGGCATGATATGATATGGGTAATCGTTGATCGATTGACGAAGTCTGCGCATTTCCTACCAATCCGAGAGAAGGATAGCACTGGAAAGCTTGCTGAAATATACTTAAGAGAAATTGTGGCACGTCATGGAGTGCCAATCTCAATCATTTCAGACAGAGATGGACGCTTTGTCTCAAGAATCTGGCAATCATTTCAGGAAGCCTTTGGATCTCAGTTAGATCTGAGCGCGGCATTCCATCCGCAAACAGACGGCCAGAGCGAACGGACAATACAAACGTTAG
Source organism: Helianthus tuberosus (assembly GCA_030545235.1). Taxonomy (NCBI): domain Eukaryota; kingdom Viridiplantae; phylum Streptophyta; class Magnoliopsida; order Asterales; family Asteraceae; genus Helianthus; species Helianthus tuberosus. Next base: position 60,372,908 of record CM060358.1, read on the forward strand.
AAGATATGCTTCGCGCATGTGTCATGGATCTAGGCGGCAGCTGGGATACTCATCTACCTTTAGTTGAGTTTTCCTACAATAACAGCTATCATACGAGCATAAAAGCCGCGCCGTTCGAAGCTCTGTATGGCCGAAAATGCCGATCGCCCTTATGTTGGGCAGATGCCGGAGATAAACGTATGGTTGGTCCTGAACTTGTACAAGAGACAACCGACAAGATTGCGCAGATCCGAGAGCGCATTAAGGCGGCTCGAGAGCGACAAAAGAGCTACGCTGATCCGAATAGAAAATCGGTAGAATTCAAGGTGGGAGACAAAGTGTTGTTAAAAGTCTCACCTTGGAAGGGCGTAGTCAGATTTGGAAAGCGTGGAAAGCTGAATCCACGGTATATCGGACCATTCAGAATACTGAAGAGAATTGGTACCGTGGCATACAAGTTGGAGTTACCGGAAGAACTTAACGGAGTACATGATACGTTTCATGTATCCAACCTGAAGAAGAGTCCAACGCAAGAAAACGTGACCATCCCGATGGATGAAGTGCATATTGATGGAGCCCTCCGATTTACAGAGCAACCCGTTGAGGTTACCGACTGGAAAGTCAACAAGACCAGGAGGAGCAGTGTGAAGCTTGTCAAAGTACGTTGGAGCTCTAAGCACGGACCCGAGTACACATGGGAACGTGAAGACCAGTTCAAGAAAAAGTATCCCCACCTATTCAAGAAGACTCCAGCGAGAGTGAGTCCAGCCTGAATTTCGGGACGAAATTCTTTTAACGGGGGGAGACTGTGACAACTGGCACAAACCGGTAATTTCCGTACACTTTAATCATTATTTAATGATTGCAAATATGTGCTTAATTGTCAGCAATGTCTGAACACATGATTAAACAAGTGAATTCATGCACGTTGTATACTACAAAATATTGCTTTATGCATAAACAAGAGCGTTGCGTCAAAAATAATAGTAAACTCACCGGTAAGACACACTGTGTCAACAGAACTGCAGAAAGCAGTCAGAAAATAAAATTGAGGCCTAGGTGTAGGTCCGACGACAAAAGTGCATTAAAACCCAAGAGTACATACAAGGGTTTATACATATACTCTCCGGAAGCAAAAATAAGCACTAAAAAGCACCCGAAACGCACTTTAAGTGCAGAATTTACATAATTCAGCAATAATTCAGCATTTAGACACATAAATATTATGCAGAAATGTCGTTTTATCATCCAGAATATTTCCCTAAGTGTTGGGAATTGAAAGAGTACAAGAAAGGTACTTAAACGACACTAAAAAGTGTAATCTAGCACTTTAACGAATCGGTATGTAACCGAACAACCGGACAATACCCGGAACACCAAAATAATGCTAGAAGCATTGTTTTTATTTTCTAAGCTAGTTAGGGTCCCCGAAAACCCTAACACACTGTATATTACTTAACACACTTAACACTAGAAATAATACTTGAAATGAAACTAGTTTATGTAACTAGATGGTGTAACTTGGAGTTGAGTTGTAACCAAGACCCCCCCCCCCCCTTCTTGACCGAGTTCCCCATATGGGGACACACTTTCATCCTTTTTGAATTGTTTAATCTAGTTGCCTAATATCTAGGTGACACAAGGACCATCGGTTATTAGCACATGAGATTATATATAAAACCTAACCTAAACACATGGGATCATAACTTACACACAACACCAACTCAAACTCTCTCTTTCTCTCTACCTAGCTCACGGCCACACACACACACCCATCCATCAATTTTTCAAGTTTGATTCTTGCCATTCCAAGATCATTCAAGCAACAATGATCACGTATTAGGAAGCTTGGAGCAAACGGAACGCGAAGGACCTCTCTACCTTGCTTTTATCCACTCGATTTGTGCTTAGAATCTTCCCTAGCCTTGAGCTAGAGGTATAACACTTAGAACTCGTATTTAAACTATTCTAAAGTGGTTAAAAGGATTTTTGTCGGTTAAAACTCGTTAACATGCAATATGATGCTTAAAAGTCTACTAAAGGCATGAAAAATGGTGGTTAATAGCACATAAGTTGTGTAAATGTTGTAGTAATTGAAAGTTGTGATTATTTAGACCCGATCTATGATATGGTAGCTCGGATCATCATTTAACCCGGTTTAGTCATGATCTTGGATTATGACATAAAGCTTGTTTAAGAGTAACAAAGGTTAAATGATGAAACTCTACCACACACATCATGAACTTGTGTAAAAGCAATTTAACTTGTGAAATAGTGTTTAAAACTAGTAGATCTACGTATCTACAAGCGGTATTTTCAAAGGACCAAGTGTCCAAGAAATCACATGTTCTAAACCGGATCTTACACAAACAAAAGTGGTTTTTGTGAACAAACAAGTGTATGGATACTTGTGTAACAAAAGTTTTAACAAAGAAATAATTTTCGTAAAAACCGACTAGAAGTTGTAAAACTTCATATTCTTTAAAAAGAAAGTTTTTAAGAAATTAAACTTATTTTTAAAGATAACAAGACTCACTAAATGTGCTAGTAAGTTACTACACATTTTTGTAAATATTCAAGTTCATGAAATTGGTGATTATTGTTGACGATTATTGTTGATAATTGTTGTTGATGATTGATGACGATTTAAAAGAAAATAAACACATGTTTTGAAAACATGGGAAACGTCCATTTTTAGGGGAAACTCTGTCAAAATTTTTATAAATTTTGACACTTAGAAAAATATAAGTTTTTGAGAAACTTATTCCCTAAAAATGTATTTAAAAGTATTACCAAGGTTTCCCTAATTTTTGGTGATGAGAAATGGTGATTTTTCAAGAATAAAAATGGATATTAAGTATATATTTTTTAAAGAAAAATATATATTATTTGATCACCAACTTTTGTGCTAAGTGTATATAGTATGTGTTATACGTACTAGTGTATTAAGACTTAAAAATACACTAAATACTCGTGAGGAGTATAAACATAAAAATACACATACAAAGTACAAGATATATAATTCGGGTGCAAAGTGCAAAACACAAAAGACTTATATTTATTTTAGAGAAAATAATATAAGTAAGATACGTAGTTAAAAATATAGAATATTTTTAACACAAGAAAATATACACAAAAGAGAGTGACTGTACTTGTGCGACGCAAGTCTAGTGACTAACGTTAAGAAAACGCGTATAGGTTACGACGTTAATTAAGCAAATCCGGTGGAGATTACGACGCTAGGAACGCAAAGTTGTGAGTTCATGCTCCCCCTTTTCTCTTTAACTGTTTTCAGTTTTTATAACTTCGGGGGTGAAATACATGTACAAATGTACAAAAATTTATAATTGGTATGATATAAATACAAGAAGTACACTTGGTGAGAACGAGAACCAAGTGTGACGAAATATAAATACAAGAAGTACACTTGGTGAGAACGAGAACCAAGTGTGACGAAATATAAGAATATGAGAAGCGCACTTGGTGAGAACGAGAACCAAGTAAGAGGCGCTATGAGAAATGATAACAAGAAACGCGCTTGGTGAGAACGAGAACCAAGTAGGATGCGTTATGAGAAATAGTGTCACGAATAGGGTACAGAAGCACCATTAATCGTGTACATACTTAGACCGCAGAACAAAAGGTTAGATCTAACGGGTGCCTGGCAGCCTCACACTCGGTCGGGGCGAGAATCGAGTAGTGCTTTTGTGTCTCAGAATATACCAATTAAATGCCTTAGGTTTGGTGACTTCCTATGTCGTGCCACATGTTAATGGCTTTGCAACCCATTAACAATCGGATAATTACAGAAATACTGTATTTACATAAAATTCATACCATACTAAAATTGATATATAACTTGAAGTACGTGGGGTACTCAAGAGGATTGATATATAACTTGAAGTACGTGGGGTACTCAAGAGGATTGGTATATAACTTGAAGTACGTGGAGTACTCGAGAAAAACTTGATTTATTCACAACTATGTTTTTATACAAAGTATACAAACGTGAAATACAAAACTGCATGAATTCACACCAACTTTATGTTGACGTTTTTCCAAAAACTCACATGTATTTCAGGTAACTAGGATGGATGTGCGCGTGGTCTTGCTTATGCTCGTGGATGTCGCTTGTGTTTAACTTTAAATAAAGTTGTAAACTTTTAAGACAATGCTTTATGCGACTTAGCGATGTAAACGCTAACGTACGTTTTCAAATTATGGTATTTGAAGTTATTTTCTTGAGCATGTAGCATGTTTACTCTTCGTATGCAATGAGAACCTTTCATGATCACACCTCGTGCTTCCGCCGTAGAAAGGGGTGTGACAAGCTTGACTTCGAAGAGCAGCGTGAAGTGAACTGGTATGTTTTTTAGTGTATTATTTATTATTTATTTGAGAACGTCAGTGTTTATCGTTTATCTGATAGGTTTTTGTTGATTGATGAGAATTTAAATGGAAGTTAGTTTTAACAATTAACTAATTGATGTGTTGTGAAGGAGTTTTCGATAAGTAACGATGATCTCAGACCGAGAAATGAAAACAGATGTTTGAAACCAGTGTTTTGTTAAAACAGTGTTTTGTGAAGAAAAACAGTGGTTGAAACCACTGTTGGGTTAAAACGGTGTTTTGAAACGACTGTTAGGTTAAACAGTGTTTTGAAACTACTGTTCGGTTAAACAGTGTTTGAAACGACTCTTGGCTTAAATAGTGTTTTGAAACGACTATTGGCTTAAACAGTGTTTTGAAACGACTGTTAGGTTAAACAGTGTTTTCAAAACACTGTTTTAACGATGTTAGTGTCATTTAGTTAAGAACGAGTGTGAAATGAGCCGTCTGATGTTTTCGGTTGGTTTGTATTGTAGAGAAGGATCACAAGTTGGGTTTTGCACATAGTCGGTATGAAAGTTTTATGCTTCATTTTTCTTTTCTAGATTGATACTGAGTTTTTGAAAGTTATAGCTTTCAGGCATGCACACAATGTGGCTTTTAAAATGTAGAGATGCTCAAAACATGAAACGTGGCAAAAGTAATATAGATAATTGACAAGTGGCAAAAATCAAAATGAGAAGCTTAATAATCATCCAAGTATACTTCATTTTTATTTATTAGTATAAAGATTAGACTTATTATTAACTTTTCTGCCTACTGGACAATAACCTTGAATGTCAATATATATTAAATCCCCGACAATCTAAATGAACCGATAATTACTTACTAATTAATATAATAAAACGTTACTAAAACTACCCGTGTTTTACACGGGTCCGACTACTTGTTAGAGACTTAAAACAGAAAAAAATAAATAAAGTGAAAAGAAAAGAAAAAGTTAATTCACCATAGTAATTGAAAAAAAGAACGTTATGGTCTTCTAAAAGTTATTTAATCAACACAAATTTATTAACAAATTTCATATCCAAATTTATAACAAAATTAATGTTTTAATATTGTAACATAAAGCCATAAATGACAAACATTTAAACATTTAAAGCCCCAGCAAGACCAGTACAAATCCACAAAGCGGGAATTGACTCAAAAATAACACACACTCAACATCAAGAAACAATAAAATAAAACAATTTTAATTCTTATATATAATATAAAAGTAAAAGAAACAAATTCAAAAAAGAACCAGTAGTCAGTCAAGCAAGCATCTCCCTCATCATTTCTTTCCATATCCTCTGTCTAAAGAACAAAAAAAATCAGTTTCAAGATTTGAAATTTAGAACACAAACACCTTTCTTGATTTTATTTCTTTTTTCAACAAAATGGTATTAAATTCTGTTCAAGATTCTGCTCAGAGATCTTTTTAAGGTGTGTTATCTTTCCCATTTTGTGTTTTCAGTTTTTAATATCATTTGTTCATCTGGGTTCATGTAGATCTGTCAAGAAATGCTGTAATTTTCATTTTTTTTATAGATTTAGTTGAAATTAGAATCTGGGTTTATCACATTTAGGAGAAATTTACTAACTTGCAGTGATTCTGACAGCACTAGGGCTTGATATCTTTGATTGGATTATTAGGGTTTTAACAGGATTCAAGAACTGCAGGTTGAGATTAACTTAATTTATGAAATTACCCAAAAACCCTTTTGTAAAGTTTGGTGAAATCTAGCAATGTACTATAGTAATGAGCTGAAAATCACGTTCTACTTTCTTGACATAGAGTTATTCACCAGTGTAAAGGTTGGTTTAAAAAAGGAAACGCCTCAGGGTCTTGAGGCGGTGCTTCATATACATGTGGGTCAACGTTGGTCAAATATAGCGTCGGGAGGAGGCTTCATATACATGTGGGTCAACATTGCTCAAATATAGGGTCAACATGTAGCTTTTGGTTAATTGGTTGTATATAAAGCTTATCTGGTTGTACATAGAGCAACTGCTGCTCACGTACGTGAAGCTTTCGCAGTTTCGCCACCTGCATCGCGCCTCGGCTTTCGAGACCTGAACACCTCGGATGGCATAGTTATTAGTTATATCCCGCCTTATATTTTCTATTTTTTACATGTATAGTTTGTTAAACTGTGATGTAACCCAAATCCGGTTATGAACTCAGAAAATGGCATACTTAATTGTTATATTTTCAATTATTTTTTTACAGTTATAGTCCTTCAAATAGTAATTAAAAAAAGATTTCTTTTTTCAGCACTATCCAGATACATTCAAGGAAGCAAGTGTTCAGCTAGTTTATCATGAACATGCACCCCGACAGATATGGGAGTGGAAACGGGCAGTTATATGGATCAAACTATGTTAACGGTGGTGATGAGAAACACACAGATGACACTAGAGGCATTGTTGAAGGTAACACGCGTCTTTTTTGTATTATTTTGACATCTCCGTATCTGTCGCTTGTTATTTGAGTATTTATGATTTTATAAACAAAAAAATGGAGGGCAAATATTTCATGAGTTAAAGAAAATAAACCTTGATATTTTAGATTATTTTGTTTATTATATTACGTCTTTTTAATCAGGCGATCTACGTGCTGCTAACATGCCAGAAATGACGAAAGTAAACAATTTACAGAACGCATCTTCTCAGTCACTCTTTCATATTGTTCATAAGATTCTCGATGACAGCATTGAGAACCGTAAAGAGGATGTACCAGATGTAAGGCGATCATTACGTCATGATACTATTGACAGCTAATTATCATATTTTTTACAACAACTTTATACATTCATCTTCTATTGTGTAGAGGGTTGCCTGCGTATTGAAGAAGCTCGTTCAATTGATTGAGCAACGGAGTTTGAAACAAGCAGAAGAGTTCAAGAAGGTAAAACTTGAAGCTTTTTTCGCGTGTAAAATGTAAAATCCTCTTAATAATACTAATATACAACGTTTTTCTTGTTTTTGTATTTTTGTTTCTGTGGATTTAGCAAAACAAGCTGTGCAAGACTCGTGAAGACAAGTATCAACTGAAAATGAGAGTGTTCAAAACCCTCGTAACAGGGGCTATGGACGAGAATGAGGTAGGTGGCAGTGGCATGCTGTTTTACCTATTAATTAGTTTTTAGAGTAAAGTACATGGATGGTCCCTGTGGTTTGCGCTTTGTAATGTATTTCGTCCCCAACTTTTGCCAAAAGTACACGGATGGTCCTTATGATTAACTAAAATTTTGGATTTAGTCCCTGGTTTTTCAAAAGTACACGGATGGTCCCTATGCTTTGCAGTTTGCACTTTGTAACGAACATTTAGTCCCCAACTTTTGCCAAAGTACACGGATGGTCCCTGTGGTTTGCATTTTGTAACACATTTAGTCCCCAACGTTTAGTGACTAAATGCGTTACAAAGTGCATACCAAAGGGAGCATCCATGTACTTTTGGCAAAAGTTGGGGACTAAAGCGTTACAAAGTGTAAACCACAGGGACCATCCACGTACTTTAAAAAAGCTAGGGACAAAATCCAAAATTTTGGTTAACCATAGGGACCACCCGTGCACTTTACTCTAATTTTTACTCATTTTTTCATTATTTCTGCTAGGTCCTTATGAATCAGCTCCAGCGTATAAAGGTTTGTTTTTTGATCTTTTGCATGCTCATTAGTCATTACTGTTTTTCTGTTCCTTTGTGACAAGCGGGTGTCGTTGACTTATGTCAAATATTATATATGGCAAGATGGACTGGTCGGGCAAAATGGGTCAAAGTAGGTTGGGGCTGAAACGAGTCATTTTACCTTTTTAGGACGAGTCTAAACGAGCCGGTTGGATTGGGTTGACAAGCAAAACTTTTTTTGCTCATATGGCTTAAAACAATATCATTACAATAGTAATCCAAATTTTTGAATAAAATGATTTAGTAGGTTCTATGCTTAAAAAAACATATGATGACTTAAAAAACAATATATTTATTTTAAAATAATATATGTATTTTTCATCAGAAAGATGATTATGAAGAGTCCAACAAAAATAAATAATATCATAAACATAACTAACACAAAAATTAAGAAGTTTGTCAAGCTTTAACACAAACTGAAATTGAAATGGTCAAATGAGACATATAGTATAACTATGGTTTCAAATTTTTAAAAACTAAAAACAGTAAAATAAAAATATAACATAAAAAAACCTTTAAGTAAACGAACACATTTGGACATAAACGTGCGGACATAAATGAACACATTACTGAACGTTCACGAATGAACACAACCTCTGTTCATGTTCGTTTGTTTAACTTATCGAACACAATTTCTTGTTCGTGTTTGTTCATTTGTTAAACGAATGGATAAACATAAAAGAACTTCCCGCGAAAGATTCACGAACTGTTCGCTGAACTTTCGGTTCGTTTACGGCCCTAATCAGTTAGCTGAACTTTTTAGTTGACCCATGTGAGCGAATCGGCCCATTCATTAGTAAATGAGTCGACGTGCCTTTTTTTTACTTTCTGTCATCAAGTTAATATGTTTTTGCAGACTGAGAAGACTATGGCAGAGGAGAAGAAAAAGCTTGAAGATGTTGAACTAGTTACGTTACGGAAAGAAAACAATGGCTTTAAGTTAGAAATTTCAAGATTAGAGAAGGAGCTAGAAGCCACAAGAGAAACATACGAAAATCGTTGTCGACAGCTTGAAACACACACCATTGAAACTAAATCCGAGCTAAAGGAAAAGATTATTAATGTTGAGGATCTTCTCACTCATTCAAGAAAGAAGGTGAAAGAACTCGAAAAGTTTACGGAATCCAAGTTTTTACGATGGAAAAAGAAAGAGCGCAGTTACAAGAAGTTTTTGGATTTTCAGCATGGATCTTTAAAGGTTTGTATTTTCTTTTATTGACTTATCTTCAATTCAATAATGTTTGATATTTTAATGATATAAGTATTTTTGGATTATATAAACATGTGAGAATTATATTTTTGATTTAATTACTTTCAGGAATTGAGGATGGGTTCTGAGTCTATTAAGCAAGAAGTTTTGAAGACACAACAGATTTACTCAAAGGAAATGAACCAATTTGGTAAATTTTCAGCTATACACAGATCCTGTCAGACGTATGAACCTGAACATAACATGAATGTTTGCGGGTTGACACGAACACGACTCGTTTAACCTGCAATTATATTTATTTATTTTAGTATATTAATATTTACAAATACTGATAATACAACTAAAAATACAAAGGTATATAAAACTACATTTTAATTACCTTATGTATTATTTTTAACTTTTAATATTTTGACATTAAAGAAAGCAAACGGGTTAAATGGGTCAACTCACCTTTTTATCGAAATGTGTTTGCGGGTTCGACCCAAAACTGACCTGAACCTGTTTGTATTAGACCCAAACCCATGAATTTCATCATTGGTTTAACCGCTTTTGTATATTACTCTGAACAGGAATGAAGATTCAGGGGCTTGTAGATGCTGCACAAAATTACCACACGGTTCTAAAAGAAAACCGGAAATTATACAACGAAGTCCAAGATTTGAAAGGTATTGTAATGCAGAAAGATATAATCTGTACTTTTGTTAAAATTTATTATTTCTTTTTTTTTAAAGAAACTTTTGATTTATAAACAGGGAATATTAGAGTCTACTGTCGCATAAGGCCATTCCTCAAGGGTCAAAGTAAAAGACAAACCACCATAGAGTATATTGGCGATAATGGCGAATTGGTTGTAACAAATCCCTCAAAGATAGTCAAAGAAAGCCACCGCGTATTCAAATTCAACAAGGTCTTTAGCCCTACAGCAACACAAGGTACTTCTTCTACAATGTTTGAGTAAAATGCCATTTTCGTCCCTGAGGTTTGGCCAATTTTGCGACTTTCGTCCAAAGGTTTGTCTTTTCGCATCTGGATCCAAAAGGTTTGAAATCTTGCAATTTTCATCTGACTTGTTAACTCCATCCATTTTCTCCGTCAAGTCAGGGTATTACCGTCTATTTAGACATCTTTTTATTAAACTAAAAACACTATAAGAAATAAAGTCAACAGAGGTGGATCTTTATCTTTATTGCATTTTTAGTTTAATAAAAAAAAGTCTAAAAATACGGTAATAAACCTGACTTAACGGAGAAAAATGGATGGAGTTAACGGGTTGGATGAAAATTGCAAGATTTCATACTTTTTGGATCTAAATGCGGAAAAACAAACATTTGGATGAAAGTCGCAAAACTGGCCAAACCTCATGGATGGAGATGGCATTTTATCGCAATCTTTTTTGTAATAGTGAAAGTATGTTTTTGTATAAAATTATGATTTTTGTTTTACATAAATTATGTTTCTTGTAGAGGAAGTTTTTGTTGATACTCAGCCGCTCATTCGGTCAGTGCTAGATGGATATAACGTGTGCATATTTGCATACGGTCAAACAGGCTCCGGGAAAACATATACTATGGTTAGTTTTGTTGCTTGTACGAGTTTGTTAAAAGAAGTTGATTTTCAAAGTTTGACTTTTTTCCTTTTGGTTCATAGAGTGGGCCTAATGTATCATCTCCAGTAGATTGGGGGGTCAACTATCGCGCCTTAAATGACCTGTTTCATCTCTCTCAAATCAGGAGAAGCTCATTTGAATATGAAATCGGTGTGCAAATGGTTGAGATCTATAATGAGCAAGTTCGTGATTTGTTATCGAGTGATACCGTTCAAAAAAGATATCCTTCAATTCTAACTTCCTATCTTGACCATCTACATAATTATATGAGTAAAGTACATGGATGGTCCCTGTGGTTTACCAAAATTTTGGATTTGGTCTCTAGCTTTCTAAAAGTACACGAATATCCCTGTGGTTTGCACTTTGTAACACATTTAGTCCCCAACTTTTTCCAAATGTACATGGATGGTCCCTGTGGTTTGCATTTTGTAACACATTTAGTCCCTAACTTGGACCTGCTAAAACCTTTAGATTTGTTGGCTGGGGACTAAATGCATAACAAAGTTTAAACCACAGGACCATCCGTGTACTTTTGGAAAGCTAGGGGCCAAATCCAAAATTCTGGTAAACAACAGGGATTATCCGTGTACTTTACTCTAATTTTATTTTCTTATATATATTGTTATTATATCTTTAGAGTTATACCTTGACTTTCACACACTTGGGATATGGAGTTCTACCCAACCGAACGGATTAGCCGTCCCTGACGCTAGCATGCACCCGGTTACATCAACTGCAGATGTCCTCGAGTTAATGAACGTTGGGTTAATGAACCGGGCTGTAGGTGCCACCGCGTTGAACGAAAGGAGCAGCCGGTCCCACAGGTTGCGCTTTCGTGTACATCTTTTCATAAAAAAAGTTATTTTCTTTGTTGAATTTCATTAACGAGCTTTTCAAATGTTTTACGGTTCAGTGTCTTAACTGTTCATGTTCGTGGAACGGATCTCGAAACCAATGCGGGTTTACGTGGTAACTTGCATTTGGTTGATCTCGCTGGTAGTGAACGGGTGGACCGATCTGAAGCAACTGGTGAGAGATTAAAAGAAGCTCAACATATTAACAAATCTTTATCTGCTCTTGGAGACGTTATTTTTGCACTCGCACAAAAAAGTCAACACGTGCCCTACAGAAACAGTAAACTTACTCAAGTTTTGCAAAGCTCTTTAGGTACTCAGAATGTTAAAACCTTTATATATCGATGATTATACCATTTAAATATTTTATTGTTATTTTTTTATAGGAGGTCAAGCAAAGACTCTTATGTTTGTACAGCTAAATCCTGATGTGGAATCATTCTCTGAAACCATAAGTACCCTGAAATTTGCTGAACGCGTGTCTGGTGTTGAGTTAGGTGCAGCCCGTAGCAACAAAGAGGGGCGGGGCGTTCGAGAGCTCATGGAACAGGTATGATTTTTTGCGGGTTAACCCAACTGGACACGTTTTAACCCGGGATCATTTTTATCCAATGTAGGTGACTAATCTAAAAGATGCATTGACCAAAAAAGACGAGGAGATAGAACGCTTACGGCTGAGACAGAGCTCAAGTGCTGTGGATTTACAGCCCAACAACAATCCATCATGTGATAAAAGCGTAAATCTGGGCCAAAAAGCAGCTTCTGACATGGATACTTGTTCAGAGTTCAGTGACAATGATGAGTTCAGACTGTCAAGATTTGTTACAACAGTTGGCGTTAACGATGATATCGAGCTTTTGGGATTAGGTGAGGCAGATTCCGAAGGGAGATTAAGTGATGTATCTGACGGTGGAGTTTCAGTGGGAACAGAAACCGACGGTTCAATGAGTAGTATTGCTGAGCTAACTCGTTTCCCTGAAGGCGCAAAAGCGCGTGTTGAGCACCAACAGAAGTGAGTCTCTGTTGTATATTTTGGCTGCTTATTTCTTCGGTGTTTACTTGATTTGTGGTCTACTGGTTTCAGGCCCATTGTACCTGCTAAACTTCCAAGACCACCACAAAAGACTGCATCTTCTTCTCGTAAACCGGTGCAGGCCGCTCCGTCTGCACAAAGACACGGGTTAATAGCATCTTCTAGACCTTCATTAACCACGGGGGTGCCACGTACTCCATCAAGTATGTCAACTCACTTTTGTTTTACAGTAGATGCAGAAAAATATATGGGTCAAGTTGACCCGTATTTTGGGTGAGGTTCAACTATGTTTGCCTCATACAACCCATTTGACCCGTTAGAGATAAAGCATAACCCAAATTCACATCTGATATGGGATCTTTAAACATAATTTACTTAACCCCATCATTTTTATATTTTGAAATTATAACACCTCTTATAAAAGTCTAATTAATATAATTTTCATATAAAGTTGAAACTTGTGTCGTCTTTCGGTGAAGAGAGATCAATGTCAACTGTCACTCCATTTTTGTGCAAACTGTTACTAATTCTCTGTTTTGTTGAATGATTTTACAGGTTCTATTACGAAAAAGTCGATTTCTGGTGGTTCTTTACTTAAATCAGGTGCACGATGGTGAAAGTCAAACATTATTGCTTTCACTGTAACTTGAGATAGTTTAGCATTGCTTATCTTGTTCATGAACTTTAGTTCTTGAAAAAACCCTAGTGTTTGTGAGTTAATCTAGAAATAGACCAAAACTGTGTAGAATGTAAGTCTAAATTGGGTCAACTGTCTTGACCACATGTTAGGGAATGATTTTTATTGCATGTTCATGATTTGGTAACATGTAAGTTTAGTTTATTTTCTACAATATGGTAACATGAAATCACATATGAACTGTGAGGAGAACAAAGAAAGAAAAAAATGTTATATGGTAACATAATATCACAGCTAAAGTAAAAACATAGGTGGGTATCGGTATTCGAAGATAAATCAATGTAAAACACTATACTGTACCAAACCAGTACTGTACCCAACGTACTGATCTTGAAAAACACAAAAAGTGGGTACTGGAGATGATAAGGTACGGTTCGGTACCGGTACACTACAGGTTTGGTATTCGGTACCAAATACTCATCCCTAGTTAATGTGATTCTTATGATTTTCTACTTGCAAAAAGAATTTGTATTAAAAGTCTATATAGTTGTATAGATGACATTCTATTTTTTTATTTTTTTTATTTGATAACTTTGTTTGCACATAATGCATTTTACTTGGTGTTTCTTAATGTAATTGTTTTTCTATTAATCTTTTAGTGGAGGATATTTTCATACTATAAGTGCTTCATAATGTTGTAATCTAAGCATAGGGAGGGTTTCAAAAAAAGTTGGCCTTTTCATTTTTAATTGAGTAAATTACGTTTTTGGTCCCTGTGGTTATATCAGTTTTACTATATTGGCCCAAAATAAGATTTTTTAACAGATTTGCCCCCATGGTCCTTATAACTAACTGTTTTGGCCCCTAAATCTAACCAACCCCTAACTCAGGTTACTTTATGGGTCACATGGGTTGCACATGATGGGTAATATGGTAATTTCACCTCCCCCTTTTAATGACTTTGTAAAAAAATCCCAGATCTTCAACCAAAAAAATCCCAGATCTTCAACCAAACATCATCATCTTCAACCAAACATCATCATCTTCATCTCTATGGCAGCCGCAGGTGGCGGCGCACGGTGGTGCACAGCGGTGGCCCCACATAAACTCAGGGAATGATGATGATGGTTATGTATTTGAAGATCTGGGTTTGATGATGATATGTTCTTGAAGTTCTGGGTAAGAAGACGAAGATATTCTTGAAGATCTGGGTTTGAAAGTGGTTTGAAGAACATCATCATCTTCAACCATCATCATCATCCCCACATAAACTTCAAACACAAAATCTAACCCAGATCATCGTCATCATCATCATCATCCCCACAAAAACATCTAACACAGAAAGCCAGATGAGAGAATAAAATAAGTAGTACAGCAAGCGTAGAAATAATACTAATATTTAATTGATTTTGTTTCTTAATCATAAATACAAGATAAACAGTTCCACCTTGGGTAAAAAAACCTAACAGGTGACGGAACCCATCACCTTCAACCATCATAATCTTCAATCAGAACTGAATCGGTCCCGGAACCCATATATCAGCCAAAACATATTCCGAATCAGAACTAACATCATTTTTGACTCACGACTGCCATCACCACCTCCGCCTCCGTGAACAGCGGCGCTGGAGATGGTCGGCTCCCCTTCTCCCCTTCGTTCTCTCTGATGCTTCTCTCTTTGCAGCTCTCTCTCTCTCTCTAAAACCTTCAAGGTGTGTGTGTAACAGTGGTGCAGCCAGAAAAATGGCCTGACCCTGCCCGATTCGTCACCGGAGTCTGTTGCCGGCTTCGTCGGAAGCGTCGTCGAAGGGAGAGAGAACAAGGGGGTGCGACGGTATAGAAGGTTAGGAGATCCGGGGGTGTGGGGTGTAGAAAAAAAATAGGAAGTTGGGGCTAGGGTTTTGATAAAGTGAATTGGGGAAGGAAAGAGAAGAAGATGATGTTTTTGTTCAAGAAAGATCTGGGTTTTCTTTATAAAATGAATAAAAGGGGAGGAAATTACCAAAATAGACATCATGTGATAAGCATGTGACCCATAAAGTAACCTGAGTTAGGGGTTGGTTAGATTTAGGGGCCAAAACAGTTAGTTATAAGGACCATGGGGGCAAATCTGTTAAAAAAATCTTATTTTGGGCCAATATAGTAAAACTGATATAACCACAGGGGCCAAAAACGTAATTTACTCTTTTTAATTTAAAGGTTTTCATTTTTTTTTTTTTTGTATTTTAACCTATTTGATATTGTTTTTTTTTTTTTACTTTTACCTAAACCTTTCAACTTTTGCAAGTTAACCCCTAATATTTTTTGGTTTTCAAATCTGATCACCCATACGTTTCATCTTTTTTAAATTTTTTGTTTTACGTTTGGTTCTAAATTTTGCGAGTGAATACGCCGCAATGTGCGTGTAGGTTCAATGTTTTTTCGTCTATTTTTTCCATTTGACAAGCTCGTCACAATGCGTCTTTATTTCCCTGTTTGACAGATTCGTCGCAATGAGCGGGGTCCTAGATTGACTTGGTTATTCTTTTCTATAGTTTACGTTTTAGCCTAATTTTTTCGCATTAACACGACACAACATGCATGCATGGTTCAATAATTTTAAGTAAGTTTTTCCTTTAGTGTTATTTTTCCTTTTTTATTATTTTGTTTTTACCCATTTTTCAGGTGTTGTTGGTCGGATATAGCATTGGTGCTACTTGGCATGATTTACGCCCCCCGCCGCAACGCGAGGGGCTTAATACTAGTTTATATTATATAATATCAATTAGTAACTGCTTTGTGCAGTTGCTAATTGTACCCTTTGCATAAACATAGTTAGGGAAAAATTTCTTTGGGACTGGGCCAAAGGACAAACCATGTAAAATTTGAAAACATAAAGTATAAATCTCATACATAAAGGACAAATTTTGTAATCCATTCTTAATATCCTTAACCTATTACATATATTCTTTTTAGAAACAAACTATTAAAATTCATAGAAACAAAAGACAACCCATACTATTATATATATATATATGGTTAGCAAGGCTTGATGAATAGTGCCTTTGCTAACCATTGTGTGCCACGTTACAAAAACCATTTACCACTATGCTTTAGACCATGTGTAGTGGTAACAACTTATAATGCCCCCACCATGGGACGTTATCTGACACATGTCATCCCAGTCAGCATGGGGCATTATAGCATAAAGTGGTGTAGTGGGGCCTTATTCCAATAACGCCCATGTAATCATTTCCCAATTATTTTTTTTAAACTTTAAATACTTCATTAAATAAAAAAAAAATACAATACTAGAAATAAAAAAATTAAAATCCGATTAAATAAAAAAAATACAATACTAGAAATAAAAAAAATTAAAATCCGATGAAATTAAAAAAAAAAAAAACACTAGTTTTCATCTTCGCTTTCTTCACCCTCGCCAACTTCGTATTCCTCGTCCTCCGTTTCTTCCTCTCCCTCAGGTGGTACATACCGAACCGACCATGCGTGGTGTAGCAAATCAACCATTAACTGGGAATGGTACGGTTCGTAACGCAACTCTCGCGCATTATTCACTCTTTCTTCCATTGACGCCTGTGGGTGCTCCTCTTGACGGCTTCTGGCACATAATTCTGGCATATCGCCTTTCCTTCGTCTTCCAAAATCATGTTGTGCATGATTATACACGCGTACATAGCATCTCTCATTTTTTGCTTGCTCCATGCACGACAAGGATTTCTCAAATAATGCCAGCGTTGTTTAAGAACCCCAAAGCATCTCTCAATGTCTTTTCGTGAAGACTCTTGAACCTTTTTAAAGTATGCTCTTTTTTCATCAAAAGGATCACTATACGTCTTCACGAAAATCGAATACCTAGGATAAATTCCTTCACTCCCACATAAACCCTGTCTCTCTAAGGCTCTCATAATTTCTTCACTCCCACATAAACCCTAGGATGCTCCAAGATGCTGCAAATGAACATGAAATTGTTTCAGGTATGTATCAAACCCACCATCAACCTTATTTGCTCTCTCTCTCAACCATTTGCTATCTCCTAATGCAGCACCACCGATCTTCAGCCCCAATGCCTTTATATTCCTTCTTTTTTCTTCAGCAACTATCAACACCAAAGTATCCTTTGATTGCTTTCGATTTGGGCTTGCTTAACACTATCAGTGGCATTCAAGAATGACAACAGTAGCGGCTTTCCTGCGGTTTCATCTTTATGAACAAGTGAACCCTTTGTGGAAGCTGGTTTCATCTTTCTGATCTTCTTCCCTTCTTTACCATTTTGTGTGCTTTAACTTTCAACTGTATGGTCATACGTCTAACGGCCGGTGGTGGAAGGTGAAAGGGTCAAAATTGTGTCGCTCTTCTCGCCGACCGATGCTATTTGCAAAGGTTAACTCTAATTTGGTGAAATCAATGGTCACCGACAGTCTATTAGGGTTAGAAGGGGTATCGATTGTCGATTTTGGATGGATGGGGGGAGTGGTTCGAGCATGGTGGTGCTGGTCGTGGTGGTTTCGTGGCTGTGCAGTTGCAATTGTTGGTGGTGGTGTCGTGCGATTGTGGTGCTTGAGGAAAAGGGGAATGCCTTTCCAAGGCTAGTGAAATTAACGGTGAGCTACCCTCGGGATTAGAGTATCCACAAAGCCATCTCTTTGTCCCTGCACTTAGTCGTAAGCCACCATCTCTCTATTTCTTATACATATTTTCACTCTCTTCAACAGATTTATTTATGTTCTATGCAATTGTATCACCTAAATCTTTAACTTTTGAATCAGTGTTGTTTAAATATGGTCATGCTATTGATTTATCAGTAAGCATATTTGGACTTTCCAATTTTATGCATATAAAGTTTTTAGTAGTGACACATGGATTTTGAGGTTAGTTTCAACAAAATCATCTTTGTGATCTATTTATCATAATATGATATATGATATCCTGCTTATCTTTGTGATCTATTTACCATAGCATGATATCATGCTTCTAAGGCTGAAGGGTGTGGGGGTTATGGTTGGACATGATTCGCCACATAGGAACATGAACGGAAGGCTACACCACCCCCTTGCCTGATCCACCATGGTTCGCATAGATTAAATCATGGCAACCATGGTCCTCTTTTCCATTTTCCGAGATTTCCTTCCCTTTTTCTTTAGACAAAGGTAAATTAAAATAAATAAGGGGATAGCGGTTTGGGTCATGACCACACCATTAGAGTAGTGGTTTTGGATGGTGGATTAGAGGTGGGTGACATGGCGCTGATGTGGAGTTGGAGGGTCATGACCACACCCTATAGCCTAATGGATTTACTGTCATGATAATATGGTGCTTTCTTTTTAGGTTGATAGTCCAATTTGTTTGTTTTATACTTAATTTTTTCTTGAAGAGTTTCCTTTTTCGTGTTCGTTTCAGTTTTTATGTTCATCAAATCAATATTTGGGCTATTCAAATTATTTGATTAGGCTTATTCATATTTGAAAATTTTGAAAGTTAATTAGAATTAGAAAACCCAAATTGAATTTGGCTTAGTTCGAATCAATCTGAATTACAAGAGACAAAAAATAAATTCCAGCAACAACCAAGTTTTCTGCCGATTTCTTGATGGTTAAAACAATATTTTTCATGCACACCGGTTGGAACAGCTATATTTGATTGATGGCAGTTCAACAGATTTAGAAACCGACTCAAAACATTAGCATCCACATTCCACTACCAAACTTGGTCATAAAACATCTACATGCACATGAAAGATAAATCAGAATACGATAACAATGTCAAACAAAAAGAAAGTTTAAATTCATGTACAGTCTCTTCCATTTGTTTCTGTTTGCTGGCCTAATGATAACATTTAAGTGTTTATTCACGAGTTAATTTTTCAGGTCATCTAACATTTTACAGAGTATGAAAATACAAAATGTTCACTCGATTAAACTTTTTTAAGGATTTGACTCTATGTATTAATGATGCAAATTGTGGTTTAATTTCTTGGAATCGGCATGTATTTCCATCTTATTTACTATAGATGTTCGTCAAGCAAGTTGTCAAGTGCATTTGGTTTTAAATTGCGTTATACATGGTTTCTCATTGCAAGTAAACCATCATTCTTAAGCATGTTTAAGCATTTGAGCCACACGGGTATACAAAGGGCACCCTTTACCATCATGCCAACTCCAAATTTTGTTATTGGAATAGTGTTCGCTATGCTTCGCCGCAACGCGCGACTTCAGCAAAACTAGTTCATTTAAAACTTGATTACACATTCAGACTACTTAAAATTCATACAAGGAATAAAATATTCATAGAAAATTAAACGACTAATTGAGTTAGAGTTGATTAGAAGTTATTGTTGTTGTCAGAGTGGTTGGAGTTGGTGATGTTGTTGGAGTTAGAGTTGTTGACGACAGGTGCTGCATAAACGGGCTGCATCAACGGCGGAGGACATTTCGGGCTTGCCACATAAATGTGATGAATTGTTCTGGAGTGGTTACAAACAAGATGGTTTCTCAGCCAACTTCGTTTAAACCCAAGTATGTAGCATGGAAATCGATTTCATCAACATTGGATACAACACGGACATAGGCTAAAAAAAATTAGGGTATGTTACGTTGACAATCAGCAAACTAGTAACCGTTGTAAAATTTTAATAGAAACCTAAACCTTCAATGATCACTGCCCAAAATAACAAGTATATCTTTGATTCTTGCCATGTTATACATACTACATCATATACACACAGACACCGAACCAACTTGAATCAAAACACATTTATGCATATGCACACATTAGTAAAACCAATTTCATAACATTAAAACCAAACCGATACAATAATCTAACTTACAGGTTACAGGTGTGTAATAAAAAAACTGAAACCCTAAACCTTCCATGATCAAATGCCCCAAAATAACAACTAATACTCATGTTATGTTATTCACACTAGCGATGAGATCGGTACAGTACCATGTCAAATGGTATGAACACACAACACAAGAAACAATATGAAACACAAGAGAAGCGACAAAACTATGACGTAAAACTTTTATTAGTTAACCCAAACCAAAAACACCCAACCGAAACCCCAGATCTTACTTATGTAAGATCTAAATCACAAATACAAAATACAAGATCAACCGAAAAGAATATCAGTTGAAATCACCACATTACAAGATCCAACACTGGATCAGATCCATCAATGGATCAACAACGAGACACATGAACAGAAAGATGAACAAAGGATACAGAGATAAATACAAGACTGATCAAAAGACATAGAGAAGCATGATGCTGATCATCTGATGTAGTGCGACCTTGATGTTGAGGTCGAGTTAAAACCCTAGACCACCATAGAAACACTGTAGACACTTTTGGAGATGATACCTCTCAAAATCACTAGTTATGATCTTTATATATGCAGGCCCTTAACACCACAACTCTTCAATTAAGCCCATTAAGACATTTTCAGCAACTTAAAGTCCAGCCCATCAGCCCTTTGTCCTTGAGCACATGTACAATCTTGCCTCTACATAAAATATTAAAACGATATTAACTACAATATGTTTGCAACATTAAATTGACACATTTTGGCATGGATTTTAACATCCCCCCTCAATTTCATGATGCAAACACATCAAAGACATAGCATCTCTTTTCAACAAAGGTAACTTTCTATGAAAACAAGTGACTTAGTGACTTCCATTCAAATAAAAAATAACCCAACTTAACTTGTAACAAGATCTTTAAACAAGACAGAGTCAATATGTATCTTATGAAGAATATGAATAATATGAAATTGAGAAGAAATGCGTTCATACATAAACAAAAAAAAACTAGATATGTAGAGACTTCCCTGAACATTTTGGTTTGATTCTGACCATGCCTGCTTCCTTTACGGTTCACTTTTTCAAACCACATGTAGAGAATCACTCATCGTCCGTCGAAATACCACTCATATCCATATCAAGCTCACCACATTTTGAAAACTAACTCTTGATCATCTTGTAAACATTAAGAAGTGCAGCTACGCAGTATCAATATTTTAAATTGGTGAACTTTAAAACCTCAATCGAAAATCATATCTGAACTAGAAGAAACAAACTCTAGATCTAGAAAACACGAGAGGGAACAAACAAGAATGATCAAAGAGTATTACTGAAACCCTAACAATGCTACTGGAAAATGATCTCAAAACATGCAATGAACTAGATTGTAGTTTTTTTTTTTTTTTTTTTTTTTTTTTTTTTTTTAAATCACAAATAGGGGACATGCTCATATAAAGCTATGAATGTCATTGTGCCAAAAACTCATTTCTTATTTATAAAAAAAACCACAGTATTCAACAACACTACCAGAAGATATCTATTATATATAATAAATGAAAGTTATTTGGGTCACGTGTCAGTAGATCAGGGCATCATTTTTTTCCATTTTCCCACCCAACAGTACCACTCCCCTTTATTCTCACTTTTTCACAAACCCTACTTCATTCTTCTCCTTCACCTTTCCATACAAGTTCCCCTTTCTTTCTGATGTTAATCCTTCTTCACATTTCCATCTCCTCAACAACGTCCGGCAGAGGTTGTTTCTATTGGATACATCTGCGTTTGAAACCCTAAATCATGTACCGTCGAGTAGTTGAACAACAGAATATTCATGTAAGATCTATTTTCTCATTCAGAAAATTTATTTGGTTTTATCTATTTTCTCATTCTGGACACGATGAACCCTTTTGTACACTCAGAAGAAGAAGAAGCTCTCCTAGGGTTTCTTATCGTACACGATGAACCCTTTTGTACAAGCTCCTGTTAATCGGTGACACTGGTATGTTGTAATAATGTTTCACACTATTATTCTAGCAATCCAAGAAGAATATATAGATTTTATGCTTATTTTTATTATTATTGTTATTGTTATTATTATTATTATTATTATTATTTTATAGACTTTGTTGATTAGAAGTAACCTCTGCCGGATGGTTGTTGGGGAGATGGAAATGTGAAGGAGAAGGACGGTAAATTCATTGTTGGATTATTTATGTAATTAACTAAATTGAGTAGCTTTACTACTCAATTACAGAGGAGTTTTTGAGATTGTTTTCACACTTTATTATTCTTGCAGCAAGTTCCACTTCATTATTCATGTGGCAACTTTATATTTGCAGGCTTGTGAATTAAGGTTGGTTGTTACTTAATTTGTGTTTACTTTAAGGATTTTCCGTTTCATGAAGTCATTGTTTAGAAACTGATTTTGTTTTCAGGTCTGTTGATAGGTGATACCAGCCCAAAAGTTTGGGCTTCATTGCTTTTTGTTATTCGTATGGTACTCATTTACAGTCCCACTTTCAATGAGGTTGTTTTAGTCATGTATTTGATTTTTTCCCTTTTCTTTACAATTGAAGTTAGGGAGAGACGAATTAAGATGGTGGAGCGGAAGACATTCTCAGATGAGTAGAGGAATTTTAGTGCATGATTGAGATCAGTCGGACCCATGTAGTGTAAGTCATTGAATGTTTTAATCTTACAATCAGTTTTACTTTGTTTTTTAAGAAGGTGCTCTTGTCATGGACATCGAGGTGATTTCACATGCCTCCAAGTTTTATGTTTGGTGTAGAGTAATTGCATAAAAACTAATATGTGACTTTTTTGAGTAATAATATAGTCTAAATCTCTTCTTTTGCCATATAATTGTCGCATCATCTTCTTCCTTCTTCATTGCACAACACCAAGGTAACCTCAATTGGTCTGATTTATTTTTTTGGCATTAGTAACATTTTGATTTACCGTTTATTGATGCATTGATTCATTTGTAATCACTTGCAGATCACCTGTCGTCTGAATTTCAGCAATTAAACGGAGTTTTGTTAATCAGCACCGTAAGTTTCCTTCACTAATCTATCCGTTGTTAATCTTTTAGGGTACTACAGGAACCACACACTTGGTGTAGGGTTCTTTCGTTCTTTAGGATTTTTGTTAACGAAGTTTTGTTTTTGCATATCATCAATGCATCCCCAATGATTCAACAATACTGATGTTTAAATCTTTTATTTTGCCATATAATTGTCGCATCATCTTTTCCTTCTTCATCGCACAACACCAAGGTAACCTCATTTGTTCTGATCTATTTTTTGATTAACAAATAATAATTGATTTACCGTTTATTGATGGTTTTGATTCATTTGTAATCCCTTGCAGATCACCCGTCATCTCAATTTGAGCAATTAAACAGAGTTTTCTTAATCAGCAACGTAAGTTTCCTTCACTAATCTATGCATTGTTAATTCCACATGTTTTTTTGATTCTTAATCGTCGATTCTATTTCAGGTACACTTTTTGCTATTAGTTCCACGTGTTTTCTTCAGATTAATTGTTGCTATATATATATATATATTGGTTTTGTTTTGATGAAAAGGGAAAACGTTCGAGACGATTGATCCAAGAATGGAAGAAAAGATAGCGGATATTGCTGAAGGAGATAAAGATGATGTTGATTTGGCTGTTGAAGCTGCACGTTGATCCACAATAAGCACTGCCCATCTAAGTTTCCTCCAATGACAGTGGTTATAACAACTTAATAAGGCAAATCACTGATCTGCCTAACAACTGTTGGATATAAAGACTGTTGTACACAAAGACTGATGAAGATCATCCACTGTTGAAGACCAAAGCACTGATGAAGAGCAAAGCCCTGTTGAAGACAAGCACTGATGAACCAAAGGGCTGATCAACCAAAGGTGTACCACTGCCCAACAACAACAGTGGTTCAGCATCAACAGCAGTTATTCTACCTTCTCTCGCTAAATCTGGTAACAATCTGTGACCTGATTTCTTTCATGATTCTATGAAATTTGTTTGATATGTTTGTAGCTTTTGATTTTGTCTTTGATTTCTTATTGCTTATTCAGATGCTTGCATTGGTGTACCATGTGATTATGAGTATATTGATTTTGATATTTTTGTAGCTTTTGTTTTTCACAATCTGTTTTGTTGGTTTATTCACCCATGTTTCATTCATAGATCTCTATAATCCATATTTACGGTTTCAAATCTGTTTCCTGAGTTATTTACATGTGTAGCACACCAAATATTTATTATTTGATTTGAGTTGGTATATTAGGATTAAATACTGAACTGGTGGAATTACAACAAGTCCAGGTCATGCTTCAAGCTGTCTCGATCTCTTTGGAGGAGGATAGGTGGCTTTGGGAGGTGTGAAAAACAGAATTGATAAATTTAGGGAAAATGGTGTTGAAAGATGATAACCCAACACTGGAGGATCTCATTCAACAGCTTCCTATTAGCAGTTTGTGTTTTATATATAGATGATATCATGCTTCTTTTTGCTAATAGTAACTGCAATTAGTAGAAACTTGGTTTATTAATCACAAATGTGAAATTCTTCTGCATTTATGGGTTTATGAATTAAGAATAATGGATGGTTATATATGACCGTATTTGGCAGATGTTTGGCCTTCTATATCATATGTTTGGACTTAAACAGATGTTTGACCTTAAACAGATGTTTGGCCATAAACAGATGTTTGGCCTTAAACAGATGTTTTGCCTTAAACAGATGTTTGACCTTAAACATATGTTTGGCCTTAAACAGATGTTTTGCCTTAAACAAATGTTTTGTCTTAAACAGATGTTTGACCTTAAACAGATGTTTGGCCTTAAACAGATGTTTTGCCTTAAAGAGATGTTTTGCCTTAAACAGATGTTTGACCTTAAACAGATGTTTGGCCTTAAACAGATGTTTGACCTTAAACAGATGTTTGGCCATAAACAGATGTTTGGCCTTAAACATATGTTTTGCTTTAAACAGATGTTTGGCCTTCTATAGCAGATATTTGGACTTAAACAGATGTTTGACCTTAAACAGATGTTTGGCCTTAAACCAAACATCTGTTTGACTTTTGGTCAACATCTCATTTAGTATTCAACAGAAATTTGAATAACTCAACATCTGTTTAAACCGTTGTTTCGTTTTCTTGAATTCTATGTAATTTTGTAAAGAAGTATAAGAACAAACATTTTTACAAAATCCCAAATCACCCGATCACGTAAGTGCATTGAAGTAAAAATGGAAATGATGTTATTCATGTGGTCCTGTTGCGCTTTTGTTTGACGTCTAATATGGGTTGATGATCTAATCCGGTGATGTGAAGACATTGTTGTTGAATCCAATGAGATGCTTGATGTAATGAGGTCGTATTAATAACAAATAATAATTAATATAACTAAGTTCCCTGAGCCCGGGAAGCAATCCCGGGTAATAACCTAGTATAACATATATGATAAAACAACTAGAATACATATTCTAGTTAAACAACGAATCACACGATTCAACAACCATATCAAACACATATATGGTAAAACCAAGAGTCACACGACTCTATACAACTCAGAACAACGTCTGAACACTTGAATCACACGATTCAAAACGATAAAAGTCATACAACTTCTAATTCATAAACAGATTTCAAAAAAATGGATTCATGTAAGAAAAACTTGTAAAGAACTTAAGGACACATTTGATTTGATCAAAAACTTTTATAACTTCATAAGAACACGAATCACTCAAAACTGAATCACATGATTCATATAAATTTAATAAAATAAGAATCACACAATTCTACATCAGAGTTAACAGCCAAAAAAACATCTAATTGGATTAGAAAATCATACGATTTTACAGTTAGAAAGACATCTCACCAAGGAGCAAACACGGCTATCAAAACAATCAAGAACAATCTTGAAAATACAATTGGTTAGAAAACACTCGAACCACATGGTTTGACTAACCATACAACAAGAATATGGATGAAAAAACATACAGACCACAGCTGAAGAACAATTTTATAATGTCCAAGATGAAGACAAACTCACAAAGACCACAAGTTCTAGACAAAATGCCACGTGTGATAAAACAACTAGAAAATATATTCTAATTGAACAATGAATCACACAATTTTTAAGAATTTGGAACTAAGTCCGAAAGACTATACTTGTTAAGAATTCAAAGTCTAATTTGACTTGATAAAAAACTTTTACAGCTTTACAAGAAATACGGAATCACAAGATTCATACTATCACTAATACAAGAGAAGTACACACTTTTATATCAGACAACAAATTCAACCTAAACAAATAATGAAATACAAAATCACATGATTTAATATCTCACACACAAGGCTTAATAATAATGAGATATACACAAGACAATAAGACACAGCCAAACAAATCCTGATTAAACATAATTTTCAACCAGAAAAAATACATCTCACAAGAGATAACATACAAGGTTGTCACATATATACAATAATCTTGACTATACTACTGGTTAAACATGAACCACACAGCTCAACTAACCTCACAAACAAGATTATAGACAAGCAGACATAGAGACTACAACAAAAGGCCATTTAACAACATTCAAGACAGTACCTGAACAGACAGAAATATCACAGAACAATCCAACAAAAGAAGCAGATAAACAACTACAATCCAAACAGAGAACATCTCACAGAAGTAACAGACAATAAGAAGCAAACAACTCTACGGCGAAGCTGAGTCAGGGACAAGATTCCAGGTTCATCACTCTAAGGTGCCTGGACATGCCTTTACTCAGGAGCCACAATCTAAGACACAGAACCAATACAACAACTGTGAACACAACCAATGAAAAACGAATCACCACAAAAAAATACAGATGACAGACAGACAAGAACACATAACAAATGAACAATCAAGTAGATGCCGGTCCTCACTACCCCGACTTCAACTAATTCAATCAACAAAAATAAAACAGGATAAAATTAGAAAGATCTTACAGAGGGTGCGTTTAACTTCTAGAGAGACCAAGTTTGTAGTTTTCAAGAACTACACAATCTGGTCAAGCCACAATTAAGCACACCCGGTTAGTTTGCCCTGAACCTTCTAGGGTTTCAGAGACTAACACAGGTCTTCAGAAAAAGAAGTTAGGCAATCTCCTTCCAAACTTCAACAAGCTCTACTTAGAGTTTGTGTCACATCAGAATTGAACAGACCTCACCAGATCTGACCTGTACGCACTTCAACAAAAGATCAAAGCAGAACATACACTAATAAGGTAATAAAAGCATATTCAGATTCAAACACAAGAACACAGCGGAACCCCAAAAATCAGACTCAAGAGCTATAGCTCAACCTACATTTCCATAACCCTAGGATCCAAGTAACAATACCGGTACAGACTCTACACATACTATCTGATTTTTGTACGAAATTGTAATACAATATTCGATATTTATATGTGTAGAAAAAAAAGTAGTAGTAATGAAAAAGATAATCAGTAACGGATAACAAGTTGAAATCATGCTTGTGAAGAATTGAAAATGGATGAATGATGTGCAACAAATTGCAGGTGGTGCAGGGCTATCGAAACCCTAGAAGAGAGATTCTGACGAGGGGATTCAGATAGGAGTCAAATCCCAGGGGTTTTATAACAAAATTTTAGTTGTTTTCCCTTTTTTTAGTACAGTAACAAGTTTCATGAAAGCTCATTACAAGGACATAGCATCTTTCATGCAATGACTTACTTTAAACAACACAAACATTGGGAGATTATCAAACTAGTCACCATATTGATATACTATTTATTTTTTATGAAGTACCATGTATTTGATGCCTATGAACAGTTCAGTGACACAAAAAACAAAGAACACACCACTAAGAAAACATATAATATGAGAAGAAAAAACAGGCATGGAAGTAAGTTATAGTAAAACTCATTCACATCAAATCTTCCAGATACATCTCAAAATGAGAAACCGACATATATGAACTATAAAACAAACAGGGCCGGCCCTGAGAATTCATCTACCCTGTTCGAGCTCGAAAAACGTGCCCTTAGGTCTTAACTAAATAAAAAAATTTAAACTAGTTTTTTCATACAACTTTGAACCGTTGACAAAAATATAGCATTCCATAAACAATGCAATTAACAAAATACAAAATATAGTATTCGAATGAATGACATACCGTAAAAACTAATAAGCTAATAGCTAACCATCGTGAAGCCCTATATACGAGTAAACGAAATTATATATCTTGGAACAACTTAGATATTTTAAGGTTTAATCAATCAAAAGGTGATAATAAATATTGTTTATAATTCTAAATCAAGTGAAATAGACATTGACAAGTTCCTGATGGCATATGGAATATTGGAATCGGCCCTATTATTCTATTAATTTAATTTTCATATAAATCACTAAATCAGCAAGTGGAAGAAGTAATTAAAAAATAGATGGGATGCTATTGCTAACCTTTATGGCTTTATCTTTATCCTTATCCTACACTGATCACCCTGCCAGAAGCACTGAAGCAGCAGAATGATGATGATGAATGATCGAACAACCCAGAGCCTACAACTGCGACGTTTCTGTTCTCTTTTTGCCGCCCAGACTTTTTTTTAATTAGGTTTTAGAAAATATTTGGGTATTGGGCTCACTAACCTAATGGGCTAAATAGTTTAAACAATATGATTTTTTTTAAGTGGGCCTATGTTAATATTTTTTTGGGTATACCCAATTAAAATTTTTTTTTACATATATAATATCGGATTTTTTTTTAAA
Source organism: Helianthus tuberosus (assembly GCA_030545235.1). Lineage (NCBI taxonomy): Eukaryota > Viridiplantae > Streptophyta > Magnoliopsida > Asterales > Asteraceae > Helianthus > Helianthus tuberosus. The sequence continues at coordinate 60,401,878 of CM060358.1, forward strand.
ATTACGTGCCCTACGAAATCACGGGCCCTGTTCGGTTGTCCTCCCCGCCCTCCTTCAGGGCCGGCTCTGAAAACAAACATGTTGCGCATGCATACCAATCCTCCATCAAAGACAACATCGAGATCATGTAATTTACACATATTTCATATACAAAAAATCACCACACAAGCAACCCACTAAAAACATACAAAACTACCAAAACAAGAATATGTTAGTTAACCATATTGGCATACCCATGAAAACTCATTTTAAACAAAGTGAAAAATATGTATGATTTCCTGCTATACCTTGCAGGATAAAAAAACATAATCATTTTTTTCATCTTTACATAACAACTCCACTCAACCATTCAGTTGAAAGTTCTCTGAGAAATTCTTAACTGTACATCTAGACATGGGTTGGTTTTTCTTATTTATGAAACTATATGTGTACTCCAGTAACATGATTATTAAACTCCTAAAACAGTAGCAATTAATCATGACATTCTCTACAGTAAACAAAGCCAGTGTAAGAAAAAAACACGCTGTAGAGTATTAATCAACAACTAACAGTCATTTATACCTAGTAGAGTACATAAGTTCATATAACACAACCACAAAATATGCACTACTTGAATGCAACAACAAAACAGTGGTATATCTCTCACTGTGAAAAACACCGGTACTCCTAACATGGTCATAGAATGCCTAACAGAACTGATAATCGTGTAACAAAAAATACAGAGTTAAGACAGAGAGACTTATAGCGCTTATAGAGCCAAGAATACCAATCAGTTGTAACAAGATCCTATTCCTGATGTAAGAACTTCTACAAATATGAACGCACCAAGATCGCCAGTCAAGAACAAAGACAACTAGGGTTTTAATCGAAACCCTAACACCAACATATCAATCATGCCAGATGTGTGATGAACCAAATACGGCCAAATCTTTGGGATTCAAAACAAACAATTCCAAGTAGCGAAACGTACCAAACCAGCGGAAGAACCAAAATCTATCAATCGATGATAATCGATCAGAGCCTAAAGCTCTGATACCATGTCAAATGGTATGATTTCTCCACACACAACACAAGAAACAATACGAAACACAAGAGAAGCGACAAAATGGTGACGTAAAACTTTTATTAGTTAACCCAAACCAAAAACACCCAACCGAAACCCTAGATCTTACTTATGTAAGATCTAAATCACAAATACAAAATACAAGATCAACCGAAAAGAATATCAGTTGAAATCACCACATTACAAGATCCAACACTGGATCAGATCTAACAATGGATCAACAACGAGACACATGAACAGAAAGATGAACAAAGGATACAAAGATAAATACAAGACTAATCAAAAGACATAGAGAAGCATGATGCTGATCATCTGATGTAGTGCGACCTTAATGTTGAGGTCGAGTTAAAACCCTAGACCACCATAGAAAACATTGTAGACACTTTTGGAGATGATAATTTTATCTGAATGATGACCTCTCAAAATCACTAGTTATGATCTTTATATATGCAGGCCCTTAACACCACAACTCTTCAATTAAGCCCATTGAGACATTTTCAGCAACTTAAAGTCCAGCCCATCAGCCCTTTGTCCTTGAGCACATGTATAATGTTGCCTCTACATAAAATATTAAAACGATATTAACTACAATATGTTTGCAAAATTAAATTGACACATTTTGGCATGGATTTTAACAACCACTATGTTCGAAAATTCCGGCACCAAATCTGAACAGAACTGAGGACTGAATATCGATACCACTAGTTTTTATTCCCCATTTGTTGTTACGTTGATCTGAATGGGAGTTCCATCCGTTTTGCTTGTATTTTTGCAATCTTCAAATTCATCATCGAAAGATAACGCTAGATATTCTTCCTCTCCGTCCTTGTATTCCAGAGTGAATGATCCAGTCTTGAGTATAAACCTTTTAGAAAATTCATCCTCAAGGGTTTTGAAAGACGCTTGGGCAGTTGGGCAGGGACTGTGAATTTTCTCGTCATCTTCTTATGGATTGCTTTTACGCTAAAGGTTTCCTTGCCTTTTTCATTCTTTTCCAAGGCTTTCTTTGCCCCTTTGTTAATTAGATTCTTCTCATTTTTGTCCCGAAAACTTTTATCTACTTCAGTTTTTAGTTTAGGGATACAGAATCTTAACATGTTTTGAGCATAAGTTTCTCGACGATGTCGCAAGAAAATCTGCAATAGTGTTCGTTGGGTGAACTTTGCCTTTATATTACATATAAACCGCCATCAACAACCGAGTGGTATAATATTTGGTATTTCAAACTTTATAAAAATCAAACATATTGGCAAATCATGTGATTTAGCAAGGTTTTTAGAGGGTGACAAGTATTCCCAGAATCCATCTTTAGGTTCTTGATGTGAATTTTTCCTTTGGAAATATGTTGACATACCATGGTTTTTATTTTATAAATCATAATCTCTCTTTTTTAGGTTTGCATCTTTTTTACGATTAATCAATATATTAAATTGAAAAAAGGAACACTTAAATACGTGGTCATAGGTTCGAGTGCCACAGATGTTGCCAATGAAACATGGATAAAAACCATGGTTTGATCTTCGTCTTCAATAATAGATCAGGAGCTACACCTCGTATTCTCCGTCTCGATCCACATTTGTAAAACCGTGTAGAACTTATTAGCAAGGGTCAAAGACCAAGGTTTTTGGACCATATCTAACACTCAAGTCAGTAATCGATTTATCCCATGAAATATGTAAGCATTCATGTAAGAATGCAATTAAATGTAGTATTAGAGAATAAGGAGAGAGAAAGCGAGACCTCAACTTTGGAGGTGAACCTCCTTTATATAGGGAACTTTTTTAGGGTTTTCATGGGCTTATATGTCTTTGGGCCCATAACCATTAGGCCAAACCCAATTTAGGGATAATCCTCTACAACTCCAATGAATTCCATCACTCATGGAAAAGCCATGTGATTGAACTGGATTAATTAGCTTTATGATCTTCCTTAAGTTTTTGTTTTATTTTCTTTCAACTTCTTTCGTGAACTGGAAATCAAGGGTGGAAACAAAATCGACGGTACAAAATATTTCGACTCATATTGTAGATAGAGAATCGTTCTCAAGAACAAAAAAAGTTGTACGTATATGAAAGTCTTGTTCCCAAGGAACTTGCTACTACTACTACTATTAAGGTGACACATATTGCTTAGGGTGAGGCGACTCTTTAAAGATAGCTTACCTCATGCTAGGCACTATGATCCTTGATCTCCTTTTGAAGCAATCAAAGGACGGAATGCTTGGAGACAATAAGAGTGTTGCATGGATTGCAAGAAGTATCATATATAATCCCACTGATCGGGTGTTCAATAATAGTACAATCATCACAAAAAATATATAGGGTGTTCGGTGTTACAAGTTAAGGTATCATGTGTGCTTTAGCTAGATGAATTCATAAGACTTGCGAAAACATGATATATATACCAAATTAAAATGTGTGGTCTTTTGTGTGCAAAGTGTTGGTCACAAGTTGTGAAAGTGAGTAGCGATTAAGAGCATTAAGACAAGTGTTTGAAGCTCAAACATATACTTTTAAATGTTGTTATTCTGTATTGATTTATAACGAATTACGGACAAACTTAGAATCTAAGAACGCACATCAAATTATGTCCTAATTTGTTAGCAACCCTATATAACCCTTTCTTATGTGTTTCCATATCTCTTGCTACTATATGTTACATAGTCTATCGCTTTCTTAATTCACTAACTGAAATTGTCGAGTGAATCACATAATATATTCCATGGTATCTCGATTCTTTGTTTCAAATTATCTTTGGATTAATTAGCAGAAGCTAATCTTTTAACAATATGAAAGACTTTTAATAATACTCATTAAACGATTTGTGTTATTAGTTTTATCTTAGAACATCAGATCTCAATATTCTCATTTTAACTTAAACTTCTTTACGGCTTGAAATCACTTAGGATTTTGTTATACTTTTCTAGATTTTACAAACCTAAATAACAGGATTTAAACTATAGGTATATATGATTATTGAGTTCAGAAAAAAATACTAAATACACGCAAAATTAAAATACATATAAAGTGTGATATAGCAAAATTAAAATCTATACTTTCTATAAAAGGGCAAATGACGCTGACATAAGAAAAGCTGACGTGGCAGCCATTCAGGCTAGCCAACAATGTCTTTCTTATGTCATTATTGCATCATAAATCATGTATTTTCATATTATATTTAATACATTTATATTAATTTTAATCTTAATAATTAAAATGGAGGTTAATTTGAAATTTAAAACTCCTTATACGGATATGTAATATGCATTTAGTGCACGTCAGAAGACTTTATATCAACCTCTCTCCGCTTCTCTTCTCAATTCATATAAACCTCCATCTTCTCTCGTACTCTCCATTCTTCATTTTCACCAGACGAATTCAAATTTTGAATTTTGAATCCGAATAAAAACCATGTCAATGCCAGTTGAGAACAACAGTATGAGTTTTGTTGATGATTTGAGATGTGGAACATGAAGGCGTGAATCGCCCGAAAATGGAATCAAGGGTTTAAGATGGAACTGATCTTGATTGATGAGAAGGTAATGTGTATGTGTGTTTTCCGTTACTGTATAACATCATTCCATGGACGTATATGTCCGATTTCATGTTTTTAGGATTTCTAGGTTTGTATCATAAAAACCCAGATTGTTTAAATGTTGTTTAGTTTTTTTTTTTCAAATCACAAACCCTAAATCTTGATATTCCACTTTTGCTAGATGAATTCATCAGACTTGTGAAAACATGATATATATACCAAATTAAAATGTGTGGTCTTTTGTGTGCAAAGTGTTGGTCACAAGTTGGGAAAGTGAGTAGCGATTACGAGCATTAAGACAAGTGTTTGAAGCTTAAACATATACTTTCAAGTGTTGTTATTCTTTATTGATTTATAACGAATTACGGGGAAACTTAGAATCTAAGAACGCACATCAAATTATGTCCTAATTTGTTGGCAACCCTATATAACCCTTTCTTATGTGTTTCGATATCTCTTGCTACTACATGTTACACAGTCTATCACTTTTACAAAGATTTAAGAATTCAGTTTTATATACCAACTCAGGGATTTTATAAATCATTATCGTCTAATTCATAGAGATCAAAGAAAATTATGGTTCGTATTTTTTTGAATCATCAGTTCTTAGTTTTTTGAATCATCAGTTCGTATAAAACACTATACGAATTCCATAAAACACTACAACTTGAATCGTAATACAACTTGAATCGTAATACCACTGTCTGCAACCCGTTACAACCCACCACCACAAACCTCCACTAAAAACCCTAACCACCGTTTACTACACCTTCCCACCACCGTTGTCCTTCCATGACCATTATCCTCCATCACCGCCATTGTCAATTTCTCGAAGGAGAGAAGGAGAGTAGCGAGAGAAGGATCTAGGATTTGCAGGTGGGGGGTTGGTTTGTTGTATTGTTTTTATAATAAGTGGGCCCCCAAACATATATATATATATATATACTTTATTTTGTTTTATCATAAAAGGGGTAATTTTGTCATTTCACAGCTACTTAACGCCATAAACTAACGGTCATCCACTCCAGGGACTATCCGAGTAACAATCGAGCAAACCACATGGAGCAAAAGTGTAATTTTCAAAAGTTGGGGACTAAATGTGAAATTTTACCAAACCACAAGGAACATCCGGCCATTTTACCATTAGATTATAGATCAAATGATGTAGTTCTTACACTTCACACAAAACACACCATTTTTACAATAACCCTACCCATCTATACTATATTTATTTTTACCTTCATTAGTGAAAGAAAACATATCTACGCTAAAAAGATAACCATAAAATAAAATTTAAAATTCAAATTATTAATATATATTAGAATAATGTATGCTCTTTCCATCATAGGGTCACGTAATTGAAAACAGTAATATATATTATTTTTTTTATCATATAATTCACTTAGCTTATTATCTATATACGTGTTATATTAATTTTATTATATAATTTATAAATCAAATTTTCAGAATTTTGGGTTATTCCATGTTTTAACTAAATATATATAAGGCCATGAGGTATATCTTAACCCTTCTTAACTTCATATAAGCGCCACTTCACTCGTTTTTTTCTTTTTTACTCCACCTCATCCTAGGGAACTGGTTTAATCTTGTTAACTCAACCTCACCCACCATTTTTTTAATTATTATAATATTAAATATTTAAATTAAATACAAGATAAATAATAATAATAATACCATTTCATTAACTTCTTAGCTAAAATAAACATTGATAATAAATAGTAACGATCTCTCTCCTCCACTCACAACCACTTTTTTCCTAGGTTAACATTCTTATTCATTGATAATAAATAGTAATGATAATAAAATAAGCATTCACATCCAAACCATCGATTTATACATACATTCCACTAAAAAACAACTCCTATATCAATATACTAGGTTTTTACCCGGGATTGCTTCCCGGGCTCGGGAAAGTTATTTAGATTAATTAATTACTATTTGTTATTAATACGACCGCATTACATCAACCATCTCATTCGATTCAACAAAAATGTCTTGAAATCACCGCATTATATCATGAACTCATATTAGAGGACAAACAAAAGCACAACAGGACCATATGAATAACATCATTTCCACTTTTACATCAATGCACTTACATGATAGGGTGATTTGAGATTTTGAAAAAATCTTTGTTTTTGTACCTCTTTTACAAAATAAGATGTTGACCAAATTTGAAACAGATGTTAACCAAAAGTCAATAAGATATTGACAAATAGTCAAACAGATGTTGAGCTTAAACAAATGTTTGGTTTAAGACCAAACATCTGTTTATGGCGAAACATCTGTTTAAGGTCAAACATCTGTTTAAGTCCAAATATCTGATATAGAAGAAGAACATCTGTTTAAGGCAAAACATCTGTTTAAGGTTCAAACATGTGTTTAAGGTCAAACAACTGTTTAAGTCCAGACATTTGATATAAAAGGCCAAACATCTGTTAAAGGGCAAACATCTGTTTAAGCCTTAACAGATGTTTAACTTGTTAAGATCTACTGTCTTCTAACACAGTTTTCCTCTTCAAAACATTGTTGAACCTAACATAGGTTTCCATTAACTATTGACCAAAAGGCAAACAGATGTTCAAACCACTATTTGTTATTGAAGTTCTTTAAAAAATTAGATAGAATTCAAGAAAATGGAACAATGACTTAAAGAACTATAATTTAACACATAATCTAATTGGCCAAATATAAAACATAAAGTGCTAATAACAGTGTTTTATCATCTTAGCCATACATAGCAACAAAAACATCAAGTTAATAATTTAAGAAAAAAACCTACAACATCACCATCAAAAAATTCATAATTAGTATCTGATATCAGAACAGACTTAAAATGTGTTTGTTAAACTGATGTAACTTGATTTAATACTATCTTCTGTTGCGAAGACACGTATGTGAAATGCAACATATCACCAAACCTCAAGTTATTGTCAGTCATAAACTTTCGCCAACCTTCCAACGCATAACGTGGCTTCAATTCATTTAACTCCAACTAACATCATAAACCTGCACAACTCCAACCATGTTTTGAACTTTCAAAGGATGAAGATCAAGAAAAAGACCTGCTCGTCTCGCAACTTCAGCAGGAAGACGCTACATGTATTGTGTGGAAAAAAATAATAGTCAGACAAATAAACGTAAATCATTAGTTTATTATAAAAAATGGTATACCAGCCTATAGTCTCCTTTGCGATCAAAATGAAAGAACTCAGGGTCAAGAGGATGTCCAGAATGTTTTTTTGCAATCTTTGCAATCTTATTTCTACGGTTAAGCTTTTTTTGAACGTTGGCAGCTCTCTTCCCCTTGATGAAAAAGTAAACATATACATGTGAATTAAAGGAATGATCAATATATGCACAAAAAAAAAAAAAAAACAGTTTATATAACATATACTAATTAACTGGCAAGTATAGATACCTTAACTTTATGAACAGACGAAGAACATCCAGTATGATCACTTGTGTCGACAGGTAAGGCAGCATTTCCCTTAGTCCTATTCTTGACGACCTCCTTTCTCTCAGAAGTAACTTTAGCTTTCTTCTTAACCTGTTGTCATAGAGTAAATTTAATAACAATAGTAATATAACAATCTTTAAGATGGTAAACTTACATCTTGGGTTTGGTTCAATCGTGAAGACATGCGTCTCTTGGACGTGCATTCGGCATTGGTTGGTAAGTTCTTGTAAATAATACATTATTGAATAAATATAACATCAGTAAACAGCATTACTAATAGTTGTAAAAACATTAAATTCTTATATGTGTTAAATTAAAAATAAATAATTTTAATAATTTAGCAAGTACCTGAGTAACGGTTGTACCTTCACCTACAGAAACAACTTCTTCATCCTCATAGATGTCCTGGTCAACATTAATAAAATAATTAATATAAAGCTAAAAAATTAAAACTTTTATTGCTAATGCTAAATACTTACGTACCTTGAATGCATTTTTAACATAATCAGCCTTCAATATCTCAACTACACTATCATCATCAGATTCAGGTTTCTTCAAAAAGCAAATCTCAATCTCATCTCTATAAACTACTACTTAAAAAACAAAATCATCAATCCTGCTAAACACAAGCAGATCATCCTCAAGTATCCCAACATTGTTGCACATTTCCGGCCATCCTCTAGAAAATACAAAGTGGGTATCAACTTTAGACACCTCAACATTCCAGTAGGAACCTTTGTAACAGATTTGAAATTTCCCACTCGGTGGACTGTTTACGTAAAATTGTTCAATGAAGCAGTCTTCAATTACCTGCATAAAATTAAAAATAATGAATACTAAACGTGAAGTATGTATCTTATGAGAATAAGTGTTAACACGTTAAAGATGCAAAAGAATTGAAGTTAAGATCAATACTCATACCGTAAAACCAAATCTTGCATAACGATTAAAGGTGAAATAAGATTCCCCACACATGCCATTAACATAACATGAAAGTTCAAGTCCAAAATCACCTAACGGTTTGAAAACTAACAAAGTATCCCTCGGCAAATTGAGATCTTTAACAACAATGTCCCAACCGTCAGTTATTATAGGCGTTGAATTTTCTGTTCTGACCCTAACAACCCATTTTTTACCAGACTCATGATATACTTGCAACCTACTTTTTTGCCAACAATCTCCCCACTTTTGATTAGCAAAGAATATAGGTACATCCTGTATATAATTTTTAAATAGTGTAAGAAAATATAAACCATAAAAGAACTGTTAAATATATATCTCAATACAAATAAATTATGTATGTAAAAACATGTCATACCAGTTTCAAAGATTCTGGGTTACGAAGAAACTTAACAAATGTAGTATACATCATAAAACCTGAATCAGTAAAGATGTTAAAATACTGTAATTAAAAAGCTGGCTTCGAAAATGAACATTAACTTTTTGTATTAACAGAGTATATAGTGAAATTAATCATAGAAACAGAGTATGAGTTAAAATTATTCTGCAAATAATAATTATTTTAACATGTTCTCAACAAATGATTCAAACACATAAGTAAACCCTTCTTGAATCTTGAATGTATAGCAATAAACATTTAAAATCGTATTAGTAGCAAGATAGGATTTAAATTAACATAGATTAAACAATATAAAGTTCATTACAGTAGGAATGTACATACCAGTTGCTGAAGAAAAAATAATCAAACCTCAGGTGATTGAAGTGTAGAAGACGGAGGAAAAGAAAATTGAAACCCTAGAAAATAACTGGGGAGAAGAGATTTTTGAAAGAAGAGATGATAGATGTTTGATGTGTAATGATGATGAAGAAATAGTGACGGTTGTGTTTTTCTCTTCCCATATTTTCAACTGATGAAAAATATTTACACATACACCCCTTTTTAAATTTGTTATTTACATTTACATTGACATACAAGAGTAAAGTACATCATTAGTTGAATTGATTTGGTATTCAAATTAACAAAGAAAAATAATTTTTCATATAGCAAAACCATTAACATAACATAAAATTTGAATGCTTTGAATCATGTATTAATAGTAATTAGGTTTTAACATAAGTAAGTTTCATGACCTCAAGAAGCAATGCCGAGGGAAAATTTAGTTTTATCTATTATATGTACCTTTTAACATAAGTAGTTTGACTTTGGTCAAACTGGCTTTGGTCAAACAGTGTTTTATCAAGTAGCTTTTAACAAAAGTAGTTTGACTTTGGTCAAACAGACTTTAGTCAAACAACGTTTTAACATTGCTCAAATAGTGTTTTATCTATTATAATTAGCTTTTAACATAAGTAGTTTGACTTTGATCAAACAGCGTTTTAACATTCCTCACAATGATTACAAGCTAGTAAAAACTTCTTTGTAAACAACATTAGAAGTCTTATTTGTTGGTTTTCCATCAGCATCGAATATTAGTATTTTAACGCCTTCTCTGGTCTTGACCCTTGATAATGCAACATACAACTGACCATGAGTGAAGACAGGATCTTTCAAATAAAGACCAACCTTTGATAACGATTGTCCTTGACTCTTGTTAATTGTCATAGCAAAACAAACTGATAACGGAAATTGTCTTCGTTGAAATTGAAAAGGTATTTTTTTGTCAGACGGGATCATATTAATCCTTGGAATATAAACTCTTGTGCCAATGTTCCCACCAGATATAACTTCAGCTTCTATAACTCGTTTACCAAGAAAAGTAATTTGAAGCCTTGTACCGTTACATAACCCTTTCTGTTGATCAATGTTTAGAAGAAGCATCACAGGAACACCAACTTTAAGAACTAATCTGTGATTAGGCAAGCCAGAAATCTTAAGAGCATTCAAATTTTCTGTTGAGTGTAAGCTTTCTTGAAAAGAATCAAGAATTTGTTCGGTTTGACATATACTATCAGAACTCAGATACTCTTTCGCATCACCAGGAAATAACGAAAGCAATCGATCATTAATTTCATGAACTACCTCATTTTTGGGTGCTAGAATTGCTCGCTCAGAAAAAAAATCCAGCAATCCTAAATTGTTGAATAATTGAAGGATATACAAAGTCAATTAAAATTTGTATTGGGTCACAAATATCGGTGATCAGTAAATCATCTGGTATCTCTATAATGGCGTCACCATCATTATCATCTCCAACGTTTCCTTCACCAATATCAATAAGCCATTTTGCAAATTCTCTGATAGACTTCGTATTCGAACTTTCAGCTCCAATAGTTAGACGCATGTTTTTAGTCAGCCGTAAGAGTCTGCATTTTGCCCATATGTATGAAGAGCTTAAAGACGCACTAACAATTTCTTGTCTAGTACCATTAGGAATAAGAGGTAGTATTTGTCTAAAGTCACCACCAAATACAATAACTTTACCACCAAAAGGAATATCCGAACGAATACTCCTACCTTCCGAAAATACGTCGGTCATGGTCCTATCTAAAGCTTCAAAGGCATGTTTGTGTACCATCGGTGCTTCGTCCCATATGATTAATTGGGTTTCCTTTAATAATCTCGCAATATCACTATTTGGCTTAATATTGCACATTGAATCTTCTGTTAGATTAATGGGAATATGGAACCGAGAATGAGCTGTCCTTCCACGGGAAAGTAATAACGAAGCAATACCACTTGAAGCCACATTTAAAACTATTCCATTTCTGCATCGAACAGCTGAAGCCAAAGTCTTCCATAAAAAGGTTTTTCCAGTTCCACCATAACCATAGACAAAAAAAAGGCCTCCTTTACGCCCTACAACTGCTTCCATTATTTCGTCAAAAACCGCTCGTTGTTCATCTGTAAGAGATTGATGCAACCTGTTAAACTCGGCTTGTTCTTCATCTAGGTCATGTGATAGCTCTTCATTGATCAGACGATTAGAAGCATCACGTAAGGAATCGTCATCAGGGTACGGCATAGTGGCAAACCTTCGTAATGATGAACCATTGGAAATTAAATAGTTTTCAATTTTCAACAAAGTAAGGTTCTTAATCTGATGTTCAGGAAGCACTAAACCTAGCAAATAAAAAAATTAACATTATTAAATAAAAAATAAAAATGTAGTATGTAAAATAAAAGAAAATAGATCAGAACCTGAAATATTTGTTTCTTTTTTACGTCTATAAACAATATCATCAGCTAAGTATTTCCACATATTCTCCCAAACAAATTCTGGCCGAGATAGAGTATTTGACAAAAGCAGGGTAGCAAATAACGCTCGAAGATACCCAGCATGTCCTTCAAAACTTGCTTCTTTAATGGCCTCAACGTATTCATTGTCATCATCTAAAAGTCCCATCGCATAGCAAGCATCTCTAAAAGTTGGGAATAATTGACCGTTAACTGTACGTATCTCCTCAAATGATCTAGGTCCTTTAACTTTATTCAGTAGTATCCTCAAAAAATTAGGTTCGCCCAAAGCAGGAGATACAGAATGAATCCGGCCAACACACTGGTACGACTTACGTACCTGCCAACATCTATCTTTAAGTATCCAAACAAATTTGGAAGGAAACTCAACATAAGTCAGCTTTCTAGCATCTTTATTTGACTCGTTCAACTTCATCCATTGCATAAATATTGAAGAAGCAACAGAAGGCTTGCTTAAAACATTATCAATATCGTCATCAGCACCATACACAACATTCTGTTGGCCAGGCAAATGAAAGGGAAGCCTTATAACAGCATGATACCTATAATGAACCTCATTAGAGAATATTCTCCAGGATGCCTCACAAGCTGAAATATATCTACAATCATAATACTCCTTGATCTCGTCTTTTGGCTTTTCTTTGATGGTTGAACTTGTATCACCAGAAACTACCGCAGTAGCCATATCAGGACCTTTGTTGATGTACTTGAACAAATATTTCACTGAACCGGCTTGATTACACCATTCAACATTAATGTGTGCTTGATATCTTTTCAAAAGCCTTTTGTTATAAGGAACAACATTTCTGTTGTCTAATCTAACACCATATTTTATAACTGTATGACCTGAATCTCTTCTTCTGTATACAGGAAAACCATTTGAATCAATACTTGTATGTGGTGTGAATTTCTTCGGAAAGTTTTTTGAACATCTTTTATCAACCATGCAAGGACAATTCAAATTAGCATTCCCACACGGACCATGAATCATATAATCAGTCACAAGAGAATAAAGTTCAGGATCTTCTTTTTTATCGGGAATCTCAGCAGAAATAAATGGATCTATGTGATCTATGGTTGGAAGTTTGTGATCGACCTTCATGAATAAGCATATATGTGCATGAGGAAGACCACGCTTTTGAAATTCTATTGTATAAACAACTAAATAAAAAGGAAAAATAAACAAAATTTATTAGTTAATAACCTTGATTAAAAATATACATCAGAGGATAAGATGTGAAAAAAATAACACACCAGCGTTAATCTCACCAAAATACTTGGAATCCTTAAAATCTTTGATTAACGAATCAAGCTTCCTTTTAAACAATCGACACAATATGTCAGGCCTGTCTTCGGCTTTGATGGTTGAATCTTTTAGAAATCTTTTTACTTCAGGCCACTTAGGATTACATGTTATAGTTATGAAGAAATCAGGGTACCCATACCACTTACATAAGGCCATTGCATCGAGGTAATTTTGTTGCATGAATCTTGCACCACCAGTAAATGAAGAAGGAAGTATAACAGGCTTTCCAGTATCTGTTAAAACTTCCTTACCTTTCGATTTATACTTTTGAAGATTCTCAAATGTTTCAGAGCGAAGGTTCGCTTGTTGCCTACGAATGTACTTTAATCTTTCGCTCTCAATCATTGTGTACGCATCAACCAAAAACTGTTGTAACAACCTTCGCCCATTTAAAATTAAGGAAAAGCCATAAGTTCTATCTTGGATCCTATATGAAAAAAATTCTCTCATTGTGCACTTTGGTTTTATTTTCTTTTGTGTGGACATAAAATCTCTATGAGGAATATCAACTCTATAACCATCATCACCATATGGAAAAAGTAACGGATATTGCAGAGCAAGATACGATGGGTGTAATTCGCTAATACGCTGCAGCATTCCCGACTGCGTCTGGACAACAATATCACAATGGTCTATAGCTTTATCTATGTCTCCGACAACCAAAGCAGCAACTTCAGATATGGTGGGTAAGTTATATGTCCTGCCGTCTTTTTCTCTTCTATAAATTAGTCGCAGACTAAGGTTGGCATCTGGAGATTGGTGAAAATGGTTTCTGACCATCCTATATGTCTTAACCAACATATTTTGCGAATCTAATAAAGCCCTCAAATACTTTATCATTTCAACATCAAGTTCTTTATCAGGAGGCGATGAAGGTTTGGTTCTTTTGCTGTTAAAAGAAAAAAAACAACAAAACGTTAACATATCATAACTATTTTAATAAGCAGTGGATAGAGAATCAGTTATTAGTAATTAAGTGTTAAGGAAAAACAGATTAGTACTAAGTCAAACAGCTGATGTAAAACTTGTAAGCACTGATAGTAATTAAAACACTGATGATACTTAACAACTGATAGTGAACTACATAAGATTAACAACTGGTATTGTAATAAGCAGTGGATAGAGAATCAGTGATTAATAATTAAGTTTTAAGGAAGAACAGTTGTAAACAACTGTTGATACAGCTCAAAACTTTTAGAATATGTTGAGAAAAGTAACATTTCAGTGGTTTGGTCTTAAACAGTGGTTTGGTAGGCATGAGTGGTTTGGTCTTGAACATTGGATGGGGTTAGTTAGACTTTGTGTACAAATGTAATTATATCCAACAGTGTTTTGCCTTATTAAATTGTTATAATCAATGTCATTGTAGGAAACTTAACTGGGCAGAGCTTATTGTAGGAAACTTCAGTTTACCTACAACAACTGATGAATTTAGAATTAATAACGCAAACTACTATTAAGTCAAACAGCTGATGAAAAAAACTTTTAAGCACTGCTGGTGATTAAAACACTGATGGTTAACAACTGCTGTTGTAGCAATCTCTGGATAGAGAATCAGTGATTAAGGATTAAGTGATGGTACTTAACAACTAATATTGAACTACAAATAGTTAAATTTCTAGATGTTCTTTAATAGAATAAAAATGGAACTTAGAAATCACTCGTACTTGAATAATGCCTGTCTGTTTGTTATTTCATTTTTCAGTATCATGTATGTATAGCTGACAAAACTTAGCTTCATTTCCAGCTGGAGGTTTGAGACTCCCCATGCAATGATAGTTTTGGCCACTGATACGATATATAAATGGAGCATTGCCCTTGTTGATATTAGAATCAAGCTTTCCACCCATAGATGTAAAAGAGAACATAGAGTTGTATCGCCTTATGTTCTTTAGGAAGAAGTTGCTTTTTGGATTTGAGGAAGAAAACAAATTTTGATAAGACGGATGTGCATCCTTTAAAGGCGGTAGCTGAACTTTACCATACCCACAACACATACCATAACATAGCTTATTTACAGTTAAACGACCTTTTCCACCTTCCGATGCCCATAACTTTGCACTACAAAGCTGACATGTAAGCACTTGGTCACCATGGTCCAAATAATCTGTTAACAAATGATTGAGAGTTATATTACAGGTAGAACACAACAAATGTCCTAAAAGAATAAAATAGATTAAAACCTTTAGATATCCCTTTATAAGGATCTTCATCAGTGCACAAGAACACATTTTCTTGATCGGAATCCAAAGAGAGCATACGTACAGGAGTATTATCACGCTTCTTGCGCTCAAGGTTACGTTTACCAGAAGACAGCCGTGTAAGCGTAGAGTTACTACCCAATATCGGCTGATTGTTGCTGCTAATAATGCTAGAAGTAATGGAATATCGACGGTTGCTATCTGCTGGTGTACCTATGTTAATGCCATTATATGAACATCCAATATTAAAACATTGATGTTAAGACCGGTATGTGGTTTAGTAATGTGTTTATCAAAACAAATAATAAAGAAACAAAATACAAACCTGGTGTAGTTGAAATTAAAGAACCAGTAGCATTTCTAACTGCTCGACACGCAATGGAGTACATATGTTGATCCGTAGAATCAGAACATTCAACCATATTTGCATTCTCAGAAAAGATGCTACAAACATTCGTTGATGATGACGATGCATTTAACAATTTCTTATTATCAAGTATTAATTTTCGAAGCTTACGCCTTTCATTAGGTGGAGTAACTAAATAACAGAGAAAGTATAATATGTACGAAACACAACAATCAGTCCCCTTAGAAACATAAAACGGAAAAAAGTATACTTATAATCAAATTCAAGAGGTATTACAATTTGTGATATCTGAAAGTGGAGATCTGTTAGAGATATCTGAAACAGGAGTTCTCGTAAGAGGACCTACAAAAAAAGCAAGTAGAATTATGATTTCAATCTGAAACCTTATTTTGATTTAGGAAATGATGAGTTAAGAAGTTATAATTACACTTACTACGTAAATTTCTTTGAGATGAATTAGCAGCTGATGATGACCACACATTCTTTAATTTCTTATTATCAAGTATTAATTTTCGAAGCTTACGCCTTTCATTCGGTGAAATAACTAAAAAACATAGAAAGTATAATATGTTCAAAACACAAGAATCAGTCCACTTAGAAACATAAAACGGAAAAAAGAATACTTATAATCAAATTCAAGAGCTATTACCATTTGTGATATCTGAAAGAGGAGATCTGTTAGAGATATCTGAAACAGGAGTTCTCATAAGAGGACCTACAAAAAAACCAAGTAGAATTATGATTTGAATCTAAAAGCTGATTTTGATTTCGGAAATGATGAGTTAAGAAGTTATAATTTCACTTACTATGTAAATTTCGTTGAGATGAATTAGCTGTTGTAGAAAATGAACGTGAATTCTTTGACATTGTTAATTCTGAAAGAAGGAGAAGCTTTCAAAAGAAGAAAGAGTATTAAGATCAGGAACATTAAAACAATAGAAGAAAACAGTGGTTTTTAAATTTTGAATTACAATATATAATACCTAAGGATTAAACATAACCTCAATAAATTATAATATTGCATTTTATCATTTTGTAATTAAAAATCATTTCATGAAAAGTAAAATAAAATTGTTTCATATTATTGAATTAATTATTCCAAATAATGTATTACATTGATAAAAAACTTAACAACAAATTTTGTAATCTTTGTGGAATGTAAATCGGATGTTCATCGGTTAGGTTTATGGTTTATTTGTATATGATTTTTAAAATAAAATATTACTATCTTTATTTAATAACTATTTAAGTTAAACGGTATTTTCTTCAGTTATCCAAATAAACCAAAGAAAAAAAATAAAATAAAACATGGATCAATAAAGCAAACAAAAAACCAAATAAAATGGGTTTGAATTTACGCTTCATACTTGATTACGATTTTTCTGAACAACATTCTTTGAATGACTTAGAGAAAATTTGAACTATATAAAAAACCTATTGAATGAGATTACTTAAATAAGTAATGGGAGAAACAGGCACAAATTAAATATTTTTTTAAACTGTAACATATGACGGATACTTACTAAATCTTAGTGGGCAGGGATAACGGTAAAAACCAATAAAGAACAACCACATCCACGGATAATCCTATATAAATTATGAGATAAAATAATAACATTAAAATTGCTTAAAGATTAGAAATGCTTGTAGATAAAAAAGTTGTTAATTGGGTATATACAATATATATTATAAATTGTTGCTACTATTCATACACATAAGTTTTAAACATAAATATTGACTATTGAACATCTCAATATTTATTTAACAATATACATTATAATAAGCAGATAAGTTTTTAGGAATTCAAAACCACATAATCAGTCCAAAACATAACCCACCAAACACCCAAAAGCAACAAAACGAAAACCATAAGTTCAACATGGCAACAGCATATGAAATCAACACATAAATGTATTTGAAAATACAGAAGACACTATTTCTCAATCTTTGGAATCAAAAGCGTCGAAACACCAGCATCTTCATCCTGAGAGAGTTCATCACTGATGCGGCGCTTTGTCGAGGAGCAACCTAATGCATCATCCACATCGAACACTTCACGAATATTACGTTTTGTTTCATCAGAAGACGCATTCTTAGTGCCTACAAGTGCTTGGGATGCAGGTGTAACATTCTCACCGCAGTATGACAACTCATCCTGATATAAAAAGACAATAAGTACTAACGTTTAAAAAAATTTACTACAAATAAGGAAATACTCATGCTTTAAGTACATAATTCATAATAACATAAAATACACACAATGGTATAAATATATTTTAAAAGGATATGTATATCAAATTAAAAGAATGACAT
This sequence comes from Helianthus tuberosus, assembly GCA_030545235.1. Lineage (NCBI taxonomy): Eukaryota > Viridiplantae > Streptophyta > Magnoliopsida > Asterales > Asteraceae > Helianthus > Helianthus tuberosus. The sequence goes on from CM060358.1 coordinate 60,420,299, forward strand.
AATGAAGATTTAGACCTGGTTAAGATTGAATTTGGCGCAGAGCGCGGCAAGGATCTCATCATCGTTAGTGGCCATTGAAATACCATAGTTTTCAACCTGATGCTCAATGTTATAGTCTTTAACACTTATGATGAAAGCATACCTCTTTCCAATCAACGTGTCAAAGATCTCAGGATATGGGTTCGGTATCTCTCCAGAATTAACAACCTATAATTTTATAAAAATTAATATAAATTACAATGAGCAGAATGATTCCATAATTTCAACATACAATTTTATAAAAATAAATTTTAAATTATATATAGTACATGGCCAAATAACTGAATGCATGTATTTGTTACCTGATCTTGAATTGAAACTAAGTCTTTGGCAGTTTTCTTAAGAATCTTGTAAGCTTCAAAATCAAACAGTGTCAAAGACACAGTACCGGAAGAGTCTTGCACCCTAACAGGTATCTTGAACCTATCAAAGTTAAAAACAAATGAAAACATTAGTATTACTAAAAACAAAAGTGTCGTTCATATTAGTATTTAGTATAAGGAAATAAAACTGTAATCTCAAACCGCGGAATAGAATAGATGTCGACTCCTTCACATTTATCATTTGTACACACCAACTGTCACACCCCAACCGATGGCGGAAACATCGGAGTGAGACGAAGAAAGATTGCTCATCACACATAACGCTAAATTGTGACAATAGAATTAAAGATAAATTGATTTCCTTCATAAATAAATGTTACAATACAAGAAATTTGAAATACAACATGTTAAATACAAAAAGAGCAATACGTCAACAATTATGACATTTATACAACGTATTTAATCTAAACGTCTATATGTGTATCTAGGTATCAACGCTACTTCATTTCATGGCATCATCATCCTCAACCTGTAACATGTTTAAAATAAAGTTCAATGCAAAAGCAAAGGAGAGTATACAAGTTTGGTACGTACATAACAAAAGATAAGTTTTAAACAATTCCTCATAGCAAGCATGTGATTCAAGATAAACATAAAAACATGGCATGTGTCTAACATATCAAACCAAAAGAGACGCAAGATGCTCATGACATAACCACAAGTTACGGGCGGCGGGTCGTCAATCCTATAGCGCTACATATGTCACGGTTAGGCTCGTACGAAGTTAATGATAAGTTCAACACATAAAGTTTCACCCAAGTTTAAAGTATCAAGCAATCACGTATACAAGCATGTTATAGGAATGTTCATGTGTTTAAGCAAAATGTTCATGTGTAAGTTGTTGATAAGTAAACATGTTACACCCCAAAAGTGGTAAAAGTAAAAGGGGAAAATACGAGTATACTCACATTGGTTGCATATAAGAATTTCCTCGTAACGCACAAGTAAAGATTGAGAAAACGAACGGACGGGAGCAATTAACCTAGATATAATTAGTCAAAATTAACATCATGTGTAGTTTTGAGTTACTCATAAAACCACATTGCTGATGACATATATTACGCTTAATAAACTATCTCAACTTTTTAGCATTCGAGTTGAAGTATTACCCCTTTCCAAATGAGCTAGACCATAACTTAGTTATGTATTTGTTAAAATACGTATATACATAATTATTATGTTAGATAACAACTTGTTTTCACAAAATATTATACAAGTTTATTTATAAAATTAGAAACTTGATTTCCCAAAGAAAAAAATGGACAGTATGTCTATCTTTACCAAACCCCAAAAGTGTTGAGCTAGCTTAATATAATAGTTGGATGTTTTTAGTTATTAAAATAAGAGAGATGAAATCACACTACCCGACTTATTGAACAGTGAAAGGTTCTGGTCTTTGTTTTAATTGAACGCTAATAAGCAATGTTTTCTTCTCCATTTTTGATAAATTCATTTGAACACTATTCAAGTGTTCCTTCTTTACAGAGAACCCAGCGAAACAACATAGAACAGCAAGGTTCCAAGTCTAATCTAATTCATTTCTTATATTCACTTGTTACTTCATTTGTAAAAATAAAGAGAAGGTAAACAAACTCGATTGGATTACAAGAAATATACCGAACGAAATGAGAGGATTCCCGCGGTGACCTCCGTACGGCTCCAGTGACATCGGACGGGGTTGGCCCGACTCGTTGTCCGTCTCTAATCTGAACCGACTGACCCGTTGGCTCGACGTAGACTGAACCGGACCCGAACCTGCTGGGAACTTAACCTCATACTCGAACTTCAAACAGGATAGGTGAGGCTTACCGACGCCGTGAGAACCACCACTGTAACCACTATTACTACCGGAGATACGTCGCCGCTGCCCGCCGCTGCTGCCTCAGCTTCAGTCCCTCTCTCACCTCGAGCCCTGACAGCCGCCATACGCCACCACCAAAATGGTGGTGGTCGGCCGTTCGATCCAGCAGATGCGGAGTTCGTGTTGTGGTTTAGGAAGAAGAGGGGGGTACCGGAGTCTGCTCTGGGGACCGGAGTAGCAGGAGGTAGAGGGGTGCTCATCGGAGGAGTGAATGAGTAGGGGAGTGTGTGTGGTAGATGTTGTGGTTATAAGCTTGGAGGAGATGGCTTTTGTATGAATGAATTGTGTGTTGGAGGGAAATATTTGTGGAGAAGATGGGGAGGTGAAAAGCCGATTGTGTTGTCTGCATATATAACGAGATAGATAGGGTTTTGTATATAAATTTTTGGAACAAAAGACAATATGGCCCCTTAACTTTGAAAGGTTTAGTTAACTAGGTTAAATTATGTTAGAAAAGAAGCTAGTTTAACAACAAAACTAACTAGGTTAATTTACTAGCTTTAATATCTAACGAGACTAACTAGGTTATAATAAAGTGAACTTTTTAAATAGTAATATTAATTAATTTAATTAGTAAAAATAGGATAGATAGATAACCATACTTATGAACGAATTAAATTAAAGATAAAGCTTTTTCGACGATTATAATGAAACGACGAATACAAAGATATAAAGTTTCCAAAAATAGGAATATGAACAACGGTTTCTAAATATGGAAAGTTATGAAAACGCGGAGCGTTACAGTCTCCCCTCCTTTAGGAAATTTCGTCCCGAAATTTATTCAAGAGGAAGACCTTGGAGAAAAAAAAGCATTTTGGCTAAAAGAATCAAGATATTAGCATAAGCAAAAGCGTGCACAAGTGTGTGTGAGTTTTAAACAGTTTTGAATAAAATTGAAGGTGTATATATATAAAACTTGTCGCATTTAAGAGGGAAATTCAGTACAAGAAATTTTGGAGGTAACGAACAACTACGGGTGTTTGTACAAGAATAAAGAATAGAGAGATAGTTTTAAAAGCAAGGAGGTAGATTAGGATTCGAACGTTTAAATAGATTTATTGTAAACAAGGTGTGTATAAATGACAAGATCAGAGAATGATGGAGGTATAAGCGGGAAATGATTGATCTAGTAAACGAATACGAGTATAAGAATGACATAAGTATCGGATAGACAAAACTAGCGTACTAAGAATGAGGTCTCGTCGTGGATAATCAGATATAACACGTTTGTGAGTTGTTTAAAGTTTGTATTAGGTCCAAAAGGTCTGCAAAACACTGAATTTCTCATGGCACGTTTTACGAAAGTTTGGTAACATGGTGAAAACACTTATATATAGGAAGTACCAGCAGCGTATCCACCATGTTTTGACCACGTTACGTCCGTATCGTATTCGGTGTCATGTTACGTTCCGTGTCTTACCATACACAGTAGTACACTCTATGGTTCTCATACGCCTATCACTATAATCCCGTGTGCACCCGTGATTATATTGATCGTCGCCTGATCCGCATAGCTTGTACTAGTTGTGTATGAATTAGGGTATACATAATTTAAAAATTAAGAATCTGTACGTGTAAGAATGTAGTATGTAAGCAAGTCCATGCTTAAGTATGTATGAGACCCACGTAAGCAAATCACTCGGATTACGCTCGCGTATGGGTACGAATGTATGAATCATGAGTTTAAGTATGAATATGCATGTATGTATGAGCATAAACATAAAACGTGTAAGTAGTATGTGGATAAGCATAAGCATAAAACGTATGAAAAATGAGTATAAATGCGAGTACAAACACGAGTATAAGCGTAATCACAAGGCGTATGAGTATAAATACAAGTATCAGTGTGAACATAAGATGTATGAGCATATATATGAATATGAATGTGAATATAGGTGTAAAACATGAAGGTCAAGTACGAATAAAATATATGTGTATGAATATAAGTGTAACAAAGTTGTGTAAGTGCAAATGAAAACATAAAGCGTATGAATATGAATATGAATACGAACGTAGTATAGACATGATTGTAAGGACAACGTAAGTGTATAATTGTGAGTGTATGTATTAACGTAAAGCGTACGAATTTTGAATCATGCGTATAACATAAATGTGTAAGTGTGAACATAAGTGAAGGCATAAAATGTATAAGCATGGATGTAGAAAATAATCATTTTGTTTATAGTATAAATCAAGCTACACGAGTTTATGCGCGTAAACGTTTAAAAGTTTTGAGTATGAAAGAAAAGGGGATGAGTGACACGCATGAGATTGTTGTGAAACATTGACTAAAACGTGTAAAATGATATGCGTGTATAGTTTGTGAATGTAAAGGGAGTATTAAACGTCCCTTGGTTATGTGGAAAGTACTTTGTAAAGGAATGGAAATGCTACTGCGGTTTTAAAAGAGTTTACATAAGTTGAAAATTTGTCGGTTCTTATGAAGTTTCCTTGCCCACGTGTTTTGAATTTATTGACGTATCGAGTGAGGTTTTGAAAAGTTCTAAAGATTAATAAGTTTGCATCGTTTTAAGTAACTTTGTGTTAGAAAATTTTGAAACTTACAGCTTCTTGTGAAAAGTTGATTCTTAGAAAAAGGAATTCGGTACATGAACTTAGTGATTGTTGAAAAATGTTTCATTGGTTTTGAAAAGGAATTTTAGTAAATGATTGAATAATATTGGTAATATTTTATAGGTGTGTGCGAAAAAGTTGATTTGATTCTCAATTGAGAATAACAATCTCTAGTTGAATGGTGTGAGAGGAGCGTGTTTCAATGTTTACGTTTATTGGTGAATTTGTGGGCAACGGATTTATTAAACCGACTAGGCTGACAAGTAGTATTTCGTGAAATTTTGAAAATCGAGGAACACGTGTTTATGGTAACATTAAAATTTTTGTGTATGCGAGTGATGTGAAAATAAATTATAGAATAAGAGGTACGTTTAAATAAATGAAGCACTTTGAAATACATGATAAATGATTTAGGTATAAACATGATCGTGTTTACATAATATAGCCTATTAGAAGAAAGCATTGGTAACGATCACCTAGGTAAGGGAATCACCCCTAACTCGTTGGTGGGGTCGTTGTAAGGTGAGAAATAAAGCGGAGTTAATCGTCAAGGTAAGGAAATCACTCCTATCTCGAGGATATGTCTCCACTCGTTGTTACAAAAGTGTAAATAAAATTACATGAAAATATGCATGCAAATAATGTATAATCGTATGAAGAGCGATAGCATGATGCATGCGCAAAAGTGAAATCTCAAAAATGGTTCGAAATTGACAAAAGATCGAAAATAATAAAGCGTGAGTTTTATAAAAGGAAACTCGGATGGTTCCAAAACGGAACGTTGACTAACCAAAGCAGTCGAATAGTCTTTTGAATTTGAGAAACATGCTTTGGCTTAATAGGTGGAATACTCTCGCCGATATCTCGGTTAATGGTATTTACCCTTCCAGTTACTACATGTTCCCAATCCATCGAAAATTCGAGACTTGGTGGGACATTTGAAAATCAAGGAGCGGAACTAGTCGATAAGGTGCGGGTTTCACCCCTAACTTGACGATTTCGTACCCTGAGTTTGGTTGCTACTCGTCGGGTCAAAAATTAATTTCAACACTTTGACGAGGGTCCACTAGAATTTGAAATTCTTCATCAAGGTGAGGATCTCACTCCTAACTTGATGGTGAATTTCATAAAAAGGAAAAAATAGATGGATTGAGAGTTGTTCACCAAATTGTGGGTTTCACGCCTATTTTGGTGAAGTCGTCTCGTTTGCGTATTACGAGTGGTTTTGATTTTAGTATAAACGAGTAAAAGACGCATGTTCAAAATAATAATAGTATAAGCATAATAAGTATCTCAAGAAATAATACGTAAAAGACATTTCAAAGGTAGCACATAAAGGATGGAATGATACCACAAGTATTAACAAACAAAGCAAGTATTTACACAAAAGTGACATATATGTTTAAAAGGCCAAAAGCAAGTAAACAAGGAGTAAATAATGTATCATGCAAGTGGTCCAAGCAAAACATAAGAATAAGGCTCTAGAACTATAGACTAGGTTAAGGCATTCATACTTTTCCTAATTCTCTATAGTTATGGCTCTGATACCAATCTATCACACCCCAACCGATGGCGGAAACATCGGAGTGAGACGAAGAAAGATTGCTCATCACACATAACGCTAAATTGTGACAATAGAATTAAAGATAAATTGATTTCCTTCATAAATAAATGTTACAATACAAGAAATTTGAAATACAATGTTAAATACAAAAAGAGCAATACGTCAACAATTATGACATTTATACAACGTATTTAATCTAAACGTCTATATGTGTATCTAGGTATCAACGCTACTTCATTTCATGGCATCATCATCCTCAACCTGTAACATGTTTAAAATAAAGTTCAATGCAAAAGCAAAGGCGAGTATACAAGTTTGGTACGTACATAACAAAAGATAAGTTTTAAACAATTCCTCATAGCAAGCATGTGATTCAAGATAAACATAAAAACATGGCATGTGTCTAACATATCAAACCAAAAGAGACGCAAGATGCTCATGACATAACCACAAGTTACGGGCGGCGGGTCGTCAATCCTATAGCGCTACATATGTCACGGTTAGGCTCGTACGAAGTTAATGATAAGTTCAACACATAAAGTTTCACCCAAGTTTAAAGTATCAAGCAATCACGTATACAAGCATGTTATAGGAATGTTCATGTGTTTAAGCAAAATGTTCATGTGTAAGTTGTTGATAAGTAAACATGTTACACCCCAAAAGTGGTAAAAGTAAAAGGGGAAAATACGAGTATACTCACATTGGTTGCATATAAGAATTTCCTCGTAACGCACAAGTAAAGATTGAGAAAACGAACGGACGGGAGCAATTAACCTAGATATAATTAGTCAAAATTAACATCATGTGTAGTTTTGAGTTACTCATAAAACCACATTGCTGATGACATATATTACGCTTAATAAACTATCTCAACTTTTTAGCATTCGAGTTGAAGTATTACCCCTTTCCAAATGAGCTAGACCATAACTTAGTTATGTATTTGTTAAAATACGTATATACATAATTATTATGTTAGATAACAACTTGTTTTCACAAAATATTATACAAGTTTATTTATAAAATTAGAAACTTGATTTCCCTAAGAAAAAAATGGACAGTATGTCTATCTTTACCAAACCCCAAAAGTGTTGAGCTAGCTTAATATAATAGTTGGATGTTTTTAGTTATTAAAATAAGAGAGATGAAATCACACTACCTGACTTATTGAACAGTGAAAGGTTTTGGTCTTTGTTTTAATTGAACGCTAATAAGCAATGTTTTCTTCTCCATTTTTGATAAATTCATTTGAACACTATTCAAGTATTCCTTCTTTACAGAGAACCCAGCGAAACAACATAGAACAGCAAGGTTCCAAGTCTAATCTAATTCATTTCTTATATTCACTTGTTACTTCATTTGTAAAAATAAAGAGAAGGTAAACAAACTCGATTGGATTACAAGAAATATACCGAACGAAATGAGAGGATTCCCGCGGTGACCTCCGTACGGCTCCAGTGACATCGGACGGGGTTGGCCCGACTCGTTGTCCGTCTCTAATCTGAACCGACTGATCCGTTGGCTCGACGTAGACTGAACCGGACCCGAACCTGCTGGGAACTTAACCTCATACTCGAACTTCAAACAGGATAGGTGAGGCTTACCGACGCCGTGAGAACCACCACTGTAACCACTATTACTGTCGGAGATACGTCGCCGCTGCCCGCCGCTGCTGCCTCAGCTTCAGTCCCTCTCTCACCTCGAGCCCTGACAGCCGCCATACGCCACCACCAAAATGGTGGTGGTCGGCCGTTCGATCCAGCAGATGCGGAGTTCGTGTTGTGGTTTAGGAAGAAGAGGGGGGTACCGGAGTCTGCTCCGGGGACCGGAGTAGCAGGAGGTGGAGGGGTGCTCATCGGAGGAGTGAATGAGTAGGGGAGTGTGTGTGGTAGATGTTGTGGTTATAAGCTTGGAGGAGATGGCTTTTGTATGAATGAATTGTGTGTTGGAGGGACATATTTGTGGAGAAGATGGGGAGGTGAAAAGCCGATTGTGTTGTCTGCATATATAACGAGATAGATAGGGTTTTGTATATAAATTTTTGGAACAAAAGACAATATGGCCCCTTAACTTTGAAAGGTTTAGTTAACTAGGTTAAATTATGTTAGAAAAGAAGCTAGTTTAACAACAAAACTAACTAGGTTAATTTACTAGCTTTAATATCTAACGAGACTAACTAGGTTATAATAAAGTGAACTTTTTAAATAGTAATATTAATTAATTTAATTAGTAAAAATAGGATAGATAGATAACCATACTTATGAACGAATTAAATTAAAGATAAAGCTTTTTCGACGATTATAATGAAACGACGAATACAAAGATATAAAGTTTCCAAAAATAGGAATATGAACAACGGTTTCTAAATATGGAAAGTTATGAAAACGCGGAGCGTTACACCAACGATTTTTCATGATCAACACCAGATAAACCATCCGGATTTTCTTTCGTTACAAATCTTTCCTCCACACCTGACTTACAGTGGTTACAACCATTGTAATACCAAAGTTTATCAGTGCATATAGCTGTGATTGTGCCAACAACCAAAACCTTCTTTGTCTATCAACATCAAACAAAAATAATAACACTTAGAAAAGACTTTTAAAAAACTCAGCATGTAGGGTACTTATAAGAAAATACACACCGTTGATATGGTTCCCAGGAAACCAATAAGCATGAAATCAGGGTTATTAAGAAACTCATCTTTAACACTTGAGATGACGTTTAAACCAACATGATCATTTGATGAAGATGAAGCAGAAATTTTCTCTACATATCTAAACAGATTCATGTGATCAAATTAAAACGTAAAAAATAAATGTAGGTACAAAATAATAATGTTCAATGTTTATATGCATACTAACTATACATCTTCCTAAAAGAGGATATCTCTTCAATGTCAGTGTCAATAAAAAGTCTGCTTAGCTCAAAGCCGTTTGCAACGCCACGCTTGCCTGAATTTAAAATTAAAACCAAATGTAGATCAATATAAATAGTGTCAAATTTAAAACATATAAGTAAATCTAAAGATAAATCTATAACAATAAAAAAATTAAACTAATTAAGTTAAAATTGTACCTTTGTAAAGGTTGACCATACCAAAATGACAAAGGATAACAACATATTTCTCTCGTTTCTTATCATTCATGTAAGCAAACATGTCAATAGCAAAACCATCCCACAAAGTAACCAGACACTTTTGGCCTCTAAAATATTAACATAAAACATAATAACATCAAGCAACCTTATAATGGTTTAAACGTCAAAATGCAACAACTTAATAAAAAGAACGCACTCAAGGTCTTCAAGTCTAAGATTAAGTCTCTTGCCCTTGCTCCCATCCTTCTTTGACGTATCCTCTAGATTGAAACATACATCCACATAACCAATCCAATCTATAAACAAAAATATATTGTGAAAAAAAAACAGCATTAAGAAGTGATAAGAATAAAAAAAACAATAAGACAAAACAATAGATATATATCATGTAGTGATTTACATACCAATAACTGTATTAACTTCAAATTTATTTTTAACAACATCCTTGAGGTTAACGAAATTAAAACGGTATTTCGGTCCAGACCAGTCAAAGCATTTCTCAACAGAAGTATAGAAATAAAGTGTTATTTTGTCATTTCTCTTGGTATACTTAGCAGAGGACTTATTAGTAGCAAGAGAAGGTTTGGTGATAAGAAGACATTCATCCAACTGAAGAAAGTGTTTGAATTTTCCTAGCATCTTATGCAAACAGCTGGCTTGTATCATAGTTCCCTAAGAATATGAAACATCCGATTAAATAAAAAAAGGTGTTATATTCATTTGGATATTCATATGTCCAAAAAAATTATAACACAACTATATACGGTACCATCTCATCCATGAAGATCATATCAAGACGATATATTTCATTTTTGTTATCATTCATCATCTTCTTCGAAATGCTAACAATCTTCACTCTAATCGAATAGTTGTTTGAGAATGTATTAAGATCGTTAAGCATGCTAACCTTTGCAACCTCCATTTGAAGACTGTACATAAAAAATAAAGAATAAGCAAAATATAGGTATTGCTAAACGTAATATGATAATACAATAAGCATGGATGTTCTTAAAAAAAATATCAAGGTTGAAATTCAAGCTTACCGATTATCCAATAAAAATTTTAACTGAATGCAGTGGCAAATGTAATTTCAAATGTAGGGAGTGTATATCTTTATATGCTGCTTTTTTAAAGTAATAAAATATTAGAAATGATATGCAAAGTAGGCAAAAAAAGAGAAAGAACGTCAATTTTAAATTACCATTTTGTATATTAAGAATTTCAATATTTCAAAATTACTGACTTGATTTCAAAGCAATTTTCAAGCCGACTTTTCTATATTTTATTTTAAATTTAATTAAGAAACAATAACCGTCAATTTGAAATTCACAATTTGCTTAACTCAAATGTCCAAAGCTCAAGAAATTAGCATTAATTACTAATTTGATTTGCAACAAATAGTCATTAACAATCAAATGTTTGAACCACTTTCAATAATACAATACCCAAACAATCAAGATGAGGAACTTAATAATCATCCAAGTGTATTTTGTGTTACCTTATTTATTAGTATAAAGATGAAACTGTTCAATTAATAGTACAGATCAAACCACTGAAGTGATGTGATAAATACTCTTACATATAAACCACTGTGGTGATAAACACTGTTACATATAAACAATGATGCCATAAAACCGGTTACATATAAAACACTGAGGTGATGACATCTAACAACCTAACAGACTATAAACACTGATGCGAAAAACACTGTTAAATATAAACACTTAAACACTCTTAACATCCAAGTGTATAGGAATTTTATTTTATTAAAATAAAGATGAAACAACTGTTCAATTAATAGTAGAGATCAAACCACTGAAGTGATGTGAAATACAAAACTATTCCTAAACACAGTTACATATAAACACTGATGCCATAAAAATGGTTACATATAAAACACTGAGGTGATGACATCTAACAACCTAACAGTCTATAAAACACTGATGCGGAAAACACTGTTACATATAAACACTGTTAACATAAACAAATAAAAAGAAACATAGAATAACTAAAGTTGATGCTGAACCACTGTTATGGTTTGACACTGTTATTGGACGTCATAAATTTCAGATTTAATTTCGAAGGTAAAAGTAGTGTATATTCTTATATGCTGCTTTAATAAAATAATTAAATATTAGAACTGATATGCACTTTAGGAAAAAAAAAAAAAAAAAAGAGAGAGAGAGAGAACGAAAAATTTAACTTACCATTTTGCATATTTTGAGTTTCAAAATTACTGATATTGTCAGTAACTACTGACTTGATATGAAAGCAAATGCCATAATGACTTTTTTAAATTTTATTTTAACTTTAATCAACATATAATAACCGTCAATTTGAAATTCAAAATTTGGTTAATCAAATGTCCAAAGCTCAAGAAATCAGCATTAATTACTGATTTGATTTGAAACAAATAGTCATCAAGAATTTTTTTTATTTTTTAATTTAACTTTAAATTTTATCATGAAAATAATGTTGGTGGAACTCTTATGTAATTGGAATGTAAAGATTAGGTAAAATGGTAATTTGATTGTAATTCTAGTTTTCATTTGATAATTTCAATGTATCACTAATTAACAACATCAAAAATAAAAACGTGAGCACTGACTATTTTTTAGGGAAACCGCTGATGGTCAATATCAGTGAATGTCAACAATGTAAAAGTGAGCAGTGGCTATTTTTTCCGATCAGTGGATACCAACCAGTTTTCGAAACACTGATGTTCGGTCAATCAGTGGTCAACATGGAGATTGAAGAAACACAGGTTGTGTATCCGCAGTGGAATACTTGAACAATCAAATGTTTGAACCAATTTCAAGAATACTATACCCAAACAATCAAGATGAGAAGCTTAATATTCATCAAAGTTTATATGAATTTTATTAGTATAAAGATGAAACAACTGTTCAATTAATAATACAGATCAAACCACTAAATTGAAGTGATAAATAGTGTTACATATAAACACAGTCTTTTAAATTACCATTTTGCATATTTTGAATTTCAAAATTACTGATATTGTCAGTAACTACTGAGTTGATTTGAAAGCAAATGCCATAATGACTTTTTTAAATTTTATTTTAACTTTAATCAACATATAATAACCGTCAATTTGTAATTCAAAATTTGCTTAATCAAATGTCCAAAGCTCAAGAAATCAGCATTAATTACTGATTTGATTTGAAACAAATAGTCATCAAGAATTTATTTTTATTTTTTAATTTAACTTTAAATTTTATGATGAAAATAATGTTGGTGGAACTCTTATGTAATTGGTTGTCAACAATGTAAAAGTGAGCAGTGGCTATTTTTTCCGATCAGTGGATACCAACCAGTTTTCGAAACACTGATGTTCGGTCAATCAGTGGTCAACATGGAGATTGAAGAAACAGAGGTTGTACTTCAACAGTGGAATATTTTGAACAATCAAATGTTTGAACCAATTTCAAGAATACTATACCCAAACAATCAAGATGAGAAGCTTAATATTCATCAAAGTGTATATGAATTTTATTAGTATAAAGATGAAACAACTGTTCAATTAATAATACAGATCAAACCACTGAACTGATGTGATAAATAGTGTTACATATAAACAAAAGTACTAAACCCTGTTACATATAAACACTGATGCCATAAAAATGGTTTCATATAAAACACTAAGGTGATGACATCTAACAACCTAACAGTCTTTAAAACATTGATGCGGAAAACACTGTTATATATAAACAAAGTCTTTTAAATTACCATTTTACATATTTTGAATTTCAAAATTACTGATATTGTCAGTAACTACTGACTTGATTTGATAGCAAATGCCATAATGACTTTTTTAAATTTTATTTTAACTTTAATCAACATATAATAACCGTCAATTTGAAATACAAAATTTGCTTAATCAAATGTCAAAAGATCAAGAAATCAGCATTAAAATAGTGATTTGTTTGAAACAAATTGTCATCAAGAATTTTTTTTAATCTAACTTTAAATTTTTTGATGAGAATAAAGTTGGTGGATTTTTTCCGATCAGTGGATACCAACCAGTTTTCAAAACACTGATGTTTGGTCAATCAGTGGTCAACATGGAGATTGAAGAAACAGTGGTTGTATTTCAGCAGTGGAATATTTTGAACAATCAAATGTTTGAACCAATTTCAAAATTACTGATATTGTCAGTAACTACTGACTTGATTTGATAGCAAATGCCATAATGACTTTTTTAAATTTTATTTTAACTTTAATCAACATATAATAACCGTCAATTTGAAATACAAAATTTGCTTAATCAAATGTCAAAAGATCAAGAAATCAGCATTAAAATAGTGATTTGTTTGAAACAAATTGTCATCAAGAATTTTTTTTAATCTAACTTTAAATTTTTTTATGAGAATAAAGTTGGTGGATTTTTTCCGATCAGTGGATACCAACCAGTTTTCAAAACACTGATGTTTGGTCAAATCAGTGGTCAACATGGAGATTGAAGAAACAGTGGTTGTATTTCAGCAGTGGAATATTTTGAACAATCAAATGTTTGAACCAATTTCAAGAATACTATACTCAAACAATCAAGATGAGGTGCTTAATATTCATCCAAGTGTATAGGAATTTTATTAGTACAAAGATGAAACAACTGTTCAATTAATAGTAGAGATCAAAACACTGAAGTGATAGTATAAATTCTGTTACATATAAACACTATTAACATAAACAAAGATAGAATAAACACTGTTAACATAAACAAACATAGAAGATGTTTTGTTGATGAGGAACCACTGTTGTTGGAGAGTGTTTCACATTTAGTTGATCGGTGCTTGTCTGGACTTTGGTTTTGATCAGTGGTTCTTCATAATTGAACAGTGGATGATGTTCATCAAACTTTATGTACAACCATCCTTATATCCAACACTTGTTAGGCAGATCAGTGATGTGCCATATTAACTTGTTATAACCACTGTCATTGTAGGAAACTTAGCTGGGCAGTACCTATTGGTGGAAACTTCAGTTTACCTACAAAAACTGATGAATTTAGAATAAATAACGCAAACTATTGTTAAGTCAAATAGCTGATGGAAAACTTTTTAACCACTGCTAGTAATTAAAACACCGATAGTGATTAACAAAACTACGTTTAATTGCTCAAATTGAGATGATGGGAGATCTGCAAAGGATTACAAATGAATCAATGCACCAATAAACAGTAAATCAAAACGTTAGAAATACCAAAAAAAATAAATCACACCAATTTAAGTTACCTTGGTGATGTCCTAAACTTTTGCACTGGTATCACCTATCAACACACCTGGTATAACCTTTCCCATTTCCATCTCCTCAACAACCGTCCGGCAGAGGTTGCTTCTAATCAACAAACTCTATAATCCAACAAAAAAGGTTTGGAAAGACAAAGTACAAAACATATCAAAATAAATCTGCTCGTAATCACATGATACAACAAACCAAACATACCAGAGTCACCGATTAAGAGGAGGTTGTACAAAAGCGTTCATCGAGTACGATAAGGAGATCTGTTTCTTCTTCTGAGGGTAGAAAAGGGTTCATCATGTTCAGTATGACAAAATAGATAAAACGAAATAAAATTTCTAGATAAAAAAGTAGATCTTACATGATTATTCTCTTCTTCAACCACTGGACGGTACATGATTTAGGGTTTCAAACGAAGATGTATCCAATAGAAGTAACCTCTGTCGTACGTTGTTGAGGAGATGAATATGAGAAGAAGAAGAAGGATAAACATGAGAGAGGATAAACATCGATCGGAAATAGAGCAGAGCAGAGAGAGAAAGAAAGCAAGAAGCCCTAAATGAGTAAATGAAGGCGGATATAAATAGAAGAGGGCAGTGGCACTGTTGGGCGGGAAAAAGGGCATTTAGGA
This sequence comes from Helianthus tuberosus, assembly GCA_030545235.1. NCBI lineage: Eukaryota > Viridiplantae > Streptophyta > Magnoliopsida > Asterales > Asteraceae > Helianthus > Helianthus tuberosus. The sequence goes on from CM060358.1 coordinate 60,435,706, forward strand.
GCTCTCTGGTGTTGACACGTGGCCCAAATAACTTTCATTTATTATATATAATAGATAATAGATTTCCACTAAAACAAATACTTTTTCTCTCTCATTTTCAATTAAATAATATTATCATCACATTTTTCTCCCTCCTTCACTCACAACCACTTTCAATATATATTAAAAAAATTATACTAGGTGAACAGTGTCCCCCGAAATATACAGATGAACAGTAACATTTTCTCTCTCCTCCACTCACAACCACTTTTTATACCCTTTATAATATAAAAACTCTCCCTCACATATTTTGATGGATAGAATGTGAATGCTCAACACCCCTTAACATAGGAAGAGGGTGGTTTGAAAGACATGTTAACTTGCCATGTCATCTTTAACACCAATTGAGGTTTTAACACCCCAAAGCCTAAGTTCAACAACATTAGGTCAATGGAAGGGTCCAAATGTCCAATAATTTTATAAAGTTAATATAGTTTTGAACCCAAACTTTATTTTCGGATGATCCAAAATTCTTTTGTCAGAATTAAAAAATAACCCTGCCAATTGCCAAAAGATGAAATAAAGGAATTGTGTGGAATAACTCGATATCAATTTATACATACAATCATCATGATAGGTTATTTTTGCATGGAAAAATTTCTAAGGGAGGAAATAGGACCAACCCGAATGCACAAATGCCTTCCACATGATTTCTACATGTTCAACTACTTTATTAGTATACAACTCAGAACATTTTACCTCTAGATCACCATTTTCTTAACCTTCTTCTCCTGGACTTTAAGGCTATCTACATAAACATGAGACTGTTGAGTAGGTATCAAAACATTATAACAGGAAAAGAGTTGTAAAGTTTCTTAGCCGACCTTGATTGACCACAATGGTTTCTCTGTTTCTCTGTTTCTGAGTATCTCATCTGTCTCTTTGCTCATTGATCGCTTGTTGCAACCGACAAATAAAGGCCTAAAATGTCATCAGTCTCTTGATTTTAACAAAAAGAAAATCCTAGAACTAACTATTTAAATCCTCATCATTATGCAAATAATAACTTACATAACTTGTCAAAACAAACTCTACCTTTGGAGATATTCAACCCTCTAAACAAGTCATCGTTAATTAATCTATAATCTATATCTATATCTATACTACCTTATTAAGTAAATTGGGTTTTTACCCTTTTGGTAATTTCCATCAAATTTTAGGATGACATACCAAGAGTCAAAGAACAAAACTCTATTTTTTTTACACTTTTCTTCTCTTTCAACCCTTATCTCTCTAACTTATTCCTAAGCTCATCTTCGACTGTTGTAACCCCTAATTTCTTCCCTTCATCTTCATCAATTCTTCAATCAAAACGTCATTGAATTGTGAAACCGTCCAATTGAATGTGGAGAGGGGAGGATAAAATAAAGTTCGTAAACCCTTTTAGTTTCTCTTAATCATCACCTCAATAGCAATCATCAGTTGTATCAGTTACAAGTTTATAATTCGATTCATGAGTTTAATTCCACCTCATCAACAAGCCTTAATTATGCTTTTGCATAAGTTGAAAAACCAATAATTCAATAGCACATCTTCATCTGGTCGTTAATCAACCTCGATTTGAGATCTTGCTCTAGAAATTCATATGCTAAAGGTAAAAATTCTTCCTTTTTTCTCCTACTTGTTGAAATTAGGGTTTCTACCAAAGATTGATGAAGGACTGTTATTATTTTAAGTCCACGTTGGTTAAAATTGAGAAGGTAAGGTTTTACTTTGGAAAATCTGAAATAAGTTTATCTCAATTTAGTGATAGTATGTTTGAATTAAGTGTTTTTCTTTGTAGCTATTACCTTTATTTGTGATGTATATGTATGTGATTGAACTAATTTGTGATGCAATGGTATTTTTTGTTCGTTTAGGAAACAAGTAAGCTGAAACCGCCAACGCCAACGCTACCACCACCACCACCACAAAGTTGGGATACAAATTTCCAGAAAGGTTTCTTGTTCCACCGTCGACACAAGTCCAAACCCTACCTCAATGGCCGGCACATGGAGATAGCATCTTCTGGCAAGGCGTAGATTTTCCATCCGGCGTTGTGAAGGAAGCCATGATAGTGACGTTTTTTTTTGTTCTGGTACAATAATTCGGGCTAGATTTTGCTCAGAGGTGGCGGCGAAAGCCGTCGAACGCGATGCCGCCACCATGCTCACTGATGCAGGAGTTTACCAGCAATGGCGATTAACAACTGCGTCTTCAGAAAGTTTATCAACAAATATACGTCGACATGATTAATTATCTAGAAGAAGAAAAGAATAAACGAATTGAGGAAGAGAATCGAAGAAAACGTGAAGAATTAAGCTGGAGCAACGAGTTGAGCGAGGTATCGCTGGTGAAGTAACGTCACGTTTGGAGTTAATAATCGCTAAGTTGGAAAAAAATCAATGGGAGGGTTAGGTGGTAAGTAATCGATTTTTGTTTTCAGAATGACTGTAACAGAAACTCTTGTTTTAGATAATAATTGAAATTCTTGTGAGATAATAGAGGTTTGGGTGTTAAGTAATCGATTTACACAGTCTTAACCATAAATTGGGTTGTGGATTGTAAAGAGTGGCGTACATTACTATCAACACAGGGGTTTAAAAAGAGATCATTATTCCCGCTCATCAATTCAAAGTAATAAAAAAACGTTGTTAACTTTCAATAAGAGATAAGATTATCTTACCTTAAACTTCTAAAAAAGTTTTGGGCAGATGGAACAACTGTGAAACTTGGTCAACTTGGTCGCCAAAATCGGTGATACTATTTAGTGACATTGACTTATATTGTAATGTAATGTAATGGATATCGTGTGCTTTAGAGGCATGTCAACAAAATAATAAAAGAATTTTACCATATAACTTTCACAAAATTCAACATAAAATCTTTTTTTATATTCATCGACTTACAAAAAACATCAAAAAAAAAAAAAAAAAAATCTTCATATTGAAAAGAGGGTGGCTTTAGAAATGGACCTATATATCCGAAAGTGTACTCTTTATGCATACAACTCCTAGATCTCTAATCTATACTACCTTATTAAGTAAACTAGTTATTTTTCGTCCGCGCGTTGCGGCGGAACCCAATGACTACAAAAGGCGTGTCAGTAACGGCAAACAGATACCGAATATCAAAACATAAATAAAATGACGTGGTAAGGATAATCACTCCGTCATAAAAAAACGATTTTAAATAACCTAATATATAATAATAGGAACCACACGTCCTACACGTTGGAAATTCGGTTGTTTTCAGTTCAGTTATTACGGTGCTAACACGTTAAAATATGGATGAGCTCGGTACCGGTACCGGTAACGGCAACGAAAGTACCGATCCGGAAAATCATCGAAATTAGGTACCGGCACCGAAAATGCTCGGTACAATACGGTATGGTATTTGAAGGTAAAAATCAATAAATACAGGTATGGTGCTAGACCGGTGGCGAACCGAAAGTAACGATTCTGAAAACGACAAAAGGTGGGTACCAAATTGGTAACGAAAATGATTTGGTATAGTAAATTTGGTACCGATACGATACCGGTTCGTTTACAGGATTTGATACGATTTGCTAATCAATATTCTAAATATCCAAGTTAATTTTACATGCTACAAGTCATTCATTACAGAAAAAGACAAAAAAGAAAGCAAAATAAGTTGTTGTATATATAAAACCTCATTCAAACGAAATACAGTTTATTTACTGTGTGTATGAAAAGTAATCTAAACGGTGCAATTGCTTGCATTGCTGCGTTGCTACAGGATTTGATGAGCTCGGTACCGAAAATACCGTTACCGAAATCTCCAAAAGTGGGTACCGGTACCGAATATACCTAGTATGGTACGGTTCGGTACCGGTCAGTACTGGTACGGCACCGATATTTGAGGGTAAAAACCGGTGAATACCTGTGCAGAACCGGTACCGAAAATACACCGGTTTGGTAAATTTGAGACCGGATTACTTGCATTGCTGCGTTGCTACAGGATTTGATGATCTCGGTACCAACCGGTACCGAAAATACCGTTACCGAAATCCCCAAAAGTGGGTACCGGTACCGAATATACCTAGTATGGTACGGTTCGGTACCGGTCGGTACTGGTACGACACCGGTATTTGTGGGTAAAAACCGGTGAATACCTGTGCAGAACCGGTAACGAAAATACACCGGTTTGGTAAATTTGAGACCGGTACCTATACTCGATACCATTTGCTCATCTCTTAATGATGTTACTATTCTATTCTAATTTTAATTTAAAAAATAAATCACATACTGTTCATTCAGTTTCAATTTTATTATATATAGATTGGGTTTTGTACTCTTTTGGTAATTTCCATCAAATTTTAAGATGGTATACCAAGAGTCAAAGAATGTTAGTGCATTTAAGTGTCTATCGCCTTCGTCAATCTAGTGCGTAGCAGAAACTGAAGAATTAAGCTTTTATTGTAATATCTAGTTAAAAGGGCAAGGTGGCAAACTTGTAAATAAGGAGAAATCCTTATATTCCTTGTGCCTATAAATAGGAAGTTATAGTGTTAGGTTTAAGACTTTTGCCATTTTAGAGAGTTTGGAGCTTGGTGCTTAGAGAGAGAAAGTGCTTTAGGTGATTCGCGGTTCTTGTACGATTTCAGATTTATCAAAGAATCATGTTTATATTACGTCACATGTGTTAGGTCGCGTTCGTGTACGGATTCCGCACGTTTCACGTTCGTTTCGCAATTGTTTCGGAGTCAAAACTGGTCCTACAAGTGGTATCAGAGCAGGAGCTCGATTGCACTGATCTATCACACGATTTCGCACAGGATTACATCGATTTCAGATCTGAATATCATCGATTTCTTCATATTCTACTTATTCTTCACGTTTTCTACGGTTTTTCGACAAATTGAACGGGATTTTACGGTCCGAATCGGCTGATTTTTTAGTATATTGTGCGAAAACAGTTGATCTACAATCCTACCAAGTTTCAGATTCAAACTCCTAGTCGTTTAGGAGAAATTCGAGTTTTTGTGTCCGATTTCGTTGAAAACAGCAAGATTTCGCTTGAATCAGTTGTATTTCGCTTGAAAATTCAAGCGAAATCCTTATAAGTGAGATTTCGCTTGAGATATCAGTTTAGTTTCGCTTGAAAATCACTTGGAACTCAGAGATTTCGCTTGAAACTCATCATTGATTTCGCTTGAAAGATAACAGTCGTGATTTCGCTTGAATATTCTGAGGATTTCGCTTGAATATCTGCTGGTGTCGCTTGAAATAGTACATAAAATCGGATTTCGCTTGAATATCTGCTGGTGTCGCTTGAAATAGTACATAAAATCAGATTTCGCTTGAATAGCTGCTGATTTCGCTTGAACATGATGTTTGGTCTAGGTTTCGCTTGAGAAACTTTATGGATTTCGCTTCAATTTGACTTTATGCTTGAAGGACAGGCTTTCGCTTGAAATTACTTCGATTCAAAGTGCTTTCGCTTGAAGTGTTATTTTGGAAGTTCGCTTGAAAGCTGTTATTCTGTTTGTAAAATTGTTTCGCTTGAAATCAAGTTTTCGCTTGATAAGAGGATTTTTCGCATCAAGATTATTTCACATCAACTGAGTATCAGTTGGATTCAGTTGTTTGATATTTTTTTTAACTAATAGTTTGTTTGTTTGATTCAGGTAATTGAAGATGTCAAGCAACGGTGAAGAATTCTACAACACATTCTACAACGCTTTCACTTCCGAATCGACAGATAGAAGATCCGAGATGAGAGAATATTCGAAGGAGATTTCGGAGAATTTGAAATTCGAAAACATGTATGGAAGTCAACAGAAGCCACCAAAGCTAATGAAAGTTGAAGACTATCACTGGTGGAAAAACAGATTTGAGGGTTGGGTAAAAGCTTTCGCTCCTGAAAGTTGGATAAAAATGACAGATGGATACACTGAACCAGTAAAAGAGGGAGGAGAGTTAATAGATCCAAAAGATTTCTCAGACATAGATGTAAAAAATGTTGTAGCTGAATATAAGATGATCACATTAATCAAACAGTCAGTGAGAGAGGATATTATCTCGTTACTTGAACAAGAGAAAACTTCAAAGAGTTTGTGGGAAGCGTTAGGGAAAAAGTGTGTAGGAAGTAATGAAATTGTTAAAAACAAAAAGAAATTGTTGCGTAAAGAGTTTGATTTATTCAACTGTATGAAAAATGAGTCTGTTTGTAAAATGATCGAGAGATTCGGATATCTGAAAATGGAGCTGATCAGACATGAAATTTTACCTTCTGAAGAGGAGCTGGTGGATAAACTATTTGATTCATTGCCAAATGATCAAGAGTGGCAATACTTCGCTCTAATGTTGAAAAATACTATCAAGCCTGAAGATTTAAAAGTGGATTTGCTGATCGAAAGACTTGAAAGTCATGAGTTGGAGATAAAGAGATCTAAAGTCAACAATCCAGCTTATCAGCAAAATGTGGAGCTTTACTACAGAGGAAATACACCACAGGCTGGATCTCCAAAAACAACATTTTCTGCAGAAAGTTCAAATTCAGTAAACAATGAAAGTCTTCAAAGTGGTTTTCACAGTGGATCTTCTTCAAACACTTCAAGTCAATCTGCTTCCAGGAATTTGTTTCAGTGTAATATCGCAGTGGATCTGAAGAATGGGCAGAATTTCAGCGAAGAGTCGGCAAAACAACAGATGGTCTTCTTGGCATCTGTACTTGAATCGTATGAAAGCCTCGTTGCAGGGAAGATTGGCAATACCAATTTGACAAAAGAAGATTATGATCAATTAGACCCCGAGGAGATGGAACTAATGGATATAAGATGGTGCATGGCCAGTGCGGTTCGTCGGGCACAGCGGTTCATGGAGATCACGGGGATAAAGTCAATTGGTGGATCATCTACCAAATTGGGATTTGATAAATCAAAGGTGACATGTTTCAAATGTAAACAAAAAGGTCACTTTAAGCGCGAGTGCAGAAATGCATATGCTGCTGATGATTCTGAAAATCCGTTCAACGAAGATTATTACAAGAAAGCAATCTACCATCAGAACAAGTCTGAGCCTCCAAGATTGAAACAGTCTGAAGAAAAATCAAGGGCTCTTGCAGTTATATATATGATGATGAAGGTTACGACTGGAGTCAGGTTTGCCCTGAAGAAGATGCAGTTGGTTATGCATTTGTGGCTGATGCTGATTCTGATAGATATTGGAAAGCAGATTATGCAAGATGGGAAATTGGAAAATTAAACGAACCATTCAAAGAAGCCCAGAGAGCAAAAAGATGGAATAAAGAGTTGGAATGTTACATGGATCCACGGGGTAATCCAGTTGTTGACCCATCAAAAGTGGATTTCGAAGCTGTAACAAATTTGGTTCTAAGGCAGGCTACGTTCAACACACGAAGGTTATCTGATAAAACATATCTGCCAAATTTGGAGAAGAAGATAAGGGAGGTTTGTGAAGCAAGTCTACCGAAGGTGGTAGAAATGAAGAAGAGAAAAGAAGAAGAATTGAAGAAGATGATTGAAGAAGTAAAGAATGTTGTGAAGATTGCTGCTGAAGAAGATCAGAAAGCTGAAGAGGAACAGAAGATAGAGGAAGTTCAGAAAGCTGAAACAGAAGAATCGGTGCTGAATGAGACTGAGGTTAGAAAATCTTCTGATTTACCGAATGTTGAATTGGTTGATGAAAATGAAAACAAGTGCAGGAATTGCATAGAAATGTGCAAAGCCTGTACTAAAAAAGATGACATTATAAAAGTAAAAGAAATTGAAGCAACCAAATTTGAAAATGTTTTCAAAATAAAATGTAAAGAAATGGTTGAAACAGAAGAAATGTTGAAATTAAAAGTCGAAAAGCTAACACAGAAGTGTCAAGATCTTGAAAAAGATAATGATGTGTATAGACAAATGTGTTCAGCAAAATGTGTCGATTGTGTTGAAAAAGAATCTAAATTTCAAGATTTACAAAAACAGTACGATTCTTTAAAGTGGTCGAGTCAGAGAGTACAAGAAGCTTATGATACTTTGAAGAGCCAAGTCAAAAGTTTTGATCAACGATTATCTGAAACTTTAGTCACTAAAGAAATGTATGAAAGAAAGTTTAAAGAAAAGCAAATTGAATTGAACAAGTGTGTTGATGAAATTGCAAATCTTAAACAAGTCTTGGCTGAAAAAGAAAAGATTGTTACAAAACTTCAAAGTTATGATAACTCTTCGTACATTCTTGAACGCATTTTCAACATCACACCAGATGACAAAGATACTGAAAATTGCAAAAAGGGTATTGGTTCAGAATTTCATCAGGTACCACCACCATTGAGAAACAATTATACTTTTTATGATGAGGAAAAGGTGGCAAAGGGTTTGAACATAGCTGACCAGTTACCTGAAAATATCGATGTGACTTACTCCAAATCTGATGATGCTAATGATTCAGAGGTGGTAAGTAAGGTTGTTGAAAGTGTTTTGAAAGATGAGTCTACAAAAGGTAAGTCTGAATCACAGGATGAAGATGAAGGAAATCTTTATGATGGTTATCTGAAAAACACAAAATCCGAGAAAAATTTGAATGATGATTCAAAAGGATTGGTTTATACCATGATTGGATCGGACAAATTATTCTTAGATGTTGTATTCCCGATTCAGAATGTGATTTCAGAGAAGGTTGATAAAGTTTTCAAAATGGTTGAGATTGAGAAGTCTGAGATTCCAAAGTTTGCTGGTAAAGGTCATAAATCTTTTTATAACAAACCTGGTTTTAAGAAGAAAAACATGAAGGCTGGTTTGGGTTATAAAAAGAAACGGAATTGGAATCAAAGTAAAAAACCAAATTTGCAACAAAAGATGAATTTTGTTCAAGGGAAAAGTTTGAAAGAAGAGGAAAAACTCAAATTTGGACAACAGTCTAATGAGGAGTTTGATGCTATGAAAAAGAAACAACAGCAGGCCAAGGATGTTTCAAAGAAAGTGTGTTTTAAATGTGATCAAATTGGACATGTTGCACGAAAGTGTCCAAATCCAAAGCCTGTTGATGTTAAAAAACAGAAATCTGAGGCTGTGAAACCGAGGTTAACCAGATTTGATTCGAAACAAACTTGGAGGTACAATACAAACAAGTTTGCTTCAAATCAAAATTGGAAATCAAACCCGAACAGGTTTGATTCAAGACAGACCTGGAATTCTCACACACCCAGATTCAGAACAACACAGAGTTGGAGAACATCTGTTGATATGACAAAACCTCAAGAGTTTTGGAAACCTAAAAATGTTGTTCAAGATCAAAGGGTTCAAAAAGAGACAAATTTTTACATAAGAGGTACTCCGAAAGGTCAAATGTGGAGTGCTAAGAAACAAGTAACGATGGTAAAAGATGAAAAAGTTGAAGTAAAAATTGAAAATATTTTAATTGACAAAGAGTTTCCGAAATTAAATGAACATTATTGTGTTGAAATGCCTAAGGTCCAACAGACCTAGGCTAAATTGTTCAAATGATTGATAAAGTTTGAATGTGCAGGTGCTCAACGAAGCTGAAGATTGTGAGAATGGTAGTAGGAGCAGCCTGGCACAGGAAGAGGTTGTAGGACCCTGGTTTGGTTGAACAGGGAGTTTAGTTTGAGCGATGTTTGTACATAAATAAACAATATTTTCAAAATCCTAAAAAATTGAAAAATTTAAAATCAAAAATATGTTTTTAGTTTGTTAAAATTTGAAAAACCAAAAATATGTTGTCTTTAATTTTGTTGAATAAATGTTGATTGAATACGCCGAAACCCTCACGGCTGAACAAACATGATTACCTTCATCAGATTGAAAAACGGTTTTCAAACTGTAAAATATCAATGTGTTGTAAATCATGGGGGTACGTTATATTTTCTGCAAATCAGTGCATGAGAAGCAGAAAATGGATGGCGAGACATAGCTATCAGTATTGGTTGTCAAATTTTCTTTAAATGGTTTTGCATTTTAGGGGGAGAAAATTTGTCATTAGAAAATCCAAAACATTTGAAAATTTGAAAAAGCCAAAAACATGATAGAATTCAAAAATTTGAGTTTTGCGTAAAAAGAGGAAATGATAGTACATCAGTAGACTGTCACAGTACGCTAAAGAAATGGAAAGTTTAAATGTGTTAAACGATCTCACCGTGGTTGTGTTGGTAGATTTTTATACACTTAGTAAACTTTTTCGGGATATAAACCTAAATTCAAACACTTGCTTATTTCATGGGGAACACTACTTGGATATATAGGTAACCCCTGAAATCTCATTTGAAAGGTTTCATATTCTGATATACTAGGTTTTTATACTCAGTGATATCTGGGGTATTATTCTGGGACTTCTGCTGAATGGAAGTTCTGACCTAGTCCTTGAATAATACTTTCCGCAATGCTTGAAACACAGCACACCCTCAGCATATATGATAAGACAATAAAATTGCTTAGCAATGCTGTTGTAAAAAAGATCCTCTAAAGGGGACACACCTACAAGTTGAGTCATGATCTCTCTGCTGAACGATGGTTCTGACCTGAGCTCTCATGATTCTTTATAATTTATTAACCCCTTACAGATATCATTTGTGTTATAATTGCCTGTAAGACTGAATATTGGGATCTGGATACGGGAGTATATTCAAGAGGTGGGACACATGAATAGGTTTAAGTTCTTAATACACCTAATTCGTATCCTGAATCAGTTGAACTTTGTGTGAAAATTTAAGTGGATCAGTATATCGACAATCTAAGTGAATTGTTTAATTCTTACTGTGTATCTAAGCTCAACGGTAATTGTGACTTGTTATAAACTGATATGATCCTCTGACACAAACTCAAACAAAAATATTGTCTGTAAATACGTTTGTACATATTTCTTTACTGCTTTATGTTTTCAGAAAATACAAAAAGATTTTGATTTCTGCTTTATTTTCGACAACCGATGTCTGGGAAGCTGAGTTTCAAAATCTGAGTATGCTGATTGTGTTTCTGAAAATAAAACAAGTTCATTAATTCGAAACTTGAATTTAAAATCAAAAACAGTTTGTGATATCTCCAAGGTCATTAAGTTGGACTTGGATGATTAACTGTGGGGGATTTAGATGCTTATATTGTTATAGAGCTAGTTTCCGATACGATTCGATGAAACTGCCAAATTCATGAGAAGTGGTTTTGAGGAGATTGAATTGTCAGATTACGATATCTGGAAGTTTAAAATGTTGTTACTTATAGTTGTATGAGTGATTGCAGGAAAAGTCCAGACTACGATCCCGAGAGCAGAGTCTAAGGGGGAGTCTGAAGACAAGCTGAAAGTTAGGAGGAGTTTGTAGCTGGAAAGCTAGGTGTCGATCCCTAAAAGCACGGAAGCTTGACGACAGGGGGAGCCTGAAGAAAGAGACTACGGAGAGGGAGAGAAACTGAAGCTAAAGATATATCAAAGGGGATTCTGTTCAAGATAGAGAAAGACAAGATGCTACGAGAATTGACTACGGCAATATCCAAGGGGGAGTCTGTTAGTGCATTTAAGTGTCTATCGCCTTCGTCAATCTAGTGCGTAGCAGAAACTGAAGAATTAAGCTTTTATTGTAATATCTAGTTAAAAGGGCAAGGTGGCACACTTGTAAATAAGGAGAAATCCTTATATTCCTTGTGCCTATAAATAGGAAGTTATAGTGTTAGGTTTAAGACTTTTGCCATTTTAGAGAGTTTGGAGCTTGGTGCTTAGAGAGAGAAAGTAGAGAGAGAAAGTGCTCTAGGTGATTCACGGTTCTTGTACGATTTCAGATTTATCAAAGAATCACGTTTATATTACGTCACATGTGTTAGGTCGCGTTCGTGTACGGATTCCGCACGTTTCACGTTCGTTTCGCAATCGTTTCGGAGTCAAAACCGGTCCAACAAAGAACAAATCTCTATTTTTTTTTACAATTTTCTTACCTTTCTACCCCTCGTCTCTCTAACTTATTCCTAAGCTCATCGACTGTTGTAACCCCTAATTTCCTCCCTTCATCTTCATCAATATTTAAATCAAAACGCCATTGAATTGTGAAACCGTCCAATTGAATGTGGAGAGGAGAGGATAAAATAAAGTTCGTAAACCCTTTCAGTTTCTTTTAATCATCACTTCAATAGCAATCATCAGTTGTATCAGTTACAAGTTTATAATTCGATCCATGAGTTTAATTTGACCTCGTCAACAAGCCTTAATTATGCTCTTGTATCAGTTGAAAAACCAATAATTCAATAGCACACCTTCATCTGGTCGTTAATCGACCTTAATTCGAGATCTTACTATAGAAATTCATACGCTAAAGGTAAAAATTCTTCCTTTTTCTCCTACTTGTTGAAATTAGGGTTTCTACCAAAGATTGATGAAGGATTGATATTATTTTAAGTCCACGCTGGTTAAAATTGACAACTTAGGGTACATTATTAAGAGAACTAAGTTTTCTACCCTTTTGGTAAATTGGCACCATGGCTTACCAAAAGTCTCGAGTTCAAGTCGATGTATTTTTACATTTTTCTTCCCTTTTGCCCTTTTCCTCTCTCTCTCTTTCATGGTCAATTACCGAAGACCTTTGAGTGCCCGATCAATAGTTGTCTTTCCCACTAACACACGGGATTCAATGCGATTAAAGCCACCCATGGAGGTTCTTTCTTTAGTATGCCTCTCTTCTTCTTCTTCTTCTTCACTCAGATGCAGTAATCGATCAATTCACTCAAGATAGAAAGAGAGATGGACAGACACACGCTTTTGTGTGTGCGTGAGAGAGAGTAGATTATTGAAGATCAACAGTGGCGGACCCAGGGATTTTTTCGTGGGGTGCGGAATATTTTTAAAGATTTTAGGCCTCTACGTATATAAAAAAGGTTCATATCTGTTTCTTTAATATGCCAAAAACGTTATTGATCCTCTTCATAATAAGGAGGCAGCACCCCGGTGTGGTGATAATAAGTACAGGTTAAAGAAATTCAAGGTACTTTTTTATAATTAAAAACTTGTAATTGCTATTGAGATAAGACTATGGGGTATGGGGCGTGGGTTGGCCACAAACGCCTAAGTCACCACCCCAGGTGGGCTTGGGTTTGGGTGTGGCTCCTTGGGCGGGAGTTTGAGGCCGGGTCTATCAATATGACATGGCAGGATGTGATTGGCCAACAAAACTAGCCGTTTGGGCTAGCCGTTGGGCATTTAAAAAAAAACCTATTTCCTATATAAATACCTTACCATATTTAACATTTTTCTCACACAATATGAAACACATAAAACACAATCTTACCATGAGTTCTTCAAGTTCAAGTGAACGGCACATCGCTAACAATTTGTTGGTAAACGATTATTTCTCAGCGGAACCTAAGTATGATGAAAAAATGTTTAGGCGTCGTTTTCGTATGAGTAGAAACCTATTTTTAAGGATATCTAGAGATCTTGAGGAGAAGTATGTTTATTTCCAACAAAAACCGGATGTAACCGGGCAATTAGGATTTAGTATGTGGCAAAAGGTCACGGCCGCACTTAGACAGTTAGCGTACGACAATAGTTCGGACATTATGAATGACTATTTAAAAATGTCTGCACGTGTAGCTAGAGAAAGTCTTCACAACTTTTGTTCTTGTATTTTAGAACTTTATAAGAAAAGATATTTGAGAAATCCCTCGTTCAGTGACATGCGACAAATATTGGAACATCACGCAGATTATCATGGGCTACCCGGGATGTTAGATAGTTTAGATTGTATGAAATGGCCTTGGGAACTTTGTCCAACCGCATGGCAAGGCGCTCACACGAGTGGATTTCACGGGATGCCAGCCATCATGCTTGAAGCAGTTGCGTCCCAAGATCTTTGGATATGGCATGCGTTCTTGGGTATGCCAGGTTCACATAACGATATTACCATCATAAACCACTCATCCCTTTTCAATGATCGGGTAAATGGTATAGGTCCCAAATGAAGTTTCTTTGTAAACGGGGTTGAGTACGTGTATGGGTACTACCTAGTTGATGGGATTTACCCGGAGTGGGGGGTTTTCATAAAATCGTTCACAAGACACGGTACCATAGATCCAAAGAAATTAAAGTTTAACAGGGTACAAATGGCTGCACGTAAAGACGTCGAGCGAGCGTTTGGTGTTTTAAAGAAAAGGTGGCGAATATTGGCAATGCCTTGTCGACTATGGGACAAGGATCAGATTGGAAGCGTGATGTACGCATGTATCATTCTTCACAACATGATTTCGGAGGATGAAGGTAGAGCGGTCGTTACCTACTATGATGACGATGACCCCCAACTAGGTAACGTAACAGTTACAGACGAAGATAAAGCGTCAAATGAATTTTTGATCAAGTCAAGGGATATACATCACAACCTTCGATCTGATTTGGTGGATCATGTTTCAACGATTCCTGGGTTCGAAACCGACGAAGAGTGATTGTTTTTATTTTTAATGGTTATATATATATATATATATATATATATATATATATATTAAAAAAATGAAGTGGCTTGGCCACGCCAGCCCAGCCACGCCCACCATACCCCTAGAACTTGGGTTTGTGTATTGAGTGCCCCCATATCCACGTGTCAACCCATGCTCCAAACCCCTGCCCCACCATACCCCACGGTCTAAGAAGAATGCACTGAGTTTGTTATTTAGTTTTACATTTTGTTATGTATTATTGAATACATCTAGGCTTGAATTTTCGTGACTTTCGTAATGAACAAGTATTAGCATCTGCACGGCTTAATTTCTTTAATTTGAAGAGTTGACAGTTCCATATTTTATGCCAGTGCACCATTTATGGCTGAGTAAAGCTGGATCAAGTGATTTATTCTTATTTTTCATTGTGGAACATGCTATTTGCATTTGCTCATTTGATATGGGCATTAGGTCAGTTGGTCAAAACATCTTTATGAGATGAAAGAGGGTATATTGAAGAAATTCCTATAACATATACATGTTTAAAAACAAATTAAAAAATGACTTGTTACTACTTTAAGCAGGTCAAAATTTGATGTAGTGGCATTTAGGTATACAAAAATGATCACATGGGTAATTTTTTGATCACATATAAGATGGTCTAAAATTTCTAATGAGGTAATTTTTTGATCACATATAAGATGGTCTAAAATTATAGATAAAGTGATTAACTCAAACCACTACTTTATAAATGGACTGATTCGGATATCTTTGTTGATATGGGTTGACTTGATAGCGGTTGAAGTAGCCGGTTTTTTATCGGTGGAAGCTGAATCGGTGAACCGCTTTCACATTTTCGGTAAAAAAATAAGATTTTTCTTTTGAGATTATATAATACTTAAATATAGGACCTCTCGTTTTTAACTAAGATCGTAGGGTATGGTGGGGCTGGGGTTTGGGGTATGGGTTGAGACGTGGAGTTCGAGCCCCCTGCTGGTGAGTGACGTGTCTGTGGGGTATGGCGGGGCATGGCTAGCCCGGCGTGGCTTGGCCGGGTGTATTAAAATAAAAAATAAAAATTTAAGAGTCGGTTATATTTTAAACATGGCCCGCTCTGCCCTAGCCAACAAGCCAATAGAGCCGGCCACATAGGATCGCTAGCATGCCCCCACGCCCAGCCTTAAACTCCCGCCCAAGGGGCCACGCCCAAACCCAAGCCCACCCGGGGTGGTGACTTGGGCGTTTCTCTCCAACCCCAACCCCCGCCCCATAGTCTAATATGCAATTCGCGTAGCTAAATAAAAAAGGATTATTGGATCTAATCACCCCCAACTATTCGCTTTTGGCCACTTGCACTCTCAACTTTGACTTTGGCTCCCACCATTCCCAACTAAACACTTGGGTTGCTATGCACCCCGTCATTGAATAGACGCTAACTGAGTTAATTATTTTTGCTAACGTGGCCATTTGTCCAACGTGGCATGCTGACACGACCTGTTTTTATGAAGTAACATGCTGATATGTTTTTATTTTTATTTTCAAATGTGTATTGTTATTTTTTTAGGGTTATTGGATTTTATCACACCTAACTATTGCCTATTAGCCACTGCCACCCCCAACTATCACTTTGACGCCCGCCACCCCTAACTTAACACTTAGTTTGTTCTGTCACCACGTCGTTAACTGATCGCTAACTTTTGAGCTTGTTATTATACTTTTCGGGGTGTCCAAAGATCCCTAAAACATTCCTAAGATCCATATGACACCCCCAAAAGTATAAAAACAGGATCAAAAGTTAGTGATCAGTTAACGACGTGGTGACAAAACACACTAAATGTTAAGTTGGGAGTGACGGACGTCAAAGTGATAGTTGAGGGTGACAGCGGCAAATAGCCAATAGTTGGGGGTGATAAAATCCAATAACCTTTTTTTAATATGATTCAAATTGGAAAAAAAACAAATAGATATAAATCAGCTCCTTCTAGAAACCACTAAACAAAACAATTGCACCAAAACTGTTATTAATCAAAATTTCAAACTACAAAGTCAAAATTTCACCGGCATCAACCCAGCCACCACCGCCTTCCCATCTTCTCACCACCGCCACCATCAACTCAACCACCACCTCCTTCCTCCCTTCTCACCACTGCCACCACCACCTCCCCCCACTACGACGGCACCAACGTTCCGCTTTTCCCCCAAAATCAAAACCCGACATTCAATCTTCGATCCACCAAATCCACCCAAAATCAAAACCCTAATAGGCTTCTAGATTAAGCGGTTTGTTTTCGATATTATGTGGAATAGGCTTCCAGATCCGGATGAACGGTGGATGGTGTTATGAGTTAGGTGGTCGCAGTGGGTGGTGGCCAATGGTTCTTGAACAGGGGAGTAGGGTCGTGGGTGGGTGGCTGCGGAGGACGATGGTGGGGTGGGTGGCTGCGGAGGACTGTGTTGGGGTGGATGGCAGTATGATGGTGTGGGGTGGATGTTGGTGGTGTTAAGTGTGTGTGTGAGAGAGGGGGGAATATAAACTGATTTTTATGTAATATATATATATATATATATATAAGTTTTTTAATTACTTTTTGTTTATTTACTAAAATGTTTTAAACTAAATAGCTAAAAAGAATATGCTTCAGATCCACGTCAGCATGCCACGTTGGACAAAATGGCCACATCAGCAAAAAGAACCAGCCAAGTTAGTGTCCGGTTAACCACGGTGTAACAACCCACACTTTCGTGCATTGTTACCACTCGCTACACTCGTTACGCCTAGCACCAGAGATTCGGATAATAATGTAACTATATCGCATACGTCGCTATTTCGCAGTGTAATCGCATATATTCGCATATTTTAACGCTACATCGCATCGCAAATACTAACACTCACGATGACTTTGAGTGAGGACCTATTCTACCCTCCTCGATGGCCGTGATGTGTCGCAACGCAAACAACTAAAGCTAACAAAGACTCTCGAGTGAGTACTATAGCTCCAGTCGTTGTGACGACGATGACAATACGAGCGAGTAGTACCCCGTCAGTCATTGTGGCACAACGCATCGCAAACTCGAAAGCGCACCCGCAATCACGCGCAACTCGATTATCGCAGGATTCGAAATAAGGATACGTATATACGACCTTTTTGTGACTAAATTATAATAAATATACATATATGTATGGGTATGAAAATGTGTAACCAAACTATCTCAACGCTTAACGATCGAAACGGTATGCCAAAACTCAGCTCGTAGGAGGTGTTTGACCGAATGACACTTCGGTCGGACAGCCATCCGGTCGGATGACCATCCGGTCGAACAACCATCCGGTCGGACCACATCACCTCCTTTCTCCTCCTTTGCCTATAAATAGCCCGTGTCACATCACTTGAACAGTGATGTGACAGCTCTCACTCGACCAGCACGCTCTTGGACCCTTTTCTCTCGATTTCTCGCGATTCTTGTAAGTTTCCGACCTAAATCTTGTACTTCTATGATCTACACTCAATTCTACACCTTTCTATCTTTTAAAAATCCAATTTTAACCGTGAAATCTGCTGATTTGTGGTGTTCTAGGATGATGTCATCAAGAGTTCAAATGAACTTCAAAGTGTGACCTCATTTTCATCATGAACAGCTCAGATCTGAGTGATTTCCACATGTTTTTACACAAATCTCGTCCAAAACTATGTTATCTAATCAAAGGGTTATGTGATTTCGGGTTAAACATGGGAAACCGTCAAGAACGGCCAAACCTGATGGAACGGGGTGGTTCCCGGCCGTTAGAACGGGTCGGACTTGTGGGAAATTACATTTGTTTAGTACGATATCACACCACCTCGGTCAAATCACCATTATTCTTTTTCAAAACTATCAAGTTCATGACGATCAGGACGTCGGAACGGATTGCCGTCCGACCGGATTTCCGTCCGATCGGAGTGCACTTGGAGCTTTCAACTCATCATCTCAAACGAGTGACCATCCGACCGGATTGCCATCCGATCGGATAGTCACTAAACAAACATCATCCAAACAAGTGACCATCCGACCGGATTGCCATCCGACCGGATAACCACTAGTCAATTAGCATACCATCCGACCAGACAGCATGCCATCCGACCGGACAACATGCCATCCGACCGGACAGCGTGCCATCCGACCGGATTACCACTAAGAACTATAATTCAACTTTTCACCGTTTAACGCACCGCGCATCGCTTACGCTACCATTCCATGTTCAGACAACTCAGGCGCGCTCTCAACCAATCCAATCAAGTTGTGTTTACTTGCTGAAAACGCACTGTGAGTATACTTGAACCCTTTTTGCTTTTGCACTTTTGGGTGTAACATACGTTGCTATCAACTCGAATCACATCAAATGCTCAAACTATTTATCACTTGCGAATGACTTACGTGCATATTTATACGTGATGCTAGTTACATATGTGCTAGGACTTATACTCGTGACGTCCCACCATGACTAGTATAGTACTATTATGCCCGACGGGGTCTAGTTTGCCATCGCGTATTCGAGCATCGAGGACTTAGCTGGTAGTATCGGTTTGTGAGTATATATGTCGTGTATCCCGTTTATGTATGAAGGAAATTCGCAGCAGCTTATAATCTATTATGCTATTACATATCAAACATGTATACTCGCCAATAGTTTTGTATTGACTTTATTTTAACGTATGTTGCAGGTTAGATCGCAGACTATCTCAATCAAGCTAGGGAGTCTAGAAACTCAACTAAAATCTAGGTTGTCGGATTTGTATTGTTCGAGAGAACACAACATCTATGATAACTTATGTGATTATATTTGTTTATTAGTATGGGATAATGAACGCATTAAATATTGTCGCTAATAGTTGTTATGGATTCTCCTGAGCAATCTGATTCGCCTAGTGCCGCGCCCCGATGATTCCGCCATCGGTTGGGGTGTGACACACGGGGTGACTGATGCATGTGAAGTGTGTATATAAGTTTAAGTATATTTTAAGCCCTTTTACACTTTCTTTTGCCAAGTTTTAAATTTATAAAACACGATATTTACTAACACAAACACACATATGGGCAAGTGCACCCATCGTGAGCGTAGTATAGTGTTGGTAAGATACCGAGGTCGTCCAAGGACACAAGAGCTTTTAGTACCGGTTTATCCTCAACGTCTAATCAAATCAAAAAGTTTAGAAAAAGGTTTTTAAACTAGAAAAATAAAACTAAATAAAATGCTGAAAATAAAAATAAAAGAAAAACAGATAGACAAGATGAATCACTTGGCTCCGACTCGTGTATACTGTAACCTTTGATTATTTCCGCACTTTTGCACTTTTTAAGAGATTATCTTAGTTATTGTAGTAGGCCCCTCTTTTGAAGGTGACGTTACCCTCAACCCAGTAGTTTGAGTAAGCAAGGATACAATCCTAAAGGGTCGGATTATTGAAAGATAATTAATTAAGTTATTAATGCATATTATGGTAGGCCCCTCTTTTGAAGGTGACGTTACCCTCGGCTAAGTAGTCTGAGTCAGCAGGGATACATTCCTAAATAGCCGGGCTATAGTATTAATAGTAGCTTACATATGAGGGGGTTAAAGAGTTTGGACCCCCGCCATCCAATACCGTTAAGTAATGAATGAGGTCCTACTAAATTTGACCCAGGTCATTGCAGGATCTATACACTGAACAAGGCAAGACTTTTGCCAAACCGTTCCCTTAACCCCCGACCAGGTAGCCAACATACCTCCATATAGACCGTGGAGATACGAATGGTGAAAATATTTTATTTTATATAGACAGTAAAATAATGCCAAGACACCACGGAAAAACGATAAGGAAAAATCACCTTCAACATAAGAAACTAGTTATTAAAGTCATTAATACATAACCAAGTAAAAAGTGCGAAAAGATTAAAAATAAAAAGTATTACACTAGACACTTTGTCTTCACCAAGTGATGTAAGAGACTTAGGCAAACATGGCCTTGATTGTCAAGAACTCTTACGATCAATCTTGGATCCCGAGACGACTCACACACTCTATGATGGACAATGGATGATGGTGGTGGATGATGGTGTTATGGTGGTGGTGGGTGGTGGGTGAAGTGTGAGAGAGGTGGTGTGCCAAGGGATGAGTTGCAAGAGCTCCAAGCACTCCTATTTATAGGCTGAACATAAGCTTGGGCATGGCCCCGTGTCCATTGGGCACGGCCCCGTGTCCAACCTCCTCTCTTTCTTCATTAAATGCAGTTTGTCTGCATTAGTTGACCACGCCCCCGTGTCCGCTGAGCACGACCCCGTGTGCAGAAGCATATCTGTACTATCAAGATTTTCCTGGATTCTGCGAATCTTATAGTTGACCACGGCCCCGTGTCCGCTGAACACGGCCCCGTGGTGGGCGATGGAAGCTTCTACCACTTTGTCTTTTCTGCTGACACTTGGGCACGCCCCCGTGTTCAGTCTTCTGTTCTCTTTTTTTGCTTGGGAAGATGCTGTCGTGGGGTTGGGCATGTCTCTTTTATTCCTTTTTTTGTATTTATGTTATATTTAGCTGCCTTTTTGCTTCTTTTGTTAATTTGAGCTCATTTAATCCTGAAAATACAAAAGGAAGACAAAAGCACACTTTTTCCAACATTAGTACTAAAAATCGTTAGTTTTATGCCACAATTGATGTAATTTATATGTTGCATTTTGCACACATCAAATACCCCCACACTTGAATCTTTGTTTGTCCTCAAGCAAAACTCTTTATAATGTGGCTTTACACTCCCAAATGGAATGGGTGGAAGAGAAGGTTTTTGGGTTTGTCATAGAGTGTCGGGGTTTCCAAGATTCTTTATTAAGTTTTATTTTTATTTACTTACAATCCTATTCGTCATGATTTATTTAAAACTTTTCATAAGATAAATTACTTATTAGGGCATAACATGCCTCTTTAAAATTCTATTTATACACAAGTTCACATACCTCACGGGGGATCACTCAACACTCAGCCGAAGATGTATTTT
This sequence comes from Helianthus tuberosus, assembly GCA_030545235.1. Classification (NCBI taxonomy): domain Eukaryota; kingdom Viridiplantae; phylum Streptophyta; class Magnoliopsida; order Asterales; family Asteraceae; genus Helianthus; species Helianthus tuberosus. The sequence goes on from CM060358.1 coordinate 60,457,117, forward strand.
AATGAATCACTCGAGAGCGGCATGGAACTTACTCCTACCATAAGCTTGCCAAGCAATCAATCCTCCTCCTTTTTAACTATATACCTTTGTAAATATCAAGAGGACTTTTGGGGTGAAGGGTTAGGCTTGGGTTAAAGGTAGGTGGTTGGGTTAGTGGTTAGTGAAAGGGCGAAAAGCGTAACAAGCGTCGGTTTTCGTAAGACTTTTTATTTTTTTGCAACTTTTATTTTGATGAAGCTTTTATTCAAACAAAGTTATTTTTGATAAACTTGTTTGTTCATTTCTCTTTTGATTCATCATCAACAAAAAAAATATAAATATATATATATATATATTAGGAAAATCATACGAAAAATCGGGCTTGTTACTAAAATAAAAGGTTAAAAATAAAAAGGGTTTTGGTGGGTGAAAGGGTGTTTGGTTTGGGTTATGAAATGAAAAGGTTTTAGGCTCAAAGGGGCTAACTAGGGGGATTTTGGGTAGGTGGTAAAAAAAATAATGGTGTAGAAATAAAAAGGGGTTAGTCCTAATGCCTCTATCATTTACTTACTCGGGTTTAAGTTGGTAAGGACTAGGAATGTATCGTCGTGGCAAGTTCTAGAGTCGTAAGAACCAATCGGCTATTCACACAAGAAACGAAAAATGAGCATTTAGTTTAAAGATATATATTTGTATGTTCAATAAAGGCTCAAAACTCACTTTTGTGGGAATGGGTTTTTATGTGATCAAGTATATATAATCAAATTTTTAACTAAGCTTGTCATGCCTTTTCATAATATTCTTATGTTGGTTCTTTTTATCACGACGCTATCGGTTGTAAATTTGTAAAAATATAACTTTTTTAGAATTTGAAATTCCCAAGTTAAACCTCGACAAGTAAAAAAAAATTGAAAATTTTTGAAAAACTTTGGGGTGATTAGCGGTTCCAATAGAGTTTTGTGTAAGGCTTGTAGTTAGGACTTGCAAGATTCAAGGTTTTAGCACCCCCCCCCCCCCCCCCCACTTAAATTACACATTGTCCTTAATGTGTCCCAAAAATAAGTTTTTAGGTTGATTGAATGTGTAAAAATGTGTAAAAAAGCAAAAATTTATGTTACTGGGCGCTGGACACAGCCCCGTGTCCGATGGACACGACCCCGTGTTCAGGTGCCAGTAACGAAAACTTACAGAAGGTGGACACGGGGGCGTGTGTACTGGGCGACCCCGTGTCTGTCAACAGTTTACAGAATTAAAACAAACAGCAGGTCTGGGGGAGTGGGCACGGGGGCGTGTCGGCTGGACACGACCCCGTGTAGACAATCTGCAAGGTTGAAAAACAGGTTTCTGGCTCTGGTTTCCTGTCCCGGCTTTAGTAGCACTAATGTTTAGTGTTCTAAGCCTCGTATGTACCTGTTTTAGCAATAAACACTACACCAAACCATAGCAAACATCCTAAATTACCAAGTTCAACATCCATGTCACAAAGTTAAAAAGAAAAAAGAAATGCAGAAAATAAAAAGAGTTAAAGCAAAGTAAATTGTTCAACACACGGCATGCAGGCCGGAAATTGTTCAAGATAAAAGGGGTTAACCTGTGGGATAACCAACCAACCGCTTCTGCCTCCACTCCTCCCGCCTAGTCCATGTCCTCGTCCTCATCATCATCATCTCCTCCACTGTGCCCCGCAATGTACTCCCGGATATTTCCAATATCATCTTGGATATCGGATATGTTTCTCTCGATTGCTCCCACCCGGTTGTATGTGTTGCTCGCCATGTTATAGGTGTTCCTGGTGCACATGAGGTTTTCCTGCAATAAATCATGTAAACTTTGGAAGTTAGGAAAACCACCTCCTGAGGAGGATTGGCCCGGATCACCATGGGGCTGGTACTGGTACTGAAGATGTTGTGGAGCGTGAAGGACGAGTGCCTCTTACGGGTTCCATGCATGCCCCTGCATCCTTTGGAAGCTAACCGTCCCGTCTTCAGCCTCATAAATTAGGTTCATTGAGCGGCAAATGTGTATCTCCACTCTTCCCGACCATGGGCTCCTTTCGAAGGACCTAGGTATGTTCGTGAAGTGCTTGAAGAGACGGTATACCCATCCCCCGAAGAAGATAGGGGTTGGTGGAGTAGGAAGTTGGTTTAGATGCATGTTACGGAGCAGGAGGAACGGAACATCGAGGTGTCTGCGGTTATGGATGCAGTGGAGGACAACCAAATCTCTCAACCCAACAACGCCACAGCTATCATGCCTTTGGCTAAGAGAGTAGCCGAGGAGCCTATGGATGTATCGGTAGAGCGGGTCCCTCAACTTAGTGCTCTTAGTGCTGCTCGAATTGTAGTGCCCTTCACCAATCTGAGCCCACGCGGCTTGGCGATCGTTCTCATCTATCTCTCGCATCCCTCCGGTATTTTCCTCTTTACCCGCATCTTCCTCCGCATACAGCCCGATTATCGACCCAAATTGTGCCATTGAAATTGAGTACCTAGTTCCACCACATCGGAATGCTACCCCATCATTGTCAAATGGGTCGCACCTTGAATTGAACGTGAAGGTGCTATAGAATTCCATAGTGCATTCGTGGACTGATCGGAGTCGAGTGGTTAAGGCTACTCTTAGCGGGCCGGTAACAAGGTTGTTAAACCGGTTAAGTTGGTTCACCATGGCTAACAAATCCATGCATGCTTGTCTTGGGTATTCTTCCGGTCTTGTTTGAAGTACTTCGTATCTAGCCCTAGCATCGAGCTCATTTGCGTTGAACCTCATGAACTTCCTTGACATCTGAAAGAATACACCAAAAGTTAGCATGAAACAGTGGAGTTCTCGGACAAAACTGCAAACAGAGAGCTGGACACGACCCCGTGTTCAGCGGACACGGCCCCGTGTCCAGGCGTCTGTTACTCAAAAACATCATTTTTCGACCCGGTTTCGAAAACTTGAAAATTTCTGGTCCAATAGGTGCGGTTTCCCCCGAAAATGAAACCCCAAGTGCCGTTTTCCCAAAACAACCCGTTTACCCATTCAATTTTATCTTTTTTCGGTTCAAAAATAAGGGTTTGGGGTTTTTGTGAGAAATCGGGCGAATCTTTGAACAATACAAGTGGATTTACTTCCTATAACACTTATCTAACAAAATGCTAACAGATTTAAGCAAAAATTTGAGGTTCGATCCGGATGTAGTTCAAGAACCCTAGATTTTTCCCCAAATTTTTGAAGTTTTAACTACATGCAAGTGCTAAATCTAACTACTAATGATGATAGAATCATACCTTGATGTTGTTAGAATGATAGGAGACGTCGAAAATCTGCAGAAAATCGCCTAGAACCAGAGCGTTTTCGGGGAAACGGGGCGTGTGGAATGGTGTAACTGTTATGAAAAGGGGGATTTATCCCGACAGTCGCGCGGACACGGCCCCGTGTCCAGCGGACACGACCTCGTGCCGAGCAAAGTTGATTTTTTTTAGTGCTCGTGTGAGTGCCCTCGTTTCCCAAAAATTTTGGTTAGTAGACTTACCGATTTAGATGTCATCCCAATTGTTCGTAACTTACCAGGTATGATGTTGATGCTTTCATTCGTCGACCGTTTGAAGCGAGATTTCTTCCTCTTCATCCTCAATGAATCCTTAATAGAATTTCAGCCGTTGGCCATTGACTTTGAATGGAATTCCATTCCGAGATTTAATTTCTACTGCACCGTGTGGGAAAATATGGGTGATGGAAAAAGGTCCTGACCACCTAGACTTTAATTTACCAGGAAACAATCGAAGTCGTGAATTAAACAAAAGAACTTGGTCTCCTACTCGAAATTCATTAGGTTTAATATGTTTGTCATGCAAGGTTTTCATCCTTTCCTTATAAATTTCAGAGTTTGAGTATGCATAATTCTTTAGTTCGTCTAATTCATTTAATTGACAAAATCGATTTCTACCAGCAAATTCTAAATCTAAGTTTACATTTTTAATTGCCCAGTAGGCTTTGTGTGCAATTTCTACTGGCAAGTGATAACTTTTTCCATAGACTAGCTTATATGGGGTTGTACCTATAGTTGTTTTATACGCAGTTCGAAAAGCCCATAAAGCATCATCTAATTTATCTGCCCATTCCTTTTTATTTAACCCTACGGTTTTTTCGAGTATTCGTTTTAAACCTCTATTAATCACTTCGGCTTGTCCATTTGTTTGAGGGTGATATGCTGTTGAGACCCGGTGATAGACCCCATATCTTGTTAATATTTTTTCAAGTTGATGGTTGCAAAAATGGGTACCTCTATCACTTATTAACGCTTTAGGTGTGCCAAAACGAGAGAATAATTTTTTCAAAAATCTTACCACGACTCTTCCATCATTTGTTGGAAGTGCCTCGGCCTCAGCCCATTTAGACAAGTAGTCTACTGCCACAAGTATATATTTGTTTCCTTTTAACGGTGGGAAAGGTCCCATAAATTCGAGTCCCTACACATCAAAAATTTCACAAACAAGAATGCCATTTTGTGGCATTTCGTTTTTGGAAGAAATATTACCTGTTCTTTGGCAAGCATCGCAAGTTTTGACAAGACTTTGGGCGTCTTTGTAGATGGTTGGCCAATAAAATCCTGAATCAAATACCTTTCGTGCGGTACTGGCGGCACCATGATGTCCTCCGTATGGACCTTCATGACAATGGCGGAGAATTCTTCGTGCTTCGCTACCATGTACGCATCGTCGGATGAGTTGGTCGGCACACATTTTGAAAAGATATGGATCTTCCCAAAAATAATGTTTCACATTGGCAAAGAATTTTTTTCTTTGGTGATGTGGCCAACCTTTTGCAACTATACCGCTAGCTAGGTAGTTAGCATAGTCGGCGTACCATGGTTCTTCTTTGTATTCCACCATTTCCAAGGACTCCGTTGGGAATTTTTTTGTTGATTTGCTCGTCCCTGGTTGCCTCCAAAGCTGGCTCTTCTATGCGCGAAAGATGATATGTCGCGGTATTTTCTGCTCCTCTTTTGTCTTTGATTTCAATATCAAATTCTTGGAGGAGTAGAATCCACCGAATCAAACGTGGTTTTGCGTCCTGCTTTTTGAAGAGATATCGAATGGCTGCATGATCTGTATAGACTATAGTTTTAGAAAGAACAAGATAAGAACGAAATTTATCAAAAGAAAATACCACATCTAGTAATTCTTTTTCAGTTGTTGTGTAATTTTCTTGTGCATCGTTAAGTGTTTTACTAGCATAATAAATTGGGTGGAAATGCTTTTCTTTTCTTTGTCCTAAGACAGCTCCAACTGCAAAGTCACTTGCATCACACATGATTTCGAAAGGAAATTTCTAATCAGGCGCTATCATGATAGGTGCATTGACTAGCATTTCCTTTAGGGTTAGAAATGCTTGATTGCATCCCTTATCAAAGTTGAAAGGGGCATCTTTTTCAAGTAATTTTGTTAGATGCCTTGAAATTTTAGAAAAGTCTTTGATAAACCGCCTATAAAATCCGGCATGCCCTAGGAAACTTCTGATAGCTCTAATGGAGGATGGAGGTGGTAATCTAGAAATGGTGTCAATTTTGGCTCGATCCACCTCCATTCCTTCGCTTGAGATTTTATGAACGAGTACTATTCCCTCCGTTACCATGAAATGGCATTTTTCCCAGTTAAGGGTGAGGTTAGTTTCCTCACATCGGGATAGCATTCGTTCAAGGTTATCGAGGCATTGTTCGTATGAATCCCCAAAGATAGAAAAGTCGTCCATGAAGACTTCCATCGTCTTTTCTATCATGTCATGGAAGATGGCTACCATGCAACGTTGGAATGTTGCAGGGGCATTACATAGACCAAACGGCATGCGTCGATAAGCAAAAGTTCCATAGGGGCATGTGAAGGTTGTCTTTTCTTGGTCTTCGGGTGCTATCGGGATTTGAAAGTAACCTGAAAAAACCATCCAAGAAACAATAAAATTTGTGACCGGATAATCTTTCTAACATTTGATCAATAAAGGGCAAAGGAAAGTGATATTGCCTTGTTGCTTCATTTAATCGTCTATAGTCTATACATACTCTCCATCCTGTGACAGTTCTCGTTGGTATTAATTCATTCTTTTCATTAGTTATTACCGTCATACCTCCTTTCTTTGAAACAACTTGGACGGGACTTACCCAAGGACTATCGGAGATAGGATAAATAAGTCCAGCATCAAGTAATTTGATGACTTCGTTTTTAACCACTTCTTGAACATTGGGATTTACTCGACGTTGTGGTTGTATTACCGTTTGTAGTCATCATTCATTAAAATTTTGTGCGTGCACATGGAAGGACTTATTCCTTTAATATCTACAAGCTTCCAAGCGATCGCATTTTTGTGTTTTTTCAAAAGACTAAAATATCTAATTTAGACGAAATAATTACAGGTAATTTACCATCTTTGTCTAGAAAAGCATATTCCAAACCTTTTGGAAGTTCTTTGAGCTCAAGAGGTGGGTCTTTAGGAGACTCCTTATTTGGTTGCTCATTTTGATCAAGATCTTTAAAAGTTTGTTCTATGGCGACCTCTTCTTCAACAAAGTGGTCAAACTTTTCACTTGTATCGGGTGGTTCATCCTCATCTTCAATTAGGGGGTCATTATTGCCGAGTGGATATTTCATTGACCGCTCACGATCGACACTCTTTTTAAATGCCCCTAATTGAAGAGGTAGATTATTGTACTTCCGGTTTTTCAAAGCTTCATGAGTTTTTACAAATGGTCGTCCCAACATTAGAGGAGCGTCATCGAGGATGACAAAGCCGGTTGGGATTACCATTTGATTTGTTTGAACCAAGACATCCTCAACTACACTGATTGATTTTATTACCTTCCGATTGGATAGAAAAATGGGTATTTGAAGTGGAGAAAAATCACTAATACTTAATTTTTCGAAAATGTAGTTAGGCATTATGTTAACACAAAGATCTTTATCGATTGTGACATTACTAATAAATGAATTTTGAAAGAAACATGGAACCGGTGTAATGTTAATTTCAAATGGGTCTTCTTTTATTAGCGAGGTTTGATCATTAGTTAACTTAACACTTACCGTTTCGTCAATTTTAGTGTTAGTGTTTAACTCTTTTAAAAACTTAGCATGAGTTGGAACTAAACAATGATTTTCAAAAGAAGGTGACAAGAGATTAATTTCTTCAAAATTAGACTCTTCTTGAATTTTAACGTTGTCGGACTCACCTTTTTTGTTGTTTAACTCATGTGTCGGTTTTTCACTTATTTGTTCTTCCATTTTTACACTTTCAGTTATCTCTTCTTTATTTAATTCTTCTCTTGCACGATACTCCTCTTCCCTTGCGCGAGATTCTTTTATATAGCGATCGATAACTCTAAGGTGTTCTAATATCCTATCGGTCACTTCGGTTATAGAAAAAGGATCGGGATTTTCAAAGCTTGAATCCGGTTGTTCGATCCTTTGTTCCTCATAATACTCATAGGAAGTAGATGGTTCACACCATTGTTCTTCATCGTAAGTATATGATGGATAAGGGTCGTAATTTTGTTCTTCATAGTACTCATACGAGGTGGTTTGTTCACGCCATGGTTCCTCATAATAAGCATATGAAGGTGGTGGCTCATATCTTGGTTCCTCAAAGTATGAGTAAGGAGGCTCATACCTTGGTTCATCAAGATATGAGTATGAGGGATGAGGTTCATACCTTTGGTCTTCATAGGATGTGTATGAAGTTGATGGCTCGTACCTGGGTTCCTTATAGTAAGTGTATGAAGTGGATGGTTGATATAAGTTACAATATTGAACCGGGTGCGGGTCACCACAATTAGTGCAATAATTACTCCTATAATCATCCTCCTCATAGGTGTAGTTGTAACCTCCTGAGTATTGATCCATAAGAATCACTCAGCAGACCACAACCAAGTCTCGAGATCAGAAAACAAAAATAAAAACGGAAACAGAGGCTGGACACGGCCCCGTGTTCAGTGGACAAGGCCCCGTGTACAGAATCTGTATCTGGGCGTTTTAATTAAAGTTACTGATTTTGTTGAGCACGGGGGCGTGTTCAATGAGCACGGCCCGTGTTCAAGCTACTGTATTTGGGTGTTTTATGAAAAATATGCAGCACGACCCCGTGTTCAGCGAGCACGGCCCGTGTTCAACCTACTGTAAATGTAAAACTAAACTAAAATGCAGAAAAATGTGCGCGCGTTTTAAAAAAGGTTTTGAAAAACTGATTAGGCCGTCGATTTTAAGCTTTCTTAAAATCCTTGTGTCCCCGGCAGCGGCGCCAAAAACTTGATGCGTGTGAAGTCTGTATATAAGTTTAAGTATATTTTAAGCCCTCTTACACTTTCTTTAGCCAAGTTTTAAATTTATAAAACACGATATTTACTAACACTAAACACACATATGGGCAAGTGCACCCATCGTGAGCGTAGTATAGTGTTGGTAAGATACCGAGGTCGTCCAAGGACACAAGAGCTTTTAGTACCGGTTTATCCTCAACGTCTAATCAAACCAAAAAGTTTAGAAAAAGGTTTTTAAACTAGAAAAATAAAACTAACTAAAATGCTGAAAATAAAAATAAAAGAAAAACAGATAGACAAGATGAATCACTTGGCTCCGACTCGTGTATAGTGTAACCTTTGATTATTTCCGCACTTTTCCACTTTTTAAGAGATTATCTTAGTTATTGTAGTAGGCCCTTCTTTTGAAGGTGACGTTACTGATGCGTGTGAAGTGTTATATATATTTAGGTGTATATTTTAAGCCCTTTAACACTTTTTAGCCAAGTTTTAAATTTATAAAACACGATATTTTACTAACACTAAACACACATATGGGCAAGTGCACCCATCGTGAGCGTAGTATAGTGTTGGTAAGATACCGAGGTCGTCCAAGGACACAAGAGCTTTTAGTACCGGTTTATCCTCAACGTCTAATCAAATAAAAAAAAATTAGAAAAATGTTTTAAGCTAAGAAAAATAAAAACTAACTAAAAATGCTGAAAATAAAAATAAAAGTGTTAAAAATAGTATTGAAGGAGGTCCTACTAAATTTGACCCAGGTCCATTGCAGGACCTCTAAACGTTAAGTATTGAAGGAGGTCCTACTAAATTTGACCCCCGCCATCCAATACCGTTAAGTATTGAAGGAGGTCCTACTAAATTTGACCCAGGTCCATTGCAGGACCTCTAAACGTTGAACAATGGCAAGACTCTTACCAAACCATTCCCTTAACCCCCGACCAGGTAGCCAACATACCTCCATATAGACCGTGGAGATATGAATGGTGAAAATCTTTTATTTTATATAGACAGTAAAATAATGCCAAGACACCACAGACAAACGATAAGGAAGAATCACCTTCAACATAAGAAACTAGTTATTAAAGTCATTAATACAAAACCAAGTAAAAAGTGCGAAAAGATTAGAAATAAAAAGTATTACACTAGACACTTGTCTTCACCAAGTGATGTAAGAAACTTAGGCAAACATGGCCTTGATTGTCAAGAACTCTTACGATCAATCTTGGATCCCGAGACGACTCACACACTCTATGATGGATAATGGATGATGGTGGTATATGATGGTGTTGTGGTGGTGGTGGGTGGTGGGTGAAGTGTGAGAGAGGTGGTGTGCCAAGGGATGGTTTGAGCTTGAGCCAAGCACTCCTATTTATAGGCTGAACAGAAGCTCGGGAACGGCCCCGTGTCCAGTGGGCACAGCCCCGTGTCCACATCCTTCTCTTTCTTCATTTAATGCAGCTTGTCTTATTAGTTGACCACCCCCCCGTGTTCGCTGAGCATGACTCCGTGTGCAGATGAATCTTTGTACTATGAAGATTTGCTTAGATTGTGTGAATCTTATAGTTGACCACGGCCCCGTGTCCGCTGAGCACGGCCCCGTGGTGGGCAATAGAAGCTTCTACCACTTTGTCTTTTCTGCTGACACTTGGGCACGCCCCCGTGCTGGCTGAGCACGGGGCGTGTTCAGTTTCATGTCTTCTTGTTTTGCTTGGGAAGATGCTGTCGTGGGGTCGGGCATGTCACGTCTTGTTCCTTTTCTTGTATTTATGTTAGATTTTGATGTCTTTTTGCTTCTTTTGTTAATTTGAGCTCATTTAATCCTGAAAATACAAAAGGAATATAAAAGCACACGTTTTCCAACATTAGTACTAAAAAAGGGTTAGTTTTATGCCACACTTGATGTAATTTATATGTTGCATTTTGCACACATCAAATACCCCCACACTTGAATCTTTGCTTGTCCTCAAGCAAAACTCTTTAATATGTGGCTATTACACTCCCAAATGGAATGGGTAGAGAAGAAGGTTTTTGGGCTTGTCATAGAGTGTCGGGATTTCCAAGATTCTTTATTTAGTTTTATTTTTATTTATTTACAATCCTATTTGTCATGGTTTATTTAAAACTTTTCATAAGATAAATTACTTATTAGGGCATAACATGCCTCTTTAAAATTCTATTTATATACAAGTTCACATACCTCACGGGGATCACTCAACACTCGGCCGAAAATGTATTTTTGTGGATCACTCGAGAGCGGCATGGAACTTACTCCTACCATAGGCTTGCCAAGCAATCAATTCTCCTCCTTTTTAACTTATATACCTTTGTAAATATCAAGAGGACTTTGTGGGTGAAGGGTTAGGCTTGGGTTAAAGGTAGGTGGTTGGGTTAGTGGTTAGTAGGAAAAAAAAAGCGAAAAGCGTAACAAGCGTCGGTTTTCGTAAGACTTTATATTTTTCCACTTTTATTTTTATGAAGCTACTTTTCAAACAAAGTCATTTTTGATAAACTTGTTTGTTTATTTGCTTTTGCTTCATAATCAACTTCTTCTTCTTCTTTTTTTTTTTTTAGGAAAGTCATATGAGAAACCGAGCTAGTTACTAAAACAAAGGGTAAAAAAAATGAAAAAGGTTTTGGTGGGTAAAGGGTGTTTGTTTCGGTTATGAAATGAAAAGGCTTAAGCTCAAAGGGGCTAACTAGGGGGATTTTGTGTAGGTGGTAAAAAAAAAAGAAAAATAATGGTGTAGAAACAAAAAGGGTTAGTCCTAATGCCTCCATCATTTACTTACTCGGGTTTAAGTTGGTAAGGACCGGGAATGTATCGTCGTGGCAAGTTCTAGAGTCGTAAGAACCAAGCGGCTATTCACACAAGAAACGAAAAATGAGCATTTAGTTTAAAGATATATATTTGTATGCTCAATAAAGGCTCAAAACTCACTTTTGTGGGAATGGGTTTTTATGTGATCAAGTATATATAATTGAATTTTAACTAAGCTTGTCATGCCTTTTCATAATTTTCTTATGTTGGTTCTTTTTATTACGACGCTATCGGTTGTAAATTCGTAAAAATATAACCTTTTTGAGAACTTGAATTTCCCGAGTTAAACCTAGACAAGTAAAAAAATGAATTTTTTTGAAAAAATTTGGGGTGATTAGCGGTTCCAATAGAGTTTTGTGTAAGGCTTGTATTTAGGACTTGCAAGATTCAAGGTTTTAGCATCCCCCCCCCCACACTTAAATTACACATTGTCCTCAATGTGTCCCAAAAATAATTTTTTAGGTTGATTGAATGTGTAAAAAGGTGTAAAAAGCAAAAATTTTGTGTTACTGGGCGCTGAACACAGCCCCGTGTTGTCCGGGCACGGCCCCGTGTTCAAGTGCCAGTAACAAAATTAAATCAAGAGAAACAGAAGCCTGGACACGGGGGCGTGTTGAGTGAACACAGCCCGTGTCCAGTTACCTGAACTGGGTCTTTTCTGCAGACTGTGCAGCACGGGGCCGTGTTGGGCGGACACGGCCTGTGCCGAACTTACTGTAAACGAAGAATTTTGTCGGATGGTCCTGTTTTCCTGCATGGGGTGCTGGTTCAAGTTTCCCTTGTATCCTTTGTCATCTCAAGTGTGTTCTATTCATTTCAACACCATCCAAACACCAAATTAACTAAAACCATCATTCATTAAGTCACATAGAGAATTACATAATAGTCCTAAAAATTAAAATACTAGATAGTTAGGTCAAAGAAACACAAGAAATCTAAACCAAGGAGTTCTAGCCTACTACTTATTCTAATTATCAAAATTTCCGAAAAGGTAAATTTTTCGGTTAAATGTGGCTTGAAAAACTCCTTTCTCCGGTCACGGGTTCCTCATACGTCGGCGAGCCATTCTTCTATCTCCCTAGGGAGAAGAAAAGCGGGCTCATTGGCATTGGTTTGAGGAGGTGCAACTTCCACCGGGATTTCTTGCAGATCTTCAAGAGGAGGTTCCGCTGGAATGTCGTCCCAACCGGTAGGGTTGTGGATTCCAAGTGCAAGGTTCAAATCCTCTTGAGGGAGGATTGGTTCCATGGGAGGTGTTACAAGAATGTTTAACCTCTGGTGCAAGAGGTTTATTTCTTGAAAACTGTTTTCCAACCCCACCGAGAGATAATTTATACGGTCTATTAGGACCTCCTCTACCGAAGTCATCTCGTCAAGAGCTTCACGTAGCGCCATTACGTATCTTACGAGAGTTGCTTCAATTGATGGCCTTCTTTCCCTTCGACTGTTTCTGGAGTGCGCAGAAGAGGTTCCACTGTTTTGGCTAGACATTCTACGAAAACAAACCAAAAATAGTTTGGTTTAATGAAACAGTACAACGGACACGGCCCCGTGCTCAATGAGCACGGCCCCGTGTTCAACTTTCTACAGATTTTTAGAACAAGGAATCTTGGAGTTTCAAATTATTTTCTTAACTTATGAAGCTTTTTTGAGCAGAAATAACTTAAAACAATGTTGTGTAACTTATTTTTAACAAGATTCCTTGAACAAAAATTCAACAAACATCACAATAAAGCTTGAAATCAAGCTTTAATGGAGTTGTTGTTGCAAGAAAGATGGAGAAGAATATAATGGATAAAAGAGGAAAGGACAAGATGTTTGTTAGAACCTTCTTTTAGAACATACCTAGGATGGTATGTTAGAAAATCCTTTCAAATCTCTGTCCCTGGTTGGTCCAAATGTGCAGGGTTCTTGGCTGCATTTATAGAAAACGACAGCATGCTGGACACAGCCCCGTGTCGGCTGGACACGACCCCGTGTGCAGGCAAGATCCTGACACATGTTGTCCGTATTCTGACAAAAGTCAGAAGGGAATCTTTTGGTGGACACGGGGGCGTGTTGACCTGGGCACGGCCCCGTGTCGGAAGGCTGTTTTATGAAGTGTGTCTAATTTTAAGGAACTTTTCCGGATCGGGCGGTTCCTTACTGGATGGAACAACCCCAAAGTGCCTAAGATACCTTAATTGCTCTAGATTGAGACGAGAACGCAAAAGGTTGTCGGTGAGGGTGATTCCTATGCTATATGTATGTGGACAAGTCCAACCCTTTTCCGGGCTCACATTAAAGAAGGTGTATGTCGAATCGCTCAGGTCTATGTATGCATCAAACAAAGTTGATGGGGAGTCCTTCACGGCACAATCGACACAGGGACGACTATCGCTCAAGTCCTCACTAGAGTTAGAAGTATCATCGGAAACAACGAAGTTGTTTGAATGCGGTTCCAACCCTTCTTCTTGGCTGTTGTCTTGGAAAAGATTATTGAAATCTTTCCTAAGTTCTTTTAACCAATCAATAATTAGATCTTCTAGTTAAAATAATTCATCGAGAAGCATTTCTCCTAGAAAATCCGGTTGGGAGCATTCGAGGGAGAGATATGGATTGTTTTTACTTTCGCCCCTCTTAAGGATACTAGGAAACGATGGGTCTATATAGTGGGGTTTATAATTTAGAAAATAACATTCTAATTCCTTATGGTTACCACCACATATTTGACACCACATAGTACCATAAGAGTGCCGAAAGTAAAAAATATCGCTACCACTCATGTTTGTGTCAGAAATTACCAACCGTCGGGATCTTACGGTTCTGTTTTCAGTAACTGAAACTTGGGCACGGGGGCGTGTTGAGTGGGCACGGCCCCGTGTTCAGCTTACTGTCTGACTTAAAACAGGATTGCCAGTTCCAATGATTGGGCACGGGGCGTGTTCAGCGGGCACGGCCCGTGCTGAGTTCTGCAGAAGCTGAAAAATTAAGAAAAATCCTAAAAAATTGAAAAATAAGAACAACGATTAGGCCGTTGATTCCTAACTTTCTTAAAATCCTTGTGTCCCCGGCAACGGCGCCAAAAACTTGATGCGTGTGAAGTGTTATATATATTTAGGTGTATATTTTAAGCCCTTTAACACTTTTTAGCCAAGTTTTAAGTTTATAAAACACGATATTTTACTAACACTAAACACACATATGGGCAAGTGCACCCATCGTGAGCGTAGTATAGTGTTGGTAAGATACCGAGGTCGTACAAGGACACAAGAGCTTTTGGTACCGGTTTATCGTCAACGTCTAATCAAATAAAAAAAAATTTAGAAAAATGTTTTAAGCTAAGAAAAATAAAAACAAACTAAAAATGCTGAAAATAAAAAGAAAAACAGATAGACAAGATGAATCACTTGGTTCCGACTAGTGTATAGTGTAACCTTTGATTATTTCCGCACTTTTGCACTTATTTAAGAGATTATCTTAGTTATTGTAGTAGGCCTCTCTTTTGAAGGTGACGTTACCCTCAACCCAGTAGTTTGAGTCAGCAAGGATACAATCCTAAAGGGTCGGATTATTGAAAGATAATTAATTAAGTTATTAATGCAAATTATGGTAGGCCCCTCTTTTGGAGGTGACGTTACCCTCGACTAAGTAGTCTGAGTCAGCAGGGATACAGTCCTAAATAGCCGGGTTATAGTATTAATAGTAGTTAACTTATGAGGGGATCAAAGAGTTTGGACCCCCGCCATCCAATACCGTTAAGTATTGAAGGAGGTCCTACTAAATTTGACCCAGGTCCATTGCAGGACCTCTAAACGCTGAACAATGGCAAGACTCTTACCAAACCGTTCCCTTAACCCCCGACCAGGTAGCCAACATACCTCCATATAGACCGTGGAGATATGAATGGTGAAAATCTTTTATTTTATATAGACAGTAAAATAATGCCAAGAAACCACGGACAAACGATAAGGAAGAATCACCTTCAACATAAGAAACTAGTTATTAAAGTCATTAATACAAAACCAAGTAAAAAGTGCAAAAATATTAGAAATAAAAAGTATAACACTAGACACTTGTCTTCACCAAGTGATGTAAGAGACTTAGGCAAACATGGCCTTCATTGTCAAGAACTCTTACGATCAATCTTGGATCCCGAGACGACTCACACACTCTATGATGGACAATGGATGATGGTGGTGGATGATGGTGTTATGGTGGTGGTGGGTGAAGTGTGAGAGAGGTGGTGTGCCAAGGGATGGTTTGAGCTTGAGCCAAGCACTCCTATTTATAGGCTGAACAGAAGCTCGGGCACGGCCCCGTGTCCACATCCTTCTCTTTCTTCATTTAATGCAGCTTGTCTTATTAGTTGACCACGCCCCCATGTCCGCTGAGCACGACCCCGTGTGCAGAAAATCTTTGTACTATGAAGATTTGCTTAGATTGTGCGAATCTTATAGTCGACCACGGCCCCGTGTCTGCTGAGCACGGCCCCGTGGTGGGCAGTAGAAGCTTCTACCACTTTGTCTTTTCTGCTGACACTTGGGCACGCCCCCGTGCTGGCTGAGCACGGGGCGTGTTTAGTCTCCTGTCTTCTTGTTTTGCTTGGGAAGATGCTATCGTGGGGTCGGGCATGTCACGTCTTGTTCCTTTTCTTGTATTTATGTTAGATTTTGATGTCTTTTTGCTTCTTTTGTTAATTTGAGCTCATTTAATCCTGAAAATACAAAAGGAAGACAAAAGCACACTTTTTCCAACATTAGTACTAAAAAAGGGTTAGTTTATGCCACAATTGATGTAATTTATATGTTGCATTTTGCACACATCATTACCCTCAACCCAGTAGTTTGAGTCAGCAAGGATACAATCCTAAAGGGTCGGATTATTGAAAGATAATTAATTAAGTTATTAATGCATATTATGGTAGGCCCCTCTTTTGAAGGTGACGTTACCCTCGGCTAAGTAGTCTGAGTCAGCAGGGATACATTCCTAAATAGCCGGGCTATAGTATTAATAGTAGCTTACATATGAGGGGGTCAAAGAGTTTGGACCCCCGCCATCCAATACCGTTAAGTAATGAAGGAGGTCCTACTAAATTTGACCCAGGTCATTGCAGGATCTATACACTGAACAAGGCAAGACTTTTGCCAAACCGTTCCCTTAACCCCCGACCAGGTAGCCAACATACCTCCATATAGACCGTGGAGATACGAATGGTGAAAAACTTTTATTTTATATAGACAGTAAAATAATGCCAAGTCACCACGGACAAACGATAAGGAAAAATCACCTTCAACATAAGAAATTAGTTATTAAAGTCATTAATACATAACCAAGTAAAAAGTGCGAAAAGATTAAAAATAAAAAGTATTACACTAGACACTTTGTCTTCACCAAGTGATGTAAGAGACTTAGGCAAACATGACCTTGATTGTCAAGAACTCTTACGATCAATCTTGGATCCCAAGGCGACTCACACACTCTATGATGGACAATGGATGATGGTGGTGGATGATGGTGTTATGGTGGTGGTGGGTGGTGGGTGAAGTGTGAGAGAGGTGGTGTGCCAAGGGATGAGTTGCAAGAGCTCCAAGCACTCCTATTTATAGGCTGAACAGAAGCTTGGGCACGGCCCCGTGTCCATTGGGCACGGCCCTGTGTCCATCATCCTCTCTTTCTTCATTAAATGCAGTTTGTCTACATTAGTTGACCACGCCCCCGTGTCCGCTGAGCACGACCCCATGTGCAGAAGCATATCTGTACTATCAAGATTTGCCTGGATTCTGCGAATCTTATAGTTGACCACGGCCCCGTGTCCGTTGAACACGGCCCCGTGGTGGGCGATGGAAGCTTCTACCACTTTGTCTTTTCTACTGACACTTGGGCACGCCCCCGTGTTCACTGAACACGGGGCGTGTTCAGTCTTCTGTTCTCTTGTTTTGCTTGGGAAGATGCTGTCGTGGGGTCGGGCATGTCTCTTTTATTCCTTTTCTTGTATTTATGTTAGATTTAGCTGCCTTTTTGCTTCTTTTGTTAATTTGAGTTCATTTAATCCTGAAAATACAAAAGGAAGACAAAAGCACACTTTTTCCAACATTAGTACTAAAAAAGGGTTAGTTTTATGCCACAATTGATGTAATTTATATGTTGCATTTTGCACACATCAGTGACACAGCAACCCAAGTGTTAAGTTGGGGGTGGTGGGAGCCAAAGTCAAAGTTAAGAGTGCCAGCGGCCAAAAGCGAATAGTTGGAGGGTGATCAGATCCAATAACCCAATAAAAAAATCTTGATTATTTTGGATTCTTTCCACTGATAGAACAATATATTTTGTTGATTATTGATTAATCGTCGTATGGAACCGAGTTTCTCCACACGGATTTTACAACACTAATTAAAAAAAGAGTAAACTTCCGTTTTGCTCCCCGTGGTTTGGTCACTTTAATGGTTTTGCCCCAAACCTTTTGAAAATAGCCATTTTGCTCTCTGATGTTTGGATTTTGTCTCCAGTTTGCTCCACGGTCTTAACTCCATCCATATTCTATGTTAACTGAAAGGGTATTTTGGTAATTACAAATATAAAATAAGGGTATTTTGGTAATTTACATTTAAAAGTAAATTTTATTAATATATGTATAACAAGTTCAGTCTTTACTCTCTCTCTCTATACAAGATCACTCTCTCTCTCTCCTACACCACCACCCACCACCACCCACCACCGTCACCCACCACCCGGGCGCCACCACTGACATCACCACCAGCATTTTTGTTTTTCATTAAGCTTTCATCATCATCTGTATAACAATTTGTAAGAACAAACCACAACAAACCACTCCACAACAAATCTGGATTTCAGAATACGTGAATATGAACACAAATTGATTCCTTATCTACTGTTATTTCGATTCAAATATGTATCACTTGTTGTTGATGATATTATGATCAAAACACTAAAATCTTGTCAAATTTTATCCATCAGGTTTCATCTTTGAAACCCTAGCCGCCATCAACACCACTCACCCCTTTCGCCGCAGATCTGAGTGTTAGACCTCTCATATTCAAGATGGGTTTGGATCCGGGTCCGATATCTTGTACCCCTCTATACCAGACACCACCACCGACAGCCACCGACTACCATTGTCTGCAACCAACACTAACAGCTACAACATCTTCAAGCGGCGGCGGCAGAGAGATCTACAAACTCGATCTAGATCCACAAAATCCACACGAGATCAAAAACTCGATCTACAAACGAGATTAGAAACCATAAACTCGAATATGATTTGAAACCCTAGACAAGATTTGATCGAAAATCACTACAAACCTTGGCCGATTACAAGATTTTCAAGAGGCGGCGGTGGTGGTTAGCTATGATGACTTTAGCGGTGGTTAACTCCAACGACAGTCATGGTGGTGGTGGTGGTGGTGGTGAGGTCTGACGGCAGAATGGGAGGGGTAATGATGATGTGATGGTGGTGGTGGTACTCTGTTAGCAGAAGGGAAGGGGTGGTGCTCTGTTAGCAGCAGAAGGGGAGGGGTGGAGATGATGTCTGGTGGTGGTGGTCTGTTTGCTGGAGCGGAGGATGGTGATTTAATTTTAGATGTTAGTGATATATATGATGAATAAATAATTAGAATTATAATATCAATAAAATAATAATTCGTACATGAATAAAATACAAAATAATTTAAGGAATAAATAAAATTAAATACTTGTATAAGTAAAATTACCAAAATACCCCTGCCTTAAATTGAAAATTTTAACTGAGTTAGAGCCTTGGAGCAAACTGGAGACAAGATCGAAACATCAGGGAGTAAAATGTCCATTTTTAAAGGTTTGGGGCAAAAGTATTAAAACCCCAAACCACATGGAGCAAAACGGAAGTTTACTCTTAAAAAAAATGCAATTAATTAATCCCCGTGTTAGTAACAGGTTAGGTTTAACAAACTTTTTGCTTTAACGTCTGATATTAATTGGAACACCCGCCACAATATGCGGACATTCCCACTAGTATAAAAGAAGGGAAGATGAATAGCGAGCAATAGGGAGGTGGGAGCTCATGCGCCATGATCTTTTTTTGCTAACTTACACGTAATGTTTTTTCTTTTTTGCTTTTTTCAAATTTTTTGTTTTAGTTTTTTTTAACAAATGTGCCAATACTGTTTTGAACATATTTTTTTAACTTTTTTTTCTCTGCTATAATGATTGCATCCAAGTTTTTTTTTTAATTTAGTTTTTTTGGTGAACACGCTGATGCTCTTTTGTACATATTTTTTTAACTTTTATTTTTCTTTGCGTCGAAACTGACCGAGTTTCTATCGTTTTCTTTTTCATTTACCTTGGTTATTTACCATATTGTATTACTTTTTTCTTATTGTTTTGATATTTAGAGCCGAGTCACGACGCAAATAACATAACACATCTAGATATCATTTTGTCTAATTTTACGAATTTATTCATTGATATACATGGTGTGCAACACATTTTGAATTCAAAGCGCTTTTCGCACAACGCACGGGTGACCACGACCCTAGTTAAAGTTATTTTTATATTTTAGAAAAAAAAAAATCCATGAATGAATGTAAGAATTGGTGATGTGGTCTAGAATCTAGTTATGTTAGCATCTAGATTTCATCACATATAAAACCTCCACTAAACCCTCATCTCCTTCAATTCTTATATTTTCCCTGAATATGATTCTAACAACACTAAACCCTAAGCTCCGTTCTTCATCTCAATCGAGCAATCCATTCAGGTTCGTACATATTTCTTACATTTATTCATCATTTTTCTATATTGTGTGCTTGTGTTGAATTTTTTGCTCAAATCTGGTGAAATAGAGAACGAGATCTGGAAGTTGATTTCTTTTTTAAATGATTTTGTTTGTTGTTCACAAATTGACTACCAGTTGATTTGATAATATTCATTGAGTAGTGCTTAGATTAGGTTTTTTTTTTTTTTTTTTTAATTTTTTAATTTTTTTTAATACTTTTTATGTGCATTTTAGGGTTGACTTGATTTAGTTGACATTCATCTCCACACCACATGGCCTGGGAAGGGAGTAGGATAGCTGGGGCGGGAGGGGGCGGCTGACCCCCGAACTTTTCGCTCAGTAGTGGAGTATGTAGTTTTCGTATAGAAATTTTTGGGTATATACGTTTTCAATCCCCCGTTTTATAGAAATTTTTGGGTGTGTACGTTTTCGACCCCCGGTCGGAAATCTCAAGCTTCGCCACCACCAAGCATCCTTGTTCAAGCTCTATTATGCTGTTTATGACATTGCTAGCTTCTTTCCTGTTCAATAAATTACAAACAATTTGAGTGAATATACATAATGAAATGTGAAATTGTTTCCAGCTATTGTGTATAATTGTATTAATAAAATTTTTGATGATTTGATTTCATCATGCAGTTGTGTTTCTTGAATTGTTTTGAACTTTTTCGCTAATGAGTGGGGGAGCTCGGTCTCGTACAAACAATAAACCATCCATCAATTATAAATATAACCCTCATGGAGGAGCTAGTTTTGACGTTGTGGATGTTACGCGCGAAGATTACGCTCCCAGTTCCCATAACAACTCAAAAAACCCTGCCAATCAAGCTGAAGCCAGATCGTCTGTACTAAGCACCGCTTATGTCATATCGGGAGTCGGCCAGTTATGGAATTTTGCAACCTCAACAATTCCCGTACGCCATAGGACGACATCAGCACAAAACACTGAAATCCTTCAGAAAGAAAATACGTTATACTTTCCAGCTGAAGAAGGAAATATAGTTGCATCAATTTCTTCCGAGGGTCAAAATGTCTCGGTTAACTTAAAAGCCGATGGCGACGTTTCACCGAATGTGCAAAAAGACTTGGATTTTATACATGTAGAGAAAAAACTTAGTTGTTTCAGTGAGTCTCGCGTTTACAATTATCTTTTGAGATGCATGCATACTGATTCTGGTAAGACGATTCTATCATCTGGTGAAAAACGGGTCTCTAGTGTACTGATATCAGATGGATTGCAAGATATATATGGATGGATGAACACAGTACAGATTTCGAGACCGACATACGACGCTGGAGAAACAAATAATCTTGAAAGAAGTGATCCAGATGAAGCTACTACTTCTGATAATGGTATGACCTCAAAAAACGATGTCTGTTACAATCGAGTAGCTGAAAATAAGGAATCTTTATCTAATGAAAATATGAAAAGTATTATAGAAATAAACACTGAGTCCTGTCATGAGAAAGAGGATGCCTTACATGAGACAAAAGAGGGTCAAAGAAGTCAATTTCCAAACGAGGAAAGTTCTGTTGTGCATGTTTTTACTTCATCATCGCATAAACCACAGTATGGACTTGCAAAGCAAGAGCATGCTTTTGCTGGAGCTTTTGCGGGTACGTTCGTTAGCCTGTGTTTGCACCCGATGGATACAGTTAAGACTGTCGTGCAGTCTTGCCATACTGACCAAAGATCTATACCTTATATCAGCAAATCGATTATATCCGAAAGAGGTATGTGTGGAAAGTGTATTACTATAATCTTGTTGAGGGACCGTAGTCAGAACTGAATATGATTTATGATCTTATTTTCAGGTATATTAGGACTTTACCGTGGAATCGCAAGCAATATCGCTTCATCAGCACCTATTTCTGCAATTTATACTTTCAGTTATGAATCGGTAAAGGCGGCTTTGCTTCCTCTTTTTGCTAAGGTAAAGTCAGAACTGAATATGATTTATGATCTAATTTTTTTTCTGTTATAATACGTTTTCTTGAAACTTCTTTTGTATTCGTGTCGATAGACTTTACATGTGCTATTGTACAAAACTACTTCAGGAATATCATTCATTGGCTCATTGTATCGCTGGAGGTTGTGCAAGTGTAGCTACTTCTTTTGTTTTTACTCCAAGTGAACAAATAAAGCAGCAGATGCAAGTTGGTTCACACTATCGCAGCTGTTGGTAATCTTTTATCATCCTTTTCTTAACGTTTGACATCCCTGTTTCAACATTGACTGTTACAACTTACAATTAGGGGTGCTAAACGGGTCGTGTTCGTGGGTTGGTGGGTTTAACCAGACCCGAACACGACCGAACCCGAAAATCGTGTCATACATATGAACTTGAATATTCGTGGTTGATCCAAACACGACCTGTTCAACCCGAAATTTTTATTTTTTTCGCAAAACAATATATTAAACTTAAAATTTTACTACAAAACATAAATGTATATAATACAATCACATTTTAATTAAAAAATTAATGTCAATTTTTCTTTTTAAGTTAAAATTATGGCATAAAACACCCACCCTATTTAATCTATGACATAAAACATATTGTAAAAATAAAATAAAATATAAATGGATTAAAAGGGGTCAACCCGATTGGGTTGACACGAACCCGATGTGTTTAGCTAAACGGGTTCGTGAGTTCAACCTGACCCGAACCCATTTAGACTGAACCCAAACCTGTGAATTTCGTGTTATGTTTTTAGGTCGTGTCAGAAATTCACAACCCTACTTTGTGTGTGTGTGTTTATAATGTTCTTTTGTATTTTTTTATGGTATGTCTTCTTCACAGGAATGTGTTTTTAGAAATTGTCGGGAAAGGAGGCTTTTTATCGTTGTACAATGGATGGGGAGCCGTGCTCTGTAGAAATGTTCCTCATTCTATCATTAAGGTTAAATAATATAACCGAAATCGAGTTTCGGTTTTGTATGTTAATCTTGTATCCAATTTTTTTTAATATTTTTAAAATATCTTGCTTCCTGTGATTGCAGTTCTATACATACGAGGGTTTAAAGAGTGTATTACTCACTTCAAATGACGCGCACGGTCAGTCAACTACAACATCAACGGTCTGCTGTTTTGCTTATTTTGTTGCATTTTCTTCAAGTAATATAACTTTTTAACTCTTGTTTTTTTTTTAATTTCTTTATTTTGTATTTTATAGCTATTATGCGGAGGATTAGCTGGATCTACTGCTGCCTTATTTACAACCCCTTTTGATGTTGTGAAGACGAGATTACAGACACAGGTATGTATTTATTCAAGTCATTTCATATTCATATAGTGGGTCCCATTTATATCATATTTTACTCATAAATAAAATATGGGATTTTGTGTAGATACCCGGATCTGCAAGCCGCTATAATGGTGTATACAACACTCTTAGAGACATAGCCCAACATGAAGGCCTGCAGGGTCTATATAGGTAAGATCATCATGGATTCACCTTAATAAATTCGACTCATAAATCGTAACATGATCCTGGGTTTATTATAATCTGCGTGTTTGACTAACGGGTGGGTGGATCTTGTTTGCGATCATCAGGGGGTTGACTCCGAGATTGTTCATGTACATGACTCAAGGAGCACTGTTTTTTGCATCTTACGAGTCGTTTAAAAGATTACTTTCTTTGGAAGCTACTCAACTCGAATCTACATCGAAGTGTTCGTGATTCAACATTTAAGTGATTTTGTTTTTGATTCTTTTAGGTGTCATGAATGTAAGATATGAGAAATTCATAGAGTGCATAGTTCTTATAAAGAGGGATACTTTAAGATATGCTGAAATGAGGATCAAAGGGGAAACAGAAACAATTCTTTTTGTAAAAATATTGTTTTGCTGAAATGAGCATTTGCTGTCAATTCTTTTATTTGTCATTTCAGTTCATCTCACAAAGACCATACGCATCAAGAGTCGAGGCGGCATTCCTAGTAAACAATTGTGTCATTGTATCGAGTCGCTGTTTTAGTAAAGTGTCAAGTTTTGTTGGTGTGGAAGGACAGCAGCCCGGGTGTCTATAAACCATATGCCGAACCACTCAAACCAAAGCAAGCCAGTCGTTCGGCTGGTTTTAGATTTACACAGTTCGTTTTTGACCTTTAATTTTTATTTATTTATTTATTTATTTATTTTTTGGAGTATATATGTATTGTATTCATGAACCAAACTACCTTTACCATTTTAAAAGTTTTTATACAAACTAATGATTTTAAGAAAAAAAATGTTCTAAACGATCAAATCACCAAAACAAATCCGGAAAACGGTCATCCCTCTAACCAAGCCGGTTTAGTTTGTTGTTCGGCTCATATTTTTGTCAAAACCGGCAATGCACGCCCCTAAGACCATGGGGTGTTGTGTAACCCTCCCCCAACATCCATATCATCACCTTACCTCCGGGACTCCACCTCATCATCTTCCTCATCAAGGGAGTGGTGTACCCCTTCCCCTCCAACCAATCAACATCCTCAAATTTCAAAAAGTGAGCTCGGGGAGAACAGGGATCCATCCCCGATTGTCCCAAAATGTATTTGTGGGGGGTGGTGTTCCCCTTGGGGAAGGTGTCACATGGGTTGCGACATAGGCTTCACCGAACCCACACCCCATGGTCTAACAATGCGATAGACAATTCCATTGCTTAAGCTTGTCCAACTTTCAAACTTGATCTCTCAAAAGAAATTACTTCTAAAAGTATGATATGATCTCTCCAAATAATAATAATAATAATAATAATAATAATAATAATAATAATAATAATAATAATAATTCATATGGGCTCTTGTTAATGTTAATTCCAATATACAGTTTCCTGCTTAATTTCACTTATTTGTATTCTATTTTTAATTTAAAAAAACTTAATTTTATGTTCTATCAAATTTATATCAAAATATCGTTTTAAATTTCTAAATCTTCGTTACTAACTATTTAAAATTTTCATTAGGAAAAATTACAAGTTTTGTACTTCTTGTTATATTTATATTTGTAAATATAACTTGTATTTTTTCCTATTATAAAAGTGCTACCAATCAATCTTCTTGTTATATTTATATTTCTAATCTACTTATCAAAATCAGACGTCAATTTTTTAACGGTAAATTTGGATCATTGGAGTATCATCGTGCCACCAACGGAACCACCCGATCATATCCATCTTCATTAGGATCGTGAGGAAACCCAATAAATATGGGGAAAACCCTCTTGTGGGAATGGAACCTAGGACCTATTGGTCCCAAAACCTTAGATCACCCCTAAAATGCCACTAGGCTATAAAGCGATAGACTTTGATGTGTTTGTGAAATGCTTGTCAAATTTCATAACCATTGACTTTTCAAAGTTGGCTTTGTGTTTGACCATTAATTTATTTGAACATTTAATGTTCAAATCTTTTTTTTTTAAAGGAAAATTTGGATAACTGACGGATCACTGGAATATCATAGTGCCACCAGTAGAACCATCCGATCATATCCATATCCACTAGGCATAATGTCTATATACAAATTCAGGAGAAAACCCAATAAATATGGGAAAACCCCCTTTGTGGGAATCGAACCCAGGATCTAATAGTCACAAAAGCCTTATCCCACCCCTCGCACTTCTAGAGTTAAGCTCTTATAAAGTTGTACCTTTTCACCATGTGTTGTGTAATTATTAACACAAAATTAGTACGTCAAAAGAAACTCTATACAACGTAAAATTAGAATTGACATGTATCACGAAGTAGAGTGATAAAGACCCATATTGAGTATGTTCTCTGTTAAGTTTGAGAATTCCTTGAACAAAGGATTTCGCATGATCTCGACAATGCAAGTTCTTTGCTAGCTAAGGACCCCTTTCACTTATACCATCACTCGTTTTTTATGTTTTCGCACAAGCATGGTTTTAGTGATATACACACCCTAGCAATCATAAGAACTAATAGGTCATACATGCGATCAAACCCTAGAT
The DNA here is from genome assembly GCA_030545235.1 of Helianthus tuberosus. Lineage (NCBI taxonomy): Eukaryota > Viridiplantae > Streptophyta > Magnoliopsida > Asterales > Asteraceae > Helianthus > Helianthus tuberosus. The sequence continues at coordinate 60,482,904 of CM060358.1, forward strand.
AGAACTATCATTATACGACTCATGTGGACCCCCGAGTTCTTTTCACCATGGTCGTTTTTTCTGGTGCTCGAATGTCTCTTAACTTGATGTCTGAATTTTCGGTTTCTAAGTCAGGTAGGGTTACATGAATAATGATATTTAAGGGGTTGTTTGGCAACTGCTGAATATGTAAGAGGTCTGAACTATTAAGTGTAGAACTAGTGAGAGGTCTAAACCATTAAGAGTCAACCGTTCAAAGGCAAATGTCTAACCAATTCGGATAAGAGGTCTTAACCATTCAGAGGCAAATGTCTGAACCATTTAGACATCTAATCGCGAAACAAACAATCTGAACCATTCAAACTCAATATAATAATTAACCATTCAAATGCAACTATTTAGACATGTGTTCACAAAACAAAAACTATTAAATGGTGAAAACAAGTAACATGTCTCAAGCCCAACAAGATTTGAAACAAACATATAAATATAAGAGCTAATTATTATGAATCAAAAAAGGTTACGTGGAAAAGAAATAGTATATAATACGCTTCTTCGTCAAAGCATACGTCTCCCATGGTCTCCCCCACACACCCTCACACCTCTCACCGGAACCAAAATGCGCAACCGCCGCTACGTAGCCCCCAGCGACGACGACGAGGACGACCACCACCACCACGCGCCACCGCACCGATCACAAACCGAATCCGATGAACCACGATCTACTCAACGGAAGCGAAAACGGATGAAAATTTACGAAGAAGACGACGATGAAGAAGAAGAAGAACATCTAATCAAACATAAAAAACCTAATGACGATGACGTGGAGGAGAAGGAAGTTTCACCGCCGGTAGATGAGGTAGTGCCGCCGGAAGACGCTAAGCCAATCGGCGATGTGGTTAGGGTTTCAGGCAAGGGGAGATCGAAGAGGAATCATTATAAATCGTTCGAGTTTGACGGACTTTGTTACGAGCTTGTGAGTGTATTCTTGTTGATTATTATTATTACTACTATTATTATTAGGTTTAGCATTGTTGATTATCTGTTGTTTGTCAATCTCAAAATAACCTGTTAAATAACCGAAACCGTAACCGGATTGAGAGTAACCGATCAGTGGTTTTTTTAACAGACAGTTCCGGTTAGGAATTTTTTAGAAGGAACTTGTTTTTTTAACTGGTTTTTAACTGATTTGCCGGATAACGGAAAAAAAAAGGAATACTGGTTAATTAAGTGGAAAAACCAGGTTAATAACCGAACCGGTTAAAACGAATAAACAAAAAAAAAGAGAAAAAAACCGGTTATTAACTGAACCGGTTAAAGCAAAAATGAGAAGAAAAAACTGACGGTTCGGTACTGAACTGGTCAGGTAAAAAAGTTCTGTGCACGTCTATGTCATTGATTGGTGAATTTTAGAATTAGGAAGTGGTTTTGTGAGAATTGAGAGGAATTTAGGGGCTATGGTTATAGGTTTTATATATTTTGATGTGTGTATATAATGTTATTGGATCGAGCCGGGATCTCACTGGAAGCAGCCTCTCTATTTCTATGTGGTAGAGGTAGGACTGTCTGCATCTTACCTTTCTCAGACCCTACCTTAGCTTTGCTATTGGTGGGATTTACCGAGTATGATGATGATGATATGATGTTATTGGATGCATTGAGTGTGTTGATAGAATTTAGAGGTTAGATCAAATACGCAATACTAACTAAAAACGGTGAGAAGTAAAGTGTTGATATCTAACAACACGGTGTGGTTTTGTGAGAAATGAGGGAGAATTTTGGGGCTAGCGTTTTAGGCATTATATATGATGTATGTATATGATGTTATTGCCTGATTTATTAAGTGTGGTCATTTGTTGATAAAATTTAGAGGTTAGATCAAATACACAATCCTCTTAACCTAAAAACAGTGAGAAGTAAAGTGGTTATATAGTTATATGTAACAACACGGTGCAGTTTTGTGAGGCTTGAGGAAGAATTTAGGGGCTAGTGTTTTAGGTTTTTTTATTTTGATGTATGAATATAATGTTATTTGATTTAATGAGTGTGTTTATTTGTTAATAGAATTTAGAGGTTAGATTAAATACACTATGCTCTTAAGTAACACTTGTTGGGTTCGTAGGCTTTAGGGTAGCCGGCCCTAGTTAGGGTTAGCCGGCCCTAGTTATTAGGCCCACTTAGTTAACTTGTTGACCAAGTAGGAAACCCTAATCTTGTTCTATAAATACCTATGATGTAATTGTAGTCTGTATCATTCTGAAAACAGTTGTGAGCATCTAATAAAGTAAAATCCTAGTTGCAACCCGTGGACGTAGGTCACCTTGACCGAACCACGTAAATTCTCGTGTTCTTTATTTTCTGCTAGTGTGTGTGTGTGTTTGTTCCGCTTCCGCTCGAGCCTACTCTGATCCGATACCCCTAACAAGTGGTATCAGAGCCAAAGGTTCAGTAAAATACACGGTTCACACGGTTATCGCAGGAGAAAGAGAGAGCTGGACGAGAGATCTTGATCTGCTGTTGCTGCCGTCGCCGCTGACTTGTTTACGGCCCGTACCTATTCTCTGGTTACGGCTCGTAAGGTCTAGGGTTTGCGTCGTAGGGTTTGCTGTTGCAGATCTGGTGGTTTTGGGGTGTTTGGCGATTAGGGTTTCGGTTCTTGAACCCTGGTTATTCGCTGATTTTACGCTCGGGTTTGCAAGAGAAGTCGCTGGTTCGGGTACTTCGGGTTTCTGGTTTATTGAAAGTTGCTCGGGTTTCGGTTGCTTGGTTCCTTGTGGTTTTTTCTCGTTTGCTATGGCTGAAGACGGGAAGTTCCGAATCGAGAAGTTCAACGGTACTGATTTTGCATGGTGGAGAATGCAAATTGAGGCGTTGCTTGGTGAATGCGATTTGGATGTGGTACTGGAAGAAAAACCTTCTGGAATGGATAAAGCTGCCGAAGCAATTTGGAACTCAAAGGACAAAAAGGCAAGAGGTAAAATTACATTGGCTTTGACGAGGAGCGTTGCATTTAATATCATGAAAGAAACAACTGCTCGTGATATGTTAGCAGCTCTGTCAAATATGTATGAGAAGCCGTCTGCCGGTAATAGGGTGTTCTTGATGAGAGAACTGTTTAATATGAGGATGAACGAGGGCAGTTCAGTTGCTGATCACATTAACGAGGTCAATTCAATTTTGTCCAGGTTAGCAACTGTGGGCATGAAGTTGGATGATGACACTCAGGCTGTGGTTTTGTTATCTTCCTTACCTGATAGCTGGTCAGGATTTGTGACAACGGTCACTGAAACTGCTGGAACTGGAAATCTGAAGTTTGATCGGGTCCGGGATAGTGTTTTGGGTGAAGATGTTCGCCGGAGGAACACTAATGGAGGATCTACTTCTGGTGGTATGCTCAGTGTTAGCAGGGGAAGAGGTAAAAACAGAAGCAGTGGGAGTCGTGGGAAAAGCTTGTCTAAAGCTGGGAAGAATGTGAGGTGCTGGAACTGTGGTGAAAAGGGGCATGTTAAAAACGAGTGTCCTGATCCTAAGAAAGAGGGTGGTAGCCAGCATGTAAACAGTGTTGTGTTAGATGAATCTGACGGTGACGTACTGGTTTGCTGTGAAGAGTCTATAGATTCTTGGGCTATGGATTCTGGTTCTTCGTTTCACGCCATGCACAGCGGGGAGACGATGGTGAATCTGAAAAAAGGAGACTTTGGAAAGGTACGATTAGCTAACGGTCATGTTCTTAATGTTACGGGTATGGGAGATGTCAATCTGAAGACTCCACTGGGCACTACATGGAACTTAAAGAACGTCAGGGTAATTCCAGGTTTAACGAAGAAACTTATTTCTGTTAGTCAACTGGATAAACAGGGACTAGATGTTAAGTTTGGTGGTGGGAAGTGGAAGGTGATTGATGGAAATCTTGTTGTTGCCTGTGGAAGGAGACGAGGATCGTTGTATCTAGTTGAGATACCTGTTGAGGGAGTAGCCGTCCCTGTACAACATAAAGTCTGGTTCACTGAATCTAATAAGCGGAAGAGGGTTCAATTTGCGAACTTGAATCCTGGTGCTTTGGGGATGTCAGTTGAATGTGGTCGGGGGTCTAAGTTTAAGCCAGTCAGGGGATTTGGTGATAGTGGGAGCACGGGTCGTGTTCCGGGTACAATCACAAAGAACCGTTGGGTTTTGAAGACGAAGGTTCCGACTGAAGAAAAAAGCTCTCCTGGAAATAGTTTGCAAAATGTGGAGAGTGGTATTAATTCTCGGTGTATCTCTGGAGCTGGTGGATCGTGCAAGCCGGTTGAGATAGAGAATGGGTCTGATAAGACTGTTGGGTTGGAGCTTGTGGGAGCTTCAACTGGTCTCCCAGTTACTTGATGAGAGGTGTGGTTGCAACTAGGTGGCTTGGATGTGACTGAAGTCTTAGCTTGTTCTTGGAACTGGAGGCTGGGAAGACTTGAACGTAAAGATTACTGAAGTTACTAGTAATGGGTTTCTTGGATGCACTTTGTGGACTATGCAAAGCCTCCGAGTGGGAGATTGTTGGGTTCGTAGGCTTTAGGGTAGCCGGCCCTAGTTAGGGTTAGCCGGCCCTAGTTATTAGGCCCACTTAGTTAACTTGTTGACCAAGTAGGAAACCCTAATCTTGTTCTATAAATACCTATGATGTAATTGTAGTCTGTATCATTCTGAAAACAGTTGTGAGCATCTAATAAAGTAAAATCCTAGTTGCAACCCGTGGACGTAGGTCACCTTGACCGAACCACGTAAATTCTCGTGTTCTTTATTTTCTGCTAGTGTGTGTGTGTGTTTGTTCCGCTTCCGCTCGAGCCTACTCTGATTCGATACCCCTATCAACACTTGACAAGATGGTGTGGATATGTAACTACACATGTGTTGTTACATATCAACATTTTGATTATTTTACATATCTGCACTTTGTGCTACATATTAGCACTTTACTTCTCACTGTTTTTGAATTAAGATTTCTGAGTATTGTGTAACGGAACCACCCTCATAGAATTTATGTAAGGTTGCATTAGCAGGTACTCTTGTAGGTTGTAACCTTTTTGTTGAGATGTGGTTCTATGCTAGATAGATGAAATGCTGTGTTAAATCATGTGATGGTCATACCAATGAATGTTTATTGTGTGTATGTATCTATGTAAGCATCACAAATTCATAGATGTCATCGCATCACCTTGGTGTTCTTGCAATGTCATGCATATGATTGTGTACACTTACACAGATATACATACATATGCCTTTGTGTTTGTGTAAGTTTTAAGCCCGTATACACAAACACAAAGGCACATGCATGTATATCTGTGTAAGTATACACGATAATATGCATGATTGCATGGCATTGAAAAAACACCAAGGTGATACGATAACATCTATGAATTTGTGATAGAATGCCGTGTGTCAAGGTTGATTATTCACATAGATACATTCAACAATATGAGTATGACCATGATTTAATTTAGCATTTTATCTATCTAGTATCTGAAGCTGCCACGTGAAAACTGCTCATATAAATTTGTTCTGTTTTTATGAATGTGCAGGAGGATCCTGTGCTTTTAGCAGCTGCATCTGAAGGACCAAACAAAAAGCCATATGTTGCCATAATCAAGGTATTTTAATTTGAGAAAAGCACGAAAATAGCTATTTTTTTGGGTGTGTTATACATCTCTATGGTCATGTCTGAAGAATTTCATACATATACTCGCAGTGGCGAAGCTTGAGATTTCCTACCGGGGGGTCGAAAACATATATACCTAAAAAAAATATAAAAACCGGGGGGTCGAAAACGTATATACCTAAAAAATTCTATACGAAAACTACATACCGGGCACTACTGAGCGAAAAAGTTCAAGGGGTCCCCCCCCCCCCCCCCCCGCTACGCCCCTGTATACTCGTGCATTGCTTTTTAGTCCCTTAATAATACTGCACTAAAATCACAAGTATGTTTGTAATAATTCAATATACGAGAACCAATTAGATAAATAAGCACTGCTTGTATAAGATATGCAAGAGTAGTCATCAATCTGACACTGAGAATTGTAAAGGCATTGACTGCAGTTTTTAAGGGATACACGAAAGTAATCTCTAGGCATTTAGAATTCATAAGCACTGATTGCACATTTGCACCTATAACATAAAGGCATGTATTTCTTGAACATAACAAAATTTCATAATTGGGGATTAAAATATTTGCATATACGTGAATGAAAAATAAATAGGACACGTTAATGGAAATAGGATACGCGGAGGCTGGAGAGTGGCGCATCAATGTACTATGCAGTAAATGCCGTCCAAAGTCAAAGATTGGTCAAGGGCCGATATATAAGATATAGGTCGGATATCGGTAATTTAAATATCATGCAGAATTTATACATATACATATATAAAACGTAAAACATATATAATACTAATAGTAATATCACAAGTCAAAACTCAAAAGTGACAATATTTGAAACATGATCTATTCATAAGCCATGAAATCTTTCTCCGAGTCCACATCAACCAAGGCATTCAGACGGTCAATTTTGCCGATAATATCAGAAGTCCAGAACCAATATTCCGGATCGATATTTGACACGGATATTTTGTAGAGGTCCGATAACCGATATCCCGCCGATATTAACTGCATAGTCAATGTATAATGATCTATGGGCCAGTAGGAAAGATGTTTTACTGGATACGCGAGTTTAGAAGATATACTCGAATCTGATTCGGATAGCATTTATTTCTGGTTCGATTTCTGCAGTGTCATTTAAGAATTCACGTATTTCATGACTGTATATGTGAAATTGTTTTAACATGACCGTAGTTGTATAACACACCCAAAAATGGCTATTTTAGTGATTTTTCTCTTTTAATTTTCACAATATATTTCTAATTTATGGTAAATGGTCTCGCATCGGTTCTAAAGTGTAAATTTCCTTTTATACACAGGATATTTCAGAAACAAATAAAGGGAGTGTGATGGTGAACGGACAATGGTTTTATCGACCCGAAGAGGCAGAACGGAAAGGCGGTGGAAATTGGCAATCAAACGATACACGACAACTGTTTTATAGTTTTCACAAAGACGAGGTCCCAGCCGAATCCGTAATGCACAAATGTGTAGTACACTTCATTCCCGCACACAAACAGATCCCGAGACGTAAATTACATCCTGGATTCATAGTTCAAAAGGTTTATGACACCATTTTTAAACGTCTTTATAAACTTACAGACAAAGATTATGAAGATACCATGCAACACGAAATCGATCTTCTTGTTCAAAAAACAATGTCACGGATAGGAGACCTTCCTGATATCAAAATTGACGAAGACGTTGAACCAGAAGATAATATAAAAAGTAAAAGGATGTTACGGAGAAAGAGTATGTCATCGTTAGATATTACCAGAGATGAAGATGCTGCAAGCGACCGGTCTGGACCGTTGTCGAGGACCGAAACACCGGGAAGTTGTAACAGTGCTGCTTCGGAATATTATAATATTCTTGTGAAGTTTGATGCTGTCACTAGTGATCAGCAGCGTGATAAATGGTTAGAGAAGGTTCTAGAAACGGTAAAATTTGTATGCAGTAATGTGGATGACAGTGGTGGAAATAGGAAGGAGGTTGATGGAGTTACTAATCTTCCTCCAAATGAGCCCCAAGACAAAGTTCCAAATGTAAGTATGAATTTTTATCAGGGATAAAATCATAAAATAAACCAAGTTTCAATATTGTTATAATAAATTGTGCAAACGAGCCGAGCCTGAGCCCGAGCTCAACCAAGCTCGAGCTCAGCTCGTTGGCAGTTTCTCAAGCTTGAGCTCAAGCTCAGCTCGTTTATAATTTATTAATTAATATATTAAATAAAAATAATATAAATAATGGACTCATTTAGGCTCGTGAGCTCGATAAGTGAAGCTCGGGCTCGATAAGTAAACGAGCTTTATTTTAGGCTCAGGCTTGGCTCGGACTAGATAAGACTTTGCTTGTTTAGAGCTTTTTCTCTAAACGATCTGGAGCAGCAGGTGAGCTGCTCGGCTCGTTTGCACCCTTGTAATAAAGTCACTCATACTTAAACCACTCAAGTTTAATTATTGTTCCATTGTTGTGAAATTTTCATAATTATTTTAATAATTGATAATAATAATAATATATTATATTGCAAAGTTTGGTACTAAATGTGTTAAAAAGTGCAAACCATAGGGACTATTCGTGTAGTTTTGGAAAGCTAGGGGCCAAATCAAAAATTTTGGTAAACCACAAGGACCATCCGTGTACATTACTCTAATAATATATTATATTGCAGAATGGAACAGGATTATCGCCTGTGTGGCCTGAGGATGCGGTGCGTGCTGTAGCTGCACTTGAGCAAGCGTCACACGAGTCTCTTTCTTTGGATTTTCTAAAATATAATCAGAAAATGAGGCAGTTAGTATTTAATCTTAAGGTAAACACATAATTATCTGGATAAAATAAAATTATGCTATGTCTAATTAATTTTATTTTGCAGAAAAATGCACAGTTAGCCCGTCGCCTCCTAAAGGGAGAATTGGAACCTTCAAAAATATTGAACATGTCACCTATTGAGTTGAAGGTATGTGTATTATACCAGGGGTGAGCAGAAACCCGAAAAAAGCGATTTAACTGAACCGAAAAAAAAACCCGAACTGCACAAGAAACCGAAAAAAACCGAACCAAAATTTGCGGTTCAGTTATGGTTTTGCATTTTATGAAAACCGAAAAATCCGAACTGAACCGAATAACCTAAAAAGTCATTTTTTATAATTCTATTGTATATTGCTTTAGGAATTATTAATTTTATTCTTAAATATTAAGTATTTATAATAAAAAGATTAAAATGTTTATTTATATTTGAAATGATTTATCCATTGCCTACAAGAAATAACACAATTTAACATAAAAGTTAAATGATTTTCAAAGTATTATTATAAAAGAAAATGTTTTAATAAAAACTTTAGAGAAACATAAAAATAAATTAAAAGGTTATTTTTATGTTAACAATATTAATTATAAAGGTTAAATATAAGAAGTTAAATGTAAACAACATCAGAAGGGTTCTTAAATCTTGGATTATAGTTTTATTTTTTGTATCAAAAACCGAATAACCGAACCGAACCGTGCACACCACTACTAGTTTATACTATCTTATTTTATTGAATGAAAAAAAATTATTATTTTTTCATAAGGAAACGTTTTTTTAATATTTTTCTAGGAGGGATTGACAGCAGAAGAGATAGCACGTAAAGAACCTGAAGAGGGTGTCCAGGTGCAGGTAATACTGATCAACAATATCTGCAGACATCAACAAGATTTGGATTTCGTTATGTTAATAATTATATACGTGTCAGATGACCGACGCACGATGTAAAAGATGTACAGAGAGAAAAGTACGTTTGGTAGAGATCATCTCAGGTGGACACACAGACCGATACCAGGTTCGTGCTCCATGCCATGTTACATGCTTAATAGAATCCTTAAAAACCCATGTTTATGTTCTTGCTTTTGCAGCTGGAGTGCAGTGCATGTGGTAACATGTGGTATGCTTCTCAGGACGAAGCATCCACACTTACAATAAACGGGCCGGGCTCAGCAAAGAACGTAGGAACGGCACCATGGGCCACTGCCAAGTTTGAAGATGTCGAAAAGAAGTTGGTGAGTCCCCGTGCCAACCCCTCTCTTGGAAAACCAACCGAGCCTGTTACTATGCCCGAAAAGCAGAAACCGTTGAATAAGTTGAGGCCTGATGATGAAGACAAACCACCACCACCAACTGATTCTGTAAACAAGTCTTGATGTTTAAATTATTAGGTGTCTAAATATAGGTTTGAAAATCCAATAAACTAAGACCACCCGTAATGGGCGTGGTTTTTTCAAAATTTCCCACCAAACACGCCCAGTATCGCCCGTCCTCCACCCCCTAGGCGTTTTTCAGTTTTTTTTTTTCAAAAAAAATCTCCCAGCGTTGTTTAAATTACGCCTAAACCATTTTTAAATAACCAATCAGACAGACATGAAATATTAGTAGTTTTTAAATAAATAAAAAATAATGATTGTGTAATGATTGGTTGGGGCATTATTGTGAATTATTCCACTACGCCACTTTTGTAAAAACGCTCAATAATGTCCCCTTGCTGACTGGACTGTCACATGGCGGAAAACGCCCAAGGGTAAAGACATTATTTACTAAACCACTACGGCTGGTCTAAAAACCTGCAAAAGCAATACATAGTAAACTCGTGTGGAAAGAAGAATAGTATACCTGACCATTTAATAACAATATATTATTATAATATTAATTTTTTATTGGTTTGTTTTAAGACAACCATGACATATAATAACAGTATTATTATAATATTAGTTTTTTATTGGTTTGTTTTAAGACCACCATGACATGTTGCAATCTTTGAACATGGTATGAAAGTAGGGGTAGGTTCATTAAGACTTTTGTAATGTAGGTTTACACAACTTACTCGTACCACCTAGCGGTGTGCATTGATCGGTTTTATGCTCGAACCAAGCCAAAAACTGAATTTTTGGGGTTTTCAGTTTGGTTCAGTTCGGTGCAGTCCGGTTTTGGATTGAGTCATAACTCATAACCAAACTGAATTGTAATTTCAGTTTGAAAACAAAACAAAACAAAGCCGTTGGTCATTAGTTTGGTTGGTTATTTTGGTTATATATGCTTTATTGGTTAATTTGGTTTCGGTTAAGTTAACTGTGACCAAACTGTAAAATAGTATTATTAATTATAATAAACTAGAATTACCACCCGCCGCAATGCGGCGGGGGATTCATTAGTCTTATATATCATGTTAGATGAAAGGCAAATGTTTCTTACATGATCACGAGCCTATGTGTAAAACCGATAAAAAATAATTAATCGCACGTTGCGACAGACCTATCAAACGGGAAAGTTAGATGCGCTGCGACGGACATGTCAAACAGGGAAAAAATAGATGAAAAAATATTGAACCCCACACGCACGTTGCGACGTGTTAACTCGGAAATTTAGAACGACACGTTAAACGGAGAAATGATGAAAGATGAAAAGTATATAGGAGACTAAAGTTGAAAGTAAAAAAAATGTTGAGATTAAATTGCGAAAGATGAAAAGCTTTGGGTTGAAAGTAAAAAAAATTAAAGGGGTTAAATTGAAAAAGAATAAAACTTTTGAATTAGAAGTGAAAAATTAAATTAATCAAATGGGTTTAAATACCAAAGATTGAAACTTTAGACTTAAATTGCCAAAAATTGAAACTTTAGAGTCACAAAAGAAATCAATTTCAGATTATAAAAACAAAAGAGATAAATAGATTTAGTTAAATTGATTTTTAATTACAAAAGAAATCAATTTCAGATTATAAAAACAAAAGAGATAAATAGATTTAGTTAAATTGATGTTTAATATTATTATTATTATTATTTAATAAAAGAGATAAATAAAAAAATAAATGTGAGAAATTACCAGAGAATGACACGTGTTCAAAAAGGATTTTTGTTTATTAGTATAGAAAGATTCTATTCAATAGAGATTTTAAAAGTTACGTAAATAAAAATGATAGCAAACACCCACACTCTTCCACGAGTTCCCATATTGCATACAAGAGAAGGAGATTCTTCGTCGGAGATCAAGGGATGATATCCACAGATTTCACTTGATAGTAACCCTTTAAATTGTCATGTTACAGAAATTATAAACAAAGAAAGCATCATTTAATAAACATCCTTAAATGTTATATTGAAATAATTAAAGCTCTAAATCTACTCTTTTTCAGTTTGGAAAACCTTAAAAATATAAATAAACTTATGAGTTATAACCGAGTCAAGTTATTTAGTGGTATGATATATATAATGTTACAGCATAGATGATAAACGATGCAATTTTGAATTCATATTAAAAGTTTTTTTTTTTTTTTTGTTGGATTTGGAACTAGGTGATGGTTTAAACATGTCATTGTAATGGATAAAGTAACCAAAACTCATTAAAAAATAGATTTTGAAAGATGGATTTAGTGATTTACAAATTGAAAAGGTGGACTTTTCATTGTTTATGAGTTAGACGCACCGTTGTAATGAGTTAGACATATTGTTGTAATGTACTGAACGTACAATTATATTTAAAAGAAGATAGATGTAAATTCTCGAATTCAAAATGTAATTTTATTAAAACAAATGAAGAGCACTAAATATACTAGCGATTAAAAGTCTAAGGGTCGATTACATTTATTTGAATATGCATTTCTGACCTATTTAATTTTCGTATCAACTACATATACTTATATGCATGTGACAAATATGACATGTTCACTAAAAGATATAATAATCTTGTGGAGATTTTGTGTACTAGTTAAGTATGCCAACTCAATTAGAGAACAGGTTAATTTAGGTTTACTGAACTTAGACAACAGGTCAAAATAACGGGCTTAAATGGGTTAGCATCACTCATGCCATTGTTTGTCACCGCCAACTACTTGTTATTTCGCCAACGCAACGTCCACCTCACTGGGCATTGATACCACCATTGCTGACAACACCACCACTCGTGCCATTAACGCTACCCTCGTTGCCAACTCACCACGGCTACAACTAACACCATCCATCGCCATCAACATTAGCATCGTTGCCAACTCCACCATGGCCACAATCGACACCACCTTGTCACCACCAACACCACCACCCATCGCCATCAACACTTTTTATCATTGATATATCCACCACGACCACTACCATACCCAACACCACCTTGTTGCTCTGTTGCTGTTGCCATTGCCAGCGCTGCTATCTCTAACTTGATCACCTTCATTCGTTGCCACTAACTGTCATAGAAAATATTATACGCATACTGGTTTTGAATTTTTTTTCTTTTCAAAATAGCTCATTTTAACTACTGGTATTTATTTTTTCGAATCACATTATTACTTATTTTTTAACAAGCTGTAATTTAACTACTGGTATTTATTTTTCCGAATCACATTATTACTTATTTTAAGCAGTTGTAATATCAATTATCAAAAATGACATCCTCTTTCATTTATTATACTTGTATGCATATTGACTCTCCCAGAAACTTCATTAACTCCCCCACTTTTTCATACATAATTTTCTTTTCTAAACTAATCATCTTATTCAACCTTCTAGAAACAAGTTTATCCCTTTTGCTTTTTTTTAACGGAAAGAAACGACGTGCCAACCACCGTGACACCGAGTGCTGTGGTCAAGGTCGACAACTCGACCGCCGTCAGCCCCTTGTCTCTCCCATATGCGCGGAAACCCGACCTCTACCCGCCCGAAGGCACGACAGTGGAATAACCGGTAAAACGTCGCTTCACATCCAAGACGAACCGACGCCACCCATATTCGCCCTTCATCTGGATGTCGTAGAAAATAATGACGTTCAGGCACCAGTGAGTCGAACCTGGGTAAAAAAGAACACCAATTTTTTCCCCCAAACACTCCACAGTGACTCATTCGCTTATCCCCTTTTGCTTAATCTCTCTTTCCATGATTTCCACACTTTAGTTACCCATAAACCCAACCGAATAAAAATCATACCCAAAAAACAAAAAACAGTGGTTGGATATCATGAATTCAAAAAGTAATTACAAAAAGAAAATAAGATGACGTTCAGGCACCGACACGTATGCATTCCAAACACTTTGGGTTCCGCCGTACGCAACCAAACCCCCCTCTCTCTCTATAAACTTCTTCTTCCTCCTCTTCTTCATTCTCTAATCATCATCTTCTTCTTCTCTATCCATTCACCATTTCAGCTTCTTCATCCCCCACTTTTTCAATTCATTTTCTCATCATTATTACATAAAGTTTGGATCTTTAAGCTGTTTTATCAAATAAAGTTTCAATCTTTAAGCTCAATTTGAGGATCTTTATTACATAAAGTTTGGATCTTTAAGCTGTTTGGTGTTGTTATTTCATCAATTTGGGAATCTTTATTGTTGGGTTTTGATTGTTATTTAATAAAGTTTGGATCTTTATTTATAAAAACCCTGTTCCCCCTTTTGGGTGTTTGTCAAGATTAATTAATCCAAAATCCCCATAAAGAAGATTCCTTCAATTTAATACTTTATCTCATTGGGAGAATCAAATCATCAATTGGGTCAATTAGGGTTAGGGTTCTTGATTTAAATTGAATTTGGGGGTTTCAACTTTCAATTGATTTGTTAGAAAATTGTTAGAAAATGATTGAATCAATTGGTGCAATTTCCCTTTTAGGGTATAGTCCAATTTTAGGTCATTGTTTGAAAGATTGTTCCTTTAACCGAGTTGTAATGAGCCCGAATCGGTTGCATCGGGTTCGGTCAAACAGAACCCGGGCGATGGAGTTGACTAGGGAGGTGTATAATTTTAAGGAAGAAGATAGGTTTTCTAAGGGTTTTGATTATGAAAGTGATAGTGTTGTGGACCGAAAGCCCGGGTTGTGGCCGCCTAACAACAAAGCGGATAACCCGTCGTTGCATAACCCGTTGTTACGACAAGAACGGATGGGTTGCGGTTGGTTAGGTGCGGTTTTCGAGTGGGAAGTGTTATAGTCGAAGATAATCCCGATCACGAGAAGCAAGCGTGGCTCACGCTTGCTCAAGAAGAAGGCAAGTCTGCGCCTCCGTCTTTTATGCTGAGGAGGGTTGAGGGGATGAAAAACGAGCAGGCGATTTCGGAAGTTCTTTGTTGGTCAAGAGACCCGAGTCAACTCAAGCGGATGTCGTTAAGGAAAGAACAGATCTATCAAGCGTTACAAAGCGGGGTGTATAGGTTTCGTGACGGGTCAAAAGAGTTTATAAACGTTTTGACTCGTTACAATATCCCGATGGCTTTAGTCTCGACACGACCAAGAAAAAATCTTGAAGAAGCTATTGGGTCGATCGGGATAAACGGGGTTTTTAACGTGGTTGTGACGGCAGAAGACGTTTATAGAGGGAAACCGGACCCTGAAATGTTTGCGTATGCAGCGCAGTTGTTGCAGTTTATACCCGAGAGGTGTATTGTGTTTGGTAACTCGAATTTAACGGTCGAGGCTGCTCACGAGGCTAGAATGAAGTGTGTGGCGGTGGCTAGTAAGCATCCAGTTTACGAGCTGAGTGCGGCTGATTTGGTTGTGAGGTGGCTCGATGAGCTTTCGATTGTTGATTTGAAGAATCTTGCGGATGTTGAATCTTCGGAGTTTGGAGCAGAACCCGAGGTGGAGATGGAGTTGGAGGTAGAAGATGATGCGTACGCTTCTTCACGGGTCGCTATCGATGATCATGATGATTTCTGGTAATGTGTTGTGAATTTGTACAGTAGGTTTTATGGGTTTAATCTTGATGTTAATGGGGGAATTATGCATCAGTTACTTATAGTTTATAGATATGGAAAAGGGGATATGGGAAATTAAAAGGGAAAGGGGGAAAGGGTAGTCTGCATTAGATTACCATTTGTATGTGTTATACATGTGTAATCTGTATATAAGTATTTCACCTTCATAGTTGTTTAATCTTTTGTATTTCTTTTTTGTTACATTTAAATTGGATACTTACACAGCTTCTAATCGTCGTTTACCATGACCCTAACGTGTCGCTGTTCTCCTAAATCTTGCCATAATCTTGCGGTTACCACTTCCTTGAGGTGATAAGATCCACGCAACTGTTGACCATTGATCATCACAACACATGCCGGATCATCACAAATGAACCCATGATCTGTAAAACCCAACCGTCACAACTCGCATAACACGAATATAGACCACTAAACCATCTTGAGCGTGAGGTTAGGTTGCACGGTATGACCCGAATATTGTGACACATGAACCTGAACACGGCGCGAGTTTTCGCGGATTGACACAAACACAACCCGTCTTTTTTTTTTTTCATATCAATACCGAGTTACAAATTTACAACTACAAATATATATATATAAAATAGTTATGTTTAAACTTTGAAACAATACTCCTTTATATCTTTTAGATTTTACCATAAACTACTTGGATAGTTTAAGTTATGACATAAATATGTCTTTTAAGTTTTTATAGCAATAAATGGGTCAACCCGTTTACCCGTTATGTTTACCCAAACACAAGTTGTTTAGGTGATTTAGCTAAACGTGTTTGCAGGTTCAACCAGAGTTGACTCAAACACAAGCCGTTTTGGTGGTTTAGTTGAAAGTGTTTATGAGTTCGACCTGAAACTGCCCGTTTAGACAAAAACTAACAGTGTAAATTTCGCGTTAGGCTTGTGTCGATGTTAGAAATTTACACCCCTGGTTAAGTAGCAGTAGGAGAATATCTCAGGCCTCCTAACTTGATGAATACTATGTTCTTTAATTCTTTCGATCCTCTTTTGCATAAAAGAAAAACCTTTTTCATGAAGCCCCAAGTCTTTTAAACCAAAATCAAATCTAGCACTTTAAGCATTTTGATCGTTGCGCGTTAATCTTATGACAAGAGGACCTTGTCGCGAATCTATTCCACAAGTTTCTGCACATCTCTCTGCAAAATGATCATAGCTTTAAGAGAGATAGATAACAAATACACCATAACAAATGTACACTCGTTTTAGAATGATTTTTATAAAACGAGGTTGCTTTTACCTCGATTGTGAGAGGTGAAGTTGTCGGGTAATAACGTCCAACAGCCTGCCCGTCTCTACCAACCAAAAATTTTGCAAAGTTCCATTGAATGTCGTCCCCGAAGATACCTCTTTTTCCCGACTTCAAGAACTTGTATATTGGTGCAGCGTTTTCGCCATTCACTTCAATCTAACAATCATTGCATGTGCATAAGCAAACATAAATAGCATCAAGATATATTCGTATATGAATAAGGGACGTTTAGTTCGCAGAATTTGTTGTTAAATAACTGACAGTATAATCTGTATTATATTTCTTACCTGTTTAGTTCGCAGAATTTTTGGAATTTGAGTTCAGAATCGATATTTGAACGAATTCCACTTCCATAATAAATCTGTAAAAGGAATTGAAAGATTCCAATTCCTTTGGTTGAATGTTTTCATTATTGGAATTTATTCAAATGCCGATTCTAAATTCAAATTTCATAAATTCTGCGAACCAAACAGGTAAGAAATATGATACAGATTATACGATACTAAAAACCAAAAATAGCACTCATATTGCTAACTCTAGAGTTGTTTTACAATAATCTATCCAATTTATGTGAATATACAAATTCAAACGTTAATCACCTCAGAAAAACAGATTTACCTTGTCGAAAACAGGGAACTCGGATTTGAATCGAGTACAAACAAACTCTAAAATCTGCTTGTTACTCCCGGGCTCCTCATCCCCAAACTGATTACACGGAAATGCCAAGATTTCCAAACCTACATAGTGTCATTAATAGTCAAACATACAAATCATGCATCAAATTCTTGAAATTCATATCCTTATAACAAGCTATCATTCAAAAACCGAACCTTGATCTTTGTATTTTGCATAGAGTTGATTCAACTCGGAGTAATTCGAATTCGTCAACCCGCTGGCACAAAGATTCACCATTTCATAAACAAGATTTAAAGAAGTTAAATACCCAATTGGGAAAACTGCATTATGATTATACACAAGTAGCAGAAAACCGAAGAACAGAAAATGAATCATACCATTTGGAGGCAACATTGACTAAAAGTAAAACTTTTCCTTTGTAGATGCTAAGGTCAACATTGTTTCCATTAGCATCCTGCATATAGAGAAGAGAAGCAACAATATGACAAGTGAGGATTTCAAAGTTGACTTTCTGGGTCAAACTTGTTACCTTTGAAATGCAAATATGTAATGTTTTTGTTGTAAATTCTTCTGCATTTAGTCTCTGTCATATTCTATATCAGGTTACCACATTTTCTTGAAGTTTAAAAGCGTTGACTAACTAATTTCAGTTTAATAATCAAGCTAGTTGACTTCAAAAGTCAAACTGGGAGCTTCAAAACCCAAATTCAAGATTTCTTGAAAGCTAAAATACCACCAAGATCAATAATTTATTAATGGGTATGGATCTTTAAACATTAAAAAGTTGAAAAATCAATGTCTGCTTGCTTGTTTTCTTAATCAAAAGATTAAAGATAACCCTAATCAAAACACAAGTTTGTTGTTGATGATAAAGACTAATGGTCACAAAACATGCGTGTGTGTGTGTATTAAGTAGTTTACCTTGACTGTAAGATCATAGATGGATTCAGCTTGGTTTGCCATGGCTGATTGACTGGAATTTGGAGCTGAAAACTGTGACGATTTTTGCCAACGTATGAAGCATGAATTTGACCTTTTTTTAATTGGATTTAAATAATCTCAACTTACCGATAATAATCCCAACTAAGTTATTTGCTGATAATAATACGAACTGGTCCTCTTTTGGCCGATAATAGTCTGCATTAAAAATAGCTTAACGGAGTTAAGTTTTTTTTTTTTTCCGAATTACAAACCGATGTTTTAGGGCTTTGATTAGAATGAAAATACGAGTTGATTGATGTAAAATTTACCTCGAAATACTGTCCCAAACGACGAAAATGGTGCTTCAATTCGGGTGTTTAAACTTCCAAGTAAAAAAAAATCAAGCCATTTGGAGCACCGTTTCGAAATAAGTTTTACATAAATTGACTCGTATCCTTATTCTGATCAAAATCCCTAAAACACCGGTTTTTAATTCGGAAAAAAAAAACTTAACTCTGCTAAGCTATTTTTAACGACGAACTATTATCGGCCAAAAGTGGACCAATTCGGATTATTATCGCCAAATAAGTGAGTTGTAATTATTATTGGCCAAATTGATAAAGTTGAGATTATTTAAAGAGTAAATTACAAAGTTCGTCCTTTATGTATGTCTAATATATCAAAGTATGTCATTTATCTTTAATAAGCTCAGAAAACATACTTAATGTTTGCAAATCCTTACATGTTACGTCCTTTAGTCCTAATCCAGTTACTTTTCATGGTTAAATTTGACTAAGTCAGCCCCACATAAGGGTATTTTGCTCATTTTATCATAAATATTAAAATAAATAATAAAAAAATTATATATATATATATATAAATACAGCTCTCTCTCTCTCTCTCACAACACACATCAGCTCTCTCTCTCTCTCTCACAACACACATCAGCTCTCTCTCTCACACATAAACACCTCTCTCTCTCTCTCAACACACACCAGCTCTCTCTCTCACACATAAACACCTCTCTCTCTCTCACAACACACATCTGCCACCATCACCACTTCACCGGCAAACCCACCTGCACGAGCAGGTAACCTCGTTGCCGTACAGACCATTATCACCTCTAATCTGCTGTCTGTTAACTCCAGGGATTAACCCGCCACCACCACCGATCTGCTTCCTGAGATAACACCACTTGAATCAGAAAAAACGTATAAATCTTAAACGCATTCCGGTGCGAATTAACTCTATCAAGCACACCACCACCGTCACCACATCCACTCCCACTAGCAGGCGAAGCCGGAGCCCTAAAAAGCGAATCAATATTCGGAAGCAAAACACTAAAGTTCGACCGAAGACTCTCAACAATATTCAGCTTCGAACCAGGAGTTAGGTCACCAAAACACTTCACCAGTGAGTAAATCCTATCAAACACGTCTTGTTCTTCAACGCAAAACAGCTCTTTGTCCGATAAATCGAACGAAATGCCTGTAATTTGAAATAGTTAGGGTTTTATTGTATAGATAATAGAAGAATTGAGATGTGAAGTGCGTGAATTGATGTACCTTTGACGAATTCTTCGAGATCTGAAGGACGGAGAGAGGAGATGCAGGTGGAGTGTTGGACGGAGAGAACAGAAGCATCATCGCCGGAATCTTGTTGTTCTAAAGCGGCGAGATTTGGGGGAAATATGAACTGATGACCGACCTGATAACCGATTGCTTCAATTCTCCGAGCGGCAACCTCCGGCTTCGTAGGCCGTAGCGTAGAGAACATTGCAGTACGATGAAACTATTTCAGTGAGTAAACTGTCCATACAGCTCTCTGATACTTCTCCCGTCATTTTTGTACTTGTGATTCTGACGATTTTGTGATGGAGATGATGATGATTGAGGTTGAGTTTTGTTTCTCCGACGATTTGATGGTTGAGGTGGGAGCGGTGGTGGCAAAGGGTGGCAGTGATTGAGCCATGGAAGTGGTTGCAGATGATGTTTGGTAGAGTGGGGATAAAGAGAAGGGTGTATATATGTGTTATATTAATATTTTAAGTTTATATTTTGTTTTATTTATTAAAATGTTTAACTAAAAGGGTAAAAGACTAAATTACCCTTGTGCTACCAAATTAAACAATGAAAACTAACTAAGTTAGGGGTAAAGGACATAACACGCAAGGGTTTGCAAACATTAAGTATGTTTTCTGAGCTTATTAAAGATAAAGGACATACTTTGTAATAAATGACATACATAAAGGACGAACTTTGTAATTTACTCTTATTTAAATTCAATTTGCTTTTTTTAGCTAGTTGCAGTTTACTCTTAATATTATATTCATATTCGTAACCACACACACAGTGGCGGATTTAAGAACTTTTTTCACTGGGTTCCTTTTGATAGATTTTCACTGTTCTTTTTCTTTTCCAAATTATACGAGATTTTCACTATTTTTTTTCCAAATTCAATGGGTTACTGGAAACCCACAAAGGTGACCTAGATTCGCCCCCGTCCCCACAAAACAAAAGCATATAATAATGTTTTAAAAATATGCTATACAATACGGGTTGAGTTATAATACAAAGTATTTAAAAATAAGAAGGGTAAGAAGCCACCAGAGAGTAACAAGTGTCATAGGAGGAATTAAATGGAAAGAGTAATTTTGTCTACAAGAGGAAAGAGAATATGCACATGCAAGTCACGTGTTATTCCCCCCCCCCCTAATTTTTAAACGTCCGTAACTTTTTTATACATCATTTGTTTTTAAAAAAAATTATACCATAAAATCGAGCATTTTTTTATCTTTAATATGAGTACCATATTGTTATATTTTTCAAAAAAAAATTCAAAAACCCAGTTGCATATTACACAATGGACATGATGTAAAACACAATGTAAAGTAGATCAAAAACACAATCAATGACAACATATAAAGACACAACGGACAACATACTAAAACACAATGACCATAACGTATAACACAATGGCGATAACATATAACACAATAAGTATCAGACTAAATAAAAACACAATTGATGACAACAGATAAAAGACACAATTAATGACAGCAGATAAAAGACACAATGGAGAGCAGATGAAGACACAATGGAAAACAAACTAAAAACAGAATACACAACAAACTAAAACACAATGAACAAAGATAATAAAAAAAAATTGAACAAATTATTAAAACACAATGGACAACAGATTAAAACACAATGAATAACATATTAAACACAATGACCTGAACTAATAACAAAATTTATAGAAAACCCAGATATAACACCATCTTCATTGTGTCATATATTGTGTTATAGGTTCTTATAAAAACGCAATGGATAGAACCCAAATTAACATTGTGTTATAGGTTTTGATATTAACACAATGGACATGATGTAAAACACAATGTAAAGTAGATCAAAAACACAATCAATGACAACAGATAAAGACACAATGGACAACATACTAGAACACAATAACCATAACATATAACACAATGGCGATAACATATAACACAATAAGTATCAGACTAAATAAAAAACAATTGATGACAACAGATAAAAGACACAATTAATGACAATAGATAAAAGACACAAAGGAGAGCAGATGCAGACACAATGGAAAACAAACTAAAAACACAATACACAACAAACTAAAACACAATGAATAAAGATAATAAAAAAATTGAACAAATTATTAAAACACAATGGACAACATATTAAAATGCAATGAATAACATATTAAACACAATGACCTGAACTAATAACACAATTTATAGAAAACCCAGATATAACACCATCTTCATTGTGTCATTTATTGTGTTATAGGTTCTTATAAAAACGCAATGGATAGAACTCAAATTAACATTGTGTTATAGGTTTTGATAATAATACAATGTATAGAAGCTTTACTGACCAAAACCAGTTAAAAGACACAATGACCTGAACCTTTAACACAATGCAAAAAAAACCCAGTAAAAATGAAAATTTTTATTTTATTTTTATATGATAATATGGTACTCATATTAAAGATAAAAAAACGCCCGTTATTATGGTGAAATTTTAAAAAAATGTCGTATGAAAAAGTTATGGACGTTTTAAATCGATGGGGGAATTTGCATGTGACTTGCATGTGGAGAGAGAAAATCCATGAAAATAGGATTCCCTTTATGCCCTTCTATTATCTTCTTTTCCCTACAACTAATCTCAACCATCCAAATCTAAGATCAATGGACTAGAATCCTTCTTACCCTTCTTATTTATTTTATCCTTTATATTTGATCCTAACCCTATACAATAATAACAAGATGATTTTGTGTATCAATGGATAATTGTGATATTCTTTCTGATAGTATCACTTGCTACAAGATCAAACTCTTTAACCCTCTCAATTTTGTTGTTGATTGTGATGGATGTCGAAACAATTCAAGTTTTGCACCTTCATCTCCATAAGCTAATATTGTAACAAGATTAATAGTTATTGTATAAAACTTAACGAAAATTTTAATGTTTGTTAGCGTTAAGTACCAAACATGTTATCTCAAAAAAACTAAATATTAGAAACCAAAGATGTCATATTGTCAATTAAATATTAATTAATACATTATATAATACTGAAGGATGAGAAAATATGCATCGAAGGTGATTTTAATGGTCACGTTGGTAAGAAGAGCATGACTTTCCATTGGTGCAGGGGGTTGGATTATGATTACGTTTAGCATCGAATGTATACTAGGAGAGTCAGTAGTCACTTAGCGTCGACTCGTATTGATATATATACTGATGTTATGGGTAGATCGTAGTGTTAGTGGAAGGATTGTAAGGTTATACTAGGAGAGACAGTAGTGGCTTAGCTGACGGTCAAGTTCTTCAAATCTTTGGTGAAACACCTTTAAAAGGGCTTAAACTAATGTCGTGTATTCAAACTCAAAAGTATCTACGGAAAGAATACGTGGCTTTCCTGACCGATATTGTGGAGAAGAAAAACAAAGAGAAGAAGCTGGAGGATATACCAATTGTTCGTGATTTCCCCAAGTTTTTCCTGAAGTCGTATCTAGACTACCTCTTGTGTGAGAAGTTGAATTTCGAATCGATCTAGTTCCAGGTGCAACTCCGATTGCAAAATCTACTTATCTACTGGCTCCATCCGAGATGCAAGAATTGGTCAGTCAATTGCAAGAGTTGACTGACAAAAGGTTCATTCGCCCTAGTTCATCTCCCTGGGGTGCACCAATTTTGTTTGTAGAAAAGAAAGACGGTTTTTTC
This sequence comes from Helianthus tuberosus, assembly GCA_030545235.1. Lineage (NCBI taxonomy): Eukaryota > Viridiplantae > Streptophyta > Magnoliopsida > Asterales > Asteraceae > Helianthus > Helianthus tuberosus. The sequence goes on from CM060358.1 coordinate 60,506,301, forward strand.
GTATGTGCATCGACTATCGCGAGCTCAACAAGTTGACCATCAAGAACCGTTATCTGTTCCCATGCATTGATGATCTTTTGGATCAACTCCAAGGCTACATGTTTCTCGAAAATTAACCTACGTGCTGGTTACCATCAACTTAGAGTTCAAGAAGAAGATATTCCAAAATCCGCATTTCGCACTCGCTATGGTCATTATGAGTTCATGGTTATGCCTTTTGGACTGACCAATGCACCAACAATCTTGGTGGACTTAATGAATCGAATGTGCAAACCTTATCTGGGTTGTTTTGTTATCGTCTTCATTGATGACATTCTCATTTATTCCAAGACTAGTCATGAGCGACACCTTGGTCTCATTTTAGAACTCATGCGTGCTGAAAAGCTTTATGCTAAGTTTTCAAAGTGTGAATTTTGGTTGAAAGAAGTTTAATTCCTTGGCCAGCTTGTAAACAAAAGAGGGATTCATGTCGACTCTGCAAAGTTCGAAGCAGTCAAGAATTGGCATCCTCCGTGCAGTCCCATGAAAGTCAGATTTTTTCTTGGCTTAGTTGTTTATTATCGGTGTTTTATCGCCAATTTTTCTAGAATTGCTTTACCTCTCATAGCCTTGACTCGTAAAGGCAAACTATTTAATTAGGGACCTAAGCAAGAAGAGGCTTTCCAAACGTTAAAGTAGAAACTATGTGATGCACCTATCCTTACCCTCCCAGACGGTTGCGAAAACTTTGTTGTGTATTGTGATGCGTCGGATCAAGGGCTTGGTTATGTCAGCCAACATCAGCACTATCACCCAGTCGCACACGCACAAGGCAAATCCGGAGAATCACCGATCGGCACGGTCATGCCAGCCCTACGCACGATCGTGCCCGACCCAAATCGTCCCAAGATCAGTTAATTCACGAGCACACAATGATCATTATCAATGAAACATTGACTAGCACGATCATGCCAACACTTTCATGAATAATAACCTTAACATGCATATGAACTCCAAGAACAAGCTAGAACATTATTATGAAGATTAACAAACACTTAGCATCACATCATAACTAATCTTGGGACGATAATGATCATAAGTGTATGCATGACGTATTGGAAAATCCATGTGTAGATTGTGATTATTGAATCTTATTACTTGTAGTTAGATTCGTAATATGAGACTAGGAATGGTGATTGTTAACATGAATGGATGATGATTTGAGTATGTGTATGAATTCTTGCACTTGGATTTGAAAAGATCATGATAGTGTTTAGGTGAATTATATAGCATGTAATTGTGTTAATATGATGATTTAGGCCAAGATTGTCTTTTAGCGTGGACATGCTTGTGATTTATCTCAAGAACAATGTTAGAATGTTATTTACTTGAAAGCAATTTAGGGTGATTAGTTTGTTGTTCATGTTAGTTTTCCTTAAGTTGTCAAGTTAGGAGTTTTGACAAACAAGTAATTCTTGATTAAAAGATTAACATCACTTTACAACAGAGAAACGGCCTTCGTCCGACAAGAATTCCAAGAAATATTGCGAGTACCACTGAGACAAGGGGCACACCACTGACGAATGTTGGCCATTGAAGCAGGAGATCGCGTTCGATCCGGTAAGCTATCAAAACTGGCCAAACCTCAAGGACGAAAATGACATTTTACTCTTTAAAAACTATATTTATCTGTAAAACAATTCATGTAATATTTTCGGTTTTATGCTTTCTAACTTTCAGCTGGACTTGTTTTCAACACTCTCTTGTCACAACAAGACGGCCACCAATCATACCCTCAAGTGGTTAATCAAGCCGAGGGAATACTTATGAGATCATTGTCTATGTTAGAAAAGTTTTGGCTTAAAGATGGGCGGTTTTTGGTTGGAGGCTCGCAACCATCAATAGCAGATATCAGTTTAGTATGTGAAATCATGCAACTTGAGGTAAAAATATAATACATCTATATATATTTGGTTAGTTTTGCATCAAAACACAAAATTTCATGTGTTTCAGCTTCTAAGCGAGAAAGAACGTGATCGGATATTAGGTCCATTCAAGAAAGTTGATCAGTGGATTGAAGATACAAAGATTGCATCTGCGCCTCATTTTGATGAAGTTCATGAGGTTTTGTTAAAGCCTAGAAAAGATTTCGAGAGCGGATGAAAACGAAACCTGAAATTGAAGGCTAAGTTGTGAGATCGAACAATACATTCCTTATCTGTATTACGATCGCTTAAGTCTTAACTCAATACAAACTGGTTTCATGTTTTTTTTCAGCATGTAATGTTGTTATATGATGTGTCTGATAAATCTGTTCTGGATAATGTAACCATCGTTACATTTGAAAAAATCGGATTATTCCTACATCTTACATTGTTTATGGAAATTTCTCATGTTGTAGAATAGCCTTTGCATATATTGATCATGGGCTTAGGTAAGTGGTAAAAACCAGACCGGAGACTGGACTGTTACATATGCGGTCGGGCCGGATTCTTTTTGGTTTGGGCCAGACTGGTTTTCCAAAATGACCTGTTACATATGCGGTCGGGCCTATATGTCAATACTTACAGGTTGTTTGTGTACAGAAAATAACTCGTTGTTTTTTATGTGTTTTCAGTTTTAAACGTAAAACTTTAATTTGATTCTAAACCCAACTTGGTTTTCAGTTGTAAAAGCATAACTAAAGAAGATTTACCTAACATCTTCTGTTCATCCTTATAAACCATTCCAAAATCTATCTTTATTTATACATCCTTCTATTTGGGATAAGTTTCTCATCTAATTTTTAATGCACATTCATTTCAAAGACATTAGTGTGAAGATCGATAATATATTTAACAAACCTTTAACGCATAATCATACAAAATAACAAACATGTAAATTCAAAAAATAAACCCTAAAGCTCACTATTAAAAACAACAGATTTGAATCAAAACCATAAACACACTCATGTAAAATAACATTAAAAAAACTAAATATTTTATGTGATCTTATCTCGCCTTTTTTGTTTATTTTCGCCATGGAAGCTTTGAATGTTTTGATGTGTAGGGCAATTAATCCTGGCGTTTATAATGGCATACAACTTCCGAATGATGGTTCGGTTATTTTGCATCTATTTTATGCGGATGATGCAGTATTTATTGGTGAAGCGAACATTCAAAATCTGAAAAATTTGAACCATATTCTCAGGGTTTTCTACTTGTTCTTGGGTTTAAAAATTAGTTTACCAAAAATCAAAATATATGGGATCGGATTAGATCACGAAGAGGTACTACAAACGACAAGGGCGATTAAATGTAGGGCTGGAACTTTTCCATGTCAATATTTGGGTTTGCTTGTAGGTGCTAATATGAATAGATCTATATGTGGTAAGAAAGAGAAAGAAGGCAGTTTTGACAGTGGTTATCAGTGCACTATGGATAATTTGGGGACAAGGAACAAGAAGGTATTTGAAAATCAGGCATTTACGGTTCTGAAAGTGCTGGAGGAAATACAGGAAACGACCTTCCTGTGGCTTAAACATTAGGCGAGAAAGTGTTGTAAGAATCGTTAGGCACTAGTCGGTCGGTAGGGTATCGACTAGCGATTAATCGGGATTAATAGGGATTAATCAGAATTAATCGGATTGGGATTTTATATGTAATTTTTAGTTATATATGTACACAAACATTTTTATATGTCGTTTTTTAAAGTAGACATGTTTTAACCCCTCATTGACCCATATTAAGTAATTGGTGGGAATTTATAAGGTTTAGTCGAAATTTGGCCAGAATCTAGCCAAAATTTGGCCAAAATAGGACCTCCATTGACCACCTAGGCTAGCGATTAATCGGCTATTAATCAATGAACCTCCGATTAGTGACTAATCGACGACTAGTCGGGATTTACAACCATGGGCAAGATGGAAGACAATGACTTTTGGCGAGTGGTTAAAATTTGATGTAAACCTTTTCTGGTTTTTTCGTTGTATTGGAGTTTGCTTGGCCTCGGCTAGCACCTAGCTGGTTCGGGGTGTTTGTGCTTGCTTTTGGTGTTCTATGATAGTTGGCTCTGTTTGTTAAAAGTTGGTTCGGGGTGTTTGTGCTTGGTTTTGGTGTTTTATAAGAGTTGGCTCTGTTTGTTCAGAAAACATATTCAAAAACATTATTAAGAACGAAAGTTCGCTAGAAAACTCTAAAACACATGGATCATTCTTATTTTAAGAATCCTCGTAAATCATGACACAAAAAAAAAATTGAAAATGAAAGTTCGCTAGAAAACTCTAAAACACGTGGATCATTCATATTTTAAGAAACCCTATTCTTAAAAATGAAAGTTCGCTAGAAAACTCTATAACACATGGATCATTCTTATTTTAAGAAACCCTTGTAAAATGTAAAATCATGACACATACTAAAAGTCAAACCATTTGTGCATTTATTCATATTTTGGGCAAATTCATGATCCAGGGTCATATATTAATAATAAATAGATTAAAAATATTCCTTCAGTTGTCTTATTATAACATGTCACATGAACAAAAAGGAGCACTAACACCGAACAACTTACCTTATATTTTTCATAGAACGAAAAATTCACACACACCCAATAAATTTACTTCTAAATGTTACATCCTTTTTGACAAAATCAGTATTCACACCACCTAAGAGACAACACCTTACTACACTCCTTGATATATAGTACTAAATTAAAACATTCAAACCTCTTTGCTAACTCTCTTTATCTATACTTTCTATAAAAGGAGAAAACTCGATAACATAAGAAAAGCTGAGGTGGCAGCCATAGAAGCTGTCCAACAATGCTTTTCTTATGTCATTATTGTATCATAAATCGGAATATATTAAATCACATTAAAATCTATTTAAAGATCTGCCCATATTCAAAACTCTGCCCATATTATTATTGCATCACTTTAAAATCAAAACTCTGCCCATATTCATGTATACAAAACCTCTGCCATAATAAAATCTCTGCCCAGATTCAAAATTCAAAATTGTGGTTCCAGATTCAAAATTTAAAATTCAAACCATATATTCAAACCATATAAATAACATATATGAATCTGACTCCACATTCAAATTTCAATTCATCTCTCTCTCTCTCTCTCTCTCTCTCAAATGCATAACTCTCATGATTCAGCCGGTTAATCTCCTATTACAGATCTTTGTTCGAACATTTGTTGATTATGTTTACATATCATCGTTCCAATATCATTGTTCCAACATCGTCGTTCCAATAAAGCTTCCCATCACACATCAACATTTCAACATCGTTGTTGCAATATCATTGTTGCAACATCGTTGAAAGGTGCATGTAACAACTCTCATCAAAAAGTACTAATTATTACTTTAATTGACCAATAGGAAACCCTAATTGAGAAACCCAAGTGATTATGTATAAACCCTAAAATTTTCAGAATAATTGGAATTAGAATCAGGGCCCCTAAAACTCAGGGGGGTAAAACCTAGTTGATATTATCTTTACAGATTTACGTGGAAATTGAATTTTAACGAAACGTCGACTCATCTGAGCTAGTTGGACACGTACCTACCCTACCCTAAAAATGTCACCTCAGGCGATACGCGACAGATGCAGGTGTTTCTGCCGCGACACGCGGGGGATGTCAAATTTGGGTATAAATACAGGGGCTTGGGACTTGATTCCTGGCTTCAGAACAACGTAAAACTTCGAAATATACACTGAGTTATGCTCTGTTTATCACAATTAACACACACAATTCACTAATCGACGCCGCAATCAGGGTATTAACTCGATCGCTATTACGATTCATTTTCCGATCGATCAATGTACTCAATGGATGTTTAAGTGCTGCCCACATTCGGGTTTATGCTTTGTCATTCGTCGTTAATTCGATGGATGTTTAAGTATCGCACTTTGTCATTCGTTGTGAGTGTTTGATCTCGTGAGTTATCGTAAATGCTGTATTGATTACTAACCCAGAATTGTGTGCCTGTTATTAAATTAGGTTGAAAAGGCTAATCAGTAGGCTAAACTCTGCCCGTATAAATCTGCAATGTGAGTCATTCTCTTTTTATCAACTATTTTACAATACCTCAAATTATTTTCAAAAGTTATAATTACAGGGACTAAGTCGTGGATATCTTGAATTACTGGCTAGTGGGGTATTGTGCACATTACTAATAGTGGTATGACCATCGTCACCATTGTGACATGTCACCATTGTGGCACGGTGCCAGATAAAAATAAGATAGAAGCCATTGTAATCGCTCTTATGCTGTAATTAATAACTATGCATCATTTTATGTAAAATATAATGATTCACTCAGTATTTCCCGCTGACAAAACCTTTTTCAAACATGTTTCAGGTGATCTGTTATGATCCAGGAAAAGTGCCATAAAGCACTACAAGCTTAAGGAAGTGGCTCAGTATAAAATAAAGAAACATGTTTTGTAAAATAAAAGATTTCTCCGTGAAATCTCAATATTGTAAATTACCGGGTTTTATTCCGAGTTGTGAAATAAAATAATCGGAAAATATTTCAGTTTTAAAAAGATCCTGATAATAAACTTCCGCTGTTAAACTCAATTAATTAAATACCACGGGATTTCTGTCCCGCGGCTCCTGAAACGGGTCAAACCGGGTCGGGGGCCCTGACAGAAAAAGGTGGTATCAGAGCCACTTATCGAGCCACTGATTTAAGCCAATTAAGTATTTAGAAAATACTTAATTTTTATTAATTGCTATTTTGTGATTATGTGTTTTATTATCTGACTAATTTTGTACAGTATGGGCAGATCTTTATATGCTAACCACTGTAGCAGTAAATACAAATCTTTAAATATTTTGATTCAAGTTTTAGCACCCTTATTAAATATAAACCAGAAACCTAATTCAGTAAATAAATAAATTTACAAATAAAACTTAGTGTGTTTTAATTTTCAGTTGTTTTGGTAGTTACCCAGTATGAAATAATATTTAAAAGTTTTTCTATAAAATTTTATTATGATTTTTAACTTAGTAACTGTGTGTATTTTGCTAAACAGCATGAGTGACTTGTCTGACGCCCTTCAGAATTTAAATTTCTATCCAGTAAGAATAGAAGTTTCCAGAGATTTCAATAGGTATATACCAGACATAGAAGAACCTATAGAATTCAACGCTTTACCTCTTGAGAAACCCAAGCCTAAGAAAATGGAAATTGGGGAAAGCTCTGGACAAATTAAGGGGTTACTATCTCAGGAAGAGCTAGATTTTATAATGGCAAGCTATAATACTATTAAGCCTGTTAATGAAAATGTTTTTATTCACTCTTTTGAAACACAACTACCAATAAACTTAGAACTAGCTATTCCAAACCCTTCAATCCACTCGCAAATAGACGAATGGTTGACTAATGAAATACAGTTACAAAACAATCCCTATAAGCTTTTTCCTCAATTCAATCCAGAACCTTTACCAAATCCACCAATGAGTAACGAGAATATGGCTGAACTTCGCTTTGGCGAAGAACTAATGGATGCTGAGAATAGGATCCAAGAGATTGGGGGACAGATCTCCTGGAAATACAATGAGAGGGAACGCCGTTACTAGAATATTATCTGACAAAGGATAGGGGATTTATGGAACTGTGGTTGTGTAATAGTAATAGTAAAATCACTATGTGTAAAATAAATAATAAAACGGTTGTATATAGAAGCATGATATAATCTATAAAACAAATGAAATTTTAGAAAATTTACAAATTTTGTTTGTATATTCGTTTATGTGATTATGTGCAATTAATTGTGACATTGGATTATTTCTTTTATACTAATTATTTATCTATAAATTAGATATCAGATGGAAAACGCGAATAATGAACCAGTTAATGAGATTAATCAATCTGAGCAACAACCGGGGGATCAATATATGACTAGGCAGGATATAGAAAATATCGTTGCTCAAGGGATAGCCAACGCTATTCCAGCAATAGTTACTCAAGGGATAGCCAACGCTATTCCAGCAATTGTTGCTGCTATTAAAAATCCAATCGAACCGCAACAAATCGTTCCTAGCAAACGTATTTCTGAAGATAACTTCAGTAATAGCGTGAACGGAGGCAATGATCATGCTAATCATGAGAATGAACCACGGCACGCTCCTCCCCCTAAGAAAATGAAAGCTGCAACACCTGGTTGCACTTACAAAGAATTTCTTGCTTGTAAACCCACTGAGTTTGCAGGCAATGAAGGAGCGACTGCGGCACTGCGTTGGTTAGAGAAAACCGAGGCAGTAATTGCCATAAGTAAATGTGCTCAGGATGATCAGGTCATGTACGCGTCAAACCTTTTCAAAGAAGGGGCGCTAGAATGGTGGAATACGGTGTTACAAGCAAAAGGAAGAAGGATGGCGTATGCTATGAACTGGGAAGAATTTAAGAGCTTTGTAGAAAGAAAATTCTGTCCAGAGTATGAAAAGGAACAAATGACAAATAAGTTTCTAACCCACCGGATGGTGGATGTAGATTGTCGAGGGTATACTTCAACATTCTTCGAGTATGCTCGAGTGGTACCAACCCTGGCTTCGCCAGAGCCGGTACTTATTTCTCGTTATATTTGGGGATTGATTGCCGAAATCCGTAATATCGTCAAGGCTGCGAAACCTCGCACGATTGATGATGCGGTGGATTTATCCAATACTCTGACTGACGAACTAGTACGGACAAGAGAAGAAAATAGAAGGAAGGAAGTAGCCCAAAAGATTACCCAAGAATTCCGTTCGGGTAACCATAACAATTTAAAGAGAAGAGGGAATGGGCAATCTTCCACTAGCCCATTTTGCAATTCTTGCAAAAGGAAGCATTTTGGAAGATGCAAAGGATATTGCAATTTTTGCAAAATTCCGGGGCATCAAGAAGAAGACTGCAGGAGGAAGAAATTTTCAGTCTGCTACAACTGTGGAGAAGCTGGACATCTTAGGCCAGATTGTCCAAAACTGAACAAACCATCTGACAATAAAGCCAAACCTGCAGAAGGAACAAAAAGGAATGTAAGAGCCTTCCAGCTGACTACTCAAGAAGCCGAGATGATTCCAGATGTGATAGCCGGTACGTTCTTAGTTTACAACGTTTACACAAAAGTATTATTTGACTCTGGTGCAAACCAAAGTATTATAAATACTTCATTCTGCCAAACTCTTAACTTACCTTTAACCAGCATTAGGCAAATTTCTACAGTAGAAACGGCAGATGGGAACTCAGTTAAAATAAATAAGGTTCTGCAAAACGTAGAAATAGAACTTTTAAATCATAAATTTTCTGCAACCCTATTATCTATGAAATTAGTTGAATTCAATGTTGTGTTAGGAATGGATTGGTTAGTAAACAATTATGCTCGAATTATCTGTGATAGGAATTCCATAGAAATTTGTGCACCCACTGGAGAAGTAATAATGATTATAGAAGATAAGCCATGTAAACCATAAAGTTCATATCAGTAATAAAAGTTTCTAAATTATGAACGAAAGCAAGGAATAGTATATATGATTTCAGTAATCATTAATACTAAAGAAAAAAAAACTTTAGGAAATTTCTGTAGTTTCAGAATACCCAGATGTATTCCCAGAAGAGTTACCAGGGTTACTACCAGATAGGGAGATAGAGTTTAGGATTCATCTAATTCTTGGAACTATATCGATAGCCAAGGCACCTTATCGGTTAGCAACCACAGAAATATTAAAACTGAAAAAAAAAACAATTAGATGAATTATTAAGTAAAGGTTTCATACAACCTAGTTTTTCCCTTGGGAGCACCCGTATCGTTTGTTAAGAAAAAGAATGGTTCAATGAGAATGTGTATCGATTATAGAGAATTAAATAAGGTTACAATTAAGAATCAATATCCATTACCTAGAATGGATGATCTATTCGATCAATTCCAGAGAGATAGACATTTTTCTAAGATCGATTTATGTTTCGGATCTCATCAATTGAAAGTACAAGAGGAAGACATACCTAAAACTGCTTTCAGAACTAGGTATGGTCATTACGAGTTTACAGTCATGCCCTTTGGATTAACGAATGCATCTGCATCATTCATGGACATGATGAATAGGATCTGTAAACCATATTTGGATAAATTTGTAATTGTCTTCATCGACGATATACTTATTTATTCCAAAAGTCAGGAAGAACATTGTCAGCACTTACATGTACTCTTAACTTTGTTAAGAAAAGAGAAGCTTTACGTCAAATTCTCGAAGTATGAATTTTGGTTGCCATAAGTGCAATTTCTAGGTTATATGGTGAATCATGAAGGTATTCACGTAGATCCTGATAAGATATCAGCAATTACCAAATGAAAGGTTCCGCAATCCGTAATGGAAATTAGGAGTTTTGTAGGTTTAGCCAGATACTATAGATGGTTTATTTTCCCAAGATAGCTATACCATTAACTAAGCCAATTTGTAAAACAGTTAAGTTTGAATGGGGATCTAAACAAATAGAAGCCTTTAGAATTTTGAAACATGAATTAACCAAATGCTCCAATCTTAGCTTTACCAGAAGGAACTGAAGATTTTAAAGTATACGGTGATGCTTCCAAGTCAGGATTTGGATGTGTGTAATGCAACGCAAAAAGGTAATTGTGTATGCATTAAGGCAATTGAGAAAGCACGAAGAAAACTATATCACTCATAACTTAGAATTAGGAATCATAAATTTTTGCCCTTAATATTTGGAGACATTATCTGTATGGAAGTAAATTTACTGTCTATACGGATCATAAGAATTTAAGATATATATTTGGGCAAAAAGAATTAAACATGAGGCAAAGGAGATGGATAAAAATCCTAAATGACTATGACTGTGATATTCAGTATCACGAAGGAAAGGCTGAAGACGGCTAGAGATCGCCAGAAGAGTTATACAGATAATAGACGAAAGCCGTTGGAATTTCAAGTTGGAGACAAAATGCTATTGAAAGTATCTTCTTGGAAAGAAGTTGTTAGATTCGGTAAGAAAGGAAAACTAAGTCCAAGATACGTAGGACCATTTCCAGTGATCTAACATATAGGACCAGTTGCTTATCGTTTACAACTACCAGGAGAGTTAGCTGGAGTACATGATGTATTTTATGTATCCAAATTCAAGAAATGTCTATCAGACGAATCTTTGGTAGTACCTCTCCAAGATATAAAGGTAAACGAAAAATTAAAATTTGTAGAGAAACCTCTTCAGATAAAAGATAGAAAGATCAAATTTCTCAAAACACAAATGATTAGTGTTAGTTCAAGTAAAGTAGGATTCAAAGATAGGACCCTAATACACTTGGGAACTGGAATCAGAAAAGAAGCAAAAGTATACTCAATTATTCCAGTAAATCTCGAGGACGAGATTTTTATTAAGGTAGGCAGAATGTAACAACTCTCATCAAAAAGTACTAATTATTACTTTAATTGACCAATAGGAAACCCTAATTGAGAAACCCAAGTGATTATGTATAAACCCTAAAATTTTCAGAATGATTGGAATTAGAATCAGGGCCCCTAAAACTCAGGGGGGGTAAAACCTAGTTGATATTATCTTTACAGTTTTACGTGGAAATTGAATTTTAACGAAACGTCGACTCATCTGAGCTAGTTGGACACGTACCTACCCTACCCTAAAAATGTCACCTCAGGCGATACGCGACAGATGCAGGTGTTTCTGTCGCGACACGCGGGGGATGTCAAATTTGGGTATAAATACAGGGGCTTGGGACTTGATTCCTGGCTTCAGAACGACGTAAAACTTCGAAATATACACTGAGTTATGCTCTGTTTATCACAATTAACTGTGACGCCCTAAAACGTTTTAACCCAATTTATCGCAGCGGAAAGTACATACCTAAAATTTCTTTCATAATATTCTTTCTTTCAATTAAATACATTAATCCCTTTCTATAAATTAATCACAAACTAACATACTTATATCAATTTAAGTGACAACAACGCACCCACGTACAATCCATGTATTGACTCGATCTTCAACCGCGTACACTTCTTGATGAAACGTCCAAAACCCTGTACGGCCTGCAGTCACCACATTCAATCAAATCAAATAGCAACAGGTGACATAATAAAAATAAATCTTAACACATGCATAGTAAGGCGTCAACATATCCTGCTTTCTCTTATACCAGCCCCTTCATGCATCCATTCCTTCACTAGCATTGGATTGCGCATCTAACCTTCACTTTCATTGTTAACATGCCTATACTTTACATTAACTCTCAATAGAAAACGATTAGTATCATAAGCGTCTTTTCATATGAACATGATCTCGAATACACATAACTCATCTTTATGCATAATTCATTATTTACATTCCCTTTCTTATCCGAACTTAATCAAATCTCTTTATTAACCACTTCCGACCCATTCGTCATTAAAACTTAACTTAGTAATAACATCGATTCCTATCTTCTTACGTTACCTTCAATAATTACCATATATCATAAATACCTTAATAAACAAAAGAGTAAGTTCGGAGTTCACTTACCTCGTGCGTCCGAGTTCAAGCATAGCTTCCGTGTTTATCCTTTGGCCCGTTGTCCTTCCATGCTTGTGTCCGCGTTGACATGACTCCTATCCGTACATGTCATTACATTCACATTCTTGTTAGCATATATGATTGTACGTATGAACGATCATATCAAATTCATATCTCATGTATGACTTTCATTAGTCAATTCAACAAGCATAAAGCATACTCAACATCAACCTAACATAACCTTCTCATGAATTATATCTAAAATGCATTCCTCATGTTGGTTTACTATCAATTTCATTATTACCACATTCAATACATGTTTAACCATTAATTGCATACAATTTCACATAGTATTGTCATTTAGACATTTCATCGAACACTTGGTGTGCGTACTACTTTCTAAGCATAACGTACAACTATTTTATGCATAAATCTTCTAAGTTCATATGTAGTTCATCAAATTCTACTACTAATCAACATATAACATTCACACATAAACATCAACATAACACCATCACATTTCTCTCAATTCAACTCACAAGAATTCATGATATCCATCCTAATTCATCAACAATCAACAAGAATTGAGCATGGATGATCATTCACGTCATCATCCTTACCAAAACAAGCGGGTTTCACCTCTAAACATCAAATTAACACAAACCATACATAACCTATGTTCTATATGATGATTCTAACACTTATACATGATAAATTTCACATTATCTTACGGATTAGAACATAACCCACTTCACACATGATCACCAATCTTTGATTTAAGACATACCTTACGATCCCTTTGTAAAGGTGATCACTAATTCATGCTCGGTTGTGAATTTGGGCCTTGATTCGTTCTTTAATTTGAAGCTTTGATGAACTAGGGTTTTTGGGGCTCTTGAGAGCCCCTGCTCGAATCGTCCAGAACACACACAAGATGTGTGTGTTTGTGTGTGTGTGTTTAATAAATAAACATAACTTTCCCTTATTCATCTTTGGTCCCTCTAGTTTGTACCCTTGTTTGTTTTGCTAAACATTTGACCAGGTATAATCATCTAGTTATAACACTCCATTATATTAAACATGGGGTCACACTAGCAAACTTAGAAAATTCGAATTTCGGGGCGTTACATTAACACACACAATTCACTAATCGACGCCGCAATCAGGGTATTAACTCGATCGCTATTACGATTCATTTTCCGATCGATCAATGTACTCAATGGATGTTTAAGTGCTGCCCACATTCGGGTTTATGCTTTGTCATTCGTCGTTAATTCGATGGATGTTTAAGTATCGCACTTTGACATTCGTTGTGAGTGTTTGATCTCGTGAGTTATCGTAAATGCTGTATTGATTACTAACCCAGAATTGTGTGTCTGTTATTAAATTAGGTTGAAAAGGCTAATCAGTAGGCTAAACTCTGCCCGTATAAATCTGCAATGTGAGTCATTCTCTTTTTATCAACTATTTTACAATACCTCAAATTATTTTCAAAAGTTATAATTACAGGGACTAAGTCGTGGATATCTTGAATTACTAGCTAGTGGGGTATTGTGCACATTACTAATTTTCTCCCAGTTAGGTTCATTGACCTACTAGGGATAATCATCACTATTTAGGTTCATTGACCTAATAGTGGTATGACCATCGTCACCATTGTGACATGTCACCATTGTGGCACGGTGCCAGATAAAAATAAGATAGAAGCCATTGTAATCGCTCTTATGCTGTAATTAATAACTATGCATCATTTTATGTAAATAGAATGATTCACTCAGTATTTCCCGCTGACAAAACCTTTTTCAAACATGTTTCAGGTGATCTGTTATGATCCAGGAAAAGTGCCATAAAGCACTACAAGCTTAAGGAAGTGGCTCAGTATAAAATAAAGAAACATGTTTTGTAAAATAAAAGATTTCTCCGTGAAATCTCAATATTGTAAATTACCGGGTTTTATTCCGAGTTGTGAAATAAAATAATCGGGAAATATTTCAGTTTTAAAAAGATCCTGATAATAAACTTCCGCTGTTAAACTCAATTAATTAAATACCACGGGATTTCTGTCCCGCGGCTCCTGAAACGGGTCAAACCGGGTCGGGGGCCGTGACAGTGCATGTGCTACCTTCTTTGATGGGAGAGTTGCATGTTAGGTTTGTAGCTTATTTTTTTAACTGTAGTTATACTAATGTAAATTGATTATGAAGAAACAAGTGTTGATAATGTTGATAATTTTTATTATTTTATTAACAGTCACATTTTAGAATATGTTAATATGTATATTGATAGTATTAAATTAAATATATAGAAAGAAAAAAATCTACTTAAATATGCATAAAATATTACACACTTCAATTAACACTTGCTAGGATTTTGTAGACTGTCGCCTTTCTCCAATTTCATTCTCTCTTTTGTTTTGCAGATCGGCTAGCATGTCGCAGATTTTCTGATTCCGTTTTAGTAGTTGTGTCATAAACTCTTCTACATTGTTCTTGAAATCTGATGGAGGAGAGTAGAGGACTTCATCAAGTAATCTGATGTTGTTCCAGGTTTTCTTGTAATTATTATCACTGATGATGCCGACTTTTCTGTTTAGTTCTTCATCTGATCTCTTTTCTTTGAGTGACCAGATAGAGAATTGCGTTTTAACATCGCTGGTGTCTGATTAGTGGTAGAAGCTTCTGTTTGCCATCTAGATTTTTGTTGGTTTTGCTGATTTTGATTTGTTTTTTGACAGACAGTGATTTAAAAGACAATTTGTTGATGTTTTGAATCAAACTAATCATCAGTATTTTATAGTGTTTAAAAGATGTCTATATGGTAAATGAAGAGGTTAATTGTAATTATGATAACCTGTTTTTTTCTTTGAAGGTTTAAAATTTGTCCCTTGGGTTTCTTGATATTTAATTATATAGTTTTTCCATAAAAGATGAGGTTTTAAAACGTTTTTGCATTAAAAAGCTGATGTTTTGAAATATAAATTTATATGTTTATATTAGATGTACACGTTTTTCCCTCTTAGATTATTAAACGTACATTGAGTGATGCATCTGACCTCTTGAGCTGTTAGATATATCATTGCCACTTCACCTGTTTTTCATCACGTTTTGCTACCAAGATATCCTTCTTTCACATCACTTGAGTAATATATAACTTAAAATAGCGTCATACACTTCTGCAGAGTCTGATGATTTAAAGCAGCGCTTTATCAAGCAAATTGAGGAACATGTATATGAGGATACGGCTACTCTTCAAAAGCTGAAGAGATGTTTTGATGGACTGCACCTTGGTCTGTTCATGAGAGACCAGGTTTCCAGAAACCTGATGCGGATGCCTTCAACTTCCGTTCGTGACATTTGTGTTGTCAGTAATATAGAGTGCGGTGATAGAGACGTGGAGTTCATGGCCATACTCAAGGATATACATTGAAAGGTTCAACACTCGATGGAGTTGAAGATAAAATTTCTTAATTCTTGATGTTAGATTTTTAAATTTCTTGTTGTTATTGTTAGATTTGAAAGTTTCGTTGTTCATTATTTGATGTAGTTGTTGATCTTTTAATGTCATGAATTAATTCTATTAATCTTTGTTGTCACATTTTACTTTTACTTATTTTAGCAAGCATAAGTATTATTATATAGTTTTGAATATCATATGAGGATTGCAGATCGATGTTGACGTAGATGTGAAATTGTGTCGGAGTTTGATTTAGATTATGTTGATGTTGAATTGTGCCTGAACAAATGTTTGGTAAGTCAACAGAGGTTTAATAGGATTAAAGGTTAGTTTAAGGGTGAAGAGATCATTGCAAAGATAAAAGTTTGGTAAGCCAACAGAGGTTTAATAGGATTAAAGGTTAGTTTAAGGGTGAAGAGATCATTGCAAAGATAAAATATTCTAGAATATCTGATCATGAATAACAGTTTTTTGAAGAATTCGTTCCCCCAAATTACAAAGAGTCAATATCTGCTACTGTGAAAGGTCTGTCGAAGCTAAAGTCTGGCAAAAGAGAACATCTGCTGATGAATAAAGTCTGAAGAAGCAAAGGTCTGCTATGGGTCAACAGATGTTAAAGAACAACAGATGATATTCAACATATGCTGCTCAACAGATGTTTTCATAGTAACAGTGGTTAGGCTAATAGCAGATGTTGGGAGTTCGATATTGATGTAGATGTGAAATTGTGTCTGAGTTTGACTTAGATTATGTTGATGTTGAATTCTGTCTGAACAGGTGTTTGGTAAGTCAACAGAGGTTTAATAGGATTAAAGGTTGGTTTAAGCGTGAACAGATTATTGCAAAGACAAAATATTCTAGAATATCTGATCATGAATAACAGTTTTTTGAAGAATTTGCTCCTCCAATTACAAAGACTCAATATCTGCTACTGTAAAAGGTCTGTCAAAGCTAAAGTCTAGCAAAAGAGAACATCTACTGATGAAGAAAGTCTGAAGAAGCAAAGGTCTGCTATGGGTCAACAGATGTTAAAGAACAACAAATGATATTCAACATATGCTGATCAAAAAGGTTTTCATAGTTACAGTGGTTAGGCTAATAGCAGATGTTGGGAGTTTGTTAGGCTATTAGATGTTGCTCACTAGGTGAACAGACCAAGGTGCAATCTTTGTATATGCATGCCACTGACATCATTCTTCTCATTCTTGTGAAACAACTGTTTATCCTAACGACTGTTGATTTACCACTGCTGAAAACAACTGTTTTTGAAACCTCTACTTGCCTAAAAATTCATCCACTGCTGAAAGGTATCGTCTGTTGTCATAACTTCTATTTATCCTAATGACTGTTGATTTACCACTGTTTCCAACCTTTGTTGTTGCCCAACAGAGGTTTCCAAAATTGTCATCCATTATAAGAGTGCTTAGGTTAAAAGCATGAATGATGAAAGCATTCTTCTCATTCTTATGAGAAAAAAGATTATTATTCTGTTGCATATTTCCATTTCTGTTTTATCTTCTTCCATTGTGATCATCTTAACTGTCACAACAATCAAAATCAGATGCTAACAACTGGTATCAGAGTTTAGTCAATCAAATTTTATCCCAGCAAATCCTACTGAATTGTCACAATCAAAATTGTCACAACAATCAAAATCAGATGCTAACAACTGGTATCAGAGTTTAGTCAATCAAATTTTATCCCAGCAAATCCTACTGAATTGGTTAATCAAAAGCATTAAAATATCTTCAGAAAATCAAATGTCCATTCTTAGAAAATACATCTTTTTGAATTTTTTTTGAAAAATCTTTAAAATTCTGTTGAAAGCATCTGTTTTTGAAACTTCTGGTTGGCCAAAAATTCATCCACTGCTGAAATGTATCGTCTGTTCTCATAACTTCTATTTATTGTAATGACCGTTGACTTACATTGTTCCCAACCTCTGTTGTTGGCAAACAGAGGTTTCCAAACAACTGTCATCCATTATCACAAGAGAGGTTCTGACGTAGACATATGTTAGCCATCAGATATTTGTAACTACTGCAACGTCAACATTCACTTTTCCTCTCTATATATACCTTGTTTCATCCCCAAATCGAGCTTCTACCACTGCCGTCTCGGATTCAAATTTCTCAAAAGCAGTTTCCATTATCACCTTCTTCTCCGATCATGGCTCTGAACATCAAAAACCCTCACAACTACCTCCCCATCTTTAAGAAAACAAGCAAAAATACCAGCTTTCATTCAATAATTGACTTTTTAACGTCATCAAAATACAAATCAATCCTTACTGTTGATGCTCCGATTCATACGGAAACACTCCGACAATTTTGGTTTAATGCTGAAATAGATTCTGAAGATAATAAGCCGGTTGCCATCACATCTGAAGTCGGAAAAGTCTGGTTCGAATTTCCCTATCTACAATTTCCACTAATGTGAAAAAAATGAAAAAAGATGCTCGTAATAATGCTTTTCTGTTGTATCCAAGACTTCTAAGCTACTACCTACGAAAACAAGTGTCACAAACAGATTTTGAACAAAGTGTAGCTTTTCAAATAAATAGTCTTACAAGTGAAACTTTTACCAGACTTATGGAAAAAGAGTCAAAAGTTTCAAAAACATAAACAAATGGGGGTGAGCCTGTTTTAGATTCGTCCACATTTGTTGCTCAAACCTCTGTTGTTGAGCCAACTGCTCCTGGTGATCATGACACCACAACCGGTGTTGTGAAACACACACCAGCAAAATGGAAAAAGAAACCTGCCACATCCAAAAAGCCCACCAAAACCAAACAAAATAAAAAGGGTCCTCTGGAAGATGAGATCCCAGAGGTTAACCCAGTGACAACACAAATGTCACTTGAAACCACTGCTGCTACTTCCTCACAGCTGTTGGAAAGATCTCAACCCATCCAAACTCCTCATGTATCCTCACAAAAGGATCATGTTGTAAGCACAGGGACACCACAACATGAAGTAGACCTTTCATATGAAAGTATGCTTAAAAGCCCCTCTCCTAGGGCAATGTCGCTTTCTACACGACAACCCTCTTCTCAAGTTCCATCAACAATATTACCTCTGTTTGAAGCAATTGAAATTCAGAATCAAAACAGACCCTCTCACCCACACATTACTGAGAGTATAACCTAACAAATGACTGTGTCTGAACCAATTCAATCTGCTATCCTACAAACAGTTGAGGAGGTTATACCCCTTGAGCTTTACAAAACTCTTGGTGGTAGTTCAAGTGGAGCAGCCACTACAACTGTTGAACCCATTGGTTATCAGTTGGACAGTGGTTACATCATTAAGACTCTCTTGAAGGCAACCACTATTGAGGTTACAACTGTAATCTCTGCTTTAGTGGGAAGTCCCCAGAACCAAGAAAAAGGGGCATTTGTTTCTGATGATATGGAGTCTTCTCCTATTATCAAAACAAATACAACCACCACAGGTGGGAATTCAGATGATCCTATTAAACTAGGTGATGAATTAAGATATAAGGATTTGACGGTTAGAATGTCTACCATTGAAACATTTGTTGCTGAAATGAAAGAAACGATGAAGCAGATGATGGAGCTTTCTAAAAGTCAACCTAGCACTCAGCAAATTGCCAATGAGCTTTGGAATTCTGTGCAACCCATCCTTCAAGCTCAGAAGAATTTGGCTGAAAGTAACCACAATTCCCATATGGAACTTATCAGAAATATGGTTGATTCTAGATATAAAGATACACAAGCAGACGTTAGGGACATTAAGGAAAATCTGTTCAAACTTATTGGCTCTACCCCTACATCAATCTTTGAGAAAGATGATGATGATGATGATGCCAAAAAGGGGGAGAAAGATTCACTGAGAAAGTTGCCACCTGATTCAAAAGCTAAACCAAAACCAAAGGTGCAACAACAGCCAGAGTCAGCTGAACAAAAATCTTCTGCAAAAGCTTCAGAAGCTGGAAAGGAAAAAGGGATTGATGAGATCCTAAACAAGAAAGCTGAAGAGATATCTTTAGAAAAGCAGAAGAAGCAAGATACAAAGGAAAGCACTGCTACTCCTACAAAAATTGTATCTTCTGCTAAACCTAAACCCAAACCTTCTCTAGAAAAACCACCACAAAAGAAGAAGAAAATAGCTTCAACACCATCATCACCAATTCACCCAATAGATGCTGATACAATAAAAGTATCAGCAGATGTTAGCCAAACAACTACTGAGACACCAATTGTTTCAGCAGAAGTTAGTCAAACATCTGTCATGATCATTTTCACTACACCAACAACAATCCAACCACCTCCAACATCACAAAGATTTCCAACACATTCACCTTCACCACCAAAACGTTCTCCTTCACCAGAAATCATGTCCACATGCAAGAGAAAAACTCATGTTGTGTTAGAATATGATGAGGAGATTAAATCACCAATCCCCGTATCATCTGCCCCCATTCAAAACATTCCATCCTCATCACTTCCACCCAAAAAACCCACTTCATCCCTTCCAATTGCTACACTACCATCAGTTTTTTAAAGGTGAAATTGAATCATTCTTCACAATAGAGGATCCATCTAAAAGATCATTCCCATCTCTTTATGGCTATAAGCAGCCTCAAAACTTAGATGAGTATCTGAAATTAAAAGCAACATAGGCTGAGGTTATAGCAAGAGAGAATAACATAGGGATGGATGACAGGGAATACCAGAGGTTCTTATCATTTCAGCTTAGTAAAGTCAGAAAACTTGAAGACTTTGCTAAGGACCTAAGTAAATCCATGTCTGAGAGGCTAATAAATCCTGAGCTTCAGATGCAACTGAGTGATGATTATGTTGAACACAATATGAAGTACAAACCATATAATGCAACCAGAGATCAATTCAAAGACTGGTGATCAGATGCTCTTAGAGAAGAAATTAATAGAATCACGAAAATGCGTAATGATCCTCTGGTAAAGCCAACTCCACCTAACTGGAAGAAAGTCAAACCAGTGGATTCAGATGAGGCATTGAAGTTTAAAAGAATGAGGGTAGAGCTTGTGGCTGCTGGTTATGGTTCAACTAGATCCATTGCCAGATGGTCTAAACTCAACATAGTTGAGACCTACAAAAGGCTGGAAGAACTTAGAGCTAAAGATCCAAATGTTCCTCAAAAGCCAGTCTATCGTACAACTGTTGCTCTGCCTCAACAGACCCATACTCCCAAAAAGCTTCTCTCATCATCTGCTTTATCTGCAAATGTCTTAAGACAATTAAAAAGGCAAAAGCAGACTAATGAGGAATATGAGCAGAGGTATCAAGAACATAGAAAATAGGCAATAAAATATATGTTTGATTACCAAGTTGACCTTATTGCTGACTCACTTGCTACTCAACTCAGAGAAGCAGTTGCAAATTTAGTCAGGAGACCACAATCACCAAACTCATCTTCAATAAGTCTTTTCCCAAGAAAACCAGCTGATCAAAAAATAGTAAAGTGGAAGTCATGCTCAAAAACCCAAGTATTGACTTTGATCAGATCAGATGGTAGTGTTGAAGAGGTTAAAATGGATAGTGCATATAATCTGAATCATACGATCTTCAAGATTTGTTGGACCTTCAACTTGAAAGGGATGATGAAGAAGACATGTTCTCCCTGGACTTTGAACTACAATTCAAAGGACAAATCAGGGAGATGTTGATGAGAAATAAAGATCAGTAATAAATAAGGGTTTTAGTATCATCTGTTGTATAGGGAGATTGTTGGATCAGCAGCTGTTACATTGTCTCCAGTAGCATATGTAGCCAAGGCACAACATGTAGCAAAGAAGATGTTGCTGCGTAACAGACTTTTGATTGAGCTTTGGTGAAAGTTGTTGAGGCAGGTGATCGTGTGTTCGCAGTTAATGTTTGTTGAAACTTAAGTTGTATTCAAATTCTATTGATTTTATTCAAAGTCAAGATTTTAAGTTTGTTAGTATATTCGTTTGATGTTTTACAACTGCTATATTGAAGTTTGATAAAGACATTTCCAACATATATGAACATTCGCCAAAGTAAAATAGTCGTTCTCGCTTTTTATGATGAAAGGTAGTGACTACTTTTGATTATTTGTTTAGGCTGATTATTTCTTTAGTTGTAAATCAGAGTTCAAATGCATTAACATGCAAAAGTTGTGAGAATAACTCATGACTAATTTAATATTAATTAATCAAAAGAAAAACTAAAGTAAAAATTACAATATCTATACACCTATCTATACTTTTTTATTAAAATGTGGTATATATGGTTTTCTAAAAACCATCCATATTTATTATATGACAAATAAATCTCACCCTTGTAATTTGTGTAGAAAAAAACTTATTATGACAATTTTCATTAAAAAAATAGATGACTACCGTCCACCTATCAACACAACCACCACACTTTAATTACCAACAAACTTAAATAAAAACACAAACCACACCTACCAATATTTCACAATATATTATTACACACTTTAATAAAATCCAAACATAAAGTAGTCTTGAAACTTTATCTCAAAAGATTGTTTATTAGTAGATAACCTCAATGCCACTCAATCTTCATCTTTTCTTTCTATCCATATGTTCAACATAGGTACATAAATTAGTAGATACTTTTTGCTTAATATGCAATATTTATAGTGTATAAGAGAATTATGAAATACCCAACTTTATATCTTAAAATTCTATGTTTTGGTTGAATTCGGACGCTATATGAAATCAATAAAATGGTAACATTTATTCTATTCATTATTCAACCAAACATGTTATCAGAAACATCATCATCATACTCAGTAAATCTCACCAATAGCAAAGCTAAGGTAGAGTCTGAGGAGCGTAAGATGTAGACAATCTTATCTCTGCCTCGTAGAAATAGAGAAACTGCTTCCAGTGAGACCCCCGACTCTATAATAGTTTTGCATCAAGCCTTGGTCATAAGGCACATAACACTCAGCAATTGGGACAAAAGCTGATTAATGCATGTACCCCCTTGTCTTTCGGCTATCAACGCTACCACATGATGCATGATTAACCGTCACTCTCTTTTTAACGTTATCTTCATGAAATTAGTAAAATAACGTTAAAATTAGTGCACTTTCACTTTTGCCCCCCGAGGGCTATGCGCATATCGCAAGCAGGGCTATATCATAAATATAAAAAAAAAAAAACCCTTAAAAAATAAATAACGACACTCATTGTTATATTATACTTTATGTTTCAAAAACATTACACTACTAATAGATTAGCACACACACATTTAAGAAAGCAACACTCTATAGAAGCTCATATACTTCATCACCAACCAATCAATAAACTCCCACAAAACATATACCATTATACCAAACTTAACCTAAGACACAAACACCCATATTACCGTTATATTTTTCAAGCCTCTTCCTCCTCGTACCCCTCTTCATCTTCCTCGTACTCACCTTCCTCATCAGCAGTTGCATCTTGGTATTGTTGATACTCCGAAACCAAATCATTCATGTTACTTTCAGCTTCAGTAAACTCCATCTCATCCATTCCTTCACCCGTGTACCAATGCAAGAAAGCCTTCCTTCTAAACATGGCGGTAAATTGCTCGCTCACACGCCTAAACATTTCCTGAATCGAAGTCGAGTTTCCAATAAACGTGGACGCCATTTTCAGACCCGTTGGTGGGATGTCACAAACAGTTGACTTCACATTGTTTGGGATCCATTCAACAAAGTAAGACGAGTTCTTGTTTTGTACATTGATCATTTGTTCATCCACCTCTTTAGTGCTCATTTTACCGCGGAACATGGCTGACGCGGTTAAGTAGCGGCCGTGGCGGGGATCAGCTGCACACATCATGTTTTTGGCGTCCCACATTTGTTGGGTGAGCTCGGGTACTGTTAGAGCGCGGTATTGCTGGGACCCACGCGAGGTTAGGGGTGCAAACCCGACCATGAAGAAGTGGAGCCGAGGGAATGGGATTAGGTTGACTGCAAGCTTGCGGAGGTCGGAGTTTAGTTGACCTGGGAAGCGGAGGCAGCAGGTGACACCACTCATGGTGGCGGAGATCAAGTGGTTCAAATCTCCAACTGTATAAAAAGTTACAAAAACAATCGTTAGGGATGACAGAAAAACCTGAATCCTGATGGAAAATCTAAAACATTCGTGACCGGTATTCGCGTGTGGAATTTGTTTAGAATTTTTTTCACGGGTTTTGGACAGGTATGGTATTAGGTGATATGCAACTGCTTGCCCGACACCAGTCACATGCCCGTTTACCCGCATCAAAACCGAATATACTGTATATTCTCAAAATATAGAATGAACAATATTCTGAAATTGTTAAAACTTAGAACTATTAAAACTAGGGAAAATTGCATTTTAGTCCTTTAAGTTTCATCAAAATGCGTTGTCCTTAACTAACAACATTACAGTGGATGTCCTTTATGTTCTAATTTCTATAGAGCCGGTGTCCTTTCTTCCTAAAAAGATTACAAAATAAAGGACATCTGCTCTAAAGTAATGAGTAACGAGCATCGGGGTCAGGTATGTACAATATCCGGCCATGATACTTAATGGAGATGCCTCAATCCACAAGAACAAAAACACATGAATCTTTAAATCATGTGCATACAATTAATTATCTGACCCATCTAGTGTTTGGAAAACAAGTGATAGTAGTATTTATCTTAATATAGGCTCTTACTATTCTCACATCTCTATATCTTATTTTCACATCCCTTTTCACTCTATCTCTCTCTATATATATCTATGTATATATAGAGAGAGATAGAGTAGAGGGGTGTGTGAATATAAGTAATATATTACTTATTTTTATTAAAAACACATGGCCCCTCATAAAAGTGATGCTTAAATTCTCACTGAAGAGACAGATCTGTAACAAATTATCCCTTCTTATAACTGAAAATACAAGCAACACAAATGCCTGACAAACAGATCCAAATCTTCCTATAAGAATGAAGGATCTAATTAATTTTAAACTACTTTTAGCTGGAAAAGTTATTTTCATTTTTTTTTGTGTGTAATATCAAGAAACCAACCATGTGAAAGGCTGAAATTGACAACTGTTTTTATGCCCACCAAAAAAATAATAAAAATCTTTGCTTAGGTTGAGAATCACATGACATGGACCCACATGACTTGGAGCCTACAACACTATGATTTGACTCATTACATTACATCACAACTAGAAATCTGATCAACTGCATTCTTAACTTACACCAAACTTTTATAGTATAATAAAGATTGTAATAATAGTTCTATGTGTCACAACTAACAAAAATCAGAGAAAATGAGCTTTAGTTAGATGCCTAATTGTTTTGAAACATCAAGAAACATGTGATTTCTATCTAGCTAGTCGAAGGCTGCTTCAGGCGCTTAAAAAGCGAGGGTCTTTACAAGCAAGGCGCGTTAAACATGCCATTTTTAGGCGTTTTAGACTGGTTCCAAGCCATTTTTAGCAGTGTTATAAGAATCGCTAGGCGCTAGTCGGCCTATGGGTACCGACTAGTGATTAATCAGATTGAGATTTTATAATGTAATTTTCAGTTTTATGTGTATATACACACATTTTTATATGTAATTTTTCTATTTAGACATGTTTTAACGACTTCTTCGACCCATATTTTGAAGTAGATAGAAATAATTGCCAAAATTTACAGGTTTTGGCCGGAATTTGCCGGAACTTGGCCGGAATTGCTAGACAACCAACGATTTTTGGCTGATTAGGACCAGACTTGGCCACTATTGACTGCCTAGCAATTAGCTAGCCAATCAGATGAAAATTACTCGGTGAACCGAGACTAGCGATTAATCGGAGGCTAGGCAGAATTTTACAACTATGATTTTTAGATATTCCAGACCAGTTTAAGCATGTGTTATTTTTCCGCAGAATTTGGCCGAAATTTGTGCATGTGCGCCTAGGCGAGCACGTTGTGCGCCTTTGACTACATATGTGAAGAAGATGAACTTACAACTGGGAGTGGTGAGCTTGAGTGTACGGAAACAGATATCATAAAGGGCCTCATTGTCGAGGACCATGCATTCGTCTGCATTCTCGACCAGTTGATGCACCGATAGGGTGGCATTGTAGGGCTCGACCACTGTGTCGGACACCTTGGGTGATGGGAAAACCGAGAAGGTGAGCATCATCCGGTCCGGATACTCCTCCCTTACCTTGGATATCAGCAAAGTCCCCATTCCAGACCCTGTGCCACCACCCAATGAATGGCATACCTGAAATCCTGTTACACATACAAATAACACAAGATCTAACATTCAGTTCATAGTCCATACACCAAGTCTTCATATCCGAGGAACTCATATAACTTTTGAGGTTAATTTACTAAACAGTTTGGATACATGTGTGCTACCTCAGAATTATGCTAATCAAGTAATCATGTTTTCATTTTAAATATAATTTAAAACGTCATCCAATTCTTAAGTCCGGTCTGATCAGTGAACTAGTAAGACTACCGGTTCCCATCCGATCCTAGCAGTGAACCAGTAGGACGGCTGGTTCACCATCC
Source organism: Helianthus tuberosus (assembly GCA_030545235.1). Classification (NCBI taxonomy): domain Eukaryota; kingdom Viridiplantae; phylum Streptophyta; class Magnoliopsida; order Asterales; family Asteraceae; genus Helianthus; species Helianthus tuberosus. The sequence goes on from CM060358.1 coordinate 60,532,744, forward strand.
GATCGGACCAGTGAACCAGCAAGACGACAGGTTCAGCATCCGATCCAACCAGTGAACCAGTAAGACGACCGGTTTAACATCCACTCCCACCAATAAACTAGTAAGAGGAATGGTTCACTGATCCGACCAGTAAACCAGTAACAAGGCTCAGGGGTGCACCATCTGATCCGGTTCTGAAAACATTAATTCTAAAATAACAGTAAAAAAACCAGAGTGAAACAGAAACATAACCTTGAAGACAATCACAATTCTCAGCCTCCTTCCTGACAACATCAAGAACCGAATCGATCAACTCCGCTCCTTCCGTGTAATGCCCTTTCGCCCAATTATTCCCGGCACCGGACTGACCAAACACGAAGTTATCCGGCCGAAATATCTGACCGCAGGGGCCGGATCGAACACTGTCCATGGTACCAGGCTCAAGGTCCATAAGAATGGCGCGTGGAACGAACCTGCCGCAACTGGCTTCGTTGTAGTAGACGTTGACACGCTCAAGCTGGAGATCCTGGTCGCCGGTGTAACGGCCGGTGGAGTCGATGCCGTGCTCCGCGCAGACAACCTCCCAGAACTTGGCTCCGATCTGGTTGCCGCATTGGCCGCCTTGAATGTGAAGGATTTCTCTCATGGTTTGGTTAGGGTTTTGAGGGTTTGAAGAAGAAAGTGAAAGAGTGTGTGTGTGTGTTTCAGGTGAAATGGGAGGGGGGTTTATATGCAGGAAACATGGGAGGGGGTTGGATTTTTTTAAGAGGGAGATTTAAAGTTTTTTATTATTATTATTTTTATTTCTTTTGTGAGTAGATATTTTTAACGATCCACAAAAGCCCGATCGCCCAGATGAATTCAATGACAAAAGGTTACCCATGCTAACGAATACAGACGGCGTTGTTGACCTAGCTCCTATCTCAATCCGGAGTAATTTTGTTCCGAGCGAGAGTCAAATATGTGACTTCCACTAGAAGGTCATTGACCTTTTTGTGAGTAGGTTATATTTTGTAATATTAGTCGTTTGTTTTTTTGACATGAATTCTATTAGTTTTTTACTTTTCTTTGGTAGTGATGAGAATGGTACTAGTATTTGACTGAAGTATTTGATGAGTACCGATATGATATGGTACCTGAAGAACCAAAGAATCGTGTTTAGGCCGGAGCCTGTAAACGAGGGTTTGGATCTTGTGAGAGAGCTGGAAAAACAGTCCTGCAAAACAGAAAACCGTTAGGCTCGCCGCAGAGATGGGAGGGCCCCTCTGCGACCACCCTCCGGCGTGAGGATAAGTATTGGTAGAGAGAGAAAGTAGAGAGAGAAAGTAAGGACGAAGGTTCAGAAAAATCGTACTTGGCTTTGTACTTGATGGGGTATTTATAGTAGTCAACTGAGATGACATCATCCGTCTTGACGCACTTGAATGGAGGTTCGTCTTCGGAGGGATCATGTCCGGTTCGTGTGGAGTCTGGTTCGTCCCAGAGATCATGTCCGGCCTCGGACATGTGTCTTCAAGTCCCCCAGTTTGGTAAGTCTTTGTAAAGACTTGGCAAACTATTATTTCAAGCTTTTTGTCCTATTCGGATGACGTGTCGCCATTGGAGTGGTCTTGAATTGATGAAGTGGCATATTTTGAATGGTGCGGGTGACCATTATTGTTTTGACCGTCAGTCACCTGCTGGTGACGTTAACGAATCTCGCATTGGAAATCGTGGGAGGTGACGGTTGACACGACAGCCCCACCACCGACTTACTTTCTCTATAAATTGGGTTTTTACCACCTCATTTTTACCCTCTTCCTCTCTTTTTTCATCTTCTTCTCTGCTGTTATCCTCTCTGTTCTCCTCTTCTTCTTCAAAGAAAGGTGCGTCCCTTTCCTTTTCATTTTTTAAAGGTATGGCTCCTGGAAAGGACAATCTATCGGAGAGCGTGAGCGTGCTTATCCAACGTCAGTTGGATAAGTTCATTAGTGATTATAGGATTCCCTTAGATCTTCACCCGGTCCTTTCTTCCAAAAGGGAAGCCATATACCCATTACGTCAAGGGAAGTTTTCCCTTTATACTCGCGTCTGTAATTTTGCGAATTATAGGGTTCCTTTCTCTCGCTTTTTGATTAGGGTTTTACAATTTTTTAGGGTTCATATTAGCCAAGTTAACCCGTTCGGCCTTAGCCGTATCAATCATTTTGAACTTTCTTGCCGAGCCCTAGACCAGAGGCCGGATCTGAATGTCTTTCGATATTTTTATGAATTTATTACGGCCGGAGATTGGTATACATTCGCTCATCGAAAGAATGTTCCTTCCCCATCCTCCGGCGAGCGGTCTAGCCTTAAAAATTGGAAAGACAATTTTTTCTGGTTGGACGATCGCTGCTTACCGGAAGATATGAGGTGGCGTTTCAAAGATCAGTCGATGTCCTTCGATCTTGATGAAGATTTTGTTTTTAACGAGAGTCTAGTCCGTGCCCTTGTTGAGCATAAATCCCCTATTCGTCCCCTTCCCGAGCATTACCTTTGGTTAGGCCGAGTCAGTTTTTCCTGGGCCCAAGGGGATAGGGATTGGCCGATTATTCGCCGGAAGAGTGATCGTAAGTTCCGGTCCTTCACATCCCCTTCGGCATTATTTTGTTGTTTTGCTGACTCTTGCCTTTTTGTTTGCAGGTGTCGTAATGTCGCTCCTTGATGCCCTGAAGGTTCCAACCACGGATGTATTCGATTTTGACTTCGAAGAGCAAGGTGAAGAAGATGTTCCTTTTATGAAGCAAGTGGCGTCTTCGGCCCAGCCGATTCGTCCGGAGGTAGCTCAAGACATGGCTGAACCTTCTATTGCAGAAGCAACTTCTTCTATTCCTCAGGACGTACCTGAACAGGTTGCTGTTGAGGCTACTTCTTCCATTCCATTATCTCTGAAGGGCGCTGAGGGCTCGTCCGGATCTAGAACTGGTAGGAAATCTTTTCTTGATGATGTGGATAGCGATCCGGAGTTACATACTCTGGACGAGGCCTTGCAGTATCGACCTTCTTCTTTAAAAAACAAGGATGTTGTGTCAGGTGTGGATTTATCAGGAGTGGTTTTAAAGGCTCGCTCCCATAAGAGGAAGAAGAATGAATCGGTTCAGATTCGTGCTACCGATCCTCTTCCATTTCCAACGTCGAAGAAAGCAAAGAAAAGTTCTCATTCCGAAGGTAATGTGCTGGAAGAACTGGACGAACATCTTACCGGAGGTAAATTTTCTAGGGAAGAAGCCGCTTTGGCTCGTTTTAAACCAACTCCTGCGTATTCAGGTTTTGTTCCTGACAGTGAAGTGGAAAGCATGGAGGTTGAGAATCCGGTGGTTACGGATAAGGAAAAAGGTCATGGTGAGCCGAAAGTGGTTACTTTTTCAGGTACGCATTTGGGCTCATCTTTGGGTCCGGACTGTTTTTTGGATGATGAGGAAGATCAAGTGTCTTCGCTTCCCCCATCCTGGTTCGGACCTGAGTTGATGTCCTTTTTTCGATATGCAGATTTGTTTTCGGATGACATGGATATCGATCCAGCGACTGCTGAGGAAAAGTTCATTCCTGATTGGGATATCCGAAACAAAGATTCGGTGATGGATACCTTGGTGGCTAGGACTATGCTTTTTAATATAAATACTCCGATAGACCATGCAAGGAGCCGGAAGATGAAGAATCCAGATCTGGGAGCTGCGGTTCTGACCAACCAGGCCCAGTCAAACATCTTTGTGACGGAGTTGTACCGTAGGTGGGTGGAGGCGGAGTCAGGTAGGGAGGATTTGGAAAAAGAAAACCGTTCTTTGAAACGAAGGGTTGTGAAAACTTCAGATGCGGAGAAGAAAATTACTCAACTGACCCAAGATCTGCAAACTCAGCAGGAGAAGGTTAAGTCCTTGACTGCCCAGAATCAGTCGTCCCAGGCGACTGCTGCTGCTGCCGCGGAAGACAGGGATAAGATCTCTTCGGAGCTTAAGGCGTTTTCTGAATCAATAAAACAGAAGGATGAAGAGCATAAGGTGGTATTGGCAAACATGGAGGATTCTCTTAATAAGGCGCGTCTTGCTTATGAGAACATGTTGGCTGGTACGTCTTTTTTCTGGTTTTAACTTGTTTCTTAGTTCCTGTTTTTCTAACACTTTTTCCAGAACGGGACGCGCTTAAATCAGGCGAGGCTGATTTGAAGGAGCGTATAGAGGAGATGAAAGGGCGCGAGGAAGAAATGGGGGCGGATAATGTTTCTTTGAAAGCCAAAGTGGAGGATCTGCAGGAGACGAAGGTTTGGATGCTCTCTGAGGGAGCTCAGCTTTTGGCTAAGAATATTCACAAGGGTCCAGAGATGACTGCCGCCGTGGCTGGAGTTAATAATGCAATGAGTGCGGTGGGCATCAACTCCGGAGTGCATGCTGGTTATGTACATGCTCAGAAGAGGACTGCTTATAAAGACGTTCCAGTTTTGAACCGTAATGCTAGGGAGGAGCTGAAGGCAGCCGTTACTTGCTTTGATACTCTTAAATTTCCGGTGATAGAAGACCTTCCGAAGCTTGTTGACGCGCCTCTATCTGAGATTAAGAAAGCTCTTCGCTTTGCAAATGACGCTTCTCCATAGTAGCAAGGTGGACATGCCTGGTTCTTTGGGGCATGCACCTGTGAAGTTTGTAATTGATTTAGATTTCTTGGAAGGTGGACATGTCCGGCAATTTGGGGCATGCACCTTATTTAGGATGAATGTAATGATGCTTTTACCAATGTTTGAACAATTATCCTGTGTATAGTTTTGTAATCTCCGGTTTACACGAGTCCGGTGAATTTTGGATGTAAACACTTTTTTACATGCGTCCATGCTTTGTGTATTACATTTTTATGTTTCTAGAACGTTCAGTTTTGAAGTACGGATCCGATTTGTCTTGATTTTGTTAGGATAATTTTTTTTTAAGTGAAGGAAAAGCACGAACGAGGCCAGTTCGTCCTTACCTTTTAGGGTTAGTATCCCTAGTTCGGCCGAGAATTACACTTGTTGCAACGTTTGTTAAAGATAGAAAATTTTATTCTATTTTCTTTTCCGGAGTTTTATACTTCTCCGATTGACATAGTAAAAACATTTCGTGCAATCCGTGGGTAAAACCCTCCACGGTTTCTTGGAACTTATAATTCATTTGGTGCGGGCATATCCATCCGCATTACATGGAAATAAAAAGAGTGACGGTGGCCGTAGCTCCGTATTACAATCTTATTAAAATAAGAAACTTTTTTAAAGAAAACATTTCTTTAAGTGGACTCCGTTCCAGGTGCGTGGTATGATGGTTCCATCTATTTTCTTGAGTGTGTACGCACCATCCCTTCCTGCGGTGTTAATCAGGTAAGGACCTTCCCACTTGGGGGCCATTTTTCCGGAGCCTTCCGCTAAACTTGCTTCGTTGTTCCGCATGACGTAATCCCCAACCTTGAACCGGACCTCTTTCACCTTTGAGTTGTAATGTTTTTCCAACTCTTGTTTATATTTGGCTTCTCGGATTGCCGCGAGCTCTCTCCTCTCTTCGGCTAGATCCAAGTTCAGAAGGAGTTCCTGGTCGTTTTCTTCTTGATTCAGCTGCATGCGTGGAGTGGGTATCCCTACCTCGGCGGGAATAACTGCTTCGGTGCCGTACGTCAGGCTGAAGGGTGTTTCTCTGTTGCTTGTCTTTGGCATCGTTCGGTGAGCCCATAAGACATGCGGCAGTTCATCGGCCCATGAAACACCCTCTTTTCCCAAGCGTTTTTTAATGCCTTCCACGATGCTGCGGTTGGCTCTTTCAACTTGCCCATTGGCTTGGGGGTGGGCTACCGAAGCAAAATTCTGTTCGATACACATCCTTTCACACCATGTCTTGAACGGTTTTTCAGCAAACTGCTTTCCGTTGTCACTGACTATGCACATCGGCATCCCATATCTGCACACTATGTTTTCCCAGACAAACCTCAGCACTTGCTCCCCTGTGATGGTCCGGAGGGGTTTTGCCTCGACCCATTTCGTGAAATAATCAATAGCTACCAACAGGAATCTTACCCCTCCGGTGGAGACAGGGAAAGGACCAACAATGTCAATCCCCCATTTCTGGAAAGGCCATGCCGATGTTACCGGAACGAGATTGTTTTTAGCTCGGTGGCTAATGGGAGCGTGCCGCTGGCAATCTTCACATGACTGAAGCTCGTTTACTGCGCTTTGATGCATACCCGGCCAAAAATATCCCGCGTTCATTACTTTAGCTATGACCATCCTTGGTCCAGCGTGAATGCCGCATATTCCCCAGTGGATTTCTCTTATGACATAGCTGGCTTCCTCCGGAGTTAAACATTTAAGGAGCGGACCTAAAAAGGTCTTTCGGTAAAGTTGCCCATCATGGATCTGATACTGCAACGCTTTTACCTTTAGCTTCCGGGCCTGAGCTTTGTCTTCCGGGAGCGTCCCTTCTTTTAAGTAATCCACAATCGGAGTCATCCAGGATTTTTCTATCACAGAGACAGACATGACCGACTTCGTCTGTTGGATGGTCGGGGCTTGCAAGGTTTCAACTAAGACTTCTTTGGACAGATGACAGAATGCTACGGATGCAAGTTTACTCAAGGCATCGGCCTTTTTGTTCTTACTCCGCGGTATGTGCACTATCTTGCAGGAATCGAAAGAGGAGATTAAACTGTTAACTTGTTGGAGATACCGAACCATGTTACCCTCTCGTGCTTCATACTCTCCGCTGACTTGATTGGCTACCAATAAAGAATCAACATGTGCCAGTACGGAGGTTGCACCGGCTTTGGCCGCGGTTTGGAGACCTGCAAGGAGAGCCTCGTACTCTGCTTCATTGTTTGAAGTTTTAAATTCGAACCGCAAAGCATAAGTGTACTCTATCCCTTCCGGATCAATAAGAATTAGCCCTGCCCCGGATCCCTCTTTACTGGAAGCTCCATCCGTATATAAATTCCATACCCTTGGTAGGGCGGATTTTTTTTTGGTGCTTTCTCCGGTTGGAACCTCCGTAAGGAAATCTGCCACCGCCTGACCTTTCACCGGTCCTCTGGTACGATAGGTAATGTCGAAAGCGCTAAGCTCAATTGCCCATTTCGTCAGACGTCCGGAGACCTCCGGCTTTCTAAGAATTTGTTGGATCTGGAGATCAGTCTGTACTTCTATATTGAAGGCTTGGAAGTATCTTCGGAGGCGTCTTGAGGCGTGTACCAAGGCAAGTGCCAATTTTTCGATCATCGGGTACCGAGTTTCATAATCTTTCAGGATACGGCTTACATAGTAGACCGGGATCTGTGCTTGATTCCGATGCACTACAAGCACTGCACTTATGGCAAAATGAGACGCGGAGAGGTACACCGTGACAGTTTCTCCGGTGACCGGAGCGGTCAGGGTTGGTAATGACCCAAGACAGACTTTCAATTCTTGAAACGCCGCGTCAGCTTCCGGTGTCCATTCTATTTGTCCTTTTCCGGTTCGCTTTTTTAAGACATTCATGAAAGGAATGGAACGATCTGCAGCCTTTGAGACAAAACGATGGAGAGCAACGAGCTTCCCATTTTGCGATTGAATTTCTTTGACGGTTTTAGGGGGTTGCATGGAGACTACCGCTCTGATTTTGTCTGGATGTGCCTTGATTCCGGACTGAGTTATCCATACACCGAGAAATTTCCCTTCTTCAAGGCCGAAGGAGCATTTTTTGGGATTGAGTTTAAGATTGATACTCCGAAGCCTGGTGAAGGTTTCGAGGATATCATCGATCATGTTATCTTCAGCCTGGCTTTTGATGACCAGGTCGTCCACGTAGATTTCCAAATTTCTTCCAATCTGACCCTTGAACGCCTTATCCATCAGCCTCTGATACGTGGCTCCAGCATTTTTCAACCCAAACGGCATTTTGGTATAACAATAAAGCCCTTCATTGGTTACGAACGCTGTCTTATCCTCGTCTTCTGTAGCCATCTGTATCTGATGATAACCCTTATATGCATCCAAGAAGCATTTAAGGCGGAAGCTGGAGAGGGAATCAATCTTTAGATCGATCTCTAGTAGGGGGTAACAATCCTTCGGACATGCGTTGTTTAGATCGGAAAAATCTACGCACATTCTCCAGGTTTTATCTTTTTTGGTTACCATTACTGGGTTAGAAACCCAGGTCTGGTAACGTACCTCACGGACGATTCCGGCACTTAACAATTTTCTTACATCCTCAGCGATTGCCTTGTTTCGAGCTGGAGCCATGTTTCTTTTTCTTTGAGCAACTGGCTTTGCCGAATGTGATACTTTCAGCTTATGTTCAGCCAAACATCGAGGAACTCCCACCATATCGGAGGTTTGCCAGGCAAATACATCGAGAGAATTAGATAAAAGATTCCACAACTTCTTTTTGGTGCGTTCAGGTAGCTGAGCTCCGACTGAAATTTTTTGCTCTGGGAAGTGCGGATGAATAGCCCACTCTTCTGTGAGGAGGTTCGGAGATTTGTCAGTACCCTTGCTTTGTCGTACTTCTGCTACACAAATTGTAGATTCAGAGTGCAAAGTTGCCACCCCTGCTTCAGTGGGGAATTTTAGTGATCCGTGAATGGTAGAGCTGATGATACCGAAGGCGCACATTCCGGGCCTTCCTAATATAACATTATGCACGGACCTTGCTTCTACCACTAGATACGTCAGATTTACGGTTCGCTTGAAATTCCCTTCTCCCAGCGTTGTTGGTAAGGTTATTTGCCCCATAGGCTGTACTACTTCTCCGGAAAAACTTACCAACGGCATTGATACTCGAACCAATTTTGCTTTGGTCTGCGGGGCTAGCTGTTGAAAACACTGCTTATACATGATTTCGGTGGCACTTCCACTGTCGACATAAATCCTCCGGACCTTGTGACCTGCTATGATCGCAGACACTATGATTGGTCCGTCCTTGATTTCTTCAGGATTAATGGGAGGGAAAGCAATGGGTTGCTGCATCCAAGCGGCCATATGGTGACTGGACCGCTTGATGCCTTGGTTACCTGCTTTCCTGATCATGCCAATTACTGGTTGATTGTTCGGATTATCCACTGAATTTCCTAAAGACTTTCCTTCCTTCACTTCTTTCACCAGGTGCGACAGCTTTCCGGATCGTACTGCTTTTTCTATTTCTTGCTTCAGGGACCAGCAATCATCAGTGTTGTGGCCTCGAGCATGATGATAGTCACAGTATTTCTTGGAGTTCTTATCACCCGGGTTTCGGAGCTTCGGTGGAGCGGGGAAGTTTGACCCTTCCGCACTAAGAATTTCACTGGGAGTTTTGGAAAGGTCTGACAAGTTGTAAAATCTTGATCCGGAGCTTCTTCCACGTGGAGGTCTGTCGTTCCTGTTGTATGGGTGTGGTCGCCCTCTATTACTGGACGGAGCTTTATCGAAGACGGACCCACCATTTTTCTTCCAGGAAGACATCTTGTGATCTGACTCCGGAGCTGGATTGCATGCGTTTTTGCCTCGAGCAAAAGCTCTGGCTCGCTCCATGAGTACCTCCATTGTCTTTGGGAGATTTTCATGTAATTTTTCGACCAACTGATTGTTCCGAACTCCGTGACAGAATCCGGAGATCCTCAGCTGATCAACTACTCCACTAATCTGCATACTCTCCCGGTTAAACCGGTCAATGAAGCTATCCAAAGATTCTCCGTCTCTTCTCCGAATGTTGTGAACTTCGGTGATTTCTTTGGAGTAATGCCTTTGCTGGCTGAAATTTTGGAGAAATAATCTTCGGAACTCTTCAAAATCGTTTATCTCACCCTCATTCAGCGCATCAAACCACACTCGAGCAGCTCCGGTGAGTGTTTGCGCGAACATAAAACACCAAGCTGGCATCGGCCACTGTTCTACCCGTGCGGCTCCGTCGAAATCGAACATATGATCATCTGGATCAGTTGTGCCATCATATTTTTTTACTGTAGTTGGCATTTTGAGCTTCGGAGGAAGCTTGGCATGTGTGATGCGGGCGCTAAACTTTGATTTGGCGGTCATGGAGACTGGGTGATATGGTTTAGTGAGTTCCGGATCATTAACTACATCCATCTGAGCTTCATTTCGTATGGCCATTGCTGGCGAGGGTCCGGACGATCCCTGGACATACCCTGTGTAAGTTTCGGAGGTGACAACTGTGGAAAAGGTTGGAGAGGTAAACATCGTAGGACCCGTGGTCCGTATCGGAGTTTCTTCTTGAAATAACCTGGTTCGTAAACCGAGGATTTGTTCATCTCTAGCTTGTTGCGCCTTCAATCGTCGCAGAAGGCTTGCGTTTTTGGAGAGAAACTCCGCGTCAAACTCGGATGTTTGTGAAGTAGGAATTAGAACAAAAGGCAAGGTTGTTCCTGGACCTGAGCTTAAAGCAGCTGAGGTTATGGAAACAGTACTTGCCGGTGCTGTAACTTGCGTACTAACAGTTGTAGATCCCAGATTCACAGAACCTGAGGCCGCCATTTGTCAGTTCTTTGCTCAAGAAATTCACCGGAGTGAAGGACTAAGAGCTTTGAGATCGGATGGCGCCAATTGAAGAACCAAAGAATCGTGTTTAGGCCGGAGCCTGTAAACGAGGGTTTGGATCTTGTGAGAGAGCTGGAAAAACAGTCCTGCAAAACAGAAAACCGTTAGGCTCGCCGCAGAGATGGGAGGGCCCCTCTGCGACCACCCTCCGGCGTGAGGATAAGTATTGGTAGAGAGAGAAAGTAGAGAGAGAAAGTAAGGACGAAGGTTCAGAAAAATCGTACTTGGCTTTGTACTTGATGGGGTATTTATAGTAGTCAACTGAGATGACATCATCCGTCTTGACGCACTTGAATGGAGGTTCGTCTTCGGAGGGATCATGTCCGGTTCGTGTGGAGTCTGGTTCGTCCCAGAGATCATGTCCGGCCTCGGACATGTGTCTTCAGTACCGTTAAAAGTTTTGAAATTGTAACGTACCTTTCAGTTTAGTTTTCCATGAGTGTAAGTTATGAGAGATGGATGGAGTTTGATTAAGAGTTTATGGGAGGAAGTATTGTTCATAATTGCTAATTAGCGTTTTGTGTGCATTAGGTTGAAAATGTTTGTAACATATCATATTTTCGAAACTCTAAATGATAATAAAAAGAAGAGTAAATTACTTTTTGAGTCCCTATGATTTAGTGATTTTAACCACTTAAGTCCAAAATCAAAAAGTTTAACATAATGAGTCCCTGATTCATCATGAGTCCCTGATTGGGTCCAATTTTATTCATTTTATAATGTTTTGAGTCCATTTTTGTTTAAAAAAAATTGAACTCAAAAGGTTAAAAAAATAGACTCAAAAGGTTATAATAAAAAAGTCTAAGGACTCAAGAAGTTAAACATTTTAATTTTGAACTCAAATGACTAAAACTTTAAAACACAAGAACTAATCTTCTCTAAAAACGATAGCTACTCAAATGATTAAAACTTTAAAACACAAGAACTAATCTTCTCTAAAAACGATAGCTACAAGAGTTATAGATCCGTAACAGAAAGTCAAATTTTACAATCTACATATCCGTGGAGAAAATGTTAAATTAAAATAGACGTAAATTAAAGAGTAAATTGCCATTTTGGTCCCTGTGGTTTGGCCAGTTTTGCCACTTTAGTCCAAATCTCAAACTTATTACATCTGGGTCCCTGTGGTTTGCATTTTGTTGCCATTTTAGTCCAAAATCCAAAAACCCTATTTTTTTGACTGTTGCAACCTCCTATTTTGTCCTGTAGTGCAGGGGCATTTTGGTCATTTAATTTTCATTAAAGCAATTCTTTTATTAAAAACCCCCAAATATAAAAACCCCTTATCATCATCATCTTCAACCTCTGCACAACCCAAACACCACCACCTCCTCCACCATCACAACCCACCACAACCTGGATTTAAAAAAAATCATATCTTCAAGAGAAAATAAATTAAATGCAAGGAGACATGCTCAGATCCGTAATTGGGGGATGGGGACAAAGAAGAAACGAGTTACGCCATGGCTGCAGAATACACAGTTGCTTGGTGAGAGAATGTCAAATTCTTCTTCATTATGCCATCTGGATTTTGCCCCGCCAAGATGCGGGTCGGATCTTCAATGTCCCTTTAATTTTGCTCAGGATACTCTGATCATCATAGCCTTGAAACAAACTTAATAAATAATAATGCCACTGCCAGAACAACAACAGCAATAACCACTGCCGGAACAACAACAACAACAACCACCACCATCACCACCACCGCCATAGAAGCGATGACTCTGATCACCGAGATCACAGAGATTCACAGAGATGCAGCACAGATTCAAGTAACAAAGTTGGGAGATGCGGATGCAGCAAAAACAAAAACAAAAACCACCTGCAACTCAATCCGGGAGTGGAGATGCGGGAGTGGAGCAAAAACAAAAACAAAAACAAGCACCACCACCTGCCACCACCACCACCCCCCTCTCGCCGCCAAGCACCACCACCCTCTCGCACCCCCTGCAACCACCGCACCTCTCTCTCTCTCTCTTACATCACAACACCATCTCCTTCAAACAACATTCCACTAGAAAGAGAGAGAGAGAGAGAGAAACAGGAGAGAGAGAGAGAGTCGAACGAGAGAGAAACATGAGAGAGAGAGGAACGCAGAGATGACGATGACGATGGTGGATCTGAGTTTCGGTAGGGACGACGCCGGAGATGACGATGACGATGGTGGATCTGGATCTGATCGATTTAGAGAGAGAAGAGAGAGAATCAGTTATTTGGGGATGATGATGATGATTATGATTTATTTATTTGGGGATGATGTTAATAAAGAAAATGTAAAATGAAAAGCAAAATGACTAAAATACCCCTGAACTAAAAGACAAAATAGGTGGTTGCAACAGTAAAAAAAAATGAGGTTTTTGAATTTTGGACCAAAATGGCAACAAAATGCAAACCACAGGGACCCAGATGTAATAAGTTTGAGATTTGAACTAAAGTGGCAAAACTGACCAAACCATAGAGACCAAAATGGCAGTTTACTCTAAATTAAAAGTAGAACTTGTTTTAATCAAACTAGTTGATTTTCCGCCCGCGCGTTACGGCGGGGACCTGATGTCTGCAAAACGCGTGTCGGCAACGGCAAGCAGATATCAGATATCAAAACATAAATAAAAATGACGTTGTAACGATAGCCACTTCGTCCTAAAAAAGCGATTTTAAGTAATCTAATATATAATAATAGGACCCACACGTTCTAACGTTGGAAATTCGGTTGTTTTCAGTTTAGTTATTACGGTGCTAACACGTTAAAATATGGATGAGCTTGGTACCGGTAACGGCACCGAAAGTACCGATCCGGAAAATCATCGAAATTAGGTACCGGCACCGAAAATGCTCGGTACCATACAGTATGGTATTTGAAGGTAAAAATCAGTAAATACAGGTATGGTGCTAGACCGGTGTCGAACCGAAAGTAACGATTCTGAAAACGCCAAAATGTGGGTACCAAATTGGTATCGAGAATGATTGGTATAGTAAATTTGGTACCGATACAATACCGGTTTGATTACAGGATTTGATATGATTTGTTCATCAATAATCTAAATATCAAAGTTAATTTTACATGCTACAGTTCATTCATTATAGAAAAAGAAAAAAAAAGAAAAAAAAGTTGTTTTGTATATAAAACCTCATTCAAACGAAATGCACTTTACTTACAGTGTGTATGAAAAGTAATCTAAATGGTGCAATTACTTGCGTTGCTACAGGATTTGATGAGCTCGGTACCAACCGGTACCGAAAATACCGTTACCAAAAATTCCCAAAAGTGGGTACCGGTACCGAATATACCTGGTACGGTACGGTTCGGTACCGGTCGATACTGGTACGGTACCGATATTTGAGGGTAAAAACCGGTGAATACCGGTGCCGAACTGATACCGAAAATGTCAAGAGTCGGTACCGATTCAGTACCGAAAATATACCCGGTTTGATAAATTTGATACCGGCACCGGTACCCGATACCATTTGCTAATCCCCTTGATGATGTTACTGTTCATTGTGTTCTAATTTTAATATATAGGTAATGAGTAAGTTACGATTTTGGCCACTGTGGTTATATCACTTTTACTATATTAGCCTAAAATATGATTCTTTTTAACATTTGTATCCCAATGGTATCTATAACTAACTATATTGGTCTATGAGTCTAACTTCACCCCTTACCCTGGTTAATTATTTGTCACATGCAAATCACCTTATGGGTATTTTTGTAATTTCTCCTCCCCTTTAAATCTAATTTCTATCATCTGCACATCATCATCTTCATCTTCAAGAACACATCATCATCTTCAAGAACACATCATCTTCAAGAACATGACCACTGTCAACCATCATCATCATTCCCTAACTAAAACCCACATTTCGTAGATCTTTATTCAGGTGTCAACAAAAACCACAAGGAAAACTTGCCCCCTTTTTTACTATAGTTAGGGCTGACATAAAGTCAATTAGTTAGGGTTCTACATTTCCCCCAATTTCCAATTTGGGGAAACAAAATATTCAAAATCAATCATCAATACAAACATCCACCACATGATATTGCCATTAACAGTATTGCGGCTTGTTCTTCTTCCCTTAGCTTATTCCACCATGGCTTCCCTCTTTCATACGACGATCTCTTTCTCTTCGACCGTTGAAGATCATGATTATGATGTGATTGTTTTTTATTTATCACCGTCAGCTTCATCTTCATCTTCATCTTCATTTTCAAATCTCCATTTCGATTCAAAACTTTTGAAGTTTTGGTTCCAGTTTTATCAATATGTTGCCTCCTCTTCTTGTTGTATTTGATTCCACACGCATTGCAAAGCGACTTCAAACAAAAACAACAAAAAATGAAAGTCTAGAACCAAAACTCGCAAAAACTTCATAATCGTTACACTAAATCTGGATCAAATGAAGCGTAAACATACCTTAGGGCCAGCAGGACCGCCTCTCCAAAGAGGAGTTCTGGTTGTGTGACAATCGGTACAACATTTCTTCTCTTTTGACGATTCGGTTACATCTTCTACTTGCGAACCGTCAGATCGTTGCAAAAACTGTTCAGTTCGAGCTTGCTAACCCATGGATATCATGAAGATCTGAAAATGTAATGCGGCTTTTGGTTAGGGGATGATGATGATGGTTGAAGGTGGTCATGTTCTTGAAGATCTGGGTTTGAAGATGATGTGTTCTTGAAGATTATGATGTGTTCTTGAAGATGAAGATGATGATGTGCAGATGATAGAAATTAGGTGTAAAGGGGAGGAGAAATTACAAAAATACCCATCATGTAACTTGCATGTGACAAATAATTAACCAGGATAAGGGGTGGAGTTAGACTCAGGGGCCAAAATAGTTAGTTATAGAGACCATGGAGACACAGATGTTAAAAAATTCTATTTTGAGCTAATATAGTAAAAATGATATAACCACAGAGGTCAAAATCGTAATTTACTCAATCCAATAGATAAATAACCTCAACTTGAAATAGGAGACGTGTTAGTGTTACAGCAATCAACAAAATTCATAATTTTTTATTGAGTAAATTACGTTTTTGGCCCCTGTGGTTATATCAGTTTTACTATATTGGCCCAAAATAAGATTTTTTAACAGATCTGCCCCCATGGTCCTTATAACTAACTGTTTTGGCCCCTAAATCTAACCAACCCCTAACTCAGGTTACTTTATGGGTCACATGGGTTGCACATGATGGGTAAAATTGTAATTTCCCTTCCCCTTTACTTTTACTGATTTATAAAATATAAAAGAAACAATAATTATCATACATACAAAACACACACACACACACACTCTCTCTCATCTTTCTCTCTGCTCTCTCTCTCTCCTACCACCACCACCACCCCACCACCACCCCCACCACTGCAAAACACAACCTGCACATACAGTCTCTCTTCGTTGGCACAACAAAATCCCAAAAATTGCAGATATGTACACGATCAAGAATTGAAGCCCGGCTATTCTTTTTCATGAATAAGATAGGAATCAACCAGAACAACATTAAAATATTCAACCAATTGAAAAAAGAACACAAATTAAAAGAATCCAGACAAATTCATCATCTGTATCAAGAAAATGTTAACCCAAATTTTAAATTTGACACCCTAAAAGATTCAATCATATACAGATTCCCCCTTTTATAACTAAATCAAGAACAAGAATAACAGAAACTTCAAGTAAATTCATAATCTTTTTATCAAGTAAACATATATCCAAATTAACTAACAAATGCCCAAGAAACATTAAAATCTTTAACCTATCAAATCAAGAACACCAACAACATGAAATAAAATAAAATAAAAATCAACAAAAACCCATAATCTAAAAACTTAAATTCTCACCGTGGGACAGTGTTACTAGTGTAAGATATCAACAAACAAGTCTTTGCAACAGCCCCATCACCAACAGTAACACACTTTAGGAACCTTGAAGCACTCGTACTCCTTCAGATCTTCTTCCACACCTGACCACCGTCGCTGCCACCGCTCCCCCTTTTCCCGCTGCTCTCTCTCTCCTCGTGGCTCCGATGTGACAACCCGCACTAAACCAGGTATCCGTACGACTTAATTAATGATTAATTACTGCTTAATTACTGTGCTTGTTTGAACTAGCTGATGAACTGCTACTTGATATCTGATACATGTACTTACTTGCATCATACTTTACTTATCGTCACTACATTATTTACGTGCTGAACCCTAGTGACAACCATGATGCACAAAAAGCACAGTAGCACTATAACGGATAACCTATTGAACATGCTGATAAAGACAGCATCAGGCAGACACTGCCTCTAAGGCCTATAAGAGCCTGAGATATTTTGCTACACTAGTGGTGAGTGTAGGGATACAAGGGTTGTGGAACTGCGTCTCTAGGAATAAGTTACAATGACTGGATGTGCCTAAAACGTACTCTAAGCACAAAACTTAGCACTTTACATAACAATCCGGCCTCTAGCTAACTAGTGAAGTGCCAAAACATGAGAAAAATATTACTAGACACTTTCCAAAGTGTCGGAAATAAGTTGTGTCACTAAATGTAATTATAACGACACTTTAAAGCTTTAGTAACGCTTTAACGGATTACTATCCAACCGAACAACCGAGCTATACCCGAAACATGAAAATATTGTTATTTTCATTACTTATCTTTTTCTGAGCCAGTTAGGGTCCCTGAATACCCTAACACCCATTGTAACGCGTGACACACAATTAACCGGGTTAACTATACTTAACCTAACTATTATCCTAACTAATAACTAAAGACTAGTTGGAAATGAACTAGACCCCCCCCCCCCTTTCTAATCAACCGTCCCCATGAGGGGAGACATACTATGTCCTCTAAATTAATATAATAATCTTATGTCTAATATCTAACTAGCATAAGATCCATTGGTTAATCACATAAGGTTTTGCCTATAAGATCTAACATAAACACCACATGATCTTTCCATCACACATCACAACTTCACACTTTTATCTCCCTCTCTATCACTCACGGCCGAGAACAACCCACCCCTACCCATCCATTTTCGATTTTGTTCTAGCCATTCCAATCACCTACAAGTGTTAAGGATCGTATACAAGGAGTCTTGGAGCAAACGGAACGCGAAGGACCTCCCTATCTTGCTTTTATCCACGCCATTTACGTCTAGATCCTTCCCTAGCCTCGAGCTAGAGGTATAATGCTTAAAACTCGTTCTTGAACTATTCTAAAGTGGTTAAAAGGATTTGTATCGGTTAAATCTCGTTAAAATGCAAAATGATGCACAAAAGTCTACTAAAACACTTAAAATGGTGGTTAATAGCTTATGTGTTGTGTAAATGTTGTAGTAATTGAAAGTTGTGATTATTTAGACCCGATCTATGTTGTGGTAGCTCGAATCATCGTTTAACCCGGTTTGGTAAGATCATGGATCTTAACATAAGCTTGTTTTGAATGATACAAGGGTTAAAAGGTGAAACTCTACCACACATGAAACATGAACTTGTGTAAAAATGTTTTACTTGTGTAAAAGTGTTATAACTTGTACAATAGTGTTTAAAACTAGCAGATCTACGCATCTGCAAGTGGTATTTTCAAAGAACCACGTATCAAAGAAATCATGTATTTTAAAAGATGGATCTTACAATAACAAACATGATTTTTATAAACCACAAGTGTGTAAACACTTGTGAAATAAAAAGATCCGACAAAATAATAGTTTTTGTAAAAGAAGACGGGAAGTTGTAAAGATGGATTTTCTCTAAAAACGAGGTTTTTACAAGATCAAATTATCTTATATGAGGATCTACTAAATTTAAGGAGATTTACACCACAGTTTTGGGAAAAACTACAAGTTCATGTAATTTTTGGCGAGTTACACATATGTTGATTAATTGTTGTGAGAAAAGTTGTTCTGATCAAATAAAGAAAATTGTTGAGTTGATTTGTTAAAGAAAATGATACGCTTGAAAGCGTGGCCACCTCCAGTTACAGAGGAAACTCTGGCGAAATTCTTCTAAAAACCTAACACTTAGAACTATTTACACTACAAGTGTTAGAATTATTTTTGACATGTTTTCGAGATATGAATTTCGCCATGACTTTATTTACTAAATATTCGGAGGTGGGATTTTCACAAAATTTGACGTGATAAATATATATTTTCACACACTGTTTATGATTATTTTGTGAAATACATAAATATTATTTTTAGAGTAAAAATAATATTTACGAACGTTAACGAATCCAAAATAATACGAACGCTTTCACCATAAATATATAAGTTACACAGGTAAGTATATTACCACTCGATTGTTAAAACGTAACTTACGCACTTACGGAAATATTTATGAACGCGTATTTTAACAACGTATTATTGGAGAAGAATTATGTGAAATGAAAATATAATATTTTTGAGAAAAATACTTATATTTTGGAATTGGAAAGGTATATATATATTAAGTGAGACTTAATGATATAATTTGAACGCACATGTATTGAATCCCCCATCCTTGGGAAGGAGATTAACTACCAAGTATATTCAGAACGTAAACACGAAATAGTTGTCTAACTATTTCCCAAAGACTTAAACTATAAAGCTAAGGCACGGCCGTCCGTCTAATAGAAATTAGCACCTGTAGGTCGTCGCACAGCTGCGTGAGCAGGAGATACTTGGTAGAGACGCACCGACTGTGAGTTCATGTCCCCCTTTTCTCTAACTGTTTTCAGTTTTCTTAACTGCGGGGGGTGAAATACATGTTACTTTGATTACAAGTACTTTATACACGGTATGTTAACGTAAGGAGGTTTACTACTTAGATCATGTGAATGGGTAGGCAGAAACACCGAGGGACGTAAGCGGTAGATCTATCTGGGTGTAGCGAGCCCAACTCTAGGCCCAACAGAACGGACCTCTAAGAGGACCAACAGAACGGACCTTGAGTGACTTTGTACCCGACGCAAAAATCTGCTAGGTTGAGTCTTCCTACTTGCATTTCACACATGCTAATGGCCTTGCAAACCATTGGTGATCTCTTTTCCTTACACTGCTACATACCAGGGAACTTTTATACTTACAAGTGTTTTACATACTCACTTACACATGAACTCGCTCAACATTATTGTTGATTTTTCAACTTACATGTATTTCAGGAAATTAACTGGATCTGGCACGGTATGTTATGTTTTCCCGCTGCATAAGGGTTCCAAGGTCATCCCAGTTTAGGAAATGTGACTCTTTCCTGGACAAGTCACAAATCTTAGACTGCGTTTACTTCATGTTACTGTTTATGTTGTTCAAGACAATGTTTTATGTTACGGTGTTGTGAGTCTTTAAGACAATGGTATGTTATTCTGGTTTTAAAACTTAAATCAACGGATGATCTTGCATGATTTTATTTCATATAGCTTTGTTATGATTAAGCTATGGTATTAAGAAGTCACACCAAAATTAACCACGCTTCCGCAAAGCCAGGGTGTGACAGCTTGGTATCAGAGCTCTGATCATAGCGAACTAGGATTCCTTCTCGAGTCTAGACTATGATCACTAGGGCTCTCACGAAAACATTTTTCTGCATACCACTTAAGTCCAGATCCAAAACTTTTTACAAACAAATGTTGAGCACATTTTATTATTATAGGCTCAGCCTGGAGGGCTGAGGCTCGGTCTGGAGGATCGAGGCTCGGTCTAGGTGACCGAGGTAGTTGAGCACGTTGATTTATTATAGGCTCAGCCTGGAGGGCTGAGGCTCGGTCTGGAGGATCGAGGCTCGGTCTAGGTGACCGAGGTAGTGGGCTAGCAAGGCTAGGAAGAGTAGGCTCAGTCATGAAGGCTGAGGCTCGGTCAAGGGGACCGAGGCTCGATCTAAGAGGTCGAGGTGGAGGATAGAGCAGTCTTAGAGACTGGGAGGAATTTGGCTAGGAAAATTATGTGATACCTTACTTGGTGACTTATGTGATTGTATGATTATATGATTGATTATTATACGTATATGCGTTTGTGTTACAAACATCATGCCTTCATCATATACTAGAAAGATGGACACTACGAATCCCATGGCCATAGTGTCAGACGACATAGTTTCATCGAAGCACGAGGTGTACATTTCCGATACTGCCGGCACAGACAATGACGACTTTCAGCCCTTTTGCACTGCCTGAAGTCGTAGCAGAGCCTACTGATGGCCATCTTGTTGGGAGTTTGCCACTCGCGGTGATCCCTGCTCCTGTGCCCCCTTGCCGCTCATCCTGTTGATGATATGCCCCCCCAACGTGGCCTCTAACGACGATAACGATCTACTGGAGGAGGACCCATTCGAGGGCAGGACCCTATTGCTGCTGGTATTAGACTACTGCATGCGGACGCTTCTGCAGGGGAAACTCATGCCAATTCCCCTATCCCAGACTCATTTGAGTTTCTGACATCCGCATCTTTGCACATACAGGGAGTGCAGCACCATTCACACGACGCCGACCCTGATACGGCATCATCAGCTGCACCGGTTCCCGCACCCAGCTTTGAGTTTGATCACAGTATTGAGGGTGATCTTGTTCTTCCACCTGGTTTTGATCCAGACCATGACCTTGAGTTCATACACTTAGACCAGCCCTTGGAGGATCCTGTAACCCCCTGTGTTTGTTGATCCAGCTGATCTTGAGATGGAGTTTTTGATCCGGAGCCAGCCGTGGCCCCTGAGCCAGGCGTTGCTCCTGACCCCGCATTGGAGCATGACCCTGTTCATGCCGATGCACCTGCTGTTGCTCCTTGATTGATCATCTGCTTGGACGAGAGAAAATTCGGGGTAACTGTGCAAGACAATTTATTATTACGGGGGCCCACGTAATAACGACTTGTAGTGCACAGGAATCCTGGTGGACTCTGCGGGTCAAGCTAATGATAACCAATGCAGCAGGAAATAACTTAAACACGAATGACCAAGGCGATGTAGCCTCGAGTTCATTCTATTACGAGCAACAAGCCAAATTGGCAAGCCTATGTGAAGGCTCAGAAATTTACTTCCCCACTCATACAGTGAGTATATTTGCGTGTGAAATTGGGTGATTACATGATGGCTTATGTTGCTTTATACACCTCATAGACAATTGAAACGTTGTCTAACCCGCTTCACACCACTTCGACAAAAGGGAATGTCACCCAGACGTGACACAAACACCAGTACGTTGCCAAGGACAGAAGCCGAGCTGCAAGAACGCATCTCACAGATAAATGCACGACATGAAGCCCTCCGCTCTAAGTACAACGATGGAATTACTGGAAATAACCCTCCAACTGGCTGCACCTATAAACAGTTCCTGAACTGCAAGCCTTTGAACTTTGACGGAACAGGAGGCGCCGTTGCATTTGTTCGTTGGTCCGAAAAGACCAACTCCATTCTAAGAATGAGTAACTGTTCGCCCCAACAGAGTGTTACCTATATCTCGGGGATATTTCTGGATGGCACACTCTCTTAATGGAACCTCCAGGTACAGACCCTTGGCACAGACGCTGCTTATGCACGGAGCTGGGACGAGCTCAAGGAAATGATGAAGAAGAAATACTGTTCTAAGGCTGGAATCCAGAAGCTTGAGGTGAAATTCTGGGATTTGAAAATGGACAAACCAAGGATTCCTGAATAAGTCCAGCAATCTCACGGCTTGTCTAGGGACGTCCCCTACTAAGTCATTGAGGTTGTATGATACAGTTGTGTACTTGTAAGCTTTACATTGTGGTCCCAAATTGTGGCAATGCAATCGCAGTATTCTCATCACTTGTGATGTTCAATCTATTGTTTATGCCCTATGACATAAGATGTTATGTGATTGATTTATTGAGATCATGAGATGTTATGTGTTGGTATTGATGAATGCATACGTACACTTCACTTGCTATGACCTAACCTACGTGAAACATCTTTTAGAAGATGCCGCCAAGACGCGAAATGCGCATGCCCACCTCTGAGGCAGAACTTCAAGAGATAATTGCTGCAGCTATAGCACAACACGAGGCCCTACGCTCCGAACCCAGCAGAGGCACCTCAGAAAATAACGGTTGTTCCTACTGGCACTTCCTCAACTACAAGCCTCCGAAGTTCGACGGCACTGGGGGTGCCATAACTTTTGTAAAATGGATTGAAAGTATGGAATCCATCCTTCGAATGAGTGGCTGTACGCCAGAACAACAAGTCCCATACGTTTCTGAGTTGTTTCAAGATGGAGCTCGATTATGGTGGAATCTTCAGGTTCGAATAATGGGCCTAACTACAGCATACGCGTTAACTTGGGATGAACTGAAAGGAATAATGCATAAGAAGTATTGCCCCCAAACGGAAACCCAGAAGTGGGAAGATGAATTTCGGAGCCTGATGATGGAAGGTCCGAAGGTGTTGGAGTACGTGCAAAGACTTCATGATTTGTCACGAGTTGTTCCGTACCTGGTGAAACCAGAATTAAAGAAATTGGAACAATTCATTTGGGAACTGGCACCTCAAGTCTTGAGCTTGATGACAACATCAACGCCACCAACAACTGATGTCGCAAGTAAGATGGGTCTGGCACTCGTTACGGAAGCAATTAGACTAGAAAAACTTGCAAATCCTGACAAGGAAACTCAGGTAGAGTCGTCTGGAAAGAACAAAAGGAAGCTTACCAAAGATACCCAAACGAATAACGATGAACAAAGATCTATTCGAGGTTGTTTTGATTGCGGGGACAAAGGGCATTTCAAGAAAGATTGCCCTAACAACAAACAGGCCAATGATAAGATTTACTTAGAAACTGAACCAAGACGTGCTGAGTGCAAGTGTCACTACAATTATGGATGTCGGAAGCCTAGGTACGGAAGGAAAGGACACAACAAGGAAGGTTGTGGGATGAAGAGTCCCATACAAGGAGAAAACAGTAACAACGCTCAAGGTGGAAATGGGAAAGGAAATGGCCGAGTGCTAGGATGCTTCCATTGTGGGGACGTTGGACATTTTAAGAGGGAATGCCCGAGGTTGAAACAAGACCGTGAAAGAACATCCAACATCGGAGCTTGTGAGGCATGCCAGGATCCAGGTGTGATTTCTGGTACGTTCTCTAACAACCAAAACTTTTGCATCTATTTTGTTTGATGCTGGTACCGATTATAGCTTCGTATCATTAGAGCTTAAGAATATGCTTGGTTTAGCCGCTAGTAAGTTAGATATTCCGTACTCAATCGAATCGGCTAATGGAAAGTTAGTAGAAGCCAAAGAAGTGATCAGAGGTTGTGTGATCGAATTAGGAGAGCGTGAGTTTGCTCTGGATCTACTACCAATCCAGATGGGAAGCTTCGACGTAGTGGTAGGAATGGATTGGTTATCAAGCAACAAAGCTGAGATAGTTTGTCACGAGAAGGTTGTTCGTATCCCAACCGATGATGGTGAGACCATTATTGTTCATGAAGAGAAGCGTGAGACGCCGTTGAGGATTATCAGCTGCTTGAAAGCAAGGAAGTGTTTGCAGAAAGGATGTGTTGCCTTCCTGGCACACATTGTGGATAAGAAGGCTGTTGAGCCAAGAATCGAAGACATCCCTGTCGTAAGGGAGTACCCAGAAGTCTTCCCAGAAGACTTGCCTGGACTGCCACCTCAGAAGCGAGTAGAGTTTCACATCGATTTAGTTCCAGGCGCCGCGCCTGTGGCTAAGGCACCGTACAGACTTGCTCCGTCTGAGATGCAGGAACTGTCGACACAACTTCAAGAGTTGTTAGACAAGGGTTTTATCCGACCAAGCTTCTCGCCTTGGGGAGCTCCGGTCCTGTTTGTCAAGAAGAAGGACGGTAGTTTCCGTATGTGTATTGACTACCGGAAATTGAACAAGCCGACGATCAAGAATAGGTATCCTCTGCCAAGAATTGATGATCTGTTTGACCAACTGCAAGGTTCAAGCTTTTATTCAAAGATCGATCTTCGATCTGGATACCATCAGTTAAGGATACAAGAAGAGAGCATCCCGAAGACAGCCTTCAGACTCGTTCTGGACACTACGAGTTCCTCGTTATGCCATCTGGTTTGACAAACGCACCTGCGGTATTCATGGATCTAATGAATAGAGTTTGCAAGCCGTACTTGGATAAGTTCGTGATTGTATTCATCGATGACATTTTGATTTATTCAAAAACGAAGGCTGAACACGAGCAGCATCTTAGAGCCATTCTAGAGCTGCTGAAGAAAGAACAGCTGTATGCCAAATTCTCTAAGTGCGAGTTTTGGCTACGAGAGGTGCAATTCCTTGGGCACGTGGTAAATGGAGATGGAATCCACGTGGATCCAACAAAGATCGAAGCGATCAAGGATTGGGAAACGCCAAAGACGCCAACCGAGATCCGGCAATTCTTGGGTTTGGCTGGCTATTATCGAAGATTCATTGAGAATTTTTCAAAGATCGCTCAACCATTGACGCTCCTCACACAGAAGGATAAGAAGTTTGATTGGGAAATCAAACAGGAGGAAGCCTTCCAGATATTGAAGGATAAGCTCTGCAACGCGCCTATCTTAGCTCTACCAGAAGGTACTGATGATTTTGTGGTATACTGCGATGCATCGCGCCAAGGATTGGGTTGCGTGTTGATGCAACGCCAAAAGGTTATTGCTTACGCATCGCGTCAGTTGAAGGTGCATGAAAAGAACTATACCACACACGATTTGGAGCTCGGCGCAGTGGTTTTTGCTTTAAAGATCTGGAGACACTACCTTTATGGTACGAAGTGTACAATCTTTACAGATCACAAGAGCCTACAGCACATATTCAACCAGAAGGAGCTGAATATGAGGCAAAGACGATGGGTTGAATTGTTGAACGACTACGACTGCGAGATGAAGTATCATCCAGGGAAGGCGAATGTGGTCGCCGATGCCCTAAGTCGAAAGGAAAGGATCAAGCCCATAAGGGTTAGGGCTTTAGAAATGATTGTCCGAACCGACCTTTCCTTGCGCATTCGTACCGCGCAGAAAGAAGCTCTCAAGGAAGGAAACCTTGAAGAAGAATATCTCCGTGGGAAGGAGAAGCTTTTGGTACCAAACGGGGAAGGAACGTTATGTTTTGAGAATAGGATTTGGGTTCCCCTGTTTGGTGATTTAAGGAAGGTTATTTTTGATGAAGCTCACAAGACGCGGTACTCTATCCATCCAGGAGCGGATAAGATGTACCAGGATCTCAAAGATTATTATTGGTGGCCTAGGATGAAAGGCGATGTTGCTGTTTACGTGAGCAAATGTTTAACGTGCGCTAAGGTTAAAGCAGAATACCAGAAGCCTTCAGGACTTCTGCAACAACCTGAGATTCCCAAGTGGAAATGGGAACAAATCTCAATGGATTTTGTTACAAAATTGCCAAGAATGCCAAGATGCCAAGATGCCATGACACTATCTGGGTGATAGTGGATCGATTAACAAAGTCAGCACACTTCTTACCTATCAGAGAGAAGGATAATACGAGCAAATTGGCTGAAATTTACATGAGAGAAATCGTTGCACGCCATGGAGTGCCTCTCTCGATCATCTCTGATAGAGACGGAAGGTTCGTGTCAAGGATATGGCAATCCTTCCAAGAAGCCTTTGGCTCCCAATTGAATCTGAGCACTGCGTTTCATCCGCAAACTGACGGCCAAAGCGAGCGAACGATACAGACTTTGGAAGACATGCTGAGAGCGTGTGTTATGGATTTGGGCGGTAGCTGGGATAAGCATTTGCCTTTGGTCGAATTTTCATACAACAACAGCTACCACACCAGCATTGGCGTCGCGCCATTCGAAGCCCTTTACGGACGCAAGTGCCGATCACCCCTATGCTGGGCTGACGCAGGTGATAGGCAGCTTGCTGGTCCCGAAATCATCCAAGAGACGACAGACAAGATTGCGCAAATTCTTAAACGCATCGAAGCAGCTCGCCACAGACAAAAGGCCTATGCGGATCCAAACCGGAAACATGTGGATTTCCAAGTTGGAGAAATGGTTTTATTGAAGGTATCACCCTGGAAGGGGGTGGCACGCTTTGGGAAGCGTGGGAAGTTAAATCCGCGCTACATTGGTCCTTTCAGAATTCTGGAAAGAATAGGACTAGTAGCATACAAGCTGGACTTACCTGCTGAACTAAATGGTGTTCACGATACATTTCATGTATCCAATCTAAAGAAAATTCCAACTCAAGTTACCGTTGCCATTCCCACCGACGAGATTCATGTTGACGACACGCTCCACTTCGTTGAAGAACCTGTCGAGGTCACGGATTGGAAAGTTAACAAGACCCGCCGGAGCAGTGTCAAGCTCGTCAGAGTTCGTTGGAATGCCAGACACGGTCCTGAGTACACCTGGGAGCGTGAGGACCGGATGAAAGAGAAATACCCCCACCTTTTTCCTAAGAACCCTGCATCTACAAGCAGAACTTAAAATTTCGGGACGAAATTTATTTAACGGGGGAGAATGTGACAACCCGCACTAAACCAGGTATCCGTACGATTTAATTAATGATTAATTACTGCTTAATTACTGTGCTTGTTTGAACTAGCTGATGAACTGCTACTTGATATCTGATACATGTACTTACTTGCATCATACTTTACTTATCGTCACTACATTATTTACGTGCTGAACCCTAGTGACAACCATGATGCACAAAAAGCACAGTAGCACTATAACGGATAACCTATTGAACATGCTGATAAAGACAGCATCAGGCAGACACTGCCTCTAAGGCCTATAAGAGCCTGAGATATTTTGCTACACTAGTGGTGAGTGTAGGGATACAAGGGTTGTGGAACTGCGTCTCTAGGAATAAGTTACAATGACTGGATGTGCCTAAAACGTACTCTAAGCACAAAACTCAGCACTTTACATAACAATCCGGCCTCTAGCTAACTAGTGAAGTGCCAAAACATGAGAAAAATATTACTAGACACTTTCCAAAGTGTCAGAAATAAGTTGTGTCACTAAATGTAATTATAACGACACTTTAAAGCTTTAGTAACGCTTTAACGGATTACTATCCAACCGAACAACCGAGCTATACCCGAAACATGAAAATATTGTTATTTTCATTACTTATCTTTTTCTGAGCCAGTTAGGGTCCCTGAATACCCTAACACCCATTGTAACGCGTGACACACAATTAACCGGGTTAACTATACTTAA
The DNA here is from genome assembly GCA_030545235.1 of Helianthus tuberosus. Taxonomy (NCBI): domain Eukaryota; kingdom Viridiplantae; phylum Streptophyta; class Magnoliopsida; order Asterales; family Asteraceae; genus Helianthus; species Helianthus tuberosus. The sequence goes on from CM060358.1 coordinate 60,560,382, forward strand.
CCTAACTATTATCCTAACTAATAACTAAAGACTAGTTGGAAATGAACTAGACCCCCCCCCCCCCTTCTAATCAACCGTCCCCATGAGGGGAGACATACTATGTCCTCTAAATTAATATAATAATCTTATGTCTAATATCTAACTAGCATAAGATCCATTGGTTAATCACATAAGGTTTTGCCTATAAGATCTAACATAAACACCACATGATCTTTCCATCACACATCACAACTTCACACTTTTATCTCCCTCTCTATCACTCACGGCCGAGAACAACCCACCCCTACCCATCCATTTTCGATTTTGTTCTAGCCATTCCAATCACCTACAAGTGTTAAGGATCGTATACAAGGAGTCTTGGAGCAAACGGAACGCGAAGGACCTCCCTATCTTGCTTTTATCCACGCCATTTACGTCTAGATCCTTCCCTAGCCTCGAGCTAGAGGTATAATGCTTAAAACTCGTTCTTGAACTATTCTAAAGTGGTTAAAAGGATTTGTATCGGTTAAATCTCGTTAAAATGCAAAATGATGCACAAAAGTCTACTAAAACACTTAAAATGGTGGTTAATAGCTTATGTGTTGTGTAAATGTTGTAGTAATTGAAAGTTGTGATTATTTAGACCCGATCTATGTTGTGGTAGCTCGAATCATCGTTTAACCCGGTTTGGTAAGATCATGGATCTTAACATAAGCTTGTTTTGAATGATACAAGGGTTAAAAGGTGAAACTCTACCACACATGAAACATGAACTTGTGTAAAAATGTTTTACTTGTGTAAAAGTGTTATAACTTGTACAATAGTGTTTAAAACTAGCAGATCTACGCATCTGCAAGTGGTATTTTCAAAGAACCACGTATCAAAGAAATCATGTATTTTAAAAGATGGATCTTACAATAACAAACATGATTTTTATAAACCACAAGTGTGTAAACACTTGTGAAATAAAAAGATCCGACAAAATAATAGTTTTTGTAAAAGAAGACGGGAAGTTGTAAAGATGGATTTTCTCTAAAAACGAGGTTTTTACAAGATCAAATTATCTTATATGAGGATCTACTAAATTTAAGGAGATTTACACCACAGTTTTGGGAAAAACTACAAGTTCATGTAATTTTTGGCGAGTTACACATATGTTGATTAATTGTTGTGAGAAAAGTTGTTCTGATCAAATAAAGAAAATTGTTGAGTTGATTTGTTAAAGAAAATGATACGCTTGAAAGCGTGGCCACCTCCAGTTACAGAGGAAACTCTGGCGAAATTCTTCTAAAAACCTAACACTTAGAACTATTTACACTACAAGTGTTAGAATTATTTTTGACATGTTTTCGAGATATGAATTTCGCCATGACTTTATTTACTAAATATTCGGAGGTGGGATTTTCACAAAATTTGACGTGATAAATATATATTTTCACACACTGTTTATGATTATTTTGTGAAATACATAAATATTATTTTTAGAGTAAAAATAATATTTACGAACGTTAACGAATCCAAAATAATACGAACGCTTTCACCATAAATATATAAGTTACACAGGTAAGTATATTACCACTCGATTGTTAAAACGTAACTTACGCACTTACGGAAATATTTATGAACGCGTATTTTAACAACGTATTATTGGAGAAGAATTATGTGAAATGAAAATATAATATTTTTGAGAAAAATACTTATATTTTGGAATTGGAAAGGTATATATATATTAAGTGAGACTTAATGATATAATTTGAACGCACATGTATTGAATCCCCCATCCTTGGGAAGGAGATTAACTACCAAGTATATTCAGAACGTAAACACGAAATAGTTGTCTAACTATTTCCCAAAGACTTAAACTATAAAGCTAAGGCACGGCCGTCCGTCTAATAGAAATTAGCACCTGTAGGTCGTCGCACAGCTGCGTGAGCAGGAGATACTTGGTAGAGACGCACCGACTGTGAGTTCATGTCCCCCTTTTCTCTAACTGTTTTCAGTTTTCTTAACTGCGGGGGGTGAAATACATGTTACTTTGATTACAAGTACTTTATACACGGTATGTTAACGTAAGGAGGTTTACTACTTAGATCATGTGAATGGGTAGGCAGAAACACCGAGGGACGTAAGCGGTAGATCTATCTGGGTGTAGCGAGCCCAACTCTAGGCCCAACAGAACGGACCTCTAAGAGGACCAACAGAACGGACCTTGAGTGACTTTGTACCCGACGCAAAAATCTGCTAGGTTGAGTCTTCCTACTTGCATTTCACACATGCTAATGGCCTTGCAAACCATTGGTGATCTCTTTTCCTTACACTGCTACATACCAGGGAACTTTTATACTTACAAGTGTTTTACATACTCACTTACACATGAACTCGCTCAACATTATTGTTGATTTTTCAACTTACATGTATTTCAGGAAATTAACTGGATCTGGCACGGTATGTTATGTTTTCCCGCTGCATAAGGGTTCCAAGGTCATCCCAGTTTAGGAAATGTGACTCTTTCCTGGACAAGTCACAAATCTTAGACTGCGTTTACTTCATGTTACTGTTTATGTTGTTCAAGACAATGTTTTATGTTACGGTGTTGTGAGTCTTTAAGACAATGGTATGTTATTCTGGTTTTAAAACTTAAATCAACGGATGATCTTGCATGATTTTATTTCATATAGCTTTGTTATGATTAAGCTATGGTATTAAGAAGTCACACCAAAATTAACCACGCTTCCGCAAAGCCAGGGTGTGACAGCTTGGTATCAGAGCTCTGATCATAGCGAACTAGGATTCCTTCTCGAGTCTAGACTATGATCACTAGGGCTCTCACGAAAACATTTTTCTGCATACCACTTAAGTCCAGATCCAAAACTTTTTACAAACAAATGTTGAGCACATTTTATTATTATAGGCTCAGCCTGGAGGGCTGAGGCTCGGTCTGGAGGATCGAGGCTCGGTCAAGGGGACCGAGGCTCGATCTAAGAGGTCGAGGTGGAGGATAGAGCAGTCTTAGAGACTGGGATGAATTTGGCTAGGAAAATTATGTGATACCTTACTTGGTGACTTATGTGATTGTATGATTATATGATTGATTATTATACGTATATGCGTTTGTGTAACAAACATCATGCCTTCATCATATACTAGAAAGATGGACACTACGAATCCCATGGCCATAGTGTCAGACGACATAGTTTCATCGAAGCACGAGGTGTACATTTCCGATACTGCCGGCACAGACAATGACGACTTTCAGCCCTTTTGCGCTGCCTGAAGTCGTAGCAGAGCCTACTGATGGCCATCTTGTTGGGAGTTTGCCACTCGCGGTGATCCCTGCTCCTGTGCCCCCTTGCCGCTCATCCTGTTGATGATATGCCCCCCCAACGTGGCCTCTAACGACGATAACGATCTACTGGAGGAGGACCCATTCGAGGGCAGGACCCTATTGCTGCTGGTATTAGACTACTGCATGCGGACGCTTCTGCAGGGGAAACTCATGCCAATTCCCCTATCCCAGACTCATTTGAGTTTCTGACATCCGCATCTTTGCACATACAGGGAGTGCAGCACCATTCACACGACGCCGACCCTGATACGGCATCATCAGCTGCACCGGTTCCCGCACCCAGCTTTGAGTTTGATCACAGTATTGAGGGTGATCTTGTTCTTCCACCTGGTTTTGATCCAGACCATGACCTTGAGTTCATACACTTAGACCAGCCCTTGGAGGATCCTGTAACCCCCTGTGTTTGTTGATCCAGCTGATCTTGAGATGGAGTTTTTGATCCGGAGCCAGCCGTGGCCCCTGAGCCAGGCGTTGCTCCTGACCCCGCATTGGAGCATGACCCTGTTCATGCCGATGCACCTGCTGTTGCTCCTTGATTGATCATCTGCTTGGACGAGAGAAAATTCGGGGTAACTGTGCAAGACAATTTATTATTACGGGGGCCCACGTAATAACGACTTGTAGTGCACAGGAATCCTGGTGGACTCTGCGGGTCAAGCTAATGATAACCAATGCAGCAGGAAATAACTTAAACACGAATGACCAAGGCGATGTAGCCTCGAGTTCATTCTATTACGAGCAACAAGCCAAATTGGCAAGCCTATGTGAAGGCTCAGAAATTTACTTCCCCACTCATACAGTGAGTATATTTGCGTGTGAAATTGGGTGATTACATGATGGCTTATGTTGCTTTATACACCTCATAGACAATTGAAACGTTGTCTAACCCGCTTCACACCACTTCGACAAAAGGGAATGTCACCCAGACGTGACACAAACACCAGTACGTTGCCAAGGACAGAAGCCGAGCTGCAAGAACGCATCTCACAGATAAATGCACGACATGAAGCCCTCCGCTCTAAGTACAACGATGGCATTACTGGAAATAACCCTCCAACTGGCTGCACCTATAAACAGTTCCTGAACTGCAAGCCTTTGAACTTTGACGGAACAGGAGGCGCCGTTGCATTTGTTCGTTGGTCCGAAAAGACCAACTCCATTCTAAGAATGAGTAACTGTTCGCCCCAACAGAGTGTTACCTATATCTCGGGGATATTTCTGGATGGCACACTCTCTTAATGGAACCTCCAGGTACAGACCCTTGGCACAGACGCTGCTTATGCACGGAGCTGGGACGAGCTCAAGGAAATGATGAAGAAGAAATACTGTTCTAAGGCTGGAATCCAGAAGCTTGAGGTGAAATTCTGGGATTTGAAAATGGACAAACCAAGGATTCCTGAATAAGTCCAGCAATCTCACGGCTTGTCTAGGGACGTCCCCTACTAAGTCATTGAGGTTGTATGATACAGTTGTGTACTTGTAAGCTTTACATTGTGGTCCCAAATTGTGGCAATGCAATCGCAGTATTCTCATCACTTGTGATGTTCAATCTATTGTTTATGCCCTATGACATAAGATGTTATGTGATTGATTTATTGAGATCATGAGATGTTATGTGTTGGTATTGATGAATGCATACGTACACTTCACTTGCTATGACCTAACCTACGTGAAACATCTTTTAGAAGATGCCGCCAAGACGCGAAATGCGCATGCCCACCTCTGAGGCAGAACTTCAAGAGATAATTGCTGCAGCTATAGCACAACACGAGGCCCTACGCTCCGAACCCAGCAGAGGCACCTCAGAAAATAACGGTTGTTCCTACTGGCACTTCCTCAACTACAAGCCTCCGAAGTTCGACGGCACTGGGGGTGCCATAACTTTTGTAAAATGGATTGAAAGTATGGAATCCATCCTTCGAATGAGTGGCTGTACGCCAGAACAACAAGTCCCATACGTTTCTGAGTTGTTTCAAGATGGAGCTCGATTATGGTGGAATCTTCAGGTTCGAATAATGGGCCTAACTACAGCATACGCGTTAACTTGGGATGAACTGAAAGGAATAATGCATAAGAAGTATTGCCCCCAAACGGAAACCCAGAAGTGGGAAGATGAATTTCGGAGCCTGATGATGGAAGGTCCGAAGGTGTTGGAGTACGTGCAAAGACTTCATGATTTGTCACGAGTTGTTCCGTACCTGGTGAAACCAGAATTAAAGAAATTGGAACAATTCATTTGGGAACTGGCACCTCAAGTCTTGAGCTTGATGACAACATCAACGCCACCAACAACTGATGTCGCAAGTAAGATGGGTCTGGCACTCGTTACGGAAGCAATTAGACTAGAAAAACTTGCAAATCCTGACAAGGAAACTCAGGTAGAGTCGTCTGGAAAGAACAAAAGGAAGCTTACCAAAGATACCCAAACGAATAACGATGAACAAATATCTATTCGAGGTTGTTTTGATTGCGGGGACAAAGGGCATTTCAAGAAAGATTGCCCTAACAACAAACAGGCCAATGATAAGATTTACTTAGAAACTGAACCAAGACGTGCTGAGTGCAAGTGTCACTACAATTATGGATGTCAGAAGCCTAGGTACGGAAGGAAAGGACACAACAAGGAAGGTTGTGGGATGAAGAGTCCCATACAAGGAGAAAACAGTAACAACGCTCAAGGTGGAAATGGGAAAGGAAATGGCCGAGTGCTAGGATGCTTCCATTGTGGGGACGTTGGACATTTTAAGAGGGAATGCCCGAGGTTGAAACAAGACCGTGAAAGAACATCCAACATCGGAGCTTCTGAGGCATGCCAGGATCCAGGTGTGATTTCTGGTACGTTCTCTAACAACCAAAACTTTTGCATCTATTTTGTTTGATGCTGGTACCGATTATAGCTTCGTATCATTAGAGCTTAAGAATATGCTTGGTTTAGCCGCTAGTAAGTTAGATATTCCGTACTCAATCGAATCGGCTAATGGAAAGTTAGTAGAAGCCAAAGAAGTGATCAGAGGTTGTGTGATCGAATTAGGAGAGCGTGAGTTTGCTCTGGATCTACTACCAATCCAGATGGGAAGCTTCGACGTAGTGGTAGGAATGGATTGGTTATCAAGCAACAAAGCTGAGATAGTTTGTCACGAGAAGGTTGTTCGTATCCCAACCGATGATGGTGAGACCATTGTTGTTCATGAAGAGAAGCGTGAGACGCCGTTGAGGATTATCAGCTGCTTGAAAGCAAGGAAGTGTTTGCAGAAAGGATGTGTTGCCTTCCTGGCACACATTGTGGATAAGAAGGCTGTTGAGCCAAGAATCGAAGACATCCCTGTCGTAAGGGAGTACCCAGAAGTCTTCCCAGAAGACTTGCCTGGACTGCCACCTCAGAAGCGAGTAGAGTTTCACATCGATTTAGTTCCAGGCGCCGCGCCTGTGGCTAAGGCACCGTACAGACTTGCTCCGTCTGAGATGCAGGAACTGTCGACACAACTTCAAGAGTTGTTAGACAAGGGTTTTATCCGACCAAGCTTCTCGCCTTGGGGAGCTCCGGTCCTGTTTGTCAAGAAGAAGGACGGTAGTTTTCGTATGTGTATTGACTACCGGAAATTGAACAAGCCGACGATCAAGAATAGGTATCCTCTGCCAAGAATTGATGATCTGTTTGACCAACTGCAAGGTTCAAGCTTTTATTCAAAGATCGATCTTCGATCTGGATACCATCAGTTAAGGATACAAGAAGAGAGCATCCCGAAGACAGCCTTCAGACTCGTTCTGGACACTACGAGTTCCTCGTTATGCCATCTGGTTTGACAAACGCACCTGCGGTATTCATGGATCTAATGAATAGAGTTTGCAAGCCGTACTTGGATAAGTTCGTGATTGTATTCATCGATGACATTTTGATTTATTCAAAAACGAAGGCTGAACACGAGCAGCATCTTAGAGCCATTCTAGAGCTGCTGAAGAAAGAACAGCTGTATGCCAAATTCTCTAAGTGCGAGTTTTGGCTACGAGAGGTGCAATTCCTTGGGCACGTGGTAAATGGAGATGGAATCCACGTGGATCCAACAAAGATCGAAGCGATCAAGGATTGGGAAACGCCAAAGACGCCAACCGAGATCCGACAATTCTTGGGTTTGGCTGGCTATTATCGAAGATTCATTGAGAATTTTTCAAAGATCGCTCAACCATTGACGCTCCTCACACAGAAGGATAAGAAGTTTGATTGGGAAATCAAACAGGAGGAAGCCTTCCAGATATTGAAGGATAAGCTCTGCAACGCGCCTATCTTAGCTCTACCAGAAGGTACTGATCATTTTGTGGTATACTGCGACGCATCGCGCCAAGGATTGGGTTGCGTGTTGATGCAACGCCAAAAGGTTATTGCTTACGCATCGCGTCAGTTGAAGGTGCATGAAAAGAACTATACCACACACGATTTGGAGCTCGGCGCAGTGGTTTTTGCTTTAAAGATCTGGAGACACTACCTTTATGGTACGAAGTGTACAATCTTTACAGATCACAAGAGCCTACAGCACATATTCAACCAGAAGGAGCTGAATATGAGGCAAAGACGATGGGTTGAATTGTTGAACGACTACGACTACGAGATGAAGTATCATCCAGGGAAGGCGAATGTGGTCGCCGATGCCCTAAGTCGAAAGGAAAGGATCAAGCCCATAAGGGTTAGGGCTTTAGAAATGATTGTCCGAACCGACCTTTCCTTGCGCATTCGTACCGCGCAGAAAGAAGCTCTCAAGGAAGGAAACCTTGAAGAAGAATATCTCCGTGGGAAGGAGAAGCTTTTGGTACCAAACGGGGAAGGAACGTTATGTTTTGAGAATAGGATTTGGGTTCCCCTGTTTGGTGATTTAAGGAAGGTTATTTTTGATGAAGCTCACAAGACGCGGTACTCTATCCATCCAGGAGCGGATAAGATGTACCAGGATCTCAAAGATTATTATTGGTGGCCTAGGATGAAAGGCGATGTTGCTGTTTACGTGAGCAAATGTTTAACGTGCGCTAAGGTTAAAGCAGAATACCAGAAGCCTTCAGGACTTCTGCAACAACCTGAGATTCCCAAGTGGAAATGGGAACAAATCTCAATGGGTTTTGTTACAAAATTGCCAAGAATGCCAAGATGCCAAGATGCCATGACACTATCTGGGTGATAGTGGATCGATTAACAAAGTCAGCACACTTCTTACCTATCAGAGAGAAGGATAATACGAGCAAATTGGCTGAAATTTACATGAGAGAAATCGTTGCACGCCATGGAGTGCCTCTCTCGATCATCTCTGATAGAGACGGAAGGTTCGTGTCAAGGATATGGCAATCCTTCCAAGAAGCCTTTGGCTCCCAATTGAATCTGAGCACTGCGTTTCATCCGCAAACTGACGGCCAAAGCGAGCGAACGATACAGACTTTGGAAGACATGCTGAGAGCGTGTGTTATGGATTTGGGCGGTAACTGGGATAAGCATTTGCCTTTGGTCGAATTTTCATACAACAACAGCTACCACACCAGCATTGGCGTCGCGCCATTCGAAGCCCTTTACGGACGCAAGTGCCGATCACCCCTATGCTGGGCTGACGCAGGTGATAGGCAGCTTGCTGGTCCCGAAATCATCCAAGAGACGACAGACAAGATTGCGCAAATTCTTAAACGCATCGAAGCAGCTCGCCACAGACAAAAGGCCTATGCGGATCCAAACCGGAAACATGTGGATTTCCAAGTTGGAGAAATGGTTTTATTGAAGGTATCACCCTGGAAGGGGGTGGCACGCTTTGGGAAGCGTGGGAAGTTAAATCCGCGCTACATTGGTCCTTTCAGAATTCTGGAAAGAATAGGACTAGTAGCATACAAGCTGGACTTACCTGCTGAACTAAATGGTGTTCACGATACATTTCATGTATCCAATCTAAAGAAAAGTCCAACTCAAGTTACCGTTGCCATTCCCACCGACGAGATTCATGTTGACGACACGCTCCACTTCGTTGAAGAACCTGTCGAGGTCACGGATTGGAAAGTTAACAAGACCCGCCGGAGCAGTGTCAAGCTCGTCAGAGTTCGTTGGAATGCCAGACACGGTCCTGAGTACACCTGGGAGCGTGAGGACCGGATGAAAGAGAAATACCCCCACCTTTTTCCTAAGAACCCTGCATCTACAAGCAGAACTTAAAATTTCGGGACGAAATTTATTTAACGGGGGGAGAATGTGACAACCCGCACTAAACCAGGTATCCGTACGACTTAATTAATGATTAATTACTGCTTAATTACTGTGCTTGTTTGAACTAGCTGATGAACTGCTACTTGATATCTGATACATGTACTTACTTGCATCATACTTTACTTATCGTCACTACATTATTTACGTGCTGAACCCTAGTGACAACCATGATGCACAAAAAGCACAGTAGCACTATAACGGATAACCTATTGAACATGCTGATAAAGACAGCATCAGGCAGACACTGCCTCTAAGGCCTATAAGAGCCTGAGATATTTTGCTACACTAGTGGTGAGTGTAGGGATACAAGGGTTGTGGAACTGCGTCTCTAGGAATAAGTTACAATGACTGGATGTGCCTAAAACGTACTCTAAGCACAAAACTCAGCACTTTACATAACAATCCGGCCTCTAGCTAACTAGTGAAGTGCCAAAACATGAGAAAAATATTACTAGACACTTTCCAAAGTGTCGGAAATAAGTTGTGTCACTAAATGTAATTATAACGACACTTTAAAGCTTTAGTAACGCTTTAACGGATTACTATCCAACCGAACAACCGAGCTATACCCGAAACATGAAAATATTGTTATTTTCATTACTTATCTTTTTCTGAGCCAGTTAGGGTCCCTGAATACCCTAACACCCATTGTAACGCGTGACACACAATTAACCGGGTTAACTATACTTAACCTAACTATTATCCTAACTAATAACTAAAGACTAGTTGGAAATGAACTAGACCCCCCCCCCCCCTTCTAATCAACCGTCCCCATGAGGGGAGACATACTATGTTCTCTAAATTAATATAATAATCTTATGTCTAATATCTAACTAGCATAAGATCCATTGGTTAATCACATAAGGTTTTGCCTATAAGATCTAACATAAACACCACATGATCTTTCCATCACACATCACAACTTCACACTTTTATCTCCCTCTCTATCACTCACGGCCGAGAACAACCCACCCCTACCCATCCATTTTCGATTTTGTTCTAGCCATTCCAATCACCTACAAGTGTTAAGGATCGTATACAAGGAGTCTTGGAGCAAACGGAACGCGAAGGACCTCCCTATCTTGCTTTTATCCACGCCATTTACGTCTAGATCCTTCCCTAGCCTCGAGCTAGAGGTATAATGCTTAAAACTCGTTCTTGAACTATTCTAAAGTGGTTAAAAGGATTTGTATCGGTTAAATCTCGTTAAAATGCAAAATGATGCACAAAAGTCTACTAAAACACTTAAAATGGTGGTTAATAGCTTATGTGTTGTGTAAATGTTGTAGTAATTGAAAGTTGTGATTATTTAGACCCGATCTATGTTGTGGTAGCTCGAATCATCGTTTAACCCGGTTTGGTAAGATCATGGATCTTAACATAAGCTTGTTTTGAATGATACAAGGGTTAAAAGGTGAAACTCTACCACACATGAAACATGAACTTGTGTAAAAATGTTTTACTTGTGTAAAAGTGTTATAACTTGTACAATAGTGTTTAAAACTAGCAGATCTACGCATCTGCAAGTGGTATTTTCAAAGAACCACGTATCAAAGAAATCATGTATTTTAAAAGATGGATCTTACAATAACAAACATGATTTTTATAAACCACAAGTGTGTAAACACTTGTGAAATAAAAAGATCCGACAAAATAATAGTTTTTGTAAAAGAAGACGGGAAGTTGTAAAGATGGATTTTCTCTAAAAACGAGGTTTTTACAAGATCAAATTATCTTATATGAGGATCTACTAAATTTAAGGAGATTTACACCACAGTTTTGGGAAAAACTACAAGTTCATGTAATTTTTGGCGAGTTACACATATGTTGATTAATTGTTGTGAGAAAAGTTGTTCTGATCAAATAAAGAAAATTGTTGAGTTGATTTGTTAAAGAAAATGATACGCTTGAAAGCGTGGCCACCTCCAGTTACAGAGGAAACTCTGGCGAAATTCTTCTAAAAACCTAACACTTAGAACTATTTACACTACAAGTGTTAGAATTATTTTTGACATGTTTTCGAGATATGAATTTCGCCATGACTTTATTTACTAAATATTCGGAGGTGGGATTTTCACAAAATTTGACGTGATAAATATATATTTTCACACACTGTTTATGATTATTTTGTGAAATACATAAATATTATTTTTAGAGTAAAAATAATATTTACGAACGTTAACGAATCCAAAATAATACGAACGCTTTCACCATAAATATATAAGTTACACAGGTAAGTATATTACCACTCGATTGTTAAAACGTAACTTACGCACTTACGGAAATATTTATGAACGCGTATTTTAACAACGTATTATTGGAGAAGAATTATGTGAAATGAAAATATAATATTTTTGAGAAAAATACTTATATTTTGGAATTGGAAAGGTATATATATATTAAGTGAGACTTAATGATATAATTTGAACGCACATGTATTGAATCCCCCATCCTTGGGAAGGAGATTAACTACCAAGTATATTCAGAACGTAAACACGAAATAGTTGTCTAACTATTTCCCAAAGACTTAAACTATAAAGCTAAGGCACGGCCGTCCGTCTAATAGAAATTAGCACCTGTAGGTCGTCGCACAGCTGCGTGAGCAGGAGATACTTGGTAGAGACGCACCGACTGTGAGTTCATGTCCCCCTTTTCTCTAACTGTTTTCAGTTTTCTTAACTGCGGGGGGTGAAATACATGTTACTTTGATTACAAGTACTTTATACACGGTATGTTAACGTAAGGAGGTTTACTACTTAGATCATGTGAATGGGTAGGCAGAAACACCGAGGGACGTAAGCGGTAGATCTATCTGGGTGTAGCGAGCCCAACTCTAGGCCCAACAGAACGGACCTCTAAGAGGACCAACAGAACGGACCTTGAGTGACTTTGTACCCGACACAAAAATCTGCTAGGTTGAGTCTTCCTACTTGCATTTCACACATGCTAATGGCCTTGCAAACCATTGGTGATCTCTTTTCCTTACACTGCTACATACCAGGGAACTTTTATACTTACAAGTGTTTTACATACTCACTTACACATGAACTCGCTCAACATTATTGTTGATTTTTCAACTTACATGTATTTCAGGAAATTAACTGGATCTGGCACGGTATGTTATGTTTTCCCGCTGCATAAGGGTTCCAAGGTCATCCCAGTTTAGGAAATGTGACTCTTTCCTGGACAAGTCACAAATCTTAGACTGCGTTTACTTCATGTTACTGTTTATGTTGTTCAAGACAATGTTTTATGTTACGGTGTTGTGAGTCTTTAAGACAATGGTATGTTATTCTGGTTTTAAAACTTAAATCAACGGATGATCTTGCATGATTTTATTTCATATAGCTTTGTTATGATTAAGCTATGGTATTAAGAAGTCACACCAAAATTAACCACGCTTCCGCAAAGCCAGGGTGTGACATCCGATTATATATCGGTTTCGAACGAGAACGAGATTGGGGGTTCATGTGTGTACTCTTCTTGATAAAATTGTGAATCCAAGATTGGGGGTTCATGGCGGAAAGTTTATGAGGGAGAGACAGGTTGTAGTGTTTGGTGAGAGAGAGGGGTGTTTATGAGAGAGAGAAGAGAGAGAGAGACAGAGAGAAGGGGGATAGTTTATGAGAGAGAGAGACTGTATGTGGTGGTAGGTACGGTGGTGGTGGTGATGATACGGTGGAGGAGGTAGTGGTAGGTACGGTGGTGGTGGTGATGATACGGTGGAGGAGATGGTGGTAGGTACGGTGGTGCGGTGGGGGGGTTGTGGTGTGGTGGTGGTGGTAATAGAGAGAGAGATCAGAGAGAGAGTATATGTGTTCTGAGAGAGAGAACAGGGATGAATTTTTGTTAAATCAGTATATTTATTTAGAGTAAATTACATTTTGGTCCCTGTGGTAATATCAATTTTAAAGAGGGGGAGGGGAAATTAACCAGAGTTAGGGGTTGGTTAGATTTAGGGGCCAAAACAGTTAGTTATAAGGACCATGGGGGCAAAACTGTTAAAAAATCTTATTTTGGGCCAATATAGTAAAACTGATATAACCACAGGGGCCAAAAACGTAATTTACTCTTTTTTATTAACACCTATATTTTGATGGTGCCAACAATTTTTCTTCTAAATATGTTTAGTTTTATAAATTTGAGAGTTAAATGTCATTTTATTCCCTGTGGTTTGGGTCATTTTATCAGTTTAATTAAAATGTTTCATTTTTCGCCTGTGGGTCTAAAAATGTTTCACCGTTGCCATTTTAGTCCACTGGGTTAACTTCATCCATTTTTTCTGTTATCAAGAAGGGCAATTCGGTCATTTTATATGTAATTATGTGAACTAGATGGGCAATTCGGCCATTGGGCAGTTCGGCCATATAAAATGACCGAATTGCCCTTCTCGTTAATAGAAAAAATGGATGAAGTTAACCCCGTGGACTAAAATGGCAACGGTGAAACCTTTTTAGACACACAGACGAAAAATGAAACCTTTGAACTTAAGTGTCAAAATGTCTCAAACAACATGGACTAAAATGGCATTTAACTCTAAATTTGAGATATAAAATGCATGTAATATTTAGTAAAAGGAGAATAAGGTGGTGGTGAAAAATCAATTGGATGCAAATGCACTATAGTGAGTGACAACTCTTAAGGCTGCACACACCTTTTTTGTAATTGTTAAGCTAAGAAGAGGTTGGAGTACGGGACAAGTGAACTTCTATGTGGCTGCAAAGGGCACGTGCCCACTTTTTCTAAGACAATCATGTATAGAGATGCCATATATTATATACTAACGTAATGTTCTTTTTCTTTTTTTAAATAAATGTAGTGAATTTTAATTTTCAGTTGAAAGAATTATACGCATAGTATATGTGATATGTTATTTTTGTGTTTTTTGTCTCTAAGTTTAAGAAATTATACATTTGGTCTCGTGCCCCAAACACGAGAAATGTATGTCGTCAAAGAACTCAAACATCGGTTGTATTAAACGTAATCTCTTATGTATTGATCAGTGTTAGCTTTCATTTCTAACACAATTCGTTGTTTTAAATTTATAAAAGATGGCTAATACGCTTGTTGAACCCTAGAAAAAATGGATTTAACCAAAACTGAACAACTGATTAATATAAATTATTTTCAAGTTTTAGAAAGAAGTGTTCCCTTTAATGAAACAGTGATGAAGACACAATAGGTGATTGAAGAAAAGAACTGACGTACAAAACATTTGAAGCTTTAAAAAATAATTGATGCTTTGAAGAAACAATTGTTAGTTTGTGTAACAATTGTTGTATTAAACAATTGTTTTAGTCTATCGGAATCTTTTATATTATATGAATAATCTTGAAGAAGTGATTAGGCGCTCCTAGATCGGTTGACTGCGAAGTTGTGCGTACTCGGCCTAGGCGGAGATACTCAGACATACTAAATATAAAGAAATTAGAGTAAAGTACAGTTTCAGTCCCTGAGGTTACCACCCGCTCGCAGGTTCAGTCCCTATTTCAAAAAATTCAACACTTCAGTCCCTGACATTGTCAATTTGATTCAATTAAACCCCTAGGGCAAACTTCTGTCAATTAAGTGTTAGTTGACTTAGGCATTTCCGCCCTTTTACCTAGAAAACGAAGAGCATTATGGTAGTTTTGTATTTTAGAAACCCTTATAACAGATATGATCCCTCTAAAAGCCCTCATTTGCACCTTTCAATCCTTCCTTCTTCTCCTCCAGGAAGCGATTAACAGCCATACCTCAACCATCTCAACATTTCCAGCAGTCTCAAACAATCCAGCAAGAGCAACACTGTCAACACTAAAGGGCAAATTACGCACAAAAATCTTGAGGTTAGGGGAGAAACTCTGCTCCTGTTGATCATCACCATCGCTAGACAATTCCTTGTCGAGCTCGAAAACGGATCATGTTCAAAGAGGGTGGTGGAACAGGGGAGCTTTGGGGAAATTAATAGATGGTGATGATTCATGTATATTAATTCCTAGGGTTTTTAGCTGCAAACTCACAATTTAGTCCAAATTGGACTTATGTTAATCTTACTCGTGTCGAATCCCCTAACTCCATGTGGAAGTTAACGAGACTCATCAACGCTCCGATGGGCTTTCCTGTTGACCTACAAAATATAAACCGTTTGCCTCGCCACGGAGGGCACCGGGAGGGGGATCCATGACCAAGCTCCGGCGTGAGAATATGAAAACTTGCCGGAAATGTGGAGCTTATTCTGACGAGTAAGAGTAGCCGGAATATTCTTGGTGTGAATCCTGAGTTGGACGTATTTAATACAATTTGGAGAATGTCCAGAGTAAATGAAGTGTGTGTGAGTTATATGTAGAGAGAATTGAATGCATACCTAAGGATGATCATGTGCCCGGCTTATATAGAAGGATCAGCTTATCACTTAGCAAGGATCCCGGTGTCATCTAACGGCATTCTCGTATGCCAGAAGGGATCCCTGCCACTTGCGGATGCGTGTCTCCTTGCTACCAGTGAGATGCTCTGAGCACTAAATGAAGTCTGTACCATTCTCGTACTTTCTCCGGCGACTACCCTCTCTCTAGTTGTAGGCATTGAATGGTCTTTGTAGGTGAAGAAATGATGTGATTGTGCATGTGCCCTCTCTCTTACCATATGCTCATTTTACATAATGGTATTTGGACTTACTAAAGAGCCCAACAACGCGGCCCAAGACGAGGAGCCCACTCCAGAGGCCCTCGTTGACAAGTCATCCTTAGTCCAGGGTTATGAGCCTCAAAGCGTGTGGGCCTGGACTGATTAGTAAGCGGCGCTTCTACTGTAGCGTGGGGCCCGTCGTAATAATAACGCTACCCTGACGGCTCCCAGATCTTGCATCACTCTCTTGATCCAACGATCATGGTTCAAGGGGTATCCTCACGTGCATATCCGAGGCAGAAAAAACAATCCAAACCCCCACCCATTCTTTCACCATTTCTTGAAATCCCAACATCCAATCATCAAGAAAAACAACACCCGTCTCATCAATCTTTACTCGGAATACATTCATTTTTCTCTAATTCTTGAAAACCCAACATTCAAACATCAATAAAACCAACACCCACCTTCTTAGTTTCAGTAAAGTTTCATTCTTTATCAATGTTGACCCAAAATACATTCTTTTTTCTCTAATTCTTGAAACCCAACATTCAAAAAAATCAAGAAAACCAACACCTACAACAGGTAGTTGAAGAAAATGCCTCTTGTATGTGAAATTTGTTCAAGAAAACCCCAAATAAAACACTCCTCGTTGACCTTATAACAGTCCCGGCGACATCTGAAACGTCATGGCAATTCTGGTAGTTGAAGAAAATGCAACCTTTTCTTGCCGGAAATCATTGGATCTGACTGGTTGGTGAAGCTGTGGTGGTGGAAACCGACAAGGGTGGTAGCAGGTAGGTGCGGTGGTTGCTAGTAGTGCCACTGAGGACAATGGTTGCTGGTGATGGCGGTAGGTGGGGGCAGTGGTTATAGGTAGAGAAGGGAGGAGTGTTGAGAGAGAGAGAGAGAGAGACTGGGTTTTTATATGTTTTTATACTAAAAGAAATTAGCATAATGAGAAAAGACAATAATACCCTCAAGTGGGGTCTACATCATCCTATTTTACGATTAAAGTTAACTGAGTTATGGCTAAATGACATAAGGGGTAGGGGCGCTCCACTAGTGATGGAATTCCATCACTCACAACATCCAATTAAGTTTCGTCACGTCATCGAGATTTATTCCATCACTAGTGATGGATTTTAGTGGAAATGTCCATCACTAGTGATGGCTTTTTTTATTTTTAAATTATAAATTAACATCTTCATCATCATCTCCGTTCTTCTTCACCATCTTCACTCATTGCAACTTTCATCACCATTTTCATCATCCTCATCTTTGTTCTTCATCATCGATCATCGGCAACTTTCATCACCATCTTCATCATCATCTCGATCACCGGCAACTTTCATCACCATCTTCATCATCATCTCCCGGTAACTCATCTCCATCAGTGGCGGATCTAGAAACGGATCGTAGCCGTAACGTTTTATAAATAAGCCGTAACGAAATCGAAAAAACGTCAAATTTTTCCGAAATTTACACTAATTTTTCCAAATTTTTCCGCGCCAAGCCGTAACGGGCGTTGCCCCCTGGTATAAGCTACATCCGCCACTGATCTCCATCCCATCCCACAACGGTCATATACCAACGTCACGGTCATATACCAACGTCTCTTATCCCACAACGGTCATATACCAACGTCTCTTATCCCACAACGGAAACAAAATAACGCGTGTTCATGGCCATGTGTTTTCTTTTCCACGCGTGAAAAACTTCGGCGGCGGTGGTGTTCCGCGGTCCACAAAGCGTGGATGTTGCTTCATCACGTGGCGACCCGGGTGCTCTAACGTGTAAGATTTTGAAACATTAAGTACAAAACTCATTAATTTTAATGTCAAATGACAACGACTGAAATTTGGTATAAAGATAAAGGACAAAAGTTGTAATTTACTATGTATTTAAAGACCCAAAGTTGCTATGTTTAATAATTCAGAAAAGTACATAAAAAATGCAGTTTTTTTTGTTCTTTGTTAGTTCGATACCAACTTTGCAACACCCTATAAATAGGTTTTTTGGTTCATTGTTTTTGGTTAGTTCGATACCAACTGTACAACACCTTATAAATAGGTTCAGACGAGTTAAACGGAAATCACAAATAAATTAAATTCAGAATAAATAAAACATTATTAGTTAGTTTTAACAAAAAATAAATAGAAAAAAGAAAGCTCAGATGCGCTAGAATTATTCGAATGATCGAAGGGCTGTGATGACCCAACATCACATGAAGCGCTATTTCTTCATCGCAATATGCACCAGCCGGGAATCGAACCCGGGTCTGTACCGTGGCAGGGTACTATTCTACCACTAGACCACTGGTGCTTCATGTTAAACATAGCCAAATGTATCTTAATCAAATGAAAATACAGATAATTGTTGTGGGTAACCAATGAGGAACTCAAATCAATGGAAATTTCATACATCAAGGAGGTAAAGTTAGCCCGTTATCTAATTAGTCCACACTTGAGTAGCCCTCCAACCCAATCATCATAGCTTCCTAAGCTATGACGTTTTTCGGCTCTACAATGTTCCAACACATTTATAGGCGCAAACTTTTTTTTCCAACTTGCAACATATATAGAAAACTGGTCAAGAAGATATAAAAACAACTAACACGTTTCTCTTGCTATAGTTTCTCTACTTGGATGTGTTTCTCTCTAGCGTCTTAGGCAACAATATTGTAAAAAAATATACGCAGCGGTGATGTTGGCTTGTTTATGCTACAAAAAATGACAAAAAGAGAATATGGGGAAATGCAATGGAGATGTTGGCTTACTTATGATCCAAGAAAAGTCACATGATGTGATAGTCATGATCGTAACGCATTGCGTTGAAAAAGTAAGAAAAGTTACATGATGTGGTTGTCATGGTGGTGACGCTTTGCATTGAAAAAGTAAGAAAAGTTACATGAAGTCATTGTCATGATGCACGTCGTTGAAAAGTCACATGGCGTGATGGTTTTCACAAGCATGATCATGATCCTCACGACAATGGTTGTAACCATTCAAATATTGCTTCAAAACAAATATTAGCCTTCATGTTCGATCTTTATATTATGACATTCACAATATGTGTTTGGTTGGGCATAATCTATCATATATATTATTATTATCGTTATTCTTTTTTATCTCTTAGCATTCGTGACCATTAATGATTTAATGTTAATGTCTAAAGGTTCAATCAATACATACAACTAACAACATATTCTTAGAGACCGTATAGAGAATATATATTTTGGGTTTCTAAGCCTTGTGGGTCTTACATGTGCTTATGTTGGAGAGTAAGTTTGCTAAACGCTAATTTATCTCTTTATAGAGTAACCTGCAATTTTCGCCCTTAAGGTTTGCTTGTTCGTCCACCCCCTTTTGTCTATGACGTTTTAAGTATTACCAACAAGGGTTGGTTACGGTACAAACCATATTTATACTACAAACCGTGAGAATAGATCCTAGCACTTAAAAAAAAGTTAAATTAACACATACTAAAACAATACATACATAAAAGTAGCACTTTTAAATTATATTAACACATGAAAATTAAGCAAGATAACTTATTTTAGCACATATGTGATAATGTGAATCATATCAGCACTTTTCTTTATGAAAAATTATATCAGTACATTGAAAACAAAATGAAGATCCAAATAAAAAATTAATTGCTTGTTAGTATAACTATAGAGAATTTAATATAATTGATATTATTTAGGTTATTACTTAATACGTTGAAAACAAAAGAAAGATCCAAATAAATAACCATAATTATTATAATAAACTTGAATTTAATATAATATAATTATAGGAAATTTAATATAATATCAAGGAATCTAATATAATTTATATTATTTATGAAGATCCAAATAAAGAATTAGTTGCTTTTTGGCACCACTAATGTTTAAACATTAGTTTCAGTGACGATTGTTGGAAATTTTGTGAAAATATCATTTTTCACAAATATAGGAAAATGTTTTATCCTATTTTTGGACTAGAAATAAATATAATAGACTGAGCGGGTTTTATATATTTATTTGTGGGTTTGTGTTCTATGTCGGAAGAGTTTCGCAACGAACTAAACCACGTCCAAAACAGAGCTAAGATGAATGAAATATCGATGCTCAAAGTTTGGTGTTTGAAACTTAAATGCTGAAAAAAGTGGGAAAGTGGCACCTTGTCCCACATCGGATGAGAGATGGAACTGAAAGGGGTATTTAAGTGGGAACTCTCTATCCTTATTGTTTCATGGAAGCACTCACTAAGTGTACTCGCGAAGGGTGCGTACTAACTCGCACTCGCACTCGCACACGTGCGCGCGCGTGGTGTGGGCGATGAGGCGCAATGTGGCGCTTTGATGGCGCACTTTGCACTTCGCATCGCCGCGAGCCGCCTTTGTATTTTTGACCGCGTGCGCGTGGTGAAGCACAAGGGTTGCAAGGACCAAGTGGTTGGTGATGTGGCATGCAGATACATGACCCTGGTGGGTCCGCGCGCTTTGGCGCATGACGTGGCAGTCATGCGCATGTGTACGCGAGTACACATGGCGTGATGGCGCGCACTGGCGCATGAAGCCTGGAGCATGGGCACTGAGGTGACGTGTGCGGCGCACCTAAGTGAGCCAAAACGGCGCGACTGTGTGGCGTGCTCGTAGAGGCTACCAGGTGACGTGGCGCACGCGTGCAGGTGCGCATGGGACTGAGCCAGTAAGGCGCACGCGCGCATAGCAGTGAGCCAAAAGGACGCAACGCGCATGAGGGTGCAGATCTGCGCTCGCGCGCACAGAAGCTTCCAGCAGCGGTTAATGTTGTGCAGTTACGTTTCAGCATTCGAAACTGACGAAATTAATGCGTTTGACTGAGAATTAAGTGACGAATTAAAGTGCATTAAAGACGTTTAATGCAGTTTAATTCACCCATTTAATTCATTTTTCAGTTTCTTCAAGACCTGCAACTATAAATAGGAGCATCCTATTGCAGAACAACACACTGAAACACAACATTACAATCTTTCTCTCTACAGAATCTTCATCTTCTTCAAGCGTTCAAGGTACACCTTTGGGTTGGAGTCAGGACCGGCAGTGCAACTGCTTGAGGTTGTTGTATCCTGGAAACAAACGTGTTCTCCTGGGAGACACGAAATTTGTTTTAAGGGACCCGTGTCTAACACGATCCTCAGCCAAGAACAGTTTTTCTGTTCGAGTTTTCTGTTCTTGTTTTTTTTTCATTTTTCAGTTGTAATTGTACTGTATTTTTATTTTGTTTCTGATTTGTTCTTGTAATTTAAGTTAATAAAGGATTTTTTATTTATTTTACACGAACGGATTCCTACAACGATTACTGTTAATACTTAAAACGTCAGGGATGAAAGGTGTTAAGGGTGGACGAAACTATTAGTTTAAGAAAACATCGGGGACGAAAATTGTAGTTTACTATTTGTAATTTAATTAACACCTCAATATAGAAAAATCTAGTTGCCACCTGTGGACGTATGTCAGTTTAGACTAAAGCATGTAAATTCCCTATGTTCTCGTTTATTGTTTTCGCTTTTCGTTATGTATTCGTGAGTGCTTGATCCTAACGGTATTCCTACTTATGTACCATTCAAATATGTGATTACCTAGATAGTATTCAACACTATTGTATTGCTAAAAAAATCGTGTTTCAGAGCCTTCAATTTAGATTTGGTCAACATGCAAATCATGTACAAAACATAAGTACTTTTAGAGGTCGTTAGTTTGTTAATAATAGTTAGCATATTGTGAAGGGCCAATAGTGTTCACATGTATAACTCCTTAAACATATTTGCACACATAACTTTTAGGGCTATGAATCTATTTACTATCTTTAATCATCACATATATCATAGTTATATAAATTCATTAAACACAATGATGGCCTATTGGCCTTTTATGTAATAACTTCATATTAACCAAACAAAACAAATATAATGTTAGATATACCCGTTCTCATTCTCTATTCTAATTATGAAAAAATGGGGCTATAAACGAACCGAACGAACACGAACAAGACCTTGTTCGTGTTCGTTTGTTAGGAAATATATGTGTTCGCAAACCGTTCACGAACACTTATCGAAAGAGATTTTATGTTCGTGTTCGTTTGTTAAGGAAATGAACTTGTTCGTGTTCGTTTGTGTTTGTTTGTTAATTTTAGGCAACGAACGTTGAAAAACACAAATGAGCACAAACTAATGTTCATGAACACAAATAGAAACAAACGAACACAAACAATCGTTCATGAACAGAATATATAATACACCGGCACTTATTAGATATTTAGTTTGTTGAAATTTTGAAGTTTTTAAATAAACATAAAAACACTAATGAAGTATCGAACACAAACTAACACGTTACCGAACTTTCACGAACATAAACGAACGAACACGACCTCTGTTCATGTTTGTTCATTTAACTAAACAAACGAAATTCTTGTTCGTGTTCGTTTGTTTTATAAACGAACGAACACAAACGAACTTCCTGCCGAACGGTTCACGAACTGTTCGTCGAACGTTTGGTTCGTTTGCAGCCCTATGAAAAAATTATTATATTTGATATTATTATTTTATCTCCGAATATAAAGTGCTTATACTATACATAATCACCTCCTACAATTAGAAAGTGAAATTAAAAATTAAAAATTATAAACAAGTTAATCGGCTAATATTTATTGGTCATGAGTATTAACCGGTGTTGTTTTCCCAAATCAAACATAACCTTTGCTTAGTCCCGCACAAAAGGATCTAAATTAAGAAACCAAATTGCGTATTTAAACAACTCCCTTTCATTCATTTTTCATTGCCCCCGCAATCACATCTTCTTATCACCTTTCAATAAAGTTATATATTCTATAAATCAACATCCTTTTCAGTCCTCGGTGGGCATTATGGTAATTTTTCACTCTCTCATATGCATGTGCATCCAAGATTTCTTTTACTGGACTCACCTTTTAAAAATGTTCGGTATCAATGTCACTTGAATATCAGATATGTGTATAACACATTAAAAATGTGATACTACTTGTATCATCACCTTTTAAAAATGTTCGGTATCAATGTCACTCGAATGTCAGATATGTGTATAACCATGGTTGCAGAAATCGGCCTAGGCGGCCGATTAATCGGCGCCTAGGCGCTAGGCGGTCATCTACTGCCTAATTTTGAGCTAGACGGTCAATTAATCCGTCATGGTCAAAAATCGGTCAAAATCGGTCCTAGGCGGTCAAAAATCGGATTAATCGGACAATATTAGTCGGTCAAAATCGATCAAAATCGGTCCTAGGCGGTTCTAGGCGGTCCTAGGCGGTCAAAATTGGTCAAAATCGGTCAAAATCGAACCATACTATCTGAAACTTGAAGTATTTATGTGAATTTTGAAGTATTATTTTTATATTATTGGGTATATATATATAATATTGAAAAAATACATATAAAAATCCCATTCCGATTAATCCCGATGCTGCACCTCACCGCCCGACTAGCGCCTAGCGCCTTCTACAACATTGTGTATAACACATAAAAAATAAGTATGAGATACTATATAACATAAAAAAGTTATTAGTATCACATGAAAATGGTGCTATCTATGTAGATTTGCCCATGCATGTGTAGTCTTTTACCATATCAAAGTGGGTAGTGTTATATCAAACATGATGTTTAATATGCTTTTATGTGTAACACACTAAGTGGATCTAATGATGTATATTAACAATGTTTATCGAAATTATGAAGGCAAACGCGGCATCTGGTATGGCTGTAAACAACGAGTGCAAGATGAAGTTCTTGGAGTTGAAAGCAAAGAGAAACTACCGATTCATAGTTTTCAAGATCGAAGACAAGACACAACAAGTTGTCATCGAGAAGTTAGGCCAACCAAACGAAAGCTATGCGGATTTTCAGAAAAACTTGCCCACCAATGAGTGTCGCTATGCCTTCTATGACTTAGATTTCACCACCGTCGAGAACTGCCAAAAAAGCAAAATTTTCTTTTTTGCATGGTAAGCACACAACACTAGTTTTGGTCACCAATAGAGTATTCTGACATAACATGTTATTGACAAAAGAACTTACAAATTTTAAAACAACTCATAATGTATGTTTGTACATTGTATCGTGCATAAACAACATTATCAATGTTTTTACTATGGTTTCTATACGTTTATGTCATTTTCGGCTTCATGTGACCATACGTTACATAAACAAGATCTAAAAAGAGATGTTACATGTTTGTAATTTAGGTGTCCGGATTCATCACGGGTGAGAAGTAAGATGATATATGCGAGCTCAAAGGAGACGTTCAAGAGAGAGCTAGAAGGGATCCAACTGGAACTCCAAGCAACAGACGTTGGTGAGATGAGTCTTGACATCGTCAAATCCAGGGCCTTGTAACGTTTGTTGAGTTGCAAAAAATGTAAAATGTTCAAAAATAAATAAATAAATAATATATTGTGGGGGCAATTAATAATCTATGTTCATGATAATCTCATGTATGTCAAGATGAACACTAATTCGCACATGATAGATGACAAAATTATAATATTCGCGTTGTTGTGTATCACCCGATAAAAAAAAGACACACATGTGAATTCATATATCCAATAAACTACGAATATATAACATGATAGATGACAAAATTATAATATTCGCGTTGTCGCGTATCACCTGATAAAAAAAAGATAGATACATTATATGAAACGGTTATATATAATATCAGAATGACACTAGTGAATTTCCTTCAACCAAATGGTAAGGGTTCAAACCCATTGTGGGTAATTAAATAGATTTTAGATGGTGTAGCATATGTTACACTATAATAGATAGTTTGGGGTGATAATTGTCAATTGCAACTCTTGAAGGGACTATTTTGCAAAAAATTCAGCTAACATTCAATTAGTTAGTTGGTTTGTTTGTTAGCAGATATTAATACTTTGTTTAGCATTGATATTTTATATTTAAAAACACAAAAGCTTTGTTTTTGTATTCATTTCTTGTAATACCTAAAAATCTATTCTTTTTGATCAATGGTTATACACATAATAATCATAGCTGCCTTGAATAATGAATACATTTATTTAACACCAATAAACACTTTTTTTTTAAATTTAGGGTGTTACATCTTTCTTGAAATAATCCCAATTTATACTTGTGTAGACCACTTTAAGTACCTCTCTTCATAGCACTCCCAGCCTACACATAATGAATACCACACTTGATCTTGGTTAAAAGTCTATCAACCCATCTTTTACCAGAAGAATGATCAAACAAACTATACAAGAACCGAACGGAACATGCGAGACCATTATTCAACTCTATTGGCACATGTTAGGATCGCCGATTTCATCTCTTCTTTCCCCATCGATGTCTCAACGATCACCTGTCGCAAAACAACAAACATGCATCGTTTGTCATACTTTTAGTGGTCAAAAATTTTATAATACGACAAGCAACTTAATTTATTTATAATCGTGAAAACCCATCACTAAAAAACTTGCGGGCCCCACCAGTACACTGCTAATCAATGAGACAGGTAAAACGTAACATGCGATCGCTACTAAAAGAATCAGAAACGTTACAAGCAACATATTTATACCTCTTGTACTTTGTTTCCAGCCCGAGCAAGCAATTTATACTCGTTGTCAACCACGGATGCCATATAAACCTACACGTAATTCATAGAACGTCGTTTTTAATTTGAAATCCCAACGTTTTAGGATCGTTAAGTGCACACACAATACGAAGAACATAATATAAGGAAGCTGATCTTCTCTTGCAAGAAAACTACCTGAAATGTCGGGGCCAGACCCGGGCTCAAGAAAAATCCGCCTTTCTTTACCCGGTCAACTCCTTGGTACTGCTGCAGTTCTTTCACAAGTGATTCAACCTCGGTCCACTGTACAGTTTTATATGCAGGATTCATCAAAAATGATCCATTGTAATATGAACGTGCTTTGTGTGTGCGTGTGTGTGAAGAGTGAAAGATCGAAAAGATGTAAAGCAAAAAACCTCTTCGTCGGGTTGGGCTGCTTCTAATCTACCATCCAAGTTAGCTTGATCACCGACAACAGCCTCTAAAGTCTCGATCAACGGATCTGGCTGCCACAACATGACGATTATCGGAGTTTTAAGATTATCATAAGTTATAGATATTTGTCCGATCCAAGAAATACAGATGACAGATTACCGTAATATCCTTTAACGATAGGAATATACGTTCAAGGGAAAAATCTAATTGATGAACCTTTGCTTCGACAACCTATGAACAAAATATTTTTATTATTATTATAAAGAAATTCAATATGAAAATGTTATTTAACAATAAAACGCTCAAGGAACCTGTCCGATTTTAAAATGAGATATGATGTCCAAAGTATCATCCCACGACACCTCGGTTTGGTGAATCAATGCAGGTACTCCTTCAACCTACATCATTACATAATAAAAAAACTGAGTCGCAAAACCAAGTGAAAAGACAAGTTTACCCTCATCTAAACGATGTTTCTTTTGGCTAAAAATTAAGAATGAGGGGTGCAAATGAGATATATTAGCAGTAGAACAAAACTGTAATACCTCAACGAAAATACCATAATACGTAATCTTTTTTATGCAACACTTCACGACATCTCCAACATTAAGCTTTGCCTGCACAAGTAGAAAATACGAGCTTAAATCACTTAAGATATTGTCATTTAAAGAGATAATTCAAGAATATAAAAGAATCTTACCATGAGATTTTTCTTTCTCTCAATCGATTCATCCTTCTCTTTCGGTTTTCCAGAAAATATCAATTTGTTCGTCTCTTTATCTGCTAAGACCACGTTCACTTTTACTTTCTGCAACAAGAATACAATAATACATTAATAATCAAATAATCAGATGTTTGAATGTTTGAAAAGTTCATATGATTTAACGAATCAATAGATAATTCAAACCTGACCAACAAAGGATGATAAGTATTTGAGTTTTTCTTGGTCATAAATTGCAAGAAGGTCCTCAAGTTTCATATCAGGCGATATTTCACCCTCGATCTTTTTAACATCTACGGTTGACTTAGGAGTTGACTTGCTTGTTGCATCATAGCCTCCGATAACACCGAGACTTTGCCTGTACATAGCGGGATCCAACCCTTTCTTTCTCAACCACGACTCGAATGCTAAATACTTCCACTTGGTGGCAAGATTTCGGTAAGGCAAAAACCCGATTAATGAACCAAAAGACGCCTATTCAACAAGGGCAAAAAGGTAAAATCACCAAAAGGGTAAATCGGTAAATCCCCAACATAAAAAGATAAACTTTCTTATCAGCACTTACGACAAATCCTCGAGTGCTAGAGTTTATGAGTTCCACTTCTTCCCTTCCTTCTGCCTTCATCAAATCTTGAGCTCGTTTCCAGTCGGCATCTTCACGGCCCTGTAGAACGAAATATTTGTCACAAAGCAGTCAATACCGGTGGGATAGCGGTTATCGGGCCTTTCAAAATAGCGGTGTCAAATAGTGGAACTGCTATTATCTGCACTATTGACTGATATTGACCGTTATTTTAGATGCCTTGGTTGATGTGGACTAAGAGGAAGATTTCATGGCTTATTGGCACATTTGAGTTTTGACTTTTGATATTACTACTAATATTATATATGTTTTACGTTTTATATAGAATTAATTACATGGTTAGTACCTGTGGTTTGTCTATTTTGCGATTTTCATACCTATTTATTGAAAATTACACAATTGGTACCAACTTTACAAAATCATTTCACCATAAGTACATAATAGGTACTAACCATGTAATAAATTCTACAACCACATGTACTAACGGTGAAACATTTGTAAAAGTTGATACCAATGGTGTTATTTCTAAAAAATAGGTAGCAAATTGGTAAAATTACAGATATCCCACTGCGATAACCTATATCTCAAACATCGGTCATTGACTGCTATTTGATTTTCGACCGCTATAATTGCATAGCAACTAACAGAGAACAGAGGGTAATATTGTCATTTGACCATGGCAGAATATCAGTCAAGTACCTTTAAAAGTGGTGTTGTAGTTAACTTTTCACTGTCAGGCACTGAACTCGTTGGTACTGGATTCGTTGGGCTTGAAACCGGTTTCTCAATCTTTGATGCATCTTTGACGGGTTGATCTAATCTATTATAAGTTCATAACACATCAACAATAAGATAACATAGTATGATAAACCGCCAAGAAGTCAAACAAAAGAAATGTTGACTTGTTCCTAATGCGATTGATGCGCGTTTATATCACAACTTATTACTACAAAACAATGAAAAATCATGTGGAATAGTTTAAAGTACCTTTTAGGTGGCCCTCTCAAGGCGGCTGCTATATCGGGAACCGAAACTGTCTCGGCGAACCCTGTTTCGGTTTGCTCAGAAGGCTGAGATCCTTAAGAAAGAACATATGTGTGGCGAATTAATGGCTTATGCATGAAAATAAAATAGTGTTCTAAATTGTCATGTGATATGGGATGTCATGTGATATGGGAATGCTTGTTTCGGACAATATTCAATGCGAAAAAAATATATATTATAAATACCAAAGGTGGCAAGATTGGGGGGGGGGGGGGGGTCAGACACGTTGGGTAACGGGTCAAAAAATTCAGCACAGGTCAAACCAAGCCGAAAACGTTTGTCTGTATTTTACATCTTATTATGAACAAGTGGTGTGTTAGTTATGATAGCAAAATAACATAATAAGACACTAATAATCTAAATCATTGAATAAAAACGATTTAGGAGATTGTATGCATTAAAAAAATACTATTTGGGTTGCTTTCAACCCGTTTGACACACGTCTTGATATGATTGCATTACCAGTTGAATTATTATCCTCCTTTTCTATCTCGAAGGCTAAATCAACACTTCTTGAACTGTTCTTCACTTCATCAATCTCAGCGCTTGATTCATTCTGATCTCTAAAATCTTGATTCACCTCGATCCCGGGCTTTTGTAGGAGCGTAACATCTGTTTGGCTTTCACTTTGACTTTGACTATCATTATCCACAACTTCTGTTTTGTCTTTTTGCAAAGATGGTGCGATCTCGGGCTTTTGCAGGAGTGAAGCATCTGTTTGGATTTCACTTTGACTTTGACTTTGACTTTTACTTTCATTATCCACAACTTCGGTTTCTTCTTGTTGCAAAGATGGTGCGATCTCAGGCTTTTGCAGGAGTGAAGCATCTGTTTGAATTTCACTTTGACTTTGACTTCCACTCTCATCATCCACAACTTCTGTTTCTTCCTTTTGCACATACGGTGCAGGCTTCCTCACCATTGTCATATCCGTAAGCCTGTCTTCTTCCTCTTCTTTATTAACTTTATACGCGAAATTCGGTCTAGGTATCATCGTGGTCAAACCATCATCATCGTTAAAAGTAGTCGGTTTCCGTAATTCGACATTTGGGACGACACTTGGCACGGGATTACTGGGAGCCTTTGCTAAGGGTTGACTTGGTCTTTTTACTTCGGGTACTACCGGTTTATCATTTGTTTCAAATTTGACTCCTTTTTTGGGTACGGGTCGGGTCAAATTTAGCCCATCGGATGATTCGTTTTTTTCGAATTTGACCCCGTTCTTGGGTACGGGCCGGGTCAAATTTAGTCCGTCAAGTGAATCATTTGGTTTTTTCCTAACATCGGATACATCAAATGGGAGCTCCTCTATATCGTTAAAAGCTTTAAGACCTTTCTTGTTGTATAACTTCTCGATTTCTAAAGAAGACATTTCGGGAAATGTCTTTCTACCGAGTATCTGCACAAAGCATTAAAATATGCAAGTCACTGTTAATATTTCAACACACGGTTAAAACATCAAATGTCTATCTAGTAATGTTAAATCCACAGTTTGTTTACGCTTTACAAGTTATCGACTTTTTGAATTATCCCGTATGGCTTCTTCGTATACTAATCATCATTCTTGCAAAAATGCACCAGAAATGGACCCGAAAGAAGATATCATTATTGGCTGCTGTTGGAGTGTAAAGTTTTATTCATTCTCAGTTTTGTAAGAAGGGTTGTATGTAACAGAAAGACGGGTATGATGGTTTTAAGGTTGGTTTACAAATTATGTCGCTTAGATCATAGCATGTAGCATTCAAACGGTCCGTTTTCCTCAACATAAAAAAATAAAGAAATGAACGAAAATGTGGTTTGATTCCTAGATCAAATTAGCATGACACACATGTACTTTTCGTGCAAGTTTTCGATATACTCTCGGTGCACTATCTTTAATCCTAAGTATCCCAAACAATACCTAAATCAAATTGACCTTAAGATTCCACTTCTTCTTTTTAGGATTCAACAAAAAGAAAAAAAAACTAATAACTCAAGATGTTATCTTTTTATCTTATCTTATCAGAATCAGCCATACCAATATCACAATTCAAACTGACCTTACAATATTACTTATGCTTTCAAAATTCAACAAAAATGTCAACAAACCAATCACTTAAACCTCAAAATCATCCTAAAATGTAAACTTTGAACCACACCCATATCAAATTCACCTTCAAGAATCACACAACTGTCAAAAGACTTCATCTTTTTAACAAGTATCTGTACATATTTCATAATTCAATAAAAAATATTAACAAACCAATCAATTAAACTTCAGAATCATCCTAAAAATGTAAACTTTGAACCACACCCATATCAAATTCACCTTCAAGAATCTCATAATTGCTTTCAAGAATCACACAACTGTCAAAAGACTTTATTTTTCTAACAAGCATCTGTTCATTTTCATAATTAAACTAAAATATCAACAAACCAATCACTTAAACTCCAAAATCATCCTAAAAATTTAAACTTTGAACCACACCCATATCAAATTCACCTTCAAGAATCTCATAACTCCATTCAAGAATCAAACAATTGTCAAAAAAGACTTCATCTTTCTAACAAGTATCTGTTTATATATCATAACTCAACTAAAATATTAACAAACCAAGCACTTAAACTTCAATATCATCCTAAAATTTTAAACTTTAAACAACACCCATATCAAATTCACCTTCAAGAATCTCATAACTCCATTCAAAATCACACAATTGTCAAAAAGACTTCATCTTTTTAACAAGTATCTGTTCATATATCATAACTCAACTAAAATATTAACAAACCAAGCACTTAAACTTCAATATCATCCTAAAAATTTAAACTTTGAACCACACCCATATCAAATTCACCTTCAAGAATCTCATAATTGCTTTCAAGAATTCCACAATTATAAAAAAGACTTCATCTTTTCACCATGTTATCTATTCATCTTTTCAACACAAAACAACTACAAAGAAAAAAACAAACCTTTGCAAGTGTAAGTTTAGGGTCTTCACCAATCAACCTACCAAACTTAATCTCCATTTGGTCATAACTGTCAAAACTAGCATCATCTTTAGCAGCAAAGGATGCAAATTTCCTGTGTCTTTTGTGGTTAAAAGGAAGATTCTTATAAATTTTGGGATTTTTATAACATGGGATAGAGAATCTGAACTTTGAAGTGTTTGTGGTGGCAGTGGTGGTGGTGGTTAGAGTGAGAGACTCCATGTTTCAAGAAAAGGGTAACACACTCATCAGTTGTAACCGATAAAGTGTTTGAAGATCAGAGTGTGTGTGAGAGGTCTATCCGTTTCTCTGTTATGGGTGTTTCTTGGTTATTAGTGGTGGTGATGGGGATGGTAAAGTTTGAACTTTGGGAAAGACTAAAAGGGCTGGATTTGTAATAATGAAAAGTTAAAAGCTTGATTTTTAAATTTGTTTGGATTAAAATTTTTTTTTTTTTTTGGAAATTAAGATCACAATTTAGTTGCAACTTTTAATCCCTCCAATTTATAATTTCATAAACTTACATAATAATTAATAATTAATTAATTAACTAGTAAAATTTCTCCTCGCACATTGCGGCGGGTATTCAGTTAGTATCTTGGTTAGATTTATTACACTATCGGTACTCGGTATTTCAACCGAAAAAACCCCTGAAAAAGTAAAGTTATGATATGACCAAATGATATCGACATGTGTTTTATATTTGTCCAAAACCATAAAAATGAATGTCAGTAACGATTTCGATAGTATTGATACTGGTACCGATATTGTTCGGTTGAAATCGACAGGACTCGATGTTGCTAAGACGACATCAGTTTTGTTTGTTACGGTATCGATACATCGCCAACTATAGCTTAAAAATATAAAATATACTCTATATTACTATCGAAGTTGTTCATGCGGTATTAGTTTGATTACTCACAGTAAAGAACAAGAAAATCATTTATACTTGACCCGTTCGATTTTGAAAAAAGCTTTTATTGAAACATAGATAAAAATAAACAAGTCACAAATGTATATTCGGAATTTTATAAAACATCACAAAATATAAAATAAATAACCTAACATTATCTAATTCAAAAAGGGATTTAAAAATATCAAAGTTAATGAGACTTGTTAGTGACATACTTTCATATCCACTCCTAATTCTCCATCTCTAATCTCTTTCAGTTTCGTATTTTATACCATGGATTTTTCGCTTCGAAACTTTTATTTGACCCTTGGATTCCGAACAATCAATGCAATGAACACACTCTGTTTTGTTCAAACCCGAGTCATGTTCATGTCACTAAAACTTTCAAACCTCACAAAATACTGAGAAACATCCACAAAGTACTAAATGAATGTTGTTAAATGAAAGTTGTTGAAGATGTCGCTTTAATGTCATCATGGTGCATTGCTGGTAAAAATAATATATGTGGCAAAAACCAGAAATCTACAGCATTGTAGGCACAAGTAAAGAAGTTGTATGACGAATCTCAAGTAGAAAATCTAGAAAAGCTTGGCAAGAGGAATGTAGAACAAATGAAATGTCACACCCCAACCGATGGCGGAAACATCGGAGTGAGACGAAGAAAGATTGCTCATCACACATAACGCTAATTGTGACAATAGAATTAAAGATAAATTGTTTTCTTTCATAAATAAATGTTACAATACATGAAATTTGAAATACAACATGTTAAATACAAGAAAAACAATATGACAACAAATATGAAATTTATACAATGTATTTGACCTAAACGTCTATATGTGTATCTAGGCATCAACGCTACTTCATTTCATAGCTGAAAGTGTTCATGGATTGATATTATTTCTTGAATGAAAAGAATACAAGAGATCCCTTTATATAAGGAAGAACCATGAACCTAACCTAGCACCTAATTAGGAACATATAATAATTCCTAATTTACAAAGAATCCTATTACATAAATATAAACATTCTAGAATAATCTAAATAATAATAATAATAATAATAATAATAATGTTCGGTGCTAATATTCCCCCGCAGTTTGAGCGGGCGGAGTACAAACGCTTAAACTGGAGCGAAAGGACTGAAACAAGTCCCTTGGAAGACCCTTGGTAAATATGTCAGCGTATTGATGTGCAGCCGGAACATGGAGCACTCGAATGTGGCCAACACGGACTTTCTCACGAACAAAATGGATGTCAATTTCAATGTGCTTCGTTCGTTGGTGCTGCACAGGATTGTCGGATAAGTAAACGGCCGAAACATTATCACAGTAAACCACTGTAGCTTTCTTCAAGGGAACATTCAACTCAAACAATAAATTTCGCAACCAAGTAGCTTCGGCAACCGCATTTGCAACCCCGCGATATTCCGCTTCGGCACTAGAACGTGAAATAGTAGCTTGTCTTTTAGAGGACCACGAAATTAAATTATCCCCCAAGAAAGTACAATAACCACTAGTCGAGCGTCTCGAATTCGGACAGCCTCCCCAATCAGCGTCTGAGTATGCTATTAAGTCATTAGAGACACATTTCACAATCCGAAGACCATAATCCATTGTCCCTTGAAGATATCGAAAAATGTGTTTCATGAACGCAAAGTGTGGCTCCCGGTGCTCGTGCATAAAAAGACAAACTTGCTGCACAGCATAAGAAATATCGGGCCGAGTAAAAGTTAAATATTGTAAAGCACCCGCTAAGCTTC
This sequence comes from Helianthus tuberosus, assembly GCA_030545235.1. NCBI lineage: Eukaryota > Viridiplantae > Streptophyta > Magnoliopsida > Asterales > Asteraceae > Helianthus > Helianthus tuberosus. Next base: position 60,594,557 of record CM060358.1, read on the forward strand.
GGTATAGGGTCGGATCATCAAAAAGCGGACCCTCGGTGGCACTCAACTTAGCCGATAAATCGACCGGTGTGGTGCAAGGCTTGCAAGCAGTCATGGAGGCACGTGCAAGGATATCTTTTGCATATTGAGATTGCGACAAAAACAATCCATGAGAATGCCGCGAAACTTTGATCCCCAAAAAATAATGTAAAGCTCCCAAGTCAGACATAGCAAATTCCCGAGACAAAGTCTGAATAATACTGTGTAACAGATGAGTGCTAGACGCTGTAAGAACGATATCATCCATGTATAAAAGCAAATAAGCCGTATCAGCCCCCTTTGAGTAAATAAACAACGAATTATCACAAGCACTATTTCGAAAACCCTTCTGCAAAATATATGAGGCAAACCTAGTGTACCAAGCCCGAGGTGCCTGTTTTAAGCCATATAAAGACTTCTTTAGTCGGCAAACATAGTTAGGACGGCGAGTATCAATGAATCCCGGCGGTTGATGAATAAAAACCGTCTCGTTTAAATGACCGTGAAGGAAAGCATTTTTTACATCTAATTGATGAATGGGCCATGAACGATTGACTGCCAAAGAAAGAACCGTTCTGATGGTTGCTGGTTTAACAATCGGACTAAAAGTCTCGTCACAGTCGACCCCCACCGTTTGTGATTTTCCATTAACTACCAGTCGGGCCTTGTACCGTTCCAATGAGCCATCGGCTTTAAACTTGTGACGAAAGAGCCACATACAACGAATAACCGGCCTGTCATGAGGGCGTGGAACCAATTCCCACGTTTCGTTTTCCTGTAAAGCATTAAATTCTGTTTGCATGGCATGTACCCAATTAGGGTCGGTAAAGGCTTTAGCATATGTGGTAGGAACGGGCGAAATAGGAGTGGTCATAAGGGTCGGGTAAAGCGGAGGTTTAATCGAACCGGTTTTCTTTCATAAATAAATGTTACAATACATGAAATTTGAAATACAACATGTTAAATACAAGAAAAACAATATGACAACAAATATGACATTTATACAATGTATTTGACCTAAACGTCTATAGGATTAGGTTCAAGAGTGAACACTAGTGTAGCTTGCGAACTGAGTGAACTAATCCTGGCCATACACGTGTGTAGATCAATGGCTAGGATTTGGTGTTGAAATATACTAGTGTATTTTACGATTTGATGATGAGATCCTGGCCATACACGTATGTAGATCAATGGCTAGGATTTGTTCACTCAGTTCGCAAATACACTAGTGTTCACTCTAGAACCCCACCCAACGTCTATATGTGTATCTAGGCATCAACGCTACTTCATTTCATAGCATCATCATCCTCAACCTGTAACATGTTTTAAAATAGAGTTCAATGCAAAAGCAAAGGCGAGTATACAAGTTTGGTACGTACATAACAAAAGATAAGTTTTAAACATTTCCTCATAGCAAGCATGTGATTCAAGATGAACAATAAATTTGGCATGTGTCTAACATATCAACCCAAAAGAGACGCAAGATGCTCATGACATAACCACAAGTCTACGGGCGGGTCGTCAATCCTATAGCGCTACATATGTCACGGTTAGGCTCGTACGAAGTTAATGATAAGTTCAACACATAAGTTTCACCCAAGTTTAAAGTATCAAGCAATCACGTATACAAGCATGTTATAGGAATGTTCATGTGTTTACGCAAAAGGCCCTCTACATAGCACATGTCATCATTTCGTTGCTATGAAAAGTCCATAAGTTTACAATTCATGTGTAAGTTTTTGATAAGTAAACATGTTACACCCCAAAAGTGGTGAAAGTAAAAAGGGGAATACGAGTATACTCACAAAGTTTTCATATGCTTTCCAATTATCCAATTGTTGACGAGTTGATGAGGTTAAAAGATTGAATGTGTAAGGGTTAAAGTTCAAGTATGCTTAGAGTCGAGATTCGGTATATAAAACAACATAAAAATAAGATATGAGAATAACATGTGAAAATAATCATCTTCAACACCTAACACTTGTATGAGACTTGGTAACCACAAGGGTTATGATAATGTTTTCATGAGTTGAACACCATAAGAATCACAACAAGGTTTAGGTCTTAGATGATGTTCTACTACTTTAACATATAAACACAAGTTCAACATCAAAGGTTCGAATGAGTGTATATATATATCTAGGTTAAGTATTACATATTATTTAGTCCAATAATTCAAGTAGGAGGTAGAAGATTAGGATCTTCATTTAGGCACCTCGAGTTATCATAGATGTCATGTATGGGGTAGGAAGAACATGCTTCCATTTAGGAACCCCTTGAATGTTCACCACTTCACTTGATGTAAAAACAACCAAGGAGGGTCACGAACTAGGATTAGCACAATAATATAAACAACCTAACTAAAGAGAAATCATCAAATCATGTGAGGATTGTATGTAGGACAACCCAAGTTGTTCCATAATCACTCATTCATCAAGATCTAAGCTTGACATGATTTGTGGGTTAAATACCCTAAACAAAACAGAAAACTATGAGGTTTAATCCTCTGATTTCAAGTGTCTCAACCTTGTTTTTAAGCTTAACCAACCATAAGAGAGGTTGTAAGCATTAAGACATAGGCTTGAGTGTGTTAGACACAAGTATGATATGTATAAACAAGTTTTTGAATAACATCAAACAAACAGAAAGTTTATGAACCATTTCAGGGCAATTCCAGGTCTGATTTCTCCAAGGAGAAGTCAAGGAATCGAACCCCATGATTATCCAAGCAAGTAGGAAGAAGAATCAAGTGATTTCGTTGAGAAATGAGCAAGTTATGCTCACTTTTGTAAAGGTATATGAATTTGTCCGAATTTCTGAAATATGCAAGAACTTGAGAGTGTTTGAGAGAGATTTGAGGGTTGTGAAAGTGTAGAAATTCTTGGAGAAGGGTTGTATTTATAGTGGAAGAGGTTGGTGGTGATTGGAGGTGTTTAGAGGTGGATTAGAGGTGATTGGGTGAGTTTAGATGTTGGGATTTTGTGCCAAATTCGCGTACATAAGCAGCTGAGTTTGTTTTCTGATCTGGGCATGTCCAGGCGGCCCGCTTAAGAGGTCCAGGTAAGTTCACGCGGGCCGCGTGCCTGGTGGAACTGAACTTTGAGTTTATTGCAAACAGGCCCCTCCACTTTGTAATTTAGGCATTGTTATGTGCTTTAGGGACTTGTTTTGCTATTTAAGCATATTTTAAGGGTAACACAAGCATGATGAGTATAAACCAAGTATAATTAATCGTGTAAGCATCAAAATCAAGTGTCGTTTACGTTCAAAACCCGTTTTATGCGTAAGTTTCATGTATTTACAAGTTTAGCACATTGTTTCCAAGAATTACGAATAAGTATCAATTGTTCCACGAAATTGAATGTATGAGCCTATATAAAGTATATGTATCATGTAATTAACAAAATACGAGTTTTATTCATAATCCAAGTCTCAGATCTTACATTGCTTTTAATGAAAGAACGTAAAACAGGCATGCGCTTAAAGTGTCAACCCAAAGATTACCTCTAGCGTAATCCTATCGTAGCAACGATAGGATCGTTCTGTTTAACTTAACATGACCATAAGTCTACGGTCGGTGCGTTACCCCTATAGCGCTATACATGTTAAGGGGAGGCTCGTACGAAGTTAACGACAAGTTCATCACATAAGAATGTTCTAGTAACACGAATTAAGTATAACATATTAAGCATGCATGATTGGATTGTTTATGTGATTGCATAAAGTATAAGTGTGATTGTGTAAGTTGATAAAATAAACATACTGCACCCAAAAGTGTAAAACGTTAAGAGGGCGTTCGAGTATACTCACGGTTTTGCAAATCTTCGTTTGATAATCCCGCGAGTTGTTGAGTTTGAAGTGCAAACACTGAGGTTACCCTACAAGGGGTAAATGAAGGTGTGAGTTGTTGGAGTTGAACGAAGGATTTGGAATGTAAAGTATATAATTATATAAGTATAAAAGTATGTTTAAACAGAAATTATATTTCGTCTAGGTACTCGTTATGACACTAATTACTGTGATTTCATGGGTCCTGATTTGCCCATTAGAATCAGTAACGAGGAACGTAGAACTGAAATAAAAGGAAACTGAAACATCACAACTACGTTCGTGCGAATGGTCCTTTCATGCGTACAGGAAGCACCCTTCACGCGAGTGGGAGGATTCCCTTCGCACGAGTGGGCCTGTTTGCTCGGGTGGAACTTCGTTTGAACTTTTAACCATTATTCGGGTATGTTTGTGAGTTTAGATATGTTAAATATTATATTATTTAGTATAGTATTAGTCCAGTAAGTCATGGAATTCACAGAAGTCATGTATGGAGGTAATAACCTCATTATATGTTTCACCAAAGCTCAAATTCGTTAACTTAGTTAACAAACTGGTTGGCCATGAATAACAGAAGTAAATAACAGAAAGTAAATACCAAACAGCCAAACAAGGACAACCCAGGTATGTCGTATCAACATAGAAGGTATGAACCAAGTGTTGGAAGCTGGATGTGTAACGCTTCTCACTTTTGTACCTTCCCGATTTAGCAAGCATTGTTGTATATTCTATTTTCAGAAACTTGTACCCATGTTGTATTCTACTTCATTTCAATTTGTAATTCGAGACTATTTATCTTAATGAAAACGCAAGTATTTTATTCATATTCATGTTATTCACGTTAAACTTGTGTGCATATTTATACTCACAGTCGATATTTTTAAACACTATATTATACATGTTTCATAAATTCACGATAAACCTTTATGCTCGTTGCACGTAAAACCAATTAAAACTGATAACATAATCAAACTTGAACCTCGAAGGAAAGGGAAAGCCCCTCTCGTACGAATGCCCCATTCGTACGAATGGGCCTGTCGTCCCTATGTCATTCTCTTCCGAAATTGTTTGTTGCCCTAATTTCGCCCTAAAAATAGGCACACTACTCCACACTTTTACTCACCCACTTTTTGTAACGCCTCGCTTTTCACGGCTTTCTGTTTTTAGAAAGTTTGTCTTGTAATTCTATTTTCAGAAACTCGTTTCCTTTGTAATCGTATTTCGTTCCAAACCATTATAAATCCGAGACTTCGATCGTAATGAAATTGATCTTTTGTGTGAACTATTCATTGTTTATACATGTTTATACATTGATACGTGCATTCGTTGGTACATGATTCGTAATTTGCATAAACATAAGTTTAACTCGCAAACCATGATCGTGTATTCGTAATTCTTACATTCAAACACTTGGTTATTTGATTATAAGATTAAGTTATATGATTTTTTTACTTGATTGTTAACTAAACATAAGTCATACCAACTTGTTAGTACACATTTCTTAGATCACGTGTTTCCTCCCCTTTTCTTACTTAAAAACATGATTATTGCACTTATTAAGCCTGGTTACATCTTGATTATACATTATACATCATGAATACTTAACTTATAACACAAATGTACAACAATTAATGTCAAAAAAATAAAAGAACTTAATGATGCTGTAGTTTCGATCGGTCAGCTTTATGGTTGATTTCCTTGCTTTTTTTTTCAATGTTAAAACACCTAACCACGTGATATTTTAGTGGTTAGTTATATGTGCAACTAAGCCAACATATTATATTATGTAAAACACCTAACATATATGTTAATAAGATAAAAAAAAATATAGAACACGGCTGCCAACAGCAGCGATCGGAACTTTCACAGCATTTAACTCTTTTTTTTAATGTTAAACCCCCCCAACTAATCACCATTAATACCTAACCACCTAAACCCTAATCATTCCCCTATAAATACAACTTATATTCAGCCTCCTTATCACTTTTACAACACTAAAACCTCTCTAAAGCACTCATAAACACAGTTGAGTTTTCAGCAAGTTCATCAGAAACTTCCAGCCATAAAAAGTGAGCTTTAACTCACTTTTACTACAATTTTCTTCTCATTTATTTCTTCTTAACACTTGGATAACCTCTAGGAAGGTTTTCACAAGTTTGCTTGGGAAAACTAAGGTGAAACCTCACCATTTTTTAGGTCCAAAGTGTGATATACTTTCTGCTCGTTTTTATTTCATTGTATGTTCATTTTCTTGTTGATAACTTGATGGAATCTTGTTCCTATCAAGCTCACAATCAAGTCTATGATTGTGGGTTTGTATTAGTGTGATTACCATCCAAGTTATGAGTTCAAACACTCATTTATTTTCTGTTTAAACTTGATAATCAAGTGATGAAAACAAGCACAAGTCATCATCTTCTATATGATGAACTTGTGACTTGTGAAGTGTGAACAAATGGAAGCTTTGGCTTTCCAAACTAAGTTTCACTCCTTCATTTGAACACTTTTATAACTTGTTAGTTTAGATTTACTTTCGTTTTATTCATGACCCTCCCACCATCTTCAAGATGGTGTGTGTAGTGGTGAATCATACAATGAGATTTCAAACCTCCATGCTTAACAATACATGATATTACATGACAATACTTGATTGGACATAGTTTAGGATATATTATTACCTTATACATATACCTATTTTTATATAAAAACAGGGCTGAGTTTGTGGTGTTAATCAAGCTATGATTAATCACCATAAACCTAAGCTAACATATCAAAGATTCTAGAGTACTTGTTATGATTCCAATGGGTAATTTGGGACCCATGAAACCACTTGATATGGTGTCATAAACAAACTCTTAGAACTTAGATATTACTTTCATATATACATACTTTCACTACTTTAAATTCCTAATTCCGATTCTAAACACCCCAATAAACTCCATCACCTAACACATTCATTCTCCTATTCCCATTAACTCGTCAATACATGGATAATCGAAAGACATAGCAATTTTGTGAGTACACTTGACCCTTTTCGCTTTAACATGTTTAACTTGTCAAAATGCACAAATCACACAAACATATTTTATTCGCTCCATCAGATATACATGTTATTTGATATGCTTAGGTTACATGCTAGAACTCATGCTACTTGTCATTAACTTAGCTAGCTCATCTTAACAATTATAGCGCTATAGGAGTAGCACGCCGCCCGTCGGGGTATTGTTAAGTCAACATTCTTATTATTCATAAACAGTCTCGTCACTTTTTTGGTGAGGGACACTTATAATTCTTGTGGACACTTGGGTTTGACTTTAAGTTATGCATGCTAGTTTGACCTTGTATACCAAACTGCTATGTTGGATTGAGAAATACTTTTTATGCTTATGCCATGTGTCTAAAACTAGTGCACTTACCAATACGTTGTATTGAACTATGCTTTTAAAACATGTTGTAGGTTATTGATGATGTTGATGATGCATGGAACTTAGTAGGATGCCTAGAAACACAATTTAAATTTGTATTTTCATTGTAATGTAATTCTTTTATTTCAAGTTGTTGTATTTGATTTCAATCTATTTAATTGACTCTTTAGAAATGAAATAAATTCATTATTTAAATACTTGTCACAAAGATTAGTGTTATGAAGTATCGAGCAATCTATTTCGTCTTACTCCGATGTTTCGGCCATCGGTTGGGGTGTGACACTTTTCCACAAACACTCCCAACTTCCCTTCTGCGATCAGAAGCATTTTTGTAAGAATTCCTTTCATTTTTACATTGCATTTCATTACATTTCTTACATTTTGATCGTAATTCTTAGAGATGGTTTCCACTAGTTTTCTTGGGCAAACTGCTGTTAGAGCATCACATATACGAGATTCGAATCAAGATTCATAAACTCTAACTATTTTACAACTTGTTCATGTATCTCGTTCTAATTTTCTAAACCATCTTGATGGAATCTGGAACTTATCAGACCCTCAACTCATTTCATAGTTAAGGGTTTGCATTAGGGTTAATTTCCACCAAGAAATGATCTGTTTTGGATGGATCTAACATATGTTTTGTGACAAAACAGTCACAGTCGTCCGAGAAAGCATACCCATTCGTACGAAAGGGCATTGCCCATTCGTACGAAAGGGACAGTTTACGTATATTCTGTTTTCGATTTCATTTCTGTTTTACATCAATTCATCAGTGATGAACCCCAAACAGTTTACTAGTCACAAAGTGAGTTAACCCTGTCCAGCCTCCGACACTTAGTTCGCTCTTTCCATGGCGTGTTGGCACACCTGGGTTGTCCTCACTTGGCTGTTTGACCATTTTACTTTCTGTTTTCGATTTGTTTAACAACTACCCTACTGTTTATGTTTAAATCAGTTTACGACTAAGTTTTACGCGTTTTAAAACAGCCCTTTCGTCCGAAAGGTTCTGTTAACCGTTTTGTTCCATATTTTCTTATAATCTACAATCTGATCCAAACACCTTCTACAACAGGATACTTATGCTTCTATTTACCCATTTCAGGGTGACTTCAGTGTTCCAACCTTCATCAAATCAACTCTCGGTTTTCGTGGAAATCTACGCAAAATTGTGAGTATACTCGATCCCATTTTCATTTTAATCACTTTGGGTGCAACATGTGCATTATACAAAAACACGCAACACTATTATACTTGTTTATTCAATCACACTCTATCCACAATTAAACATGAAAACATGTTATACTTGTTAATCTCATATGCTCTGTTTACATTGTGTCTATATGCTCATTAACTTTGCATGCCTACCTTAACAATTATAGCGTTATAGGATTAACGCACCGCCCGTATTCTTGTGGTACTGTTAAGTAAAACACATTACACCCTCTTCGTTTCGACGATGTTGGGTAATCATGATTGCGTTAAACTCTGGTTTGACATATAGCTTACACTCGTACAACATATTAGTAACTTGTATACATTTATCATGTTGGATATGAGCAAAGTTAAAACATTTTTATATTATGCTATGTATTCAAACTTGTATACTCGCCAACATATTTGTTGATCATTAATTATTTTAATACACGTTGCAGGTTAATAGACGATGAGATGAAGAAACACAATTTGGGTGGACATAGAAACACGCCTAATGATAAACAATTACTTATGTTATATGTTTTGTTGCTACAATTTGTCTATGTTTGGTTTTGATGAACAATGTAATCACTTTAGTTTTTATGAAATTTGATTAATTATATATTTTTGTAATTTAGTGTTATGATGCTATGAACAATCATGTTTTTGTCTCACTCCGATGTTTCCGCCATTGGTTGGGGTGTGACAAATTGGTATCAGAGCCATAACTATAGGGAATTAGGAAAAATAGGAATGCTTTTTACCTAGTCTATAGTTTAGGAACATTCTCCTTATTTGTTCTTTAAAACTACTTGCATTCTTTCTTATTTGCTTCTAACTATTCTCTTTGGTCTTTAATATACATGCCTTTCCTAATGCAAACACAATACACACCTGAAGGCTTGGTGAAGACACTCTTATTTCACAAACGAAACGACTCACCAAAATAGGGATGATTCCCACATTTGGTTATGACTTTCAATCCGCTATACTTGTTATTTTGCATGAAATTTACCCTCAAGTTAGGAGTGACATCCATATCTTGATGGAAATTTCCGTTTCATATTCTAGTGGACCTTTTGTCACACCCCAACCGATGGCGGAATCATCGAGGCGTGGCACTGAGCGAAACAAATTGTTCATGAGAATCCATAACAACTATTAATGACAATATATTTAACGTTCAATATCCCATACTATTAAACATATAAAGCATAACAGTCATTATAAATATTCAGTCTCAAAAACAAGTTCTATTCCGACAACTCAGATTTTATTTAGTGGGTTTCTAGACTGCCTATCTTGATTTCAGCATAACATTCCATCAACCTGCCACATACGTTAAAATAAAAGTCAATATATAAAGTAAAGGTGAGTACACAAGTTTGCATCGTAATAGTATGAAAAGCGTTTATGCATAACCAATATGTAACACGTAACGGGCGAAGCATGTAACTATCAACAACGATACAACCTAACCACGAGACTGCGTTATAGAGTATGCGCGAAACATGTTCACCTAATCGAACACGTGAAGTAAAGTAATGTGATCCCTAGCAACCCCTGTCACAACAGGTGCTGAGTCCAAACTATAATACTATCGTTGCTAGAGGCGGTCTAGTGTAACACTGTATAAGCATAGTAACAAGCATTCAACAAATCACATATAGCATGCGGGAGCGGTTAGCGTTTATAAAGTGTTTGCGTTGTGTGTTGTGTTTTGATATAGAACGTATGTAACACCCAAAAGTGTATTAAACGAAAATGGGTTCGAGTATACTCACAGTGTGTGTTTAGCTGGTAAACACAAGCTGGATTGGATTGAAGGGAGCGCGTTGAGTTAGCCTGTGAACGGAAACAGTAGCATAAGTCCTCTAAGTGCGAACACGGTCGAAATCAGGAAGTCGAACGGGATAAGTGTTTAACAGCCTATCCGAACGGATGGTCAGCCAGACGGATGGTCATCCGAGCGGATGACCATTCAAATAAGGTGTGATTGTTTTGCGAAATCGTTAAAATTTGAAGTTTAGTTAAAAACATTTAAATAATGGAGATTGTAAGGTCAGGTCATCCGGACGGATGGTCATCCAGACGGATGGCCATTCGAGTGGGCATTCTGTGGTTGGAGTTTTTGTAAAATTTTCTAAGTAAAAATTTTAAGTTAACGGAGACGGCGTGACGACGTGTCAACCAACGGAAAAATACCAAGTCCAGTTCATTCAGCCGGATGGGCCCAGCCCATTTGAACAAACATGATGTTCTTGATGAAGATTCATGCTTGACCCGTTAATCGGTCCATCTCTCCGGTGGAAATCCATTTTCAAGCCGGCTTTCGACTATATAACGAGTCGAGAGTCCAATTAAGTCCAGATTCCATCGGAATTTGTGTAAAAACTGAAGAAAGTTCAAAGCAAGTTGCAAAAGTGGGGAAATTCTTCATAACTTAGTTGAAAAGTGTGAAAATCCTTTAGATCTGGAACCAACTTCGATTAAATGGTGCTCCACAACAGTTTGCCTAAGCAAAACGAGTGGGAACCACCTTCAAGAGGTCCAAATCAGATGATTTCGAGAAAAAGTTGAAGTGTGTGTGTGATTTTGATGAAGAATGATGTGCGTGAGTGTGTTATGTAAATTTAATTATATTTTAAGCCCTTTTTACACGTTAGTTAAGTTTTAAATTTATAAAACACAATATTTTACTAACACCAAACACACATATGGGCAAGTGCATCCATCGTGAGCGTAGTATAGTGTTGGCAAGATACCGAGGTCGTCCAAGGACACAAGAGCTTTTAATACCGGTTTATCCTCAACGTCTAATCAAATCAAAAGTTTAGAAAAAGGTTTTAATTTAGAAAAATAAAAACTAACTAAAATGCTGAAAAATAAAAATAAAAGAAAAAACAGATAGACAAGATGAATCACTTGGCTCTGACTCGTGTTTAGTGTAACCTTTGATTATTTCCGCACTTTTGCACTAATTAAGAGATTATCTTAGTTATTGTAGTAGGCCCCTCTTTTGAAGGTGACGTTACCAATGTTTTCAGAACCGGATCGGACATCGAACCGGACGCCTTACTGGTTCATTGGTCGGACCGGTTCAACCGGTCGGACCGGATTTACGAACCGGATGACGTAATAAATATTATATATATATATATATATGTTAAATACAACAAAAATTTTCCAATAGTCGTAGAATTTCCAAATTCAATGGAAAACCCCCAACTAACATTCAACAAAGACAAACACATTAATATCATTTAAAAAGCATCATCCAAATTCAAACAACCAAAAACAAGTTTAATCAAACATAATCCGGTTTAAGCAAAACATAAAATAAAGTTCACAGACTTCAAGCACTAAGAGGAGTTACTTTAACATTATTCCCATCTCCATTCCTATCTTCAGGTAGCGTCAAGTCATCATCATATTCGCCTACAATTTAAAATGTAAATGTTAAAAACTCTACAGTAGTTATCAAATATCATTGTATTTGTATGATAAAGAATACTAAGTTACTAACCTTCAAATTCATTATCAAATATATTGCATAAATTATCAGCATTCGTCTCAATATCCGATGCATCAACCGATTTGATGAATGAAACCCCTTTTGGACAGTAAACTAAGAAATTAATAAGAGGTCTTTGTCTAACATCTCGCCATCCATCGCTCATAATAGTGCAACCGGATTCAGCCCATATCCTTCTTTGACCTTCAATTATCAATGAAACTGAATTTTTAGCATCCTTCAATAGGCTTACACGCAATGCATGATACGAGGGTCCCTTATATCCATGTCCCATAGATGCGATTTTGCTCATTGCGATAGGGAAAAAAGGTGAATTTACAGCATTCATTGGTATGCAAGAATGATAAAACCACATGGCAACGGCTAGGTCTGTATCATGTAACCTCTCTTTACTTTGCCACGCTGATACAATTGAAGGTTGTGAAACATCATGTATACCTCGGGGAAAATAGGATGACTGGTTTTCTGATGTAGAAGAAGCTTTCCTCTTTGACTGAGTGGATTGTTGGCTAACTGTAATCACTTCTTCACTTTTGTTCTTTTGCTGACTTTCTTCATAAAGATTCTTCATAAGAAATTTAACATCAGCAGGAACCTTTTTACATGCTGCAATATTCCCTTTTACTCCACCTTGGTGTTGCTTCAACCTATTGATGCCCCCTCCACGAATAATTTTTTCACAAAAGATACAAACTATAAATTTTTTCCCTGATTCATCTCGACCCTCAGTACCATATTTCCAAGCTTTATCTTGCTTCGTACGAACATTTGTATGAATAGTAGGTTCCGTTTCATCCGGATCCGGTGGATAATCCGAGGAAGCCATGTTCTACAAAAACTTTCACAAAATCAGCAAATAAAGAATATTAAAGATTGTTCAAATCCAGAAACTTAATGTATTCCAGCAATTTGATGTGTGGTACTAAAGAGAATCATGAACAAAGTAAGCAAAACAGGACATATATCGGTTAAAAGAACCATCTAGAAGTTGAATATGATAAAGTTTATATTCATCACAAGACTTTATGGTTATAATTTATAAATGTCAACAAAATCACAGTAACATCACCCTGAAACATTTAGGTATCTATGATCAACTGGAATCCGATTTCTTTAAACTATACATAGAACAGAATGATCAACTGGAATCCGATTTCAAAAAAATGTGCAGTATGATTCAATGTTCAGTCAAAAAGATGTGCAGAATGATTCAAGTTGAGCGATTATTGGCTGAAAAGGAAAGAAATTGAAGAGAAAACTTACCGATTCAATGTTTATTCCTTGATTCAATCTTCAATTCTTCATGTTGAGCGATTGTTGGTTGAGCGATTTTGTGGGGGAGATGGGGGTTAAGGTACGGCTGAAGTGAAAGTTAGGGTTTTGTGTTTACTTGAGGTAAATAAGGTCAAAAAACAAATAAAAGGGCGCTTACCGGTTGAACCGCCCAAACCGGTTGAACCGCGAACCGGGAATCGAATCGAACCGGCCGATTATTTAATAAGTTCTAAAATCAGGCAAACCGGGTCGGATGAGTAGGCGAATCCCGGTTGGACCGGTTGGACCGGCCGGTCCGATCCGGTTTCGAAAACCATGGACGTTACCCTCAACCCAGTAGTTTGAGTCAGCAAGGATACAATCCTAAAGGGTCGGATTATTGAAAGATAATTAATTAAGTTATTAATGCATATTATGGTAGGCCCCTCTTTTGAAGGTGACGTTACCCTCAGCTAAGTAGTCTAAGTCAGCAGGGATACAGTCCTAAGTAGTCGGGTTAAAGTATTAATAGTAGCTTACATATGAGGGGATCAAAGAGTTTGGACCCCCGCCATCCAATACCGGTGGGTATTGAAGGAGGTCCTACTAAATTTGACCCAGGTCCTTGCAGGATCTATACACTGAACAAGGCAAGACTCTTACCAAACCGTTCCCTTAACCTCCGACCAGGTAGCCAACATACCTCCATATAGACCGTGGAGATATGAATGGTGAAAATCTTTTATTTTATATAGACAGTAAAATAATGTCAAGACACCACGGACAAACGATAAGGAAGAATCACCTTCAACATAAGAAACTAGTTATTAAAGTCATTAATACATAACCAAGTAAAAAGTGCGAAAAGATTAAAAATAAAAATTATTACACTAGACACTTTGTCTTCACCAAGTGATGTAAGAGACTTAGGCAAACATGGCCTTGATTGTCAAGAACTCTTACGATCAATCTTGGATCCCGAGACGACTCACACACTCTATGATGGACAATGGATGATGGTGGTGGATGATGGTGTTGTGATGGTGGTGGATGATGGTGTTGTGATGGTGGTGGGTGGTGGGTGAAGTGTGAGAGAGGTGGTGTGCCAAGGGATGGTTTGCAAATGAGCCAAGCACCCCTATTTATAGCCTGAACAGTTGCTCGGGCACGGCCCCGTGCCCATCCTTCTTCTCGGTCTTCATTAATTGCTCTTGTCTGCATTAGTTGACCACGGCCCCGTGTCCGCTGGGCACGACCCCGTGTGCAGAAGCATATATGTACTATCAAGATTTGCCTGGATTTTGCGAATCTTATAGTTGACCACGGCCCCGTGTCCGCTGAGCACGGCCCCGTGGTAGGCGATAGAAGCTTCTACAACTTTGTCTTTTATGCTGACACTTGGGCACGCCCCCGTGTTCACTGAGCACGGGGAGTGTTCAGCCTTCTGTTCTCTTGTTTTGCTTGGGAAGATGCTTTCGGGGAGGTCGGGCATGCCACGTTTGTTCCTTTTCTTGTATTTATGTTAGATTTAGCTGCCTTTTTGCTTCTTTTGTTAATTTGAGCTCATTTAATCCTAAAAATACAAAAGGAAGACAAAATCACACTTTTTCCAACATTAGTACAAAAAAAGGGTTAGTTTTATGCCACAATTGATGTAATTTATATGTTGCATTTTGCACACATCAAATACCCCCACACTTGAATCTTTGCTTGTCCTCAAGCAAAACTCTTTATAATGTGGCTTTACACACCCAAATGGAATGGGTAGAAGAGAAGGTTTTTGGGCTTGTCATAGAGTGTCGGGATTTCCAAGATTCTTTATTAAGTTTTATTTTTATTTATTTACAATCCTATTCGTCATGTTTTATTTAAAACTTTTCATAAGATAAATTACTTATTAGGGCATAACATGCCTTTTTAAAATTTTATTTATATACAAGTTCACATACCTCACGGGGGATCACTCAACACTCGGCCGAAGATGTATTTTAGTGAATCACTCGAGAGCGGCATGGAACTTACTCCTACCATAGGCTTGCCAAGCAATCAATCCTCCTCATTTTTAACTATATACCTTTGTAAATATCAAGAGGACTTTTGGGTGAAGGGTTAGGTTTGGGTTAAAGGTAGGTGGTTGGGTTAGTGGTTAGTGGAAAAAGGGCGAAAAGCGTAAAACGCATCGGTTTTCGTAAGACTTTTTATTTTTGCAATTTTTTATTTTGATGAAGCCATGATTCAAACAAAGTTATTTTTAATGAACTTGCTTGTTTATTTCTTTTGCTTCATCATCAACATATTTTTTTTTAAAGTCATACGAAAAACCGAGCTTATTACTAAAACAAAGGGTTAAAAATAAAAAAGGTTTTGGTGGTTGAAAGGGTGTTTGGTTTGGGTTAAGAAATGAAAAGGTTTAGGCTCAAAGGGGTTAACTAGGGGGATTTTGGGTAGGTGGAAAAAAAATAATGGTGTAGAAATAAAAAGGGTTAGTCCTAATGTCTCCATCATTTACTTACTCGGGTTTAAGTTGGTAAGGACCGGGAATGTATCGTCGTGGCAAGTTCTAGAGTTGTAAGAACCAAGCGGCTATTCACACAAGAAACGAAAAATGAGCATTTAGTTTAAAGATATGTATGTGTATGCTCAATAAAGGCTCAAAACTCACTTTTGTGGGAATGGGTTTTTATGTGATCAAGTATATATAATTAAATTTTAACTAAGCTTGTCATGCTTTTTCATAATTTTCTTATGTTGGTTCTTTTTATCACGACGCTATCGGTTATAAATTTGTAAAAATATAACCTCTTTAGAATTTGAAATTCCCAAGTTAAACCTAGACAAGTAAAAAAATGAAAATTTTTGAAAACATTTGGGGTGATTAACGGTTCCAATAGAGTTTTGTGTAAGGCTTGTGATTAGGACTTGCAAGATTCAAAGTTTTAGCATCCCCCCCCCCCCCACAATTAAATTACACATTGTCCTCAATGTGTCCCAAAATAAGTTTTTAGGTTGATTGAATGTGTAAAAGGTGTGAAAAGCAAAATTTTATGTTACTGGGCGTCGGGACACGACCCCGTGGTGTCCAGGCACGACCCCGTGTTCAGGTGCCAGTAACAAAAAGTTGAACAAAAGAAACAGAAGCCTGGACACGGGGGCGTGTTGGGTGAACACGGCCCGTGTCCAGTTTACCTGAACTGGGCATTTTCTGCAGACTGTGCAGCACGGGGCCGTGTTGGGCGGGCACGGCCCGTGCTGAACCTGCTGTAATGAAGAAAATTTTGTCGGATGGCCCTGTTTTCGTGCATGGGGTGCTGGTCCAAGTTTCCCTTGTTATCCTTCACCATCCCGAGTGTGTTTTATTCATTACAACATCATCCAAACAGCAAATTAACTAAAACCATCATTCATTAAGTCATAGAGAGAATTACAAAATAACCCTAAAAGTAAAAATACTAGATAGTTAGGTCAAAGAAACACAAGAAATCTAAACCAAGAAGTTCTAGCCTACTACTTATTCTATTAGCAAAATTTCCGAAAAGATAAATCCCTCGGTTAGATGTGGCTAGAAAAACTTCTTTCTCCGGGCATGGGTTCCTCACACGTCGGCGAGCCATTCTTCTATCTCCCTAGGGAGAAGAAAGGCGGGCTCATTGGCATTGGTTTGAGGAGGTGTAACCTCCACCGGGACTTCTTGTAGATCTTCAAGAGGAGGTTCCGCTGGAATATCGTCCCAACCGGTAGGATTGTTGATTCCAAGTGCTAGGTTCCAATCCTCTTGAGGGAGGATTGGTTCCATGGGAGGTGTTACAAGAATGTTTAACCTCTGGTGCAAGAGGTTTATTTCTTGAAAACTGTTTTCCAACCCCACCGTAAGATAATTTATACGGTCTATTAGGACCTCCTCTACCGAAGTCATCTCGTCAAGAGTTTCACGTAATGCCATTACGTAACGTACGAGAGTTGCTTCGATTGATGACCTTCTCTCCCTTCGACTGTTTCTGGAGTGCGCAGAAGAAGTTCCACTGTTTTGACTAGACATTCTACGAAAACAACTAGAAATAGTTCATTTTAAATGAAACAGTACATCGGACACGGCCCCGTGTTCAACTTTCTGCAGATTTTTGGAACAAGGAATCTTGGAGTTTTAAATTATTTTTCCAACTTATGAAGCATTTTTTAACAGAAATAACTTAAAACAATGTTGCACAACTTATTTTTAGCAAGATTCCTTGGACAAAATCTTAAAATCAACACAATAAAGCTTGAGAGCAAGCTTCAATGGAGGTGTTGAGACAAGAAAGATGGAGAAGAAGGCAATGGATAAAAGAGGAAAGGACAAGATGTTTGTTAGAACCTTCTTTTAGAAAATACATAGGATGGTAGGTGAGAAAATCCTCTCAAATCTATGTCCCTGGATAGTCCAAATGTGCAGGATTCTTGGCTGCATTTATAGAAAACGATAGCATGCTGGACACGGCCCCGTGTCGGCTAGACACGGCCCCGTGTGCAGGCAAGATTCTGACACATTTTGTCCGTATTCTGACTAAAAGTCAGAAAGGAATCTTTTGGTGGACATGGGGGCGTGTTGACCTGGACACGGCCCCATGTCGAAAGGCTGATTATGAAGTTTGTCTATTTTTAAGGAACTTTTCTGGATCGGGTGGTTCCTTACTGGATGGAACAACCCAAAAGTGCCTAAGATACCTTAATTGCTCTAGATTAAGACGGGAACGCAAGAGGTTGTCGATGAGGGTGATTCCTATGCTATATGTAGGTGGACAAGTACAACCCTTTCCCGGGCTCTTGTTAAAGAAGGTGTATGCCGTATCGCTCAGGTCTATGTATGCATCGAACGAAGTCGATGGGGAGTCCTTCACGGCACAATCGACACAGGGACGACTATCGCTCAAGTCCTCAATAGAATTAGAGGTAACGTTGGTAACAACGAAGTTGTTTTTATGCGATCCCAACAATTCTTCTTGGTTATCGTCTTGAGATAAATTATTGAAATCTATCCTAAGTTCTTCTAACCAATTAAAAATTAGATCTTCCATTTGAAATAGTTCATCAAGAAGCATTTCTCCTAGAAGATCCGGTTGAGAGCATTCGAGGGAGAGATGAGGATTATTTTTACTTTCGCCCCTCTTAAGGCTACATGAAAACAATGGGTCTATATAGTAGGGCTTATAATTTAGAAAATAACATACTAATTCTTTATGAGAGCCACCACATATTTGACACCACGTGCCATAAGAGTGCCGAAAGTAAAAAATATCATTATCATTCATGTTTGTGTCAGAAATTACCAACCGTCCGGATCTTACGGTTCTGTTTTCAGTAACTGAATCTTGGGCACAGGGCGTGTTGGATGGGCACGGCCCCGTGTTCAGCTTACTGTCTGACTTAAAACAGGATTACCAGTTCCAATGATTGGGCACGGGGCGTGTTCAGCGGGCACGGCCCGTGCTGAGTTCTGCAGAAGCTGAAAAACTAAAAAAAAATCCTAAAAAAACAGAAAAATAAGAAAAAAGATTAGGCCGTTGATTCCTAACTTTCTTAAAATCCTTGTGTCCCCAGCAACGGCGCCAAAAAACTTGATGTGCGTGAGTGTGTTATGTAAATTTAATTATATTTTAAGCCCTTTTTACACGTTAGTCAAGTTTTAAATTTATAAAACACGATATTTTACTAACACAAAACATACATATGGGCAAGTGCACCCATCGTGAGCGTAGTATAGTGTTGGCAAGATACCGAGGTCGTCCAAGGACACAAGAGCTTTTAATACCGGTTTATCCTCAACGTCTAATCAAATCAAAAGTTTAGAAAACGGTTTTAAATTAGAAAAATAAAAACTAACTAAAATGCTGAAAAATAAAAATAAAAGAAAAAACAGATAGACAAGATGAATCACTTGGCTCCGACTCGTGTTTAGTGTAATCTTTGATTATTTCCGCACTTTTGCACTAATTAAGATATTATCTTAGTTATTGTAGTAGATCCCTCTTTTGAAGGTGACGTTACCCTCAACCCAGTCGTTTGAGTCAGCAAGGATACAATCCTAAAGGGTCGGATTATTGAAAGATAATTAATTAAGTTATTAATGCATATTATGGTAGGCCCCTCTTTGGAAGGTGACGTTACCCTCGGCTAAGTAGTCTGAGTCAGCAGGGATACAGTCCTAAGTAGCCGGGTTAAAGTATTAATAGTAGCTTACATATGAGGGGATCAAAGAGTTTGGACCCCCGCCATCCAATACCGGTGGGTATTGAAGGAGGTCCTACTAAATTTGACCCAGGTCCTTGCAGGATCTATACACTGAACAAGGCAAGACTCTTACCAAACTATTCCCTTAACCCCCGACCAGGTAGCCAACATACCTCCATATAGACCGTGGAGATATGAATGGTGAAAATCTTTTATTTTATATAGACAGTAAAATAATGCCAAGACACCACGGACAAGCGATAAGGAAGAATCACCTTCAACATAAGAAACTAGTTATTAAAGTCATTAATACATGACCAAGTAAAAAGTGCGAAAAGATTAAAAATAAAAAGTATTACACTAAACACTTTGTCTTCACCAAGTGATGTAAGAGACTTAGGCAAACATGGCCTTGATTGTCAAGAACTCTTACGATCAATCTTGGATCCCGAGACGACTCACACACTCTATGATGGACAATGGATGATGGTGTTGTGATGGTGGTGGGTGGTGGGTGAAGTGTGAGAGAGGTGGTGTGCCAAGGGATGGTTTGCAAATGAGCCAAGCACCCCTATTTATAGCCTGAACAGTAGCTCGGGCACGGCCCCGTGTTCATCCTTCTTCTCTGTCTTCATTAATTTCTCTTGTTTGCATTAGTTGACCACGGCCCCGTGTCCGCTGGGCACGACCCCGTGTGCAGAAGCATATCTGTACTATCAAGATTTGCCTGGATTCTGCGAATCTTATAGTTGACCACGGCCCCGTGTCCGCTGAGCACGGCCCCGTGGTGGGCGATAGAAGCTTCTACAACTTTGTCTTTTATGCTGACACTTGCGCACGCCCCCGTGTTCACTGAGCACGGGGCGTGTTCAGCCTTCTGTTCTCTTGTTTTGCTTGGGAAGATGCTTTCGGGGAGGTCGGGCATGCCACGTTTGTTCCTTTTCTTGTATTTATGTTAGATTTAGCTGCCTTTTTGCTTCTTTTGTTAATTTGAGCTCATTTAATCCTGTAAATACCGTTAATCGCTTCTCGACGATAGTATTTGTCTATTAGGCCAAAGCACATATCCCTAACTCGAAAGGACTTTGATTTACTTTGGAATAGTCTTAGTTGCGTTCCGTGATGATCCGAGTTTTACATAAACTCTATTTTATTGTAACACCTCGAAAATTCACGTCCTATAAAGTGTGGACACGTGTCATATGTTTGAACGTGTGAAAGAATGTTCTGAAAGGACTAAAGTTGACAAACATGAAAAGTATATGAAAATACGAGTTCTAAATGTCAACAGTGAATAAATATATTGTACATTAACCCTACATGATGCTCATACCTTCAAACGAATAAATCATGGATCATACGAAGCTAAATATGAAAGAAAGTGAGAGATTACAAACTACAGGGGTTAAATGTGTCAACATGTTTAAGTTATACCTCTGAGTGACCTTTTGACAAACCCGAAGCTTTGTAACAGTTAATTATGCTCACTAGAATACACGATATAATTTCATAAAGTTTCGTTATCGTATGAGAAAGTTATGATCAAATTCGTATGCGAGGGGTTAAAGCGTCAACGTTGAAAGTTAGGACTTTTCGGGTAACAATAAAGTTAACCGAGGACTTAACAAAATGGGTATATGTCTTGAAGCCCCTAAACATCAATTTGGAGGGCTCAAAATGCAAGAAAATGAAGTCTAAACAAAGTTTGAAGAGCCAAGGACCATTGCATAAAAATCTAAAGTTTTGATTTGGTGCAGGAGGGCCTCGCGCCACGCGAAGGTCCCCGTGGGGGGGGGGGGCTACGCGTCGCGCTAAGGGTCATCTGATCCGATTTTCTTGGTTTCTTGTCTGTCATAGCTCTTGTAATCGACTTTTAACCGATTTTCCACATCTTTCTTGACCCCTAAACAACCCCTAGACACTTAGGGACACTTGTGGATGAGTTGTGGTCAGTTGTAGACTTGTGTGTCAATAATCTATGGTGTTTAAATCACTATATAAGGCCATGATGTTGCAACAATTCTCCACACCTTCATTCTTGCATTCCTGATCATTTCTGGAGCTCAAGACTTCTCTCAAGTGATCTCTGGTCGTTCATAGGACTCTTGTAAGTTTGCTTAACCCTTCTTAGTTAAGTTTTTACTTAGTTTTAGCTTAAAAGTCAAACCGTCGTAATTAATGGTTGACTTAACCATTAATCACTAATGGTTCAGTGATTAGTCGAATTGAAAGTAGTTATAAGTTGGTAATTATGTGGGTAATAAACCCTTAAAAGGGTTCCCCCTGATTCCCACTCTAACTAGGTCAAATGTCGGGTCAAACTTACTAATAAAAAGTCAACAGGATACTTAAATTCTAATTTATGCATAATTAGCAATGTAGAACACATACAACCTGTTTGATCATTAATATAACTTGGTAATTAGTGTAAGAACATGTCTAAACATGTTCAACCCGACAATTTACTGTTTAGACCCGGTTCAGAACCGAAAGTCGCAAAGCTTTGACTTTTGCTTTGACTTCAGTTCTGACCCGTTATGGTATGTTTTAGAAATACCTTAGAGCTTCATTTGGCCCAGGTTACATGCTAGTATAATCCTCTGAGATTATACACCATGGTTCATTAGTTAACCAATTAATACGCATGATTCCGTTAATTGCTCATATGTTGACCATTATGCCCTTGTCACCTTAAAACGTGATTTATGCAAATGTAAAAGAGTAGAAACTTGCACCCAAAATGTGATATCAGTTTGAGGTGTAGATTGAGAGTTATGCTCATTAGCGTAATTAAGAAGCTTTATGTTAATTAAACGGCATAATTAGCGTATAGCCTAGTTAAGCCTACTTTTTTATATCAAACTTATTACCCACTGATGTAATATATTATTTTGGGATTTTTGAAGATTTTTAATGAATTTTAGGCTGAGCATAACTTATAGTGGTAGGCTTAATCCAGTAATTGTCGGTTTTGCCCTTACGGGCTATAAAATGAGTTTTACATTTCTAATCGACTCCAAACCTTTTGCTACCGATTACATATGATAAATAAATTATTTTAAGCCTTCTGGAATGATAAAAATATCTACATCCCACCCTCCTCAGACCCTACCTTAGCTTTTGCTATTGGTGGGATATACTGAGTATGATGATGATGATGATATAGAACCCGGAAACGGCTTCTAATCGCCTTTTAAGCGTTTTTAACGCATAATATGTACTAGAACTATTTTAAACGTACAAGGGTTGATACCTACTGATATTTTAGGTAAATTATAATATTTTAACAGTAAGCAAAGGTTGTTAAACTCAGACTTCAGTTTTGAGCTTTTCGGCTTATGTGAAATTACCAAAATGCCCCTACGGTGCATAGTTTGGTTATATTTGATAAATTTCACATATCTACTTTACCCTACCGTTATAACTTATCAAACTAAGTATTTTTGCTGATTATATCAGACCTGTAACTCAGGTTAATACCTAAACTCTTTTATAACCTTATAAATGACCAAACTACCCCTACGAGGCATAGTTTGTGTTTAAATTCATTCGGGCATAATAAATGATATCTTACTAATGTCACAACATATCTGAGGCATATTAACTTAGGAAACCTGTATATGGCTCTCATGATTACCCGTTACGCCTCTTACGCGTTCGGTTCGGCTTATG
This sequence comes from Helianthus tuberosus, assembly GCA_030545235.1. Lineage (NCBI taxonomy): Eukaryota > Viridiplantae > Streptophyta > Magnoliopsida > Asterales > Asteraceae > Helianthus > Helianthus tuberosus. Next base: position 60,617,690 of record CM060358.1, read on the forward strand.
TAACTAGTTTACATAAAATAGCCGAAACGGGTCAAACCTTATCGGTTTCACCCCAAAATTCAGAATGTGCCTAGATTACCCATATTAAACAAGCATACAAGCTTGCCGGGTCAAAACCACATTCTAAAACGGTCTCCGCCCTATCGTGCGTTTGAACCGTATCTTTCTTCAAAACTAACCGGTCTAAGCTTAGGCATAATTAAAAGACCCGTTAGCATTCTAATTGGTTATTTAATACCATCATTCCAGACTAGAGCCTTCCGGTAAATTGTACCTACGCTTACTTAAGTGATTACGGATGAGTTATTATAATTCTTGCTATTTGAGACAGGAGCTACTTAACTTATTTTCCCTATTACGGGCTTGGGATACAGTAATATAAATACCGCATGGTCAGGTATGGGATTCAAAGACCAATAAGTCGGGAAATCCAAATAACCTGTTTTTAATTCGTATTGCTTGACTGAAACATTGGGGGTTAATGCGACCGTGTCCTGGATATCCTTGACTCATTAAATGCAATGGTCACGACCTAAGCACGGGGTGTAGGCATACACCTGACAGATGCCATATGTTTACTAATTAATTATACCTAATAAGGGATTCCCAATAAGGGAATAGTGGTGTGTCGGTTAATCTTGAACCGGCATAGAACCGGGCCCCGCATGTAGAGCAAGTTATGTAAAACTGATAACATGAAATATAGTTTGTCCCAAGTATAAAAGATTAATTTTGCCTTGTGCATTTTAATAAAAGTGTCAAAACATCTTCGTGCCTTGAGCACCTAAACCAATTTTCATAAGCATTTTCAAATGAGTCGGTTGAGTGTATTTACCAGTGAAAACTGACGTATTTTCAAAAGTCTAAGTGACAAGTACAAGTACGTAATAGGCTGGAAGCTGCTCAGGACGTTAATAAGGAATCTTGCAAGTTCTAGGCGTCTAAAGTCTGTTGAAAAATATTTATGTTTTAAGATCCGCCTGTGGATCCTTTACTTTCCGTTGTGATACTTGATATTACGTTATATTCGGATTGTAATATAATTTATCTTTTGCTTCTGCTGTGCATTTATATATTGTGTTGTTTGACTATTATGTTGCCAACCACGTCACGATACTCCCCACCGGGCCCACCGGTGACACGTGGAAAGTCGGGGTGTGACAGGTTGGTATCAGAGCCAACACTGAGTGAATTAAACACTAGTCTTTTGTGTTTAATCTCAGTTACACAGTTGCACATTCTAGAGTCTAGACAAGAACATAGGACAAATTCTAATTCGTTTTATTTTGTCCTTATTTGGTTCTTTTGTTATTTTTCTGATTAGCCCTTGCATGGGCAAGTCATTTTCTGTAGAAGTCCCGTTTAGGGCAACCATATACTTGTTGAAATTTTAATGGAACGATTATGTCTAAAATATCATTCCTATATTATAAGATCTACCATTATAATAAAATGGCAATATCTAAAAAGGACAAGACCTAGCTCAAGTGTCATTTTAAGACAGGGCCAAGACGGTAGTTCCACAATTAGATTCAGATCCTTGTTAACACCTCAATTTAGGTTTGTTCTGCGTTAAATATTAAAGGAATCTTAAAGGTAAAACCTAGCCTAAATGTCAATGCAGACATGGCCAAGATGGTAAAACCTAGCCTAAATGTCAATACAGACATGGCCAAGATGGTAAAACCTAGCCTAAATGTCATTGCAGACATGGCCAAGACGGTAAAACCTACCCAAAAGATTCCAGTCCCTGTTAACATCTGTAAGTATGTTAACATTTTTGGTAAACTGTGAATCGTTAAAGTCACACAGGCCATCTTTTAAAAAAAGGGGGTTAATCCAAGTTCCCTTATTTGAAATAATCATCCCTTAAGGATGAAGTGCCTACGGGCTATAACTAACGTCCTCTGAGACTAAAGACTGTGGTAGCCTATAACTCCCTGTCAAGAAAAGGTAATGAACTTTGATTCAAACCTTAATGCCTCGATTCTCTGAAATCATGGCTTATATCATCCTATGAGATGATCATATTATAAACCTCCCTTAGAAGGGAAGTGCCTACGGGCTATAGTTAACGTCCTCTGAGACTAAAGACAGTGGTAGCCTACAACTCCATGTCAATAAAAGGTAATGAACTATGATTCAAACCTCAATGCTTTGATTCTCTGAAATCATAGCTTATAATTTATAAATGTCCATGTGCCTTTCGTGCCACTAGTAAAACTGTTATTGTTTTTAATAATTAGGATAAATTATAATAGAAATCATAAATAAATGTGATTAATAAACTAACCAAATATGGTCTCCGTTACCATGGTTAATGAATTGCCATAAAAGATAATTCCACAATAAACTCCCAAGTAAACTATTGTCCTTGTTTTATGTAACAGTTCAATTAAATGGCTGGCTCAGATGAAATTAATAGCCACCCAGTGGAGAACAATGATAACGCCCGAATTAATTTAACGGGTGCTGAACTAAAAGCGTTAGTAGACGACGCAGTTACAAAGGCCTTAGAGCGGCAGTACGAAGAGTATAGTGGGACTTGGAGTAGGACCCTATCTACACCGCATTCGAAGCCTCCTTCCAAGAAGGATGAACCCAAGAAGGAAGATGACGAGCGTCACTCTTCTAATCATCACAGTGATCCGTCTCAACAAATCATACTGAATCAAGGACCCCGTGATAAGGGTTGCTCCTACAAGTACTTTGTTTCATGTAAACCCGGGATTTCACTGGGGAGGAAGGAGCTGTAGATTGTATGACGTGGTTAGATGAGATGGATACAGTTGTGGATATCAGCGGACGCGCTGAGAGGGATGTGGTCAAGTTTGTGTCGCAATTATTTAAGGGTGAGGCCTTAGCCTGGTGGAGATCGTTGATTCAAGCCACCGTGAACATCCATTTGTACAACATGACTTGGGATCAGTTCGTTGCTCTTATCAAAGAAAATTACTGTCCTCAACATGAAGTTGAGAAGATCGAGACTGAATTCTTGACATTAGTCATGGAGAACTTAGATTGTCAAGCATACCTTACAAGTTTTAATACCAAGTCTCGATTGGTTCCTTATTTGATCACACCAGAACCAAAGAGAATAGCTCGCTTTATTGGGGGTCTAGCCCCAGAAATAAAGGCAAGTGTGAAAGCATCGAGACCTACTACATTCAGGTCAGCGGCAGATCTGTCGCTATCTCTCACACTCGATGTGGTTAGAAACAAGGCTGCCAAGGCCTCTAAAGATAGGAAGCGTAAAAGGGAGGAGGATAACTCCCAGAATCCTAAGAAGAGCAAATCCGAGTTCAATAATAACCAGTCGGATTCCAACAAGAAGCCTACATGCAAAACCTGCGAAAGAAGACACTGGGGACAGTGTCGATCAAACCAAAAGGTAAAGCAATGTGGCATCTGCAAAAGAACTGGCCACCAGTCCCACAAATGTAGGGACATAAAGAATGCAAACTGTTTCAGCTGTGGCGAAAAGGGCCACATCAGTACTAATTGCCCTGAGGCTGCCAAGGAAGGAGCAGCTAAGTCTGGGAAGGATAAGAAAGGAAACGCCTGAACTACCGATTGAATGACAGAGACAGTACATATCAATAATAGCATCAGGTACGTCTCGTACCATTTAGCATTGATAGTTTCTGCTAAGTATCTTACGTTAATGCAAGGGATTATAAACCTTTAATAAACATTAAGCATAGAAAACTTTTGATTAAATTCATAAGAACTCCATATATTAAATGTAAGGTATAACTTACCACTGGAATCTATAATGATTTTTCATCCTCGAAGATAATCCTTGCATCAGAACCTGGAGTACTCTTCCCCAAAAAGAGTACGATAATATATATTATTTTGTTCTTCTCATTGATTCCTATCGCCTGCGAATGCCAAACTATGTTTGATAAAAGTGCCATATGAGGATTGGCGTATCTTAGTGTGTCCCATAGATTGCTTTCATGCCTGATCAGTATGGAGGTTTAATGCATGGAACCCCTGAGATATCCCAATGGTCATATTGTACTAAAGTCGACTAGTAGTATTCAAAGAAGATACCCAATATAAAATGTCCTTATAAGTATCTCTACTTAGGACATCCTTGCATTGGTAAAGAGAATGTGTCATGTATCTGACACCGACATCGATAGATGAACCAAAGCCTGAGAATACAGACATCTCTAACATCTCTGTGTGTGTCATGATTTTCTTCTTTATAAGAATTACCATGTTTACCTTCTGAGAGGCAAGTGGATGTTAGGACAAACATGCCGCTTAGGGCTGCAATTATTGTAAAAGCCTTATATCTATTAGTACCAACGGAATGGGAAGAACTAAGATCCAAAACGATAAGTTTTTAGAGAAGATTTCATAAAGCTAAAATTCGAAATTCTAAGAACTCCGATTTATATAAATAAGAAAGACGGATCATCTTGCTTATGCATTGATTACCGCAACCCTATTTAGGCAACAATTAAGAATCGCTATTACCTGCCCAGGATCGTCGATTGGTTCGACTAGCTGTAAGGATTAGCTATTCTTTGAGATTAGTTAAGCAGTGGTTGGAATAACCATCTCACCATAAAATAAGTTTTCTATAGCAATTATTATGTAAGTATCAAGGCTACGCCTTTGGATACCTTGTATGGGTGGAATGTTAAACATCTATTGTTAAATAGAGAATTGGTAAGTCCAATTATCAGGATCTGAAAGTTGTATTAGAAACAACGAATAAGATCATACAAACCCCTAATTATCTATAAGTTGCCATTATTTCGGCAGAAAAGCAAGGATTAATGAAGTTAGCAAGCCTCCTAAATTCTTGTTAAAGAATAAGGTTCAACAAAAGAAATCACCCAGGAAGGGTGTGCCAAATTTGTTAAATTATCAGGCTAGTTAAGCTCTGAGTATATAGAATCATTCGAAGCAAATCGAATATATCAAGATCAAATAGCTTACGAACTTAGACCTAATTAAGGGGCTTGGTGGAACGCGCAATGTGACCCACACTAATGATTTAACGACGTGTCACCAATAAGTCGAAAAGCGCTATCACTTAATGATATGCAGAACTATGATAGTATGAGCAATCTGTGTCGATTAAGGATCGACAGGATTAGAAGTTCCAAAAAGATACATGTGCCTATTATAAAGGTCAATTGTAGTGCCTTAGAGGCTCAAAGGTACTGGGGAAGATTAAACCCAATATAAGGTAGAAAATACTTCCTTTACTTTAACAAATCTCGAGGTCGAGATTTCTTTTAAGGGGGTGAGGATGTAACACCTCGAAAATTCACGTCCTATAAAGTGTGGACACGTGTCATATGTTTGAACGTGTGAAAGAATGTTCTGAAAGGACTAAAGTTGACAAACATGAAAAGTATATGAAAATACGAGTTCTAAATGTCAACAGTGAATAAATATATTGTACATTAACCCTACATGATTCTCATACCTTCAAACGAATAAATCATGGATCATACGAAGCTAAATATGAAAGAAAGTGAGAGATTACAAACTACAGGGGTTAAATGTGTCAACATGTTTAAGTTATACCTCTGAGTGACCTTTTGACAAACCCGAAGCTTTGTAACAGTTAATTATGCTCACTAGAATACACGATATAAATTTCATAAAGTTTCGTTATCGTATGAGAAAGTTATGATCAAATTCGTATGCGAGGGGTTAAAGCGTCAACGTTGAAAGTTAGGACTTTTCGGGTAACAATAAAGTTAACCGGGGACTTAACAAAATGGGTATATGTCTTGAAGCCCCTAAACATCAATTTGGAGGGCTCAAAATGCAAGAAAATGAAGTCTAAACAAAGTTTGAAGAGCCAAGGACCATTGCATAAAAATCTAAAGTTTTGATTTGGTGCAGGAGGGCCTCGCGCCACGCGAAGGTCCCCGGGGGGGGGGCTACGCGTCGCGCTAAGGGTCATCTGATCCGATTTTCTTGGTTTCTTGTCTGTCATAGCTCTTGTAATCGACTTTTAACCGATTTTCCACATCTTGCTTGACCCCTAAACAACCCCTAGACACTTAGGGACACTTGTGGATGAGTTGTGGTCAGTTGTAGACTTGTGTGTCAATAATCTATGGTGTTTAAATCACTATATAAGGCCATGATGTTGCAACAATTCTCCACACCTTCATTCTTGCATTCCTGATCATTTCTGGAGCTCAAGACTTCTCTCAAGTGATCTCTGGTCGTTCATAGGACTCTTGTAAGTTTGCTTAACCCTTCTTAGTTAAGTTTTTACTTAGTTTTAGCTTAAAAGTCAAACCGTCGTAATTAATGGTTGACTTAACGATTAATCACTAATGGTTCAGTGATTAGTCGAATTGAAAGTAGTTATAAGTTGGTAATTATGTGGGTAATAAACCCTTAAAAGGGTTCCCCCTGATTCCCACTCTAACTAGGTCAAATGTCGGGTCAAACTTACTAATAAAAAGTCAACATGATACTTAAATTCTATTTTATGCATAATTAGCAATGTAGAACACATACAACCTGTTTGATCATTAATATAACTTGGTAATTAGTGTAAGAACATGTCTAAACATGTTCAACCCGACAATTTACTGTTTAGACCCGGTTCGGAACCGAAAGTCGCAAAGCTTTGACTTTTGCTTTGACTTCAGTTCTGACCCGTTATGGTATGTTTTAGAAATACCTTAGAGCTTCATTTAGCCCAGGTTACATGCTAGTATAATCCTCTGAGATTATACACCATGGTTCATTAGTTAACCAATTAATACGCATGATTCCGTTAATTGCTCATATGTTGACCATTATGCCCTTGTCACCTTAAAACGTGATTTATGCAAATGTAAAAGAGTAGAAACTTTAATTACTGATATATAAACTTGCACCCAAAATGTGATATCAGTTTGAGGTGTAGATTGAGAGTTATGCTCATTAGCGTAATTAAGAAGCTTTATGTTAATTAAACGGCGTAATTAGCGTATAGCCTAGTTAAGCCTACTTTTTGATATCAAACTTATTACCCACTGATGTAAAATATTATTTTGGGATTTTTGAAGATTTTTAATGAATTTTAGGCTGAGCATAACTTATAGTCGTAGGCTTAATCCGGTAATTGACGGTTTTGCCCTTACGGGCTATAAAATGAGTTTTACATATCTAATCGACTCCAAACCTTTTGCTACCAATTACATATGATAAATAAATTATTTTAAGCCTTCTGGAATGATAAAAATATCAGCTTTATATATAGAACCCGGAAACGGCTTCTAATCGCCTTTTAAGCGTTTTTAACGCATAGTATGTACTAGAACTATTTTAAACATACAAGGGTTGATACCTACTGATATTTTAGGTAAATTATAATATTTTAACAGTAAGCAAAGGTTGTTAAACTCAGACTTCAGTTTTGAGCTTTTCGGCTTATGTGAAATTACCAAAATGCCCCTACGGTGCATAGTTTGGTTATATTTGATAAATTTCACATATCTACTTTACCCTACCGTTATAACTTATCAAACTAAGTATTTTTGCTGATTATATCAGACCTGTAACTCAGGTTAATACCTAAACTCTTTTATAACCTTATAAATGACCAAACTACCCCTACGAGGCATAGTTTGTGTTTAAATTCATTCGGGCATAATAAATGATATCTTACTGATGTCACAACATATCTGAGGAATATTAACTTAGGAAACCTGTATATGACTCTCATGATTACCCGTTACGCCTCTTACGCGTTCGATTCGGCTTATGTAACTAGTTTACATAAAATAGCCGAAACGGGTCAAACCTTATCGGTTTCACCCCAAAATTCAGAATGTGCCTAGATTACCCATATTAAACAAGCATACAAGCTTGCCGGGTCAAAACCACATTCTAAAATGGTCTCCGCCCTATCGTGCGTTTGAACCGTATCTTTCTTCAAAACTAACCGGTCTAAGCTTAGGCATAATTAAAAGACCCGTTAGCATTTTAATTGGTTATTTAATACCATCATTCCAGACTAGAGCCTTCTGGTAAATTGTACCTACGCTTACTTAAGTGATTACGACTGAGTTATTATAATTCTTGATATTTGAGACAGGAGCTACTTAACTTATTTTCCCTATTACGGGCTTGGGATACGGTAATATAAATACCGCATGGTCAGGTATGGGATTCAAAGACCAATAAGTCGGGAAATCCAAATAACCTGTTTTTAATTCGTATTGCTTGACTGAAACATTGGGGGTTAATGCGACCGTGTCCTGGATATCCTTGACTCATTAAATGCAATGGTCACGACCTAAGCACGGGGTGTAGGCATACACCTGACAGATGCCATATGTTTACTAATTAATTATACCTAATAAGGGATTCCCAATAAGGGATTCCCAATAAGGGAATAGTGGTGTGTCGGTTAATCTTGAACCGGCATAGAACCGGGCCCCGCATGTAGAGAAAGTTATGTAAAACTGATAACATGAAATATAGTTTGTCCCAAGTATAAAAGATTAATTTTGCCTTGTGCATTTTAATAAAAGTGTCAAAACATCTTCGTGCCTTGAGCACCTAAACCAATTTTCATAAGCATTTTCAAATGAGTCGGTTAAGTGTATTTACTAGTGAAAACTGACGTAATTTCAAAAGTCTAAGTGACAGGTACAAGTACGTAAAAGGCTGGAAGTTGCTCAGGACGTTAATAAGGAATCTTGCAAGTTCTAGGCGTCTAAAGTCTGTTGAAAAATATTTATGTTTTAAGATCCGCCTGTGGATCCTTTACTTTCCGTTGTGATACTTGATATTATGTTATATTCGGATTGTAATATAATTTATCTTTTACTTCCGCTGTGCATTTATATATTGTGTTGTTTGACTATTATGTTACCAACCACGTCACGATACTCCCCACCAGGCCCACCGGTGACACGTGGAAAGTCGGGGTGTGACATTTATGCTATCTCAATTTTCATATGTTTTACTTTGGATACGCTATTTCATTTCAACTTTAGAGACACGAAATGCACTTCCTCGCAATCTAAAACAATAATAATCTCTCGTGAACAAATTAAATTACAATGCTTTCAATATCCTTGTTACACTATGTGAATTCTTGTTATGCTATGTAAACTATGTGGAACCTTTATGTGCTATGTGATACATTTATGAAAACACATTAATTTTTAACAAAACATTATGTTCAAGTCTCATCCATTCCTATGTTTTTGAATCTCTAGATGTCTTCTAGTCATCTCTCAAACTCAACTAGGAAGTCCAAGACTGGTTCAAAGAAGAAGATGCTAGCTTTCATGGCAACCCAAATGGCTCGTGTGTTTCCCGAAATTGTTAGCAAAGTTACAGCCAACACCACACCTAACTCCTCTGTCGACTCTAAGATTGAGCAACCTAAACCTACTTCCTTCAACTTCAAACACTTCTTAGCTTGTAACCCAAAACCCTTCACTGGAAACGATGGTGTGATAGCGATGCTCGAGTGGTTTGACAACATCGAGGTTACATTCATTAACAGTGAATGCCCTGAAAACCTCAAGACCCCCCGTGCTACTGGCGTCTTTCAAGCTAGAGCTTTAGATTGGTGGATGAATGAGCGTAACATTCGTTCCAATGAGGAAGCCTATGCTCTTTCTTGGTCTGATGTTAAGGAAATGATGATGACTGAGTTCTACCCTCCTCACGAGCAGCAGAAGCTCGAAGAAGAATTTTGGACCCTTAAATAGATTGGTGACGACAACCATGGCTATACCACCTGGGTTAAGCAGTTGAGCTTTATTGTACCTCGCCTTATCTCTACTCCTGAGTGTACTATCAGGAAGTACCTGCAAGGCTTACCCCCTGCTATGCGTGATACTATCGAAGCCTCACAACCTGAAACCATCGAGGCAGTTTATCGCCTCGCAGCCAGCTTGAATAACAACCGCATCAGAGATAAACAAAACACAACACCCACCTCTACCAAGTCAGCCAACCAAGTGACCATTGAAACCAAAGCCCAGTCGAGTGGCAGCAAAGGCAAGAAATGAAAGTTTCAAAACCAAAGCTGCAATGCGATTTTCCCTGATACTACCCCAAATCCTGCTACCCCTGAAACTACAAAGAAGCCTTACACTAGGACACATCCCAAGTGTAATACCTGACACTACCATCACCCAGGTAACACCGCTTACCGCCATTGGACTACGTGTAATCGGTTTGGGCATACAGCCGCCTATTGACGCAGTGGTCCTACACCACAAGGCAATCAAATTCAGCAAGCTCCTCAAAACCCTAAGCCAGTCAACAATGTTCGTGTATGCTACAAATGTGGAGACACTACTCATCTTCGCCCTCAGTGTCCTCAGTTGAATCAAGAGCCACAACAATAGCATGCACCCTGAGGCCGAGCTTTCAACATTAATGCAAATCAAGCTCAGAACGACAATGAAGTTGTGAATGGTACGGTTCCCGTTAACAACGTTTATGCTTCTATACTTTTTGATACTGGCACGGAAAAAAGATTTGTGCCCGTTGAATTCGAATCTATGATAAATTGTACATGCTCGAAACTCCCCAAGTCATTCACAGTCGAAGTTGCCAATAGCAAGTCTATCACAGTTGATTCTGTTCTTCACGATTGTTTCCTCACCCTCAACAACCATGTTTTCCCTATCGATCTTATACTCATGCAATTGGGTAGCTTCGATATCATAGTAGGCATGGATTGGCTTCATAAGAACCATGCCGAAATCACTTTTCACGTGAAATATGTTCGTTTAACTCTTCCTTCTGGTGATACCTTGCACGTTTATGGAGACAGACCTTCAAAAGGACTGAAGCTTATGTCATGCACAGAAGTAAACAAGTACTTACGTAAACAGTACTTTGCCTTTTTAGCCCACGTCGTGGAAGAAAAGGGCAAGCGTAAGAGCATAAGTGATGTTCCAGTGGTGTGTGATTTTCCTGACGTCTTTCCTGAAGATCCACCTGGTCCTCCTCCGTCTCGATCTGTTGACTTTAGTATTGACCTCATTCCTGGTTCGACTCCCGTTGCTAAAGCTCCTTATCGTCTTGCACCCTCTGAGATGCAAGAGTTGTCAAGTCAACTTCAAGATTTGCTTGATAAAGGGTTCATACGAACAAGTACTTCTCCTTGGGGCGCGCCTGTGCTTTTCGTCAAGAAGAAGGATGGTTCATTTCGCATGTGTATCGATTATCGTGAGCTTAATAAACTCAATGTCAAAAACCGTTACCCTTTCCCTCGCATCGATGATCTTTTTGATCAACTCCAAGGCGGTACGTGTTTTTCCAAGATTGATCTTCGTTCGGGCTATCATCAACTTCGTGTACTCGAAGAAGACATCCCTAAAACTGCATTTCACACTCGATATGGTCACTACGAGTTCGTGGTTATGCCCTTTGGTTGACCAACGCACCTGCAGTCTTCATGGATCTAATGAACTGCGTGTGTAAACCCTATTTGGACCATTTCGTGATCGTGTTCATTTAAGACATTCTCATTTATTCGAAAACTCAAGCCGAGCACCAACATCATTTGCACCTCATTCTCGAACTCTTACGTGGTGAACGCCTATACGGAAAATTTTCCAAGTGTGAATTCGGGATCAAAGAAGTTCAATTCCTTGGACACGTTGTGAGTGAAAAAGGAATTCATGTTGACCCCTCAAAGATTGAAGCAGTGAAGAATTGGATTGCACCTAAATCTTCATCAGAAATTTGTTGCATTCTAGGATTGGCGGGTTACTACCGTCGATTCATCTCAAAGTTTTCAAAAATCGTTGTTCCCCTCACGTTGTTGACTCAGAAAGAGAAACCTTTTGTTTGGGGTCCCGAACAAGAGGAATCCTTACAAACACTTAAGGACTTGCTTTGCAATGCTCCTGTTCTCGCCCTTCCTGACGGAAACGATGCTTTCGTAGTATATTGCGATGCATCGAACCGTGGTCTTGGTTGTGTTCTCATGCAACGAGAAAGTTTATCACGTATGCATCGAGACAACTGAAGATACATGAGAAAAACCACACAACGGACGATCTCGAACTTGGCGCAGTTGTTTTTGCATTAAAGATTTGGCGACACTACCTATATGTGTAACACCCACTTTCCATAATGTCAAAACTCGATACTTTATCGAAAAAATCACAACCCAATTTAAACTTTTTACATATGAAGGGGTAAGGTCCCAAAAACCTTGCTTTAAGTACTTGGGACCATACCACAACCTCATCTTTCAACCCTCTTTAGACCTTGCGCGGCCGCGCACTGGTCTTACAAAGAGAATTTAGAAGAAAGACAGCAGACAACACCTGTGCGCCAAAAGGAAATTTATAAGTCCTTGCGTCGATTCTCCATAACAAAGGGGTAAAAATCCCAGTTAGCACTCTCGCTTAAATAATATCCAGACTTGGGTATTATTTACTGATGTGTGCAAAATGCAACATATAAATTATATTAATTGTGGCATAAAACTAACCCTTTTTTAGTACTAATGTTGGAAAAAGTGTGTTTTTGTCTTCCTTTTGTATTTTCAGGATTAAATGAGCTCAAATTAACAAAAGAAGCAAAAAGGCAGCTAAATCTAACATAAATACAAGAAAAGGAACAAACGTGGCATGCCCGACTTCCCCGAAAGCATCTTCCCAAGCAAAACAAGAAAACAGGAGGCTGAACACGCCCCGTGCTCAGTGAGCACGGGGGCGTGCCCAAGTGTCAGCATAAAAGACAAAGTTGTAGAAGCTTCCATCGCCCACCACGGGGCCGTGCTTAGTGGACACGGGGTCGTGGTCAACTATAAGATTCGCAGAATCCAGGCAAATCTTGATAGTACAGATATGCTTCTGCACACGGGGTCGTGCCTAGCGGACACGGGGCCGTGGTCAACTAATAAAGACAAGAGCAATTAATGAAGAAAGAGAAGGATGTGGACACGGGGCCGTGCCCACTGGACACGGGGCCGTGCCCGAGCTTCTATTCAGCCTATAAATAGGAGTGCTTGGCTCAAGCTCAAACTATCCCTTGGCACACCACCTCTCTCACACTTCACCCACCACCCACCACCACCATAACACTATCATCCACCACCATCATCCATTGTCCATCATAGAGTGGTGAGTCGTCTCGGGATCCAAGATTGATCGTAAGAGTTCTTGACAATCAAGGCCATGTTTGCCTAAGTCTCTTACATCACATGGTGAAGACAAAGTGTCTAGTGTAATACTTTTTATTTTTAATATTTTCGCACTTTTTAATTGGTTATGTATTAATGACTTTAATAACTAGTTTCTTATGTTGAAGGTGATTCTTCCTTATCGTTTCTCCGTGGTGTCTTGGCATTATTTTACTGTCTATATAAAATAAAAGATTTTCACCATTCAGATCTCCACGGTCTATATGGAGGTATGTTGGCTACCTGGTCGGGGGTTAGGGGAACGGTTTGGTAAGAGTCTTGCCATTGTTCAGTGTATAGATCCTGCAAAGTACCTGGGTCAAATTTAGTAAGACCTCCTTCAATACTTAACGGTATTGGATGGCGGGGGTCCAAACTCTTTGATCCCCTCATAAGTTAAACTACTATTAATACTTTAACCCGGCTACTTAGGACTGTATCCCTGCTGACTCAGACTACTTAGCCGAGGGTAACGTCACCTTCAAAAGAGGGGCCTACCACATTATGAATTAATAACTTAATTAATTATCTTTCAATAATCCGACCCTTTAGGATTGTATCCTTGCTGACTCAAACTACTGGGTTGAGGGTAACGTCACCTCCAAAAGAGGGGCCTACTACAATAACTAAGATAATCTCTTAAATAATGCAAAAGTGCGGAAATAATCAAAGGTTACACTAAACACGAGTCGGAGCCAAGTGATTCATCTTGTCTATCTGTTTTTTTTTTCTTTTATTTTTATTTTTCAGCATTTTAGTTAGTTTTTATTTTCTTAGTTTAAAACTTTTTTCTAAACTTTTGATTTGATTAGACGTTGAGGATAAACCGGTACTAAAAGCTCTTGTGTCCTTGGACGACCTCGGTATCTTACCAATACTATACTACGCTCACGATGGGTGCACTTGCCCATATGTGTGTTTAGTGTTAGTATATATCGTGTTTTATAAATTTAAAACTTGGCTAAAAAGTGTTAAAAAGGGCTTAACATATACATTAAAAACTAATAACACTCACGCACATCAAGTTTTTGGCGCCGTTGCCGGGGACACAAGGATTTTAAGAAAGTTAGGAATCAACGGCCTAATCGTTTTTCTTATTTTTCTAATTTTTTTTTAGGATTTTTCTTAGTTTTTCAGCTTCTGCAGAACTCAGCACGGGCCGTGCCCACTGAACACGCCCCGTGCCCAATCATTGGAACTGGCAATCCTGTTTTAAGTCAGTCAGTAAGCTGAACACGGAGCCGTGCCCACTCAACACGCCCCCGTGCCTAAGATTCAGTTACTGAAAACAGAACCGTAAGATCCCGACGGTTGGTAATTTCTGACACAAATATGAGTGATACTGATACTTTTTACTTTCGACACTCTTATGGTACGTGGTGTCAATTATGTGGTGGTACCAATAAGGAATTAGAATGTTATTTTCTAAATTATAAGCCCCACTATATAGACCCATCGTTTCCTTGTATCCTTAAGAGGGGCGAAAGTAAAAATAATCCATATCTCTCCCTCGAATGCTCCCAACCAGATTTTCTAGGAGAAATGCTTCTTGATGAATTATTTCAATTAGAAGATCTAATTCTTAATTGGTTAAAAGAACTTAGGATAGATTTCAATAATTTATCTCAAGATGACAACCAAGAAGAAGTGTTGGAATCGCATTCAAACAACTTCGTTGTCCCCGATGATACTTCTAACTCTAGTGAGGACTTGAGCGATAGTATTCCCTGTGCCGATTGTGTCGTGAAGGACTCCCCATCGACTTCGTTCGATGCATACATAGACCTGAGCGATTCGGCATACACCTTCTTTAACGAGAGCCCGGGAAAGGGTTGGACTTGTCCACCTACATATAGCATAAGAATCACCCTCACCGACAACCTCTTGCGTTCTCGTCTTAATCTAGAACAATTAAGGTATCTTAGGCACTTTGGGGTTGTTCCATCCAGTAAGGAACCACCCAATCCGGAAAAGTTCCTTGAAAAAGACGAATTCCATAAGACAGCTTCTAGACACGGGGTCGTGTCCAGGTCAGCACGCCCCCGTGTCCACCAAAAGATTCCCTTCTGATTTCATCAGAATACGGACAAAATTGTGTCAGGATTCTGTCTGCACACGGGGCCGTGTCCAGCTGACACGGGGCCGTGTGCAACGTACTGTCGTTTTCTATAAATGCAACAAAAAATCCTGCACATTTGAACCATTCCAGGGATAGAGATTTGGGGAATATTCTCACATACCATCCTAGGTATTTTCTAAAAGAAGTTTCTCAATTACCTTCTTGTCCTTTCCTCTTTTATCCACTATCATCTTCTTCAATTTTTCTTTCCTTATACCTCCATTAAAGCTTGAAACTTCAATAATTTCAAGCTTTGTTGAGATGTTTGTTAGATTTTTGTACATGGAATCTTGTTAATAATAAGTTCTACAACAATGTTTTAAGTTGTTTCTGTTCGAAAATGCTTTAAAAATCACGAAAACAATTTAAAACCCCAAGATTCCTTGTTCCTAAATCCTGCAGATATCTGAACACGGGGCCGTGTCCGAGGTATTGGTCCCATAAAATTGAACTCTTTTCGGTATGTTTTCTCAGAATGGCAAGCAGAACAAGCGGAAACTCTTCATCGCATTCCAGAAACAACCGGCAAGGGAGAAGATCATCAACGGTTGAGGATTCTCTTGTAAACTATGTTTACTCTCTAAGAGAGGCCATTGATGAGATAACGGGGGTGGAAGAAGCATTGGTCGACCGTATTAATCATCTAACGGTGGGACTAGAAGGATGTCTCCGGGAAGTCAACCTTTTGCACCAAAGGTTGAACATTCTCGCCTCTCCTCCTTTGGTGCCGATTATCACCCAAAGGGCATGGAATGTGGTACCGGAAGTCATCATTCCGGCCGAATGGTACGCCTTACATCCAGAGCCCCCTCGAGATATACTACAAGGGGTTCCAATTGGTGTCACTCCCTCTCCACAAGATGTTGAGGAACATGAAGCCGCCTCCCTTCTCCCAAGGGAGATAGAAGAATGGCTTTAGCAACATCTAAGGGACACCGCTCGGGTTGGAGTTCTGCAAAACTTTTAGAATCCGGAAAACTATTTCCGGAATTTTGGTTCTTATTGTAGTAGAGCTCCTTAGGATGATTTTACGTATCACTTGACCTATCTAATTTAGGACTTTTAACTTTTATTTTCTGCTTTGTTTTCTTTTTAATTTTTAGGACTATTATGTAATTCTCTCTATGACTTAATGAATGATGGTTTTAGTTAACGTGGTGTTTGGATGGTGTTGAAACAAATAAAACACACTCGGGATGGCAAAGGATAACAAGGGAAACTTGAACCAGCACCCCATGCAGGAAAACAGGGCCATCCGACAATTTTCTTCATTAACAGTAAGCTCAGCACGGGCCGTGTCCGCCCAACACGGCCCCGTGCTGCACAGTCTGTAGAAATGACCCAGTTCAGGTAAACTGGACACGGGTCGTGTTCACCCAACACGCCCCCGTGCCCAGGCTTCTGTTTCTTTTGTTTAATTTTTGTTACTGGCACTTGAACACGATGCCATGCCCGGACAACACGGGGACGTGTCCAGCGCCCAGTAACACAATTTTTTGCTTGATTCACACCTTTTACACATTCAATCAACCTAAAAACTTATTTTTGGGACACATTGAGGACAATGTGTAATTTAAGTGTGGGGGGATGCTAAAACCTTGAATCTTGTAAGTCCTAATAACAAGCCTTACACAAAACTCTATTGGAACCGCTAATCACCCCAATTTTTTTTTCAAAAATTTTCATTTTTTTACTTGTCTAGGAACCGCTAATCACCCCAATTTTTTTTTCAAAAATTTTCATTTTTTTACTTGTCTAAGTTTAATTTGGGAATTTCAAAATTCTAAAAAGGTTATATTTTAACGAATTTACAACCGATAGCGTCGTGATAAAAAGAACCAACATAAGAAAATTATGAAAAGGCATGACAAGCTTAGTTAAAATTTGATTATATATAATTGATCACATAAAAACTCATTCCCACAAAAGTGAGTTTTGAGCCTTTATTGACCATACAAATACATATCTTTAAACTAAATGCTCATTTTTCGTTTCTTGTGTGAATAGCCGCTTGGTTCTTACAACTCTAGAACTTGCCACGACGATACATTCCTGGTCCTTACCAACTTAAACCCAAGTAAGTATATGATAGAGGCATTATGACTAACCCTTTTTATTTCTACACCATTATTTTCTTTTTTTTACCACCTACCCAAAATCCCCCTAGTTAACCCCTTTGAGCCTAAACCTTTTCATTTCTTAACCCAAACCAAACACCCTTTCACCCACCAAAACCTTTTTATTTTTAACCCTTTGTTTTAGTAACAAGTTCGGTTTTTCATATGACTTTCAAAAAAAAAAATGTGTTGATGATGAAGCAAAAGAAATAAACAAGCAAGTTCATCAAAAATAAATTTGTTTGGA
Source organism: Helianthus tuberosus (assembly GCA_030545235.1). Lineage (NCBI taxonomy): Eukaryota > Viridiplantae > Streptophyta > Magnoliopsida > Asterales > Asteraceae > Helianthus > Helianthus tuberosus. Next base: position 60,635,326 of record CM060358.1, read on the forward strand.
ATTATGGCTTCATCAAAATAAAAAGTTGAAAAATAGAAAGTCTTACGAAAACCGATGCTTTTTACGCTTTTTAGCCCTTTTCTACTAACCACTAACCCAACCACCTACCTTTAACTCAAGCCTAACCCTTCACCCAAAAGCCCTCTTGATATTTACAAAGGTATATATAGTTAAAAAGGAGGAGGATTGATTGCTTGGCAAGCCTATGGTAGGAGTAAGTTCCATGCCGCTCTCGAGTGATTCACTAAAATACATCTTCGGCCGAGTGTTGAGTGATCCCCCGTGAGGTATGTGAACTTGTATATAAATAGAATTTTAAAAAGGCATGTTATTCCCGAATAAGTAATTTATCTTATGAAAAGTTTTAAATAAATCATGACGAATAGGATTGTAAATAAATAAAGATAAAACTAAATAAAGAATCTTGGAAATCCCGACACTCTATGACAAGCCCAAAAACCTTCTCTTCTACCCATTCCATTTGGGAGTGTAAAGCCACATTATAAAGAGTTTTGCTTGAGGACAAGCAAATATTCAAGTGTGGGGGTATTTGATGTGTGCAAAATGGGCAACATATAAATTACATTATGCATTAATAACTTAATTAATTATCTTTCAATAATCCGACCCTTTAGGATTGTATCATTGCTGACTCAAACTACTGGGTTGAGGGTAACGTCACCTCCAAAAGAGGGGCCCACTACAATAACTAAGATAATCTCTTAAATAGTGCAAAAGTGCGGAAATAATCAAAGGATACACTAAACACGATGCGGAGCCAAGTGATTCATCTTGTCTATCTGTTTTTTTTTTCTTTTATTTTTATTTTTTAGCATTTTAGTTAGTTTTTATTTTCTTAGTTTAAAACTTTTTTTCTAAACTTTTGATTTGATTAGACGTTGAGGATAAACCGGTACTAAAAGCTCTTGTGTCCTTGGACGACCTCGGTATCTTACCAACACTATACTACGCTCACGATGGGTGCACTTGCCCATATGTGTGTTTAGTGTTAGTATATATCGTGTTTTATAAATTTAAAACTTGGCTAAAAAGTGTTAAAAAGGGCTTAACATATACATTAAAAACTAATAACACTCACGCACATCATTTACTTCGATTGATGCCACACGATAAGGAGCCACACTGGATTATGGCAGTAATCTTCTAGAAGACTCAATCATGCACCAACAGACGGTTATAACCGTCTGGGCTACGTGTCATCATCCCGTATTCCCTTGAAGTCACGATCATGGCATGGAATTGGAGAGAAATCTCCACTTGCCCACTTTCCACGTGGCAATACCCCAGCCGTTGATCTGAATAGCGATCCGTGTGCTCTCACGTCGGATTAAGAAGATTAACGGAGGAGGAAATAACCGCTTACGGAGTTAGCACATTCCGTCAACATTTCAATAACAGGTTTTCCCGCCCAAACTTCCGGCTATAAATAGAAGAGTAATTCAGGTAAAAACTTCAAGTTACATTCACTTCACTTATACTCTTTCTTCTTCATAAACCGATACTTATTCTCACGCCGGAGGGTGGTCACGGAGAGAACCCTCATTCTCCCTGTGACGAGGCTGACGGTGTTTTGTTTTGCAGCTATCGAAAAGAAGAGGAGATCCGATCCTTTGAATCAAACGAGAGAGAACCAACCCTTTTTATGCAGAACCTAACCCCCTGGATAATTTAATTCCGGTCATTTATCTAGTGTTTCTTCAACATACCATTAGAAATAAACTTAATTGTTCATACAAAAACCCTTTCGTTTAGACATTCACAACCAACTAGGTTTATACGTAAGCCATGGCATACTAAGATTTAAAGTTTAACAACTAAACATAAACTATTTGTAACAAAAGTTTTTGAAACACCCTTAATGCACATTCGGAAATATTATTAATGGCATACTATTTTTAACAAAAATTGGGCATGACCCATCCGTAACATGAGCGGTTCCCTGTTTTTAACAATCATCATTTCAAGGAATCCTACGACACGTTCAAAAGACATAACATGTTAAGCTTTAAAGTCTAGCTACTAAACATAAGCTATATACCACAAAAGTATTTTTGACCCATAACATAATTACAAAAGTAGCGGAAGCGCATGGTGGACGTGATTCATGTGTGTTCGTTCCAAGTCGCCAAACCATTATGTTGAGGATTTACCTACATCAAACAACAAACTTAAAGAGTTAATTCCATTAACTATGTTACTTAAATCTAATAAACCAATTCATCTATTTCGTGCCTTCACAACATTCTTGCACTTACTACCCGTCGAAATGGGTCAAACATACTTATCTCATTAGTGAGATAAAACATACATTTATTAACCCGCTAGAAACGGGTAATTACATTCGTAACATAAACTTCCATTCGGTCCGTTTACCACAGACGAATACATTCCTTTCATCTTTTGTACTTTCATCAACTTCAATCCGTTTATAACGGTTCGAGTAATTACATTCCTTTCTTACATAACTTTCCAATATACGGTTCATTCGAGACAAACCGATCATAACACAATAACATTCATAAACTTTCTTTTCATATGACCCGTTTGTGACGGGTCATGCTATCTACAACATAACTACTACGGACTACCATAATTATGATTTTGGAATAAAAACGACAAGTTACAAAATAAAGTTTGTATGCATAAAACAACATACCTCGATCTTGCGAGCTTTCCAATTTTCTGGCGTTTGAGCTTTCTTCTTTTACGTCACTTTACTGAACAAGGTTAGATGTTTGCAAATTGAGGTTCATGCACTCGATTTTCCATGAGATTCCTACTGAATTTGATGAAATTGGTGAAACTAGGGTTTCACCTTGCCCTCTGCCTTTGTTCGATCGACCAGACACACATGCACACTCTGTGTGTGTTTTAATTTTTTTTCATTCTTTTATTCTTTTAAGTTTTGACACTTTACATCTTTGGCCCCTTCAAGTTTGTTCACTCATTAAATTTAATCACTACCCATTATTACTAGTAGTTGTAACATTTTCCATTAACTAAGTTAAATTTTTAATTAATTTAACTTGTGTCTAATAGCCCTTTTTGGGGTGTTACAATATGGTACAAAATGTGTGGTCTTCACCGACCATAAGAGCCTACAACATATCATTAACCAAAAAGAGCTAAACATGCGTCAACGTCGTTGGGTGGAATTACTTAATGACTACGACTGCGAAATTCGTTATCACCCTAGTAAAGCAAATGTCGTGGTCGACGCACTCGGTCTTAAAACTCATGTTAGCAGCATTTGTAGTTCTCAAGTTGTAAGCAATCTTCATACTCGCATTCGTGAAGCCCAGTACTCGTCAGTCAACGAGGAAAACTTGTCTAACGGGATGAAGTGTGGTGCTAAAAACCAACTCATGACGAAATCCGATGGACTCTAATACTACCTCAATCGCGTTTGGGTACCAAATCGTGATGAACTTCATGAACTCATAATGAAGGAGGCGCACAAATCACGATACTCTATTCATCCTGGTGCTGATAAGATGTACCATGATCTTCGTACGTCCTATTGGTGGCCTGGCATGAAGAAGGATATCACCACATTTGTTTCTAAATGTCTCACCTGTTCGAAAGTCAAAGCTGAGCATCAACGTCCTTCTGGTTTACTTGAACAGCCAGAAATCCCAGTTTGGAAGTGGGATAGCATTGCTATGGACTTCATAACCAAACTTCCTCGCACACCTTCTGGCCATGATAGCATTTAGGTGATCATTGACTGTCTGACCAAATCCGCTCACTCCCCCCCCCCCCCATTCGTGAGGATTTCAAAGTTGAGAAACTAGCTCGAATCTACATGGATGAAGTCACATGTCGTCATGGTATACCCATTGATATCATTTCTGAACGCGATGGTCATTTCACCTCACGTCTTTAGCAAACATTTCAAACTGCTATGGGTACTCACTTGAATCTCAGTACGGCTTTTCATCCTCAAACGGATGGACAGACTGAACGTACTATCCAAACCCTAGAGGACATGCTTCGCTCTTGGGTTATTGACTTTGGTAGTAATTGGGATGTACATTTACCTTTGATTGATTTCTCGTACAACAACAGCTATCACTCCAGTATTCAGATGACTCCTTTTGAAGCACTATATGGTCGGAAGTGCCGATCCCATATATATTGGCACAAAATAGGTGACGCTCAAATTACTGGCCCTGAGCTTATTCAAGAGACGACGGATAAGATTCTTCCAATCCGCGACAACATCCTCAAGGTTAGAAGCAGAAAAAAAAGCTATGTCGATAAGCGTAGCAAACCATTAGAGTTCAATGTTGGTGACCACGTACTACTCAAAGTATCTCCTTGGAAAGGAGCAATCCGTTTTGGTAAAACGGGAAAACTTGCTCCACGCTTTGTTGGTCTTTTCAAGATACTCGAGAGGATTGGAAAAGTGACATATCGACTCGATTTACCTCAAGAACTCAGCAACGTTCATCCAACATTTCACGTCTCGAATCTCAAGAAGTGCTTAGCCGAAGAAGGACTTCAAGAACCTATCGATGACTTGCAAATCAATGAGACTCTTCACTTCGTTGAAAAACCACTCGAAATCATAGATTGAGGAACCAAACAACTTAGGCGCCACAGAATTCCCATAGTCAAGGTTTGATGGGAAGGAAAGTGTGGTGCCAAATTCACTTGGGAACTCCAGAGCGAGATGAAGACCAAACATCCACATCTCTTAATTCATCCTTCCTCTTAAATAGATTTCGAGGAAGGCATCAAATGTACTTTGTGATGGCCTTGTCAGTGGTGTTGACCTGACCAGGGCAAAGAACACTCAACTGTTTAAACCGAGCTGTGAGGCCGACATTGTCTCTCCCCACTTGCTTTAAGTTCCAAAACTCGTTTTCGAGTTTCTAGAGCTCATGTGGAGGACAAAACTCATCCTTCGTCAGCTTTTTTAGTTCAGGACAGGCAAGGGCATATCCTACATCATCACCACGAGCGTTACGCTCAGAGGTCCACCAATCGAGGGCTCTCGATCGGAAGACTCCAGTTGCGTTTGTGGTTCAGAGATCATCGGGGCAACCGCTTTGTTGAAACGTCACTTCAATGGCATCAAACCATAGAAGCATCTTGGTTGACCCTCCTCGCCTATGAAGGGTAGTGGGTTATACAAAACAAACTGCTTAAAAGTGAAAGTTGACTTAGGCGGGTCAACCTTAGAGTCAACTGAAGAATGAGGGGATTCGGTGTTAGGTAGGGGTTGGATCTTGCTAACGATATCGGGTATAACCTTAGCCATCTGCTTGGCCATGAACTTCATCAGCTCCTTCTTTGACATCGAGTCATTGTCGGGCTTAGCATTTGACTTGGAGCCAGACTTGGAGCTCTTGCGGTTGGAGAGACGTTGGGAAGACATCTAAAGAATCGTAAATAGAGGATAAAGGATGAGACTTGATCATAATATGTTTATAAAACCACGTTTTTGTTTGCATGTAAGAGCATGTAAGTATTCATATAACATGTATGATCCACATAGATTGCATGAGTATAACAAGTATTCACAAAGCATAATCACGTATAAATGCGAAAAGGAGTATAAATTTAATTTGTTCACGAGAGTTATTATTGTTTTAGATTGCGAGAGACGTGCGAATCGTGCATCGGTTTTGAAACGAACGAAGTATCAAGTATAAAACACATTAAAATTGAGATAACATAAAATAGAGTTAACGTAAAAATATGGAATGTCACGGAACGTAACTAAGAATATTCCAAAGTGAATCAAAGATCCTTTCAAATTAGGGAAACGTGTTTTGGCCTAATAGGTAAAATACTCTCATCGAGAAGCGATTAACGGTATTTTGCCCTTCCAGTTACTACATATCCCTAATCGATTGAAAAATCGAAACTTTCATGGGATTGAAAATCGAAGAGTGGGACTAGTGGACAAGATGTGGGTTTCACCCCTAACTTGACAACTTCGTACCCTAATTGTGGTTGGTACTCGTCAAATGGGTCAGGAAAGTTAATTCCAACGCATTTGCGATGGTCCACTAGAGTTTGAATTGGAAATTTTCCATCAAGGTGTGGATTTTACTCCTAACTTGATGGCATAATTTCGTGAAAAACTTATTAACGCGGATTGAGAGTCGTTCACCAAATTGTGGGTTTCACGCCTATTTTGGTGAAGTCGACTCGTTTGTATGATACTAGTGTCTTCAAGTCTTCAAGTGTGTATTGTGTAAAACGTCTTAGGAAAGACATATGTATAAATTAGGACGAAATGAATAGAAAGAAGCAAAATAGGAAGAATAAAGCATTTTAAGCAAAAATCAAGAATGGTCAAAGTTGGTGCTTACTATAGACTAGGTCAAACATGACAATTCTACCTAATTCCCTATATTTATGGCTCTGATACCAATCCGTCACACCCCAACCGATGGCGAAAACATAGGAGTGAGACGAAAACAAGATTGCTCGAGACTTCATAACACTATTGCGACAATATTTAAACAAAACTGATTTCATTTCATTGCGTAACTTGTCAAAATACAACATGTGGAAAATCAAAGTACAACATTTGGTAAACAAAATACAACAATTTCAAAATCATACAACAAGTTACAATGGTCAAAATACAACAACATTTCTAATAGTCTAAGTGTGTATCTAAGCAATCCTACTAGATTCCACGATCATCAATGTCATCAACCTGCAACATGTTTTAAAGTATAGTTCAATACACAATGTATTGGTGAGTATACAAGTTTGATAGATAGCATAAGTATAAAATTGATTTAAACGAATCCACATGGCAAAACTTGTTATCTTGATTAACGTAAAATGGGCATGCGATTAAAGTGTCAACCCATATATTACCGTTAGCGTAATCCTATCATAGCAACGATAGGACCGTTCTATTTAACTTAACATGACCACAAGTCTACGGGCGGTGCGTTACTCCTATAGCGCTATACATGTTAAGGGGAGGCTGGTACGAAGTTAATGACAAGTTCATCACATAAGAATGTTCCAGTAACACGAATCAAGTATAACGTATTAAGCATGCATGATTAGATTGTTTGTGTGATTGCATAAAGTATAAGTGTGATTGTGTAAGTTGATAAAGTAAACATATTGCACCCAAAAGTGTAAAACGTAAAGAGGCGTTCGAGTATACACACGGTTTTGCAAATCTTCATTTGATAATCCCGCGAGTTGATGAGTTTGAAGTGGAAACACCTAGGTTACCCTACAAGGGGTAAACGATGGTGTGAGTCGTTGGAGTTGAACGGGGGATTTGGAATGTAAAGTATATAAGTATAAAAGTATATTTAAACATAAATTATATTTCGTCTAGGTACTCGTTATGACACTAAGTTACTGTGATTTCATGGGTCCTGATTTGCCCATTAGAATCAGTAACGAGGAACGTAGAACTGAAATAAATGGAAACTGAAACGTCACAACTCCATTCGTGCGAATGCTCCTTTCGTGCGAACAGGAAGCACCATTCACGCGAGTGGACCTGTTTGCTCGAGCAGAACTTCGTTTGAACTTTTAACCATTATTCGGCTATGTTTGTGAGTTCAGTTATGTTATATATTATATTATTTAGTATAATATTAGTCCAGTAAGTCATGGAATTCACAGAAGTCATGTGTGGAGGTAATAACCTCATTATATGTTTCACCAAATCTCAAATTCGTTAACTTAGTTAACAAACTGGTTGTCCATGAATAATAGAAGTAAATAACAGAAAGTAAATACCAAACACCCGAACAAGGACAACCCAGGTGTGTCATCTCAACATAGAAGGTATGAACCAAGTGTTGGAAGTTGGACGGGGTTAACTCATTCTAGGTCTAGGAGACTGTTTGGGTGTTTGTTTGCAAGCTTAAGCGAGGCAGTGGAACTAGATGGAAAACCAAGGTTTTCACTGTTCACACTTCTGTTAATCACAGATTTACCCATATTGAAGACGGCGATCGGGGATAACATTCAACACTTAGAAAATATTGGAACGATAAGCAAAACAGACCCTTCGCGCGAATGGGAAGTCCATTTGTGCGAGTGGGATGACCTTTCGCATGATTGGGCCATCCATTCGTGCGAATGGCTCTGTTTTGGGACGATTCAGTTCGGTTTTGTTTGAACAAACTCGTTTTCTTGGCCGGAATCAACCTCAACACTAACCCACAACTATGGACTTAGCTTGTGAGCTCGGTGGATTCTTGATTCTGCCAAGTTCAGGACTGAAAGTGTTTTAAAGGTCCTCAATATGTTTGAGTGTTGTTATCAGACTGCGAAGGCAAGTCTATGAAACCAAGTTGCAAGATATGAAGAAAATGTATAAAAAGATAAAAGAAATGCAAAAGAAATAAGATAAAGATGTAAAGTTAGTGAGTTAAAACTCACTTAGATGATTCTGGAAAAGCTCAGCTAATAATGCATGAACTCAAGAAGTTAGAGAGAATTTCGGAGTGTGGAAGGTGAGAAATGAGGGTTAAGGTTCGTATTTATAGGCTAAAAAGGGCCTTGGAACGAGTTGGGCTTTGGGCGAATGGGCCTTAGAGCAAGTGGGCCAGTCTTTGGACGACTGGTCCTTTGGACGAAGGGCCCTTCGTGCGAGTGGGGGAGTCCCTTCCCACGAAGCGGCTGGTTCAGTTGCTCGAAGGTCCAAGTTTGTCGTTTTCGCGTATTTTAGCCGGTTTTAAGCGTGCAAGTGCAATGTATAAGTAAAATGTATAAATAAAGGCATGTGTGAACTGATTTTGCATGTAAGACAAGTATGAGTTTGCGTATAAGAATGTATAAAGTTTGCACGTATAACAAGTATGTAACGAATGTACAACAAGTATGTATAAACAATGTATAAAAAGGTCGAGCTTTATTATGATTCAAGTCTCGAATTACAATGTTTGGAAAGGAAAAACAAATACAAAGAGATTACAAGTTCCCATAAATAGAAATACAAACAAACTTTCTAAATAAGGAAAGTTTCAAAATGTGAAGCGTTACTAAAAGTAAGGTTTCTGATGGAGTTGATGAACAACACTATGTATTTACGCTTACTAGATACACTAAGAATGAACTCTTTATAAGAAAACTCGACACGGAGAAAAACATCTAGAGCAAGAAAACAACGTCAAAAGGAAGAAAGAGACATGAAGAAAATTCAACTTCTGCATCTACACACTGTTACGAAATCAACATTTGTCGCCTCATGAAGAAGACATGAAAAACTTTCTGATGTCGAAGTTTTATGGAAAATGAATCTAGTTCCATATTTCATGTGTATGAAAGATTATCTATTAAGTGTTTTATGTTTAGATTATTGTTAATGCATTTGTAATATATTTGATTATCATGTTATGTATTTCATGTATTTGTAAGATATAATAATAATAATCTAATATTATCTGCTCATTTTAACATATCTTCGATTTTCCACTTTCCAACTTTTCATTGCTTATTTAGATCTTATTTAGATAAGTTAATTTAACATTATCCAGTCAATTTAACATTATCCTCAGCAGAGTCGTCCTCGAGAACTCTTAAAAAAATTTAGGCCTCGGGCGACAAAAACATTTTGGGCCCAAAATTGTGGTTGGGGAAATGAATTAAAAAAAACAAACCCTTGGTGGTGGAGTCAAGACTTGAACTTGGGACTTTTACATTATCTTGAGATGGTTTTTCCACTCTACTACCAACATTTTTTGGCATAATCAGTAGATGCATATATTAAATATATACTTAACTATATATATAAAAGCTCAAAGAAACCTTTCGGGCCCTTTAAAAATTTGGGCCTCGAGCGACGGTACGGGTTGGCCAGCCCAAGAACCGGCCCTGATCTTCAGTTTTCCATTTGTCAACTTTTCATTAGGTGCTTAAATTTTATTTGGATGAGAAATATTAACATTATCCGGTGTGAATATTTATCATTTTATTCTATACATAGAGTATAACGTTGAGATATTTCCATTAGCCGATGCACATGATGAATATTTGAGAATGAGTGAAACTGTAACAAGGGACTCTCTTATAAAGTTCGTAGTTTCATGCTTTAGTCAAAAATACCTTACAAGGCCAAATGATGATGATTTAGCAAGACTACTTCATGTTGGAATAGAACGTGGATTCCCATGAATGGTAGGCAACATTGACTATATGCCTTGGGAATGGAAAAACTGTCCCACCGCTTGGGCTGGGCAATATGTGAATGCAAGTTGTAAACCAATAATTATTTTAGAAGTGGTAGCATCATATGACTTATAGATATGAGACACAGTCTTCGGAACACTAGGTATGTGCAATAACATTAATATCCTCCAATGATCTCCTGTTTTTGATGATGTATTGTCAGGTCGAGCACCAAATGTGAGTTACGTCATGAAAGGTCGAAAATATAATAAGACATATTATCTCACTGATGGAAAATATCCTTCATGGGATGCCTTTATTAAGTTCATAACTTCTCCACAACTTTAGAAACATAAATTAGTTGCTCAACATCAAGAGACCGTTAGAAAAGATGTTGAACGAGCATATGGAGTTATACAAGCTCGGGTTGCATTTCTTCTACACCCATATCTTGTGTGGGACAAGGATGGGGAATATTATGATCCATCAGAATTTCTAAATGATACGGCTACAAACCGACAACAAACAAGCTCTTCTAAATATGATGGGCAATCTTCTGAACGAATTGCAGACCTATTAGTTATATGACCAATAGGGCACAACTTCACAACAGAGAAGCTCATAACGCTCTAAAAACGATTTGATTGAGCATACATGGCACAAATTTTCCCTTGATGAATAATTATATAGTCCGTATCTTATGTACTTGTAATTTTACATTCAATGTTATGATTGTAACTTGATTTATCTATTTAGTTAAGTATTTTGATGAATGTAATTTTTTTCATTTCGATCAATTTTTATAGAGTGAATTGCAAGGATTATCCTTTATCTTTATACCCATTTGCAGGTGCTGTCCTTTATGTTTAAAATTGACGAGTTTTGTACTTTATGTTTTCAAATCATACACGTTTTGTCCTTTAGCCCTAACCCAGTTAGATTTTTCTGTCAAATCTGGTCATGTGCAATGCACATGAGGGTAAAATTGTCATTTTAACTTGCAGGAACTAACTGTGTAAATAACTTAAAAAAGGTTTAAGAAAAATAAAAAATTATATATATATAAACTCACAAAAACAACCCCTGATCTTTCATTCTCTCCATCTTCTTCTCTCCCACCACTTTCACCTCCTGCCACCTCATCACCACCATCCACCCTACCATCACGACTTACCACCACCTACTGCATCACTTCCAACCCAACCCAACCCAGAATTGTAACCCACCAACAAATATCTCAACAACAGCAACAGGTTGCCACGAACCGGATCTGACGACCTTGTAGTCAACGAGGTTTAAAGTTGTACCCAAATTATCTCTCAACCATTTGTTGAATTTTAGAATTTGGAAAATACCATTTTGTTATTTGTTTTTAACGATTTTGAAAAATTAAATAATTATGCTTGGCGTCATAATTTATCTGGTAATCTTGAACATGAATATTTGCAACAGACAAAATAGGTGGCAGTGACACCTTTGAAACTTTCATTGCTAATAAATTCATCTATTGCTAATAAATGAATTTAGTGATTTGGGGATTTGGAATTTGTAAGCAAATCACTTTTTTTTTCCACTGGTTGTGTATGTATTATATGTTTAGAAAATCATAATGGTGAGTTTGGAATTCGGGAAATAAGGTTTTTAATGTTTATAAGAAAGGGGATTGGTGAAACAAGTGGTGGCGGCGGCGTCCTCTCGATGTTCATTAGATGTGTTTTCCGGTGGTAATCACGTGGAAGCAACAGGTGGGTCATGGGCATTGAGATGGCAAAACAAGGCAGAGATCTGATCAATGGAGGCGGTGGTGGTTGGGTGTTGGTGATGGTGGTGGTGATTGGGTTGTGGTGGTGGGTTGAGATTACATAGAAACAGAGAAAGAGAAGAGTTTGGATTTTTTTTTATTTTTCTGGGTTGGGTTGGAAGTGATGCAGTAGGTGGTGGTAAGTCGTGACGGTAGGGTGGATGGTAGTGATGGGGTGGCAGGAGGTGGAGGTGGAGGTGGAAGTGGTGGGAGAGAAGAAGATGAAGAGAATGAAAGATCAGGGGTTGCTTTTGTGTGTTTATATATATATAATTTTTTTATTTTTCTTAAACCTTTTTAAGTTATCTACACAGTTAGTCCCTGCAAGTTAAAATGACAATTTTACCCTCATGTGCATTGCACATGACCAGATTTGACAGAAAAATCTAACTGGTTTAGGGCTAAAGGACAAAACGTGTATGATTTGAAAACATAAAGTACAAAACTCGTCAATTTTAAACATAAAGGACAGCGCCTGCAAATGGGTATAAAGATAAAGGACAATCCTTGCAATTCACTCATTTTTATATTTAAAATAATATAGTTTAGAAAATAAACATTTTTTATTACTTATAATAAATTTTATAGAATGAATTAAAATCTAAATCATATTATTTAGTAAACACATAGTATATGTATGTGAAAGGTTGGAATAAGTTGGGTTGTGTAGGTGGAAGAGAGAGAAATTAATTTTTTATTAGAGGTTGGATTGGGTTGGGTTGGGTTGTGAATGTGGATAACTTAAGTGAGTTTGGAATCTGATATGACACTAAGGTGGCAGTTTGTAGAAATCCACTGTTGTAGATGCTTTAGGACAAAGCTAAGACACATATATACCTTCCTTTAAAGTTCTTAACCTTAACCCTACATAGCCAAAAACTCATTTCATGGACCATGTCCTCAGAGAGGTGCAATCTAGCAAATCTTGCCTGATGCACTCATCCCAAACAATTTTGGTCTCCCTCTAGACCCCTTCCCTTCTACAGTGAAGGTTTCCATTGCTCTAATCGGCGTCGACGTCTACCTCCTCTTCACAAGCCCAAACCATGTCAATCTCACCTCTTTTATCTTATCCGATATACTAGCCACTTCTAGCAGTTCCCTAAAACCAATATTAGAGTTTTTCATCGAACTTCCAAATCAATTGAGTCGGCCTTGCTCTTAGGCTATATATTATGGTTTAACTAAAAAGTGCATAACATCCTGCCATATCTGATGTGTGAAAAGTGTGTATATTAATTTCAAACAAGTTTTAAAAATGGAATCGCTAACTAAAGCACACACAATCGACAAGTGCACCCGTCGTAGTGTAATGTAGATGGCAAGACCGGATATCAATCCGTGGACACTATGAACAAACCCTCGATACTGAACCTTCATAAAAAATCTAGTTATTTTAATGATGAGTTTTATGATTTTCTAAAAACCTAATTAAACAAAGAACACGAAAGCAATAAATGGTGATTTCACTCAGACCACTCAGCAAAGCAAACTGGACACAACAAGCAAGCAGTCAAACTCGGAGAATGGGATCTAAGATCAGATATGACAAAGAACTACCTAGGTGTTGAATCCCTAGACTAATGCAATGATATCCTAACTACGGTTAAAGATTGAATACCCTAATCTACCCGATAAACCTTCCGCTAGAGATGATAAACTGTGCAAGAAATTGGGCGAAATGTGAAGTGCTAAGATGGACCGACTCGACCTATCGATACCAAATCCCACAAATATTAGATGTGTGACAACTAAGGTGTCAAAATCCTCAATTTGTGAAGTAGATAAAACCTCAAAAACTGAAATCCTAAGAAACCTTAGACGCGAAGAAATAGACTGATCCGAGCTATCGGTCACCCAATCTACCCAACAACGGCTAGCTAATAACCTAGCAAACCTAATCCTCCTCTTGAATCACTAGGTAAGGATGTATGTTTTAGTTAGTTGATTTTAACTTTTTGATTAACTTGAATTATTTCTAAGACAAGATCTAAACCGAAAACCCTAGAATTAACGATTTAAACAGACTCCTAGATCTAGGTGATATCTCTATATGCCTAAACCAATGAAATCAACAACCAAAAATCAATACAACCAACTTTAACATGCAATATCAAGATCAGATTCAAAGCAAAATCATGTAAATCACATAAAACAATCAAAACCGAGTCAAAACATCATTACATATTGTCTAGATCATCAAACACTAAGTAGTTTAAGTGTTTAGCTACTCATATTTTTCTGTAACAAAGCATAAACACAACTGAATTCGAAGCAAAACATGTTTCTAAAGTGAAATATACGAAAGAACAACGTAATATCGAACCCGTGATGCTCAAAACTCGACCCCAGAGCTTCCTTGACCTCTAATATGCTCTAAGAACTCCTAAAATCGTCCACAGAGTGCTCTGTAACGTTGGGTTGCGAGTTATATCAAACCCTACGGCTGTAGGGTTTGATTTATAATTTTTCGCAAAAACAATGTCCTTGCGGACCATAAGACTTAGGTCCTTGCGGTCCGCAAGATACCCCGGGTGGTTTTTATTTTTTTTATTCGTTGAAACTCCTTACGGACCATAAGACATAGGGTCTTGCGGTCTGCAAGGCCTCCCAAAAGTGCATAATTCTCCTTTCTTCTTGATTTTTCAGTGTACTACTTCACGGTCTCGTATCTTATTCCAGATTTCTTCGTATTCTTCGAAAAATTGACTGGTTTTTCACCGTTTCCTGCAAATTCACATGTTAGCCGGATCAGTATCATAAACCCGGAGAAATCACATACGAAGAACTCAAAATATTGGGAATTTGATAGGAAAAAATGTATAATTCTAAGCATATCAATATCACTGCCACGTAGGCAATAGGCTTTAACTAATCCCCCCTTTAACTATCACGTCGTAATGTAACTAACAATTTTTATTAAAAAAACATTTGTATTAAAAAATAAAAACTAAATTAAAATAAAAGTGGGTTAGGTGCAATTTTTTTATTGAGTCTGGAAATTAATTGGGTTGGTGAAGTGGATGGTGAGGACGTTAAGGGGTTAACGCCCAAAGATAATGGTTTGGCGGTGGTATTTTGGTTAAAATGGTGGTAAGTTGGCAGGGCGCCACCCCACAACATACTGTTCTATCAAGGCATTTACTGTTTAAAATTTGTACTTATAATGTCCATGTTTTCCAACTTTCTTTGTAATGCCTCATAAGTCTATCTTCCGCAAAGATCAACACTTCAACTATATATGAGAAAACTTTCAGCTTATTACTTTACAAAGCTAGCAAGACCACTGGTCCTTGCACCGGCACTATAACAACGACGATGTTGTCATGTTAAATGTGTGGTTTGAACTTGAACCCGAACGCTTTAAAGCTTGAGAAAAGAGTGACATTGTCTATCGGGTCATAATACACAGCAGCAAACATGTTACCTAGATCTTGATTACCATCCATGTGTTGACCATTTTGATTGATCACATTCATCGTTTCGGAGTTATTTATGCACGGATTGAAATAAATTATACTTGGTTGTGTCGATCTGCAAACACATTTTTGTTTATTTTCATAATGTTTATAACTAAAGAACATGTTAATTACTATATTTCTAATTTAATTAACCGAGTAAAAACGATTTAAGAGCTTTTACGCACTAATACATTTTAGATAACTTTATACCAGTCTCACCCGTTTCAACTTTAGTAAAACATGTTTTGTACATAGACTTGTTATGTATAACCTAGGGTGGAGATATAATAGGAAGTTTATTTGGCTAGGAAGGCTAGGAAGTGATCTTGACCATCCATTTACTTAATCAAGGGCTAAGATTAAATCAGGGAAATTGAAAGTAAAAAGAGAGGCGCGTGACTTTTTTCAGGGGCAATCTAGTCAATCCAAACCAATAGTTTCTCTCTCCTCCAATTCCCCCCATTTTTTAAACGTTAATAACTCTTTCATACGACGTTATTTTTTTATAAAAATTGCACCAAAAAAAGGAGCGTTTTTTTATCTTTAAAACGAGTATACTATTGCTATATTTTGAAAAAAAAAATTTAAAACCCAGTTGCGTAAAACGCAATAGAAAAAACCCCAGTATCGTAAAACGCAATGAAAAAAAAACCCTAAAAAATGACATTTTTCTAAAACGCAATGCACCAAAAACACAAAGAAATGACTTTTTTGTAAAACGCAATGGCCAGAAAACACATAAAAATGTGTTTTACCTAAAACGCAATGCACCAAAAACACAAAAAATGACTTATTTGTAAAACGCAATGGCCAGAATACACTTAAAATGTCTGTTTTCTAAAACGCAATGGACTGAAAACACATAAAAAAGTGTTTTACCTAAAACGCAATGCACCAAAAACACAAAGAAATGTCTTATATGTAAAACGCAATGGCCAGAAAACACTTAAAAATGACTCATTCTAAAACGCAATGGACTGAAAACACCTAAAAAATGTGTTTTACCTAAAACACAATGACTAAAAACACTTAAAAATGTGTTTTTTCTAAAACGCAATAGCCAGAAACCACATAAAACTCTCTTATTTCTAAAACGCAATGGACACATAAAACTGTCTGTCACTATGAACTGTCTGAATTGTCTACGAATTACTGTTTTCGAAATGAGCCAATTTATGGAAATTTAATTTTTCTGATGCGTTTTTAGTACAACAATTTAATCGAAAAAAAATTTAATTTATGGCAGCTCAACCCCAGCAGGGGCTCTGCCCCTTGGACCCCGCCAGGGGCTGCCGCCCCTGGGACCCCGCTACCGGGGGCTGCCGCCCCCGGACCCCCGCAAAGATCGTAAAACGCAATGACTAAATCAAAAACCCAGATCATGAAAATGAAATTAAAGAATTTCTTACATGGATCGAAGCCGATTTCTTCATCAATTGACGGAATCTGAATGATAGAAACACTTATCAACGCTCGAATCGAACGAATCGAGTGATTATCTCCAAAATCACCGGAAAAAACGAGATTTTTTTATGAAATTAAACTGGGTTTTCTTCAAAAAAAAGTTGAAGAACACGTTGATCGGGTTCTGAATCATTGATTTGTGATGAAAATCGCACTATAGTGTAGTGATTATTGATATAGAAAGTGAAGAAATAGTTGAAGATGGTGGATTTTGAAAATGATGGGTTTTTGAATTTACTGGGTTTTGAAAAAGGAAGAAGAAGGAGTTGGATTGACTAAAATACCCTTTCTCTTTATTTTAAAATTTGCCACATGTCATAATCCTATGGCTTCCTATCCTCCCTAGAGAAAATTAACTTCCTATTTGATCTTTACCCGTATAACCTAAGACAAAACAATAAGATTGACAAATGCACCAACAAAATTTATCAAGAAGCCAATAATTCTTAAATTGATATCACCACAGGTTATTCCTTACAAAGATCCTCGACCTCACCCACCAAAAACAACCAAAATCGCAGAAAAAAATGGAGGGAAAAAGAAAGAGTTGCAATGATCATCATCTACTGAAGCCGTCGAGAAATGTCACGCTTCAACATTTCCATAAATTCCTGCAAATCCAATTACAACTGAATCAAACTAAATATTCTTATAATCTGCAGGAGCTAGAAGTAAATATGGGACCTGAAGATGCTAACCTGAGCAAGCTCCTCTTCCATACATAATGCATTGATAGCATTTGTATCATAAACATCGTTGCGTAAAGCAGCAGCAGTTTGGACTATTGATGAGAATATTTCTAGAGGTGGGTAATGTTCCACTATTTTCTGGGCCGCGTTTTCAAGGTTCATCTACACATACGAACCATTTCACGTCACATTAAGTATCAGTCCAATAACATATACACAAACCATTAATTAATAGTGTTCACTCGATCTTTCATTAGTGTTCAAACTTGAATGTGTTAGAACAAACCTGAAATTCACTCGATCTTTCATTAATGTTCAAACTCTTCACACTACTGGAACGTCGATGAAGTGTGCCTTTTCTAGATGGTACAGATTGAAGCTTATTTGAACTTGAACTCCCACTTCCACTACCACTATTGAGAGCTTGAGAAACAAACGGCATCATCTGTTGAACCAAACTCGACATATCAAGGTTGCCGCTGCCACTGCCACCGGACCCACCCATGCCCGCCAACATGCTACTTAAATCTTGATTACCATCCATATGTTGAGCAAACTGATTGACTGTGTTCATCATTTCAGGGTTTTGCGCAACTTGACTCATTAAATTCCTAAATAAATCCGGTGATCCGGACCCATTTTGATTCGAAACACCAGCTAAAAGATTATTTAAAGCGGGATTTTGCATAAGTTGATTCATGGTTGCTGCAGGATCCAGTTGGCCTCCAGCCGATGAAGTAGAAACGCCACTATTACTCGCCTCTAATCTTGTCGGCCGATTTCGTCTCTAGCATCATATTTATAGACAGTTTTAGCATATACTTATTGTGTTAAAATTGCGGAAATAATATAGCAACAGAAAAACTGATCATGGTATTTAAAAATAAAATGTTTGGAACATGGGCACACTTTAGGTTGTAAACCTCCCGGGCCAAGTCCAAGGGGAATGTTCCTTCTACTGAATGATGATGAACCACCTTCCGTTTCACTTAAAGATTTCATTCTTGTGCCTCCTGCATCCTGTTAGATACTATGTAAGTGGCATTCTGGTAAATATGGCTTTGATAATTCTAAGAAAACAAAAGAGAAGCTAGAGAATGAAAGATTTTGGCAGGATGGCGGGTTGGGTACTGGGTCAAAATGGGTTCTGGCTGTAACCATAGTTATTAATAGCGGTCACAGCGAGCGCTATAGCGAATAGCGTAACGTAGCACTCATGTGTCGCTATTTGATTTTGGCACCTCCATAGCTGGCAAATACCTGGATTTTAGGTTTTTTAGTTTTTTTTCTGCTTTAATATAAATAGCGGGATTTTATAGGTATATAGCAGGGTTTTAGATTTTTTGTTAAGCATACGTATAAAACAGTGTAAAAAACAGCTTATTTGGATATAATATACATATGAAATATTTCTAATTTTTTTTCCTAGTGTGTCGCTAAACATAAAATAACGCCTGCTATTTCATCGCTATCTCCACGTAGGCATGTAGCGTATAGATAGCTTGTCGCTGCCGTCCGCTATTTGCTATTAATAACTATGGTTAATGGTTGTAACTGTTTGTTCAGGTCTGGTCAGCCCAAATACACTTACCCTTGTATTATAAATTTCTTTTAAGTAATTAATGGGTTAGGTATGACTGTAAAAACTAAACTATTACAATAATAATCTAAACTTTAAAATATAAAAATATACTTTTCTTTTTAGCTATTGTTTTTAATTAACCTGTTTGAGATAAATATTTAGCCCAAATCGACCATACGCCAAAACTGCCACATCAAGAAACAAACATAAAGCGTACTGTCCGAACCTCTGAAAGACCAGCATCTGCTTGGCCTAGATGGAAAAAATAGCAAACGTTAACACAAGGTCACAAAACAAAATAAATTAAAATTTTTAAAACTTAACATATTAAATATAGACATACCGACAGAACTCTGATTTCCACTTCTCATGTGATCACCAACACCTCTGGCTTGTGAGCTGACTCCAGCTATTATCATAGTAATCAAAAGCTTCTTGTAACACAGAAATAGTAAACTTTTTATGAAAATATATAAGTAGAAAAAAACTTGCCGTTTATGTTAGCGTGTGCTCCTAGGTTTGATTCGACATTAGTTGCCCTTGGACCTACTCATATGAATAACATATGAAAAACACCAAGATAACAACATATGTAGTGATTCGGTTTTAGTTACTGACCAGGATGGATATGTATGTTAAGGTGTCGTGGAACGGCTCCTATTCCAACAGGACCAGCGGACCCACCGAAGAGAGAACTAGTTTGCAGAGGGAACGGCTGAACCATAATAGGATTAGGACCGGAAGGAGATATGTAAACAGCAGGCCCAGCGTTTACAGAAGATTCAGCCTGAAATGTTTACCATATTCACTTGTAAATGATAACTTCTATAAGATTATAGCGTTGCATATAGAAAAAAGTAATGACATACGGGTGACTGTCCGATACGCAACGTCAGCATCGTACGACCTAGCTCTAGCAAAAGAGCACCTAAATGCTGCATAGCAAGCCCCGACTGCATTGCTTCCGTTTGAATCTGGGTTCTCACCGTGATGTCACTTGAACCCTCCTGTTCCTCTAGCCTTCTTGCGGTATGCTAGAAAATTATGTAGTTAAATTTTCGTTTAATTATCATCCGGAATATGGTAAATAGTTATGAACACCAGGGTATAGAGAAAGGTAAGTACAGATAAAGAATCAACAGCGGGCCCACTAAGAAGACGTTGTGCTTGTCGCATGACAACTGCCAAAGCTGCTAGTGACGGCAAGCCACGAGCATTGGAGGGTAGTTCTACAGACGGGAAGCCTTCCGTACTATCTGAAGGTCGATGACCCGCAAAGAGATCCAAACGTAAAGGTCATACAAACAATGCGAAAAAATATATGTCTAAATGTTATGTTAAACAAAAAATAATAACTCTTACTTCCATTTTGAGATAATGCTCGGTCCATGTGGTTCATGAACTCAGAAAGCGTGTGTAAGGACTCAGGAATTGGCTACAGGTGAGTAAACATGGCAAGAATACCACGTAAAGCCATGTAGAAAATACTAAAGAAACTCTAGCATGAAATAAGGAAGTTTACAACATGTTTATTACCGTCGCAAGTGTAGGTACAGATGGCACTGATCCCACTGGGATTTGATACCCTTGAGGCATTGATTGACGAGGACTTCTAGGCTGCGACTGATTTCCCGTCTCATTTCCAAGAGCAACTTGCATGGGCATACTGAACTGTAAACAAGTAGACAATCAAAATATATCAAATAGTAATCTAAATTATATGTGCACAAATCATCATGAAAGAAAAAACACAAATCACCTGCATGTGTGGTTGCGTTGTGCCGGTACCAGCGATGAGGCCCTGCCCAAAGAAATTAAGAACTGCCCCAATCACCTTGAATGCAAAAAAAAAAAAAAAAAAAAAAACGATTTTAAAATATAATCACCACAAAGCACACTAAACCGCTTTATAGAAAACAATTTTGCAGAATATAGAACCTGATTTACATCTGGACTGCCGCCTTCATCTTGCTCTCCTACGCCGAATGTCCCAAGAACTACACTATGTGAAACATGCCCGACGCGAGGACGTGCACCGGTCACATTATCATCTTGTCCTGGGATCAAAATCAAAATTTAACTTTCTTGTGCATACGTCATTACATGTGTGCGTGTATATATAAAATAAGGGTACACCAAAATTCACCTGCATTGCTGCTCCTTGCAGCTGTCTCCACATTGGGGGAGCCAGATGAGGGTTGAAATTCAGATGGTTGTCTATTCACTAGATGCAGTGTATGTCCACTTTCAACATCTATAAACCGTCAAGGCCGAAACCATAGTACAAACTACATGGGAAATATATATATATATATACACACACATTCTACACTTGACAACCTAATACTATGTAACATGATTATAGGATACGGTATTCTGAAAGACGGTCTTCATCTTTCAACACCTTGCCTCTAAAAATCAGCCGCTGCTGATCAACTGGAAGGCCGACTTCACTAGTTATAGTCTCCTTGAATGTCGAAACTAACATCTGTTTTTTTATTTACAAAAGAAAAAAAAGAGGATAAGCAGGGACTGAAGAAGAGTGACATGTGTGCGTATATAAAAAGGGAATGGAAGAGATACATTTTTATCGACAATAAAGTTATGTAACTGTGAATCTAGCGTCTTGATATTAATCTCCACCGTTGATCCAGAAGCCCCTTCATCTGAATGTTTATCTACAACACCTTTTGATTTCAAAGCATCTAGAGCAACTTCAGCTATACTTTCACCTTCATCCGGACGTTTATCTGAAACACCTTCTGATTTCAGACTTTCAATTGCAACTTCAGCTATTCTGTCACCTTTATCTGAATGTTCATCCGCAACACGAGCAACTTCAGCTATAGTTTCATCTTTATCTGACTGTTTCTCTGCACCACCTTTCGGTTTCAAACTTTCAAGTGCAACTTCAGCTATTCTGTCACCTTTATCTGAATGTTTATCCGCAACATCAGAATGTTGATTTGCCACACCAGCTGATTCCGATTCCACACTTTTAACAGAAACATTATCTGTACTCACACCTTTATCCGAATGATGATCTGCCATGAGAAAGTATCTCGAACGAGGATAACTGAACCGATAATACTATCTAATCGATCTTCAATAATATCTGTATATCCAAAACATGATGATAGTAAGATAAGAATACATCCATCTGCATACATTCATCTGGATTTAGTATAGGGTTGTAAATGAGCCAAGGTGAGCTCGGGATTGGCTCGTTTATCTTAACAAGATGAAAGTTGAGCTTTGGCTTGGCTCGTCAAAACCTCGAGTCAGCTCGTGACTTGTTGAGTCGACTCATTTATTTTTAGATAGTTTTAAACATACATACACACATACATATATCATCATCATCATCATACTCAGTAAATGCCACCAATAGCAAAGCTAAGGTAGGGTCTGAGGAGGGTAAGATGTAGACAACCTTACCTCTACCCCATAGGAATAGAGAGGCTGCTTCCAGTGAGACCCTTGGCTCGATAGTAGTTTTGCATCAAGCCTTGGACATAAGGCACACAACACTCAACAATCGGGACAAAGGCCTATTAGTGCATGTACCCTTTTGTCTTTCGGCTGTCAACGCCACCACATGATGCATGATTAACCGTCCGCCGCTTTTAACGTTATTTTCACTAAATTAATAAAATAACTTTAAAATTAGTGGAATTTCACTTTTTCCCCCGAGGGCCCACACATCATCATACTCAATAAATCCCACCAATAGCACAGCTAAGGTAGACATACATATATATGTGTATATTACATACATACACACACACACATACTTAAATGAGCTAACGAGCTACCGGCTTCGTTTATAAAACCTAGCTGATTTGGAGCGAGCTTTTTGAAGAGATCTAATTATGTACATTAATTTTCTAATTGTTTTGGGGTAAACATATTAAAATGATCTGATGGATGCTACACCAAAACACCATCCAAATCCAGAAATTTGGGGCTTTGCAATCATAAAAATAAAAAGAGGGCTAAAACTTATTCAATCATTTGAATAGGGCATTACTACATATCGAATTTACTCATTTGATAATGCAAGAAGTCAAGAACACGCAAAGAAAACACAAAATTGCGATTAAATTTAGAGGAAAACAGAAACTTACTGAAAGAAAGCGAACGATCAAAATGGAGAGATGATCTAATGAAGAGCAATCTTTGAATGTCATTAATTTTGGTATCAAACGAGTTGACGCCAACCCGCGCGTTGTGGCGGGATGTAGATTTTGAATTTGTTAGTATCACTATATTAAATGCGAAAACTTTAAGTTTATTCGAAACTTTCTTTTCGTGTTGCTTTATCCCTAGCATACAAATCAATGACAACAATATTGAAATCATATGTTATTGTCGGGTTCATATAATACCCTCAAACAAATCATATTTGAACAATTACACCCATGACTTCGAATTCTAAACAAACTAACTTAAATGAGGCTGTTCAAAAAAAATTTAAAGGATAAACATGAATCAAATACAAAAAAAAATAAAAAATCAAATTACCAATTTTTATCCTTGATGTCCTCGAAGTCATCCCGTGAGATCAACCGAATTAACCACCCATATCATCAAATGTTGCTTTTTAGTCTAAGACTTATCAGGCACCCATTACCTAGTAATTCCCATCGGGTTTGGAGGTATACATGTTTGTGGCCTTATGTGGTTTAAATTACTCATAGCATGTTTAATTTGTCAAAATATGATCTTAAACTCACCTCAGTACGAGTTCATCATCATCATACTTAGTAAATCCCACCAATAGCAAAGCTAAGGTAGGGTCTGAGGAGGGTGAGACGTAGACAGCCTTACCTCTACCTCGTAGGAATAAAGAGGCTGCTTCCAGTTAGAACTACTTGAAATATAAAATGTTAATGGCTTCTAACAATTTAACATACTATTTAGTATATTTATAAAATTTACATAAAACAGTAATACATTAATATATTCGCTTTCAACGTGGGTAAACGGGTGCTGGTAACCATGTAGCTATCACTTAATAACAAACCCACTGCATGTTTTGAAACTAATCCGAAACCTAGTACTCACAACCATCATTAACATATTAAGGCCGTAATGCAAGATGCATAAATAATTCAATATAACATCTTGAATTGAATATGAGGCATCCTTCACATAAAGAATCAATCAAAAGCATCAAACATAATGATACAAATATGGGGTAAATAATAGATTTCAGATCAGGGCAACAAAATTAAAACATGACTGACAAAATGTAGCAATATTAACCGACATTTTAGTAACAGTTACAAATCAATGCAAAACTCATGCTCCTGCGTCATTCGAACTGCCAAATAATCCCCTAATTGCTACAAAACCTCAAATAGATTCTCTTCTGGTTCTTTAACAATATCACTGGACTTGACAAACGGATTAGAGTTTGGCATATGACAGCAAACAATAAATGTTGCGGCAACGCATACAGCAGACAGTAACTTTCGCCATTGTAAACAATCAAAATAAACGAGGATGCACCCTTTCAAAATCATCATGTTGTTTCGCATCAATTTAACATATCAATAATAATATTATATAACAGAAAATGAGTGAACGTTTGCAGATTGTGATGTGTAGTATAATGGTGAATTGTTTTCGAAAAGTAAACCTATGTAATGTCGGTCGGATCAAATATTAATTATCTCTTGAATACTACAACCGTCTTCTAATCTTGGCTTCTCACATATATCTGCAATTGTCTTTTTATTTCATACGTTTATCATCAGCAAATAAACAAAACTGTTTGGCAGAGAGAGAAATAAGGAGGGAGTATGTATGTATGTATACTAAGATCGGAATCACAGAATTCCGAGCCAATGAAACACGTAGAGCTGCAAAAGTAAATAAAAACTTACGTACCAATCTCAAAATGGAGATTTACGATTTGTCGAAATTCATCATCTCCGATCACCAGAAAACAAAATCAGCGCCGGTGTGTTTGATTCCAGTCTGGAACTATCGGAATTCAATTCGTCATCGTTTGCCTATGATGAACATATGCAGACCCGGCTCTTGGGCCGGCCAAACTGGGCAGGCGCACAAGGCCCAAAAGACTTAGGGGCCCGAAAAAATTTATAATGCTGTTTATATATAATAGGCTAAAGTGTGCTGTTTGAATATAATAGGCCCAATATTCTGAACATTTAAGTATAATAGTCAACAAAAAGGCCCAAATTCTAAAGTGTAAAAAAAAATTATGAAAAAAAGCCCAAATTCTAACACGTTCACCAAAATTCTGAAGAACATTAAAGTGTAACACCAGGTATCAAAATTATGAAAACCATGAATCACAAGCAAACTAACACGTTCACCATACCCTTCTATATACGTGAACGTGATGTGCTTTAAAAAAAAAAAAACCAAACTTTCAAACTTGCTGTGCGATCATAAAAAAATTAGGTTTCAGCTTTTTTTCATCATCCTTGAGGTATGTGTTTTCAATTATATAATCCATTAAAAGAATGTAATTTTTTTTTATTTTTAGATTTATATATTCAGTCTATTATATATTATATGAAACCTTGAATGTTTGTTGTTTAGATTTATTGATTTAGAACTAGATGAAACTATGAATTTTGATGTTTGAAATTGAATGATTGAATCTTTGAGACTTTGATGTATAATTGTTTATTGTTTAGGTTTAGAGTTAGATAAAACTTACTAGTTTTCAACTTTGATTTTTTTTTTATGTCTAGAAATTATGCGGAATTCCCTCAAAAACGTGTGATACGTAGGAAAAAACAGTTTGATGAGAATTCAAGTGCAGAAGAAGTTATATTTTCACTCGATGATGATTTTAAAGTCAACTATTTTCTATGTATTGTTGATCAAGCTATAAGTTCTCTTGAAACAAGATTCGATCAATACCAAAAATTCGAAAAAAAATATTTGGGTTTTTGTTTCCGAAAAATTGAAGACACTTGAAGAACAAGATCTTAAGGCTCGTTGTTATCGTCTTCAAGATGCATTAAAATATAAAGAAGAATCAGACGTTGATGCTAAAGAACTTTATTTGGAGTTGAAGTTGATTAGGACCTTTTTACCGAGTCACATTGTTAGCCCTATTGATGCTTTAAACGATATCATGCGGCTCGGTCATTGTCCCAATGCTATAAATGCATATCATGTGCTTTTGACAGTTCCGGTAAGGGTGGCATCGGCAGAGAGAAGCTTTTCTAAATTGAAGTTGTTGAAGTCTTATTTGCGGTCGTCAATGTCCCAAGAAAGACTTAATGGATTGGCGATGATATCTCTTGAAAACGAAATATTAGAAGGTATGGAATATAAAGACTTGATCGAGAGCTTTGCTTCCAAAAACGCTAGGAGAGCCTCACGATTTACTTAAGTAAGTTAGTTCGATCATTTAGCTACACTAGTATTGTTTTGTTTATTTTATAACAATTAATCAATTATCGTTGCATCGTGGTTTTTGGATATATAAAATAATTAGTTTATATTTTAGAAAGGGGCCCAAATTTTTTGTCTCGCACGAGGCCCAAAAGGTTTTTATTATTCTCGGAGACGGCTCTGAACATATGTGTCCGATATGCAAATGAAATTGAAACGAATAGTCAGTCGGATAATTGTTAAGTTTATGCAAAACATTCTTTTCAAAAAGGAAATTAGGAAATCAACTCGACATGTACATAACAATTTTGAACGTTATTCGGAAAAAAAAAAAACATATTGAACATCATGCACATGTATTATCATGATTCTAAAAAAAAATCGACATTACAAATAGGGAACCGAGTTTTTAGTTTTACATTTAAGCTTGAAATATTTGTGTCTGGAAAAAATGGTGAAAAGTAATCATTTTGATCTTTTAGCCTACCAAATTAAGATGCGTATCGGCAAAGTCCTCAAAACAATTTCTTAAAGTTTAGTTGAGCTTAACTAACAGCCGAATGAAAACAAAAAAAGATCGATGGACACTCGTAAAAATGGCTAGCCCAATAACTAACGCATAACAAACCCAACTAAATTAAAGCAAGTCTTCAAAACGTGAGCTATATATTCTTATTGACTATCTTCCATGGGTCTCATACGATTACTCTGCGAAATTGGGGCCAGAAAATAACCGAACCAGAAATTCTTTATACCTGAACCCAAATTTAGTCAGTTTTATGACTTTTACTCGCAACTGATTGGGTTTATTGATTTTTAGTCAGTTTTATGACTTTTAATCAGTTATATTTAATTTTTTTTTATCATATAGAAAACGTTGAGTAGTTTTCATAAAAGAACAATAGCGAATCGCTGGACACGATGATAGAGTAGGATTCATAATGAATCGCCGTCTATAACATTACGTTCGTTTAAACTATTATTGCGTGATTACCAATCACATCGACTGGACATTCAACAGGCCACCCCAGCCTCATACATAATTGACTAATGCACGGTCTTTTGAAACCGTTCACAAAACCAATCCCTCTAAATATACCTAAAGTTCCTGTTGTTCGAACCAATCTAAATGAGCGAAAACAAATGTCTGATATGATCACATGAAGCATGATTATTGTAATCATATAAAAGATCTATCAACAAAATCATATACAAATGAACCTTCATTATCCATATACAATCATATAAAACATCAACATAACCATGCACACAAACAAACATGAATTGCAAATTAAATAGATAAGGGGTAAAAGAATCATACAATATTTTCATCTATCTTCCTTCACGATAACTTACTTCTGGGGATAACAATGGGATATGCTCTTCGTTTGAATTGTGTAACCAAGCCACATGATGCCAATTGATTACCAAAACAAAAGGGTGCTAATACCCGTTTTTGGTAACTACCAAAATGTAAGGGTGTGACTTATGAGAGCCAAATGCAAGACATTTAATGGTGTGGTTTTGTTTTGTTTTGAAACGTGACTTACAATAAAATGAACAAACTACGGCAAGACACAGTGACACCGGGCGCTGTGGCCAAGGTCGACTACTCGACTGCCGCCAGCCCCTTGGCTCTCCCAGCGCGGAAACCCGACCTCCACCCGCCCGAAGGCATGACAGTGGAATAATAGGTAAAAGTGTAAAACCTTGGCTCCCATCCAAGACGAACCGACGCCACCCGTATTCGTCCTTCACCTGGATGCCGCATAAAATAATGAGGAGAGTGAGAGTCGAACCTGGGTCACAAGGAACACCAAGTCTTTCCCCAACCACTTGTGGTTTTTGTAAAAGTTGCCTTGGTTTTCTAAAGAAGTGTTTGTTAAACAAAATTAAAAGTCGCGTCTTTTTTAAAGTGTGTTTTTCTAACAGACATGATTGTTAAACAAAAGAAAATTAAAAGTCACGTCTTTTAAAAAATGTGGTTTTCTAACAGACATAATTGTTAAACAAAAGAGACCAGGGGCGGAACCAATGGGTAACTAGCCGTAGCACGGACTACGGATCAACCCCGTATTCGAAGTGTATTTTTTTCGGTTTTATACATAGGATACCCCTAGACATATACGAGAATACCCTTGTAACTTTATATTATTCCTTTAGCCCAATATGTGTTTAACAATTCAGCCCAAATAATAAGTTTCATGATAATTAAGCCCAAATAAATAAAATAATCAATTGATTATGGGCATTGGGTAGTGATTTTACTCGTCTTATGGTGGAAACCAGAACACATAGTGCTTGTCCTTTGGTTTGTTGGGTAGTGAAGCTAGCTTTGGTTTTACCGGTTGCAATCGTAACCGTTGAAAGATGTTTTTTTTTCTAAATTGAAGCTTGTCAAGACGGATTTACGCAATCAAATGGCCCAGAATATTTGAACAAAGCTATAGTTTGTGTCGTCGAAAAAGAAACTTTTGATAAAGTAAAAGACGGTGATATGATGGAACGATTTTAAGCTATAAAAAAGAGGGCAAATTTATTAGGTATTTGTATTACTGAAAATATTTTCCCTTTTTTTTATTATTGTATTTATTGTTGTTATTTATGTAACACCCCGAAAACGGGTTTGGTAATCAAACCACGTTTATACTAAAAGACGGGTAATTTACCTTTAGTGGTAAAAGAAACCCGGTGAATATTAGGATTCTTAAATAAACAAGAATTTGCTAACTAGGGATTTTAACCTAGTTAGCTAATAGTTTAGAAATAACTTATAATAGGGTTAAAATTAACCAAAGTTATTATAGAAACTAAAATGGAGGGACCTAAGTTGTAAAACTTGAAACTATAATTTGTTAAAACAAATTAAATAAAAACCAAACACATAAATTAGTGTTTTGGTCGATCAGAAGCGCAAGAGAGCGACCAGGATTCTTCCTCAAACCCTAAACTCAACAAATCTCACAAATTGAAGGCACAAATCGGTTCCAAAACAAAATCTGAGCATAGATTGGTGATCTCCTCTGAAAAGGGATCATAAGGTATGTAAATTTTGTTGAAAATTTCCTTCTAAATTTCTGGATGAACTTAGAGAATTCGAATTAGATGGTTGCATGTTCGTTATGTGATGAAATAGGGACATTGTAGTGTCTAGGAGTAAACCCTAGACAAGCATATGATGAAATTAGGTCTAAATCTTGTGAATTCATGATCACCATTGAAGGTGATAAGTGTGATGATGCTAAATTCGTGTAATGTGATGTTTTTAGGGTTTTTGATGGCTAAAAATAGTGCCATAATGTCATAAACATGTTTTGATTGAAAGCTGAATTCAAACAGCTTCTGATCAGAATTTACAGCCGACTTGTATTGGCTGTAACGTGGACAAAACGTGACAAAAACGTGTGTTTCTTGAGTCTAAAATGTAATTCCAGGAAATATCTTTAAAACCTCACTGGAATCGCATTTTTTCGACGAAAATTGAGCGTTTTATGAATTTTTCCGTATCAAAGGTTCAAGCTGCGTTTTCTGACAGAATTTGCAGCCCATTACGAATGTCATAACTCAATTTAGGAATTGAGTTATGATCTCAAATTCTTACTGTAGAAAGTTTTAAGTGATTAAAAGAATCGCCAATTGGAATTTCGTCAATCGGATAAACGAGGAATTTTTAATGAATTTTTCCGTAAGCTGCAGTCAGAAGTGACGAATCTGATTGCAGCATAGTAAATGAATTTTTATGAATTTTTGGTAAAGAGTTAGATCTTGAAATTTTAACCCAAGGTCTAACCCTCCGAGAGGTACGCCACATAAAAAAATCATAATTTTTGAAGACTTGTAAACAGGTTAAATAGGTCACCAAAAACAGCCTATTTTCAGTGATATGAACATGTCTAAATGAAAGCTAAAATGTTGAAATTTCGAGTGAAACGCACATTTGAATGATATGGCAAATTATGCGAAATATGAAACAATAAGAGTTCTAAATATCATGTTGATTTAGACTTAATTGTGTAAACCATGTGATCGAAAATAGTTAACTTATGATAAGTTAAGCTAACTAATGAGGAAGTCGAATAGTAGTTTCGACATAGAAAATGAGTAAGGTGGAATAGTCATGATTGTTAATGACTAATCTAACCGCCTTGTAAATGTTGACAATAGTTCGATGCTTAACGAGCTAGGTGGAGGCTTGGGAAAGAAGTGGTCAAACTAATCAAGTACGAGAAGAAAAGCATAATCGGAATTCAAGGTAAGTAAAAAGCTTACACTCTTTTTTTTAGACATGTATTTATTCATAGATCGTAAATACGATAAAATGCTATATCCAAAATATGTTTCCGACACGAAATAATACGGGACATATAAAATGATGAAAAACCTTGGTTAATAAAAAAAAAGGGATCTAATGGTAAAATCCGAAATGGGTCAGATGGGCGAATTGGTAGTTAAAGCCATGTTTTGTTATGTATGTAAACGTTTGGTCATATGGGCCAAACGAGCCAAATGGTGATGAAAACACCATTTGGCAATATTGACTAACATTTGGTTGTCAAGTTATATGTTCTCAGGATTGAACAAAAAATTGAATAATTGTGTCGCTTTGGATTAGCGGCTAGTAAAAGCAAGGTATAAAAATGAAACAGGTCTATATGTTGATCGGGCCAGGTACGCATTATTATGTTGTAGCTAAAAGTGCTATTTTGGTCAAATGATTGTGAGAGTCTTTCGTCGTAAAATAAGAGACTAGAATTGACCGAAAATCCCTTAATGGGTAAAACGGGCAAACGACCCCTAGAGGCCGTTTAGAAACTTGCATTGTGATTATGTAACCCTTAGTTACATGTAAGAGTTGTAGGCATAAATTTCGTAGTTCAAATGCCTAAAAATGGTCATTTGCGTAAAATGACTAGTTGAATGATAGAATTGAGGAAAAGGGGGTTCGTTATGTTAAATCCACCACAAAATAGTTGTGGTGGATTATATATAGTTATTTAGATATGGAAGTATTGTAGTGTCAAAAAGAAAAGAGCAAGTTTTAGACTAAATTGCTTAAATTACCTAAATGGGTCAAAACAGTTTATGCACATAGCTTGCGCGCTAGTCACGCAAATTATAGCAATTACAAACCCGAGCTAGATATTTTGTGTTAAATACATTGGAACATGTATTTTGATTAGTTAGAAACAAGTTGGTGGTTTTAAATACAAACGGGTCAAAATGTTGATTTTGAATAATAAGCCGAATGCTTAGAAACTCGGAATTTTATTAGTTTGAATGCTGAATTTTAACTCCATGAAATGGAGAACTAAATTACGGGCGCGTAGGAAAAAGAATCACGCGAATCGGATAAGTAGAACAAAAGTTATGACATTTTAAAGTTAAATTTCGATTAAACTTATAGCTGGGCAAATGCAGGTTTCGGCAACAAACCCGCTGGAAATTGGTTTCCCCCGCGCCACGCGACAAGTTTGTCAGAGTCTCTCGCGACACGCGAGAGACATAAAAACTGAAAAAAAAAACTATTTTTAATTGTCGTTTAACGCGTAGAACATGTTTAAACTTATATTTAAGTTATCAAAACTAACTTTTATGTTGGTTTGATCATAGGTGAATATCAAGAGTACCCGGATGAAGATCAAGCGATTTACAAGAACCGAACACATCAGAATGAAGCTTCCGCACGACGCTTTGATGTCGTTGTAAATGACGAACTTATATATATAAATTATGTTGTAAACTTTTAATTTGTAAAAGTTTTAAATTACTCGAATTTCTAAGAATCATTAATAGTAATTACATGTTAAATTTTTTGTTTTATATACGAAAACCTTTAAAATGTCGGATTTACAAGATGAGTGTTACAATTTATTACTGTATGATTACACGGTAAAAAAAATTAATTTGGGATACCCCTGAATTAAAGGGCTAGCTCCGCCACTGAAAGAGACGTAACCTAAGTTGATCAATGAAAATATATGTATAATATAATCAGTTACATATGCGAGAGGCAGTTATGTATAAAATGAAAGGGTTTGAGTAAAAATGAACTAAAGGGTGTGACTTTTAAACAAATGAGACATAGCCCATATTGCTAATTGTATAAGGGTATAATAATAAATAATTGAAAGGAGACAACGGTTCTATGAGGCAAGCGTAATGTATGGTTACAGCGATTTGCTGCTTTTTGTTAATATATGACAATCATGAATCGGTGGGATAATTGCAAGCATTTGAAAAGGTGGCGTATTTGTAATGTCCATCTAAACGACCCTAGATCTGTATGTGCATGTGTATGTTTTTCTGTCCAGCGTTTTTTACTCACAGATAATTGATGCAATTAAAAAACTAGAAATTGTTTCAAAAAAATGCAAGAATTTTAGCACAAAAATTTTATGAGGTGTAAGAGTAAAAGTAACACACTAAGGAAGTTATTTTTTTTCAAATGACACAGCTCGAACGAAAATTCTGTATGAGCCGGACTCTTAAAGTTCAAATTAGTGGGGCCAGACTCTTAAAAAATCTAATATTTTACACTACATTTTTTTTTTGAAATTTTCGGTAAAATTAACACTACGAGCGAAAAATCGGTAAGGCTTGGACATCCCTCGTCATAGATGTGGTATGAGATTGGTATTTTCATCAAATGGTATTAAAAGTATGTTTAAAGATCAAAGATATTAATGAATGTTTTCGTTCGAAAAAAAAGATGAAAGATATGAGCATCTTAATAAATCTTTTGTATCTTTTTACAAACGAGGGACCTCACTAATCCATTGCTTCCCTTGTTCTGAAATCCAAGGTCTAAGTGGCAGCCAATGAGCCAAGTAGAAGGGCACCATATCAAATGGGGTTGCTGTTAGAATATTCCATGATTATAGGGTCAAATATGCTTTCCCTTCCTCCAAGTATTACAGCCGTATTTCCCTTTCTCCAAGAATTAGCCATATTTTCCTTATATTTTCCTTTTTTAAATCCTTGTTCATTAGCATAAGTAGATGTGGTTATTGTTCTCTTTGTATTCAATATGAAGCAAGCAATATCTCAATAAAAATAAAGTCTTCTTTGTTTATGTTACTGGTCAACATGGTATCAGAGCAGTGTTAAGGTCCTCAAACCTCAATCTGCTCATCACTTACCTGGTACTTTTTCTTTGTTTACCATCCAAACCTTAACCACCATGTCCAACGATGATAGCTCGAGTTCAGACCTGTCCAAACAACTCGCAAATCTGATAAAAAATTCCCAACCTCAGAACCCAAAATTGTCAGACAGTTTACAAATCAATCTCAAACTCAATAACCAGAATTACGCCCTATGGACCCGAATGATTCGGGTCGCCATAGGTGGGAAATCGAAAGCCCTCTTAACTCACTTAACCTCAAACCCTCTAGATCAAGATGATGCAGAATTCGAGCAGTGGGAACAAGACGACTTGGTTGTGTTCTCATGGCTTATACAAAATATAGAACCACAAATTCCCGGCAATCTAACCGAGTTTCCCACGGCGAAATCGCTATGGGATGCCTTGGTGGTTACTTACAGCAGCGGAAAAGATAAATTGCAAGCTTTAATCTCCATGTCAGGGCCAATGAGATTAAACAAAATGATGCTTCCCTGGAAAGTTTCTGGATTTCCTTACAAGGGATATGGGGAGAAATCGAAAGGATCGATCCTAACCCCATGAAGTGCCCGGATGACATCAAGGCTTACGCAAAAATAAGGTCTGAACACAAACTTGTTCAATTCCTAAGTGCCCTCGACAAAAAATATGATCCTATAAAGCGCGAAATACTCCGGTGGGAGCCTTTACCATCTGTAGAGACGGCCTATGCTGCTGTTCGGAAAGAAACCGCCCACCAAACTATTCTAGGAGCGGTTCATATTGATACACAAGGCATCGGAGCTGGGTTGTCAGCCACCGAATCTAACGGGTTAGGCCTCGCAACCAAAGGATATTGCAGGACAAAAAAGAAGAACGGAGCACCAATAAAAAAAGATAAATCGCTCCTCAAGTGCACCCACTGTGATATGAGGGGACATACCAAAGAGCAGTGCTTTAAAATCGTGGGATTTCCTGACTGGTGGAGTGACAATCACAAAACCAAGAACCCTAATCAAGAGGGTAAGGTTGCCATTGCCATAGGCAACAATAGTGCTACTAGCAACGACAACGCCGAGAAGAGTGGTGCTGATGAAGCTTCCGAAGGAAATCTTTGGACCTGGCACTAAGCCCTAAGAGGTGAAGTGCCTTAAAAGGAAAAAAAATCCTTTAAAAAAAACGAAACCCAAAACCCAAATTTTTTCAAAACAATTTACCAAAACCAAATTTTTTAAAATAAAAAAAATCTAAATGCCAAAACCCAAATGGCCAAGTTGTTTTTCAGCTTGAGCGGAACCAAAAACCAAAAAAAAAGGAAAAAAAAAACCCAAAACCCAAATTCTCAAATCAAAACAAAACATTTTTTTTTCAAAACAAAATCCAAAACCAAAACCAATTCAAGTTGAATTTTGGCAATACCACTATTCAACTTGAGGGGGAGTGTTAGAATATTCCATGATTATAGGGTCAAATATGTTTTCCCTTCCTCCAAGTATCACAGCCGTATTTTCCTTTCTCCAAGAATTAGCCATATTTTCCTTTTTTAAATCCTTGTTCATTAGTATAAGTAGATGTGGTTATTGTTCTCTTTGTATTCAATATGAAGCAAACAATATCTCAATAAAAATAAAGTCTTCTTTGTTTCTGTTACTGGTCAACAGTTGCCCTCTTTTAGAGACCACGTCGTCATCCCCTTAGGCTATGTGTTATGGTTTCACATTTTTTTCATTCCACGTTGCTGCCACGTAGCATGAACTATTATTAACTTTTTTTCACGATTGTGTGTTATGGTTTCACAAGTTTTCATTAAAATAATATTTAAATTAAAAAAACTTGAAAGGGAAGAGTGGTAAAGGGGGTGATGTGGATTTGTTTCATTAGGTCATGTAATTAAATCATGGGCAAAAAGTTGATGCTGTAGTGCAAAGATCGTGGGCGTGATGGTCTTCACGCCTTTAACCTTCACACCATTTTTAAGAATCATGGGACTGGTGTAGCTAGGCGTGAAACAAGGTTAAATGCCAAATGGCATAGGGCATTAGCCCATAACGAAGAGATTTATGAGCGTTAGAGATGTTCTAAGTATTAGTTAACCAACATGAAATACATGGTCAGTGTTGGATCATTACATAATGGATTCGTCTTAATTCTTAACACACTTGTGAAATAGTTAAAAGCATACTAAGAGCATGCTTGGATTAAAACATTTGCTAAAAACATAAGGCTAGATGGGTAGATGATGGATACACTACGATATTTACAAGACATGTCGAATTTTGATTAAATTGGTCAAATAAATTAAAATGAAACGTCCAATTGTTTGGCAAATATACTCCTTATCTAAAATTTGACTTTTTGTAACCATGTTTTTGTTTTGGGGGTATACAACCTCCATCTGATCACTTATCATGATGCGTGTATCATTTCGCTATACGCGTGTGATATATGGTTTTAGTTAACATACATCATGGCTAGAGCTCTACAGTTGACATCGATTACATACTCCTTATCTAAAATTTGACTTTATGTAACCATGTTTTTGTTTTGGGGGTATACAACCTCCATCTGATCACTTATCATGATGCGTGTATCATTTCGCTATACGCGTGTGATATATGGTTTTAGTTAACATACATCATGGCTAGAGCTCTACAGTTGACATCGATTACAAGATCATGTCATTACTCATTACTTGTTATTCCTTTGCGTTGCAAATAACAAGCAACTTTGATCTTGAGCTATAATATTTTCTTTGTGCATCCATTTTGGTAAATAAACACGTATTTCTAACTAACAACACTTTATATACTCTCAGTTAGTTTTAGTTTTCATAGACTATGATTCCGTAAACACATCCATAAACAACAGTCACAAACGCATATGACACAACATTCACAACCTCCTCACCACTCCAAAACAGTCACAAACGCATATGACACAACATTCACAACCTCCTCGCCACTCCAAGATAGAGTCCTTGGTCATCCGTGAGCTCGTATTTTTTTTTGAAGGGTGACTTTCTATGTACAGGACCTATAGGTCACCGGGTTCTTATCAAAGACAATCCCCCGTCAGTCCGTGTTGCGGACGCTATGTTCTATCGGGACCCGGCCGCGTACGGGAACTGACCTTCGCCCGGAATCCATACTGCCCCAACACGGGTAAAGCCGCTGGGGTAACAGCTGGGTGAAAACCGGGTTGCCCTCTGGATCGAACCATGCCTCGGTAGAAGCGATCCATCATAAGGACATCCCCCAAAGTGCCATAGCAGGGAGTCGAACATCATAGGGACGTCCCCCCTCCGTGAGCTAGGGGCTGTTTGGCTAAGCTTATTGTTTTGACTTATTTACTTATTTGCTTATTTAAAAAGCAAATAAGTCATAATGGAATGACTTATTTACTTATTCCTCTCACATAATAAGCTAACCCAAACACCTTTTAACTTTTCAAAAAGCAAATAAGTAAATAAGTCAAAAAAATAAGCTTAGCCAAACAGCCCCTAGTATTTGAAGATGCTCAAAGGCTATAATGATTAAACACATGATATTATTATTATTATTAAATTAAAATAAGAGAAAAATGCCCGGATAGTCCCTGTGGTTTACCATTTTTTCAGCTATAGTCCCTATCTTTCTAAAACTACTTGAATAGTCCCTGTGGTTTTCCGTTTTGTTCTCGGATAGTCCCTGACTCTAACTTCAGTTAGTTTTCTCTGTTAAGTGGCTGTTAAGAGGGTGTGAAATGACCAAAATACCCTTTCCTTAAAAGGCCAAACCACAGGGACTATCCGGGCATTTTTCTCTAAAAATTCAAAAAAATAAAAAAAAAATCTAAAAAATTCTAAAAAATCATAAAAATTCTAAAAAAATCATAAAAATTCTAAAAAAATCATAAAAAATCATAAAAAAATCAAAAAATAAAAGAAACTCTAAAAAATCAAAAAAAATTCTAAAAACATAAAAATCCTAAAAAAATCAAAAAAACTCTAAAAAATCATAAAAATCCTAAAAAATCAAAAAATTTCTAAAAAATCCAAAAAATTCTAAAAAATAAAAAAAACTCTAAAAAATAAAAAAAATTCAAAAAAAGCAAACGTTTCGACGCGAACCGTTTCGACGCGAACCGTTTCGAACCGTACCACCACCACCGCCACCACCACCACCACCGCACCACCACCACCGCCACCACCACCGCCACCACCACCACAGCACCGCCGCCACCACCACCACCACCACCACAGCACCGCCACCACCACCACCACCGCACCGCCACCACCACCATCACCACCACCACCGCACCGCCATCACCACCACCACCACAGCACCGCCGCCACCACCACCACAGCACCGCCACCACCACCACCACCACCGCACCGCCACCACCACCACCACCGTTTTCGAAACGGTCCGGGTCGAAAACGGTCCGAGTCGAAACGGTACGCGTCGAAACGGTACGGGTCGAAACGGTACGGGTCGAAACGGTACGCGTCGAAAACGGTCCGGGTCGAAACGGTACGCGTTGAAACGGTACGGTTCGAAACGGTACGCGTCGAAAAGGTACGGTTCGAAACGGTACGGGTCGAAACGGTACGCGTCGAAAACGGTCCTGGTCGAAACGGTACTCGTCGAAACGGTACGCGTCGAAACGGTACGGGTGGTGGTGGTGGTGGTGGCGGTGCTGTGGTGGTGGTGGTGGCGGTGCGGTGGTGGTGGTGGTGGTGGTGGCGGTGGCGGTGCTGTGGTGGTGGTGGTGGTGGCGGCGGCGGTGCGGTGGTGGTGGTGGTAGTACGGTTCGAAACGGTTCGCGTCGAAACGGTACTCGTCGAAACGGTACTCGTCGAAACGGTACGCGTCGAAACGGTACGGGTGGCGGTGCTGTGGTGGTGGTGGTGGCGGTGCGGTGGTGGTGGTGGTGGTGGCGGTGGCGGTGCTGTGGTGGTGGTGGCGGCGGTGTGGTGGTGGTGGTGGTGGCGGTGGTGGTGGTGGTGGTGGTGGTACGGTTCGAAACGGTTCGCGTCGAAACGGTTCGCGTCGAAACTTTTGCTTTTTTTGAATTTTTTTTATTTTTTAGGATTTTTATGTTTTTTTGAATTTTTTTGATTTTTTAGAGTTTTTTTGATTATTTTGAATTTTTTATGATTTTTTATGATTTTTTTAGAATTTTTATGATTTTTTTAGAATTTTTATGATTTTTTAGAATTTTTTTAGATTTTTTAGATTTTTTTTTTTTTTTTTTGAATTTTTAGAGAAAAATGCCCGGATAGTCCCTGTGGTTTGGCCTTTTAAGGAAAGGGTATTTTGGTCATTTCACACCCTCTTAACAGCCACTTAACAGAGAAAACTAACTGAAGTTAGAGCCAGGGACTATCCGAGAACAAAACGGAAAACCACAGGGACTATTCAAGTAGTTTTAGAAAGATAGGGACTATAGCTGAAAAAATGGTAAACCACAGGGACTATCCGGGCATTTTTCTCTTAAAATAATCTTTTAATTTTAGATCAACAACTCCTTTTGTCATCTACCCACACTTCTCTCTCCGAAAACAAACACACAATCAAACGCATCAAACCCTAACCCTAACAATCAACGATCATCTTCCGATGAACAACAACAGCAGCGTCAACGACGGCAACACCCGCCGGTATCCTCCCGGTATCGGCAACAACCGCAGCGGCGGAGGATGGTACGGCGGCGGCGGCGGCGGTGGTAATCTTCAACAACCCCCTAATTACTACAATCAACCTCGTAATCCAAATCAAATTCAACAAAATCAGCAACAGCAGCAGTCACAGTACGTGCAGAGACAGCAGCACGCACAACAACAGTACATTCAGAAGCAACAGTGGATGAAATTGAACCCTAATGCCTCTGGTTCTTCTACTATGAATAATAATAACAGTTTTGA
Source organism: Helianthus tuberosus (assembly GCA_030545235.1). Lineage (NCBI taxonomy): Eukaryota > Viridiplantae > Streptophyta > Magnoliopsida > Asterales > Asteraceae > Helianthus > Helianthus tuberosus. The sequence goes on from CM060358.1 coordinate 60,674,847, forward strand.
AGTTGAAAAGGCCGTACAGTCAGAAGCAAGCGTAGATTCCAGGTCAAATAGTTGGTTAAATGTTTATTTATGTTTGTTTTTTGTTGTTGAAATTGCAATGCCTGTGTCCTGTGAGTTAATTGGTTCTTTATATGTGTATAGTTAGGGTTTTTAATGCTGTGATATTATATAGTAGAAAATGAATGGTAATGTTAGGTGTTTGTGTGGATTTTGTCTGTGTTCAACTGGCATTGGTAGTGTGAAAATTTTGATAGAATTTCGGGTGTGATATATGATTGACAGTGATGTAAACTGCAAGTTTGTGTCGATGCATATATATTTTTCTGTATTCACTTCTTTAATTTGATTGAGGAAAGTTTATGAAGTTGTTATAAGTAAATGTCTTTAATAACTACCAAGAACCATAGGATATTAGTCATTGCAGCTGCTGCCACTTAGGTTTCTTTAGTGATACTATGGTGGTTGGTAGTTTCCGGCTTGACAGCTCTTTCAGGTTTAATCTACCGTGGATTATTCTCAAAGTTAGCATGGTTTGGTTCTTGAATATTTTGTAGTGTGGCTATTAGTTTCTGTGTGTGTGTCATTGTTGTAAAAATCGCTAGGCACTAGTCGTGCGGTGTGGTACTAACTAGCGATTAAATGATTAATAGGGATAATTGGATTGGAATTTTCATATGTTTTTTTAACTTATATATACACACACATTGATATGAATGTAATACTTAAAAGTTCACATAAATACTTAAAAGTTCACATAGTGTAGTTCAAACAAAAACAATCAAACTTAAACATAACAAATCAAGTACTTAAAAACCAATGCATCCATGGATCGGGCTGGGAACTCTGGTTAATGGGTTAAAACCAAGGAACTGATTGCGCCGATTAGGAACAATTTGGACAACCTACCTAGGACCGCCTTTGACCACCTATCGATTAGGTGAAATTTCATTGGTTGACTACCGATTACTGGTTAATCATCGATGAATCTTGATTTTCACAACATTGGTGTGTGTGATGCCCATAGTTAACGATAGCGAATAGCGACAAGGTACCTATATGATACGCAGCGATAGCGATAAGATAGCGCCCGCTATTTCGTGTATAGCGATAAGGTAGTTAAAAATTTAAGAAATAAAAAAATAGTTATCTATAATTTTTTTATATATATAATGTTAATTATATACCTTTTTATGTATAACTTTATAAACTTAAGGACCAAATGTAAAGTCGTGAAAATAAAGGATGTCAAATGTACAAATATACAAACTACTTTTACACTTTTTAAGTAATTTTTACAAGTTTTATGGACTAAATGGAAACTTGTGAAAGACAGAGGGGTTAATTGTTAAAATACATAAAGTTATTTAAAACCCTAAAGCCTAAACACGCTGAAATAACCAGTCGCTATCTTCTTCATCATCTTCTTCCTGGTTTCCGGTAGAAAGCATCATCGGAGTCAGGGCCGTCTTCGAAAATCACAAATTTTTTTTGTCCCTGTGCGAGATAAAAAATTTAGGCTCTATTCGAAAATCTCCATTTAATATTAACTTATCAATCACTAAAATTTATGTGGATGTAATTTAAATAGTTATTTTTAGCTAAGTTTAGGAAGTAATTTATTAATTAAAGGGAAAAATGCAGTTGACAAAATTAAGCATTAAATGCCACAAACAAAAAAAAAAAACCAAAAAATAAGCTAAAATAAAGAATCTGGAGACGCTGGGATTAGAACCTGCGTCTCCTTGTTGTTTAAGCAAGGCAATAACCACTAGTACAAGGGCTCATTTATGTTATCTCTCGATTCAATGCATATATATTCTATCTTGTACAACGTAAATTCTATACAAAATTAAAAAGATTTGGGCCCTCGGAGGGTTTGGGCCTTGTGCCGTCGCCCACCCACCCGCACCCCCTACGGGCCGGCCTTGACCGGAGTGGTATTTTTTTGCCGGAATTCGCCGTCTCGATATGTGGTCAATATGCACCTCGTAGCGTCGATTGGCCGCCACGCTATTCGCTATAGCGTCCGCTAAGGACGCTATCGATAACTATGGTGATGCCAAACTTGGATAAAGTTAACCGACTTATACCAAAATATATGGCTACCAAGTATTACAACTCACACTTGTTATGTTCCCACAAAGACATGCAAAGTGCAACAAACATGCATGCAAGCAAGCGCCCCACCCGTTCACACATAGAATAAAAATTTGTAGATGAATCTTTTTTTTTTTTTTTTTTTTTTTGCAATGGGGGCATGTGGGGTTCAAATAGACTGTGTAGTCAACAAAACACGATCTTTGAACGTTTTTGTGATGCTTATAATTAAGAGTTTTGATCCGAGCTTAGTTACTATTTGTAGATTGTAAGATGGCCGTGAACTTATTTATTTATTCTTTCTGTGGGTTTAGTTCTCAAGATTGGAAGGCACAGCTAAACATACCCGCAGCGGATAGCCGTTACAAGACTGAGGTATGCATGCAACGGTTCACATTATGCAGTGTGCTAATGAAAAATCTTTTAACGGCTGTTTTCTTTTACCTTTTTAATGAATTCATTATGTTTATGCTTACGCTTTTCTTACCTTTTTTTCTGTCATTTTTGAGACTTATCATACGCTATCATCTTGTTATAGCAAGTGTTAACTAAAAAAAGTAATGCAACCTCACAAACCTACACAATGTATAGCCGAGGATCCATATATGTTTTAACAACTTATTTTGTATATTGTTTTTAATGAATGCTGCTATATAGGATGTCACAGCTACAAAAGGAAACGAATTTGAGGATTACTTCTTGAAAAGAGAGCTACTTATGGGAATCTACGAGAAGGGTTTTGAAAGGCCTTCCCCCATTCAAGAAGAGAGCATCCCTATTGCGTTAACCGGTAGCGATATTCTCGCTAGAGCCAAAAACGGAACCGGGAAAACAGCAGCCTTTTGCATTCCCGCTCTTGAAAAAATAGATACCGATAACAATGTCATCCAAGGTTACTATCTACATGTATTCGATACTTGCAAATAATATAATTATTACTTGTTTAGTAAATACATGGAGTTGTAGCTATCTACATGTATTCGATACTTGCAAATAATATAATTATTACTTGTTTAGTAAATACATGGAGTTGTAGCTCTTAACTCTTTCGAGAATAGGTTTCTAGAACATTCTGTTGCTAACTTGTGGTGTTAATAATATGTACAGTTGTAATTCTGGTTCCAACAAGAGAATTAGCTCTTCAGACGTCACAGGTTTGCAAGGAACTCGGAAAGCATTTACAAATTCAAGTAATGGTCACCACGGGAGGAACAAGTTTAAAGGATGATATTATGCGCTTATATCAACCCGTTCATTTACTTGTCGGTACTCCTGGAAGAATTCTTGATTTAACAAAAAAAGGAATTTGCAAACTCGATAACTGTACAATGCTGGTTATGGATGAGGTATCAATTATTTAAACTAAATTATTGTTTGTTCCTGTAATTATTGCTTGATTCTGAATTTAATTGTTTTATGCTTCAGGCTGATAAGTTATTGTCACCCAAATTTCAACCTTCTGTTGAGCAACTAATCGGTTTTCTTTCTGTGAACCGACAAATTTTAATGTTTTCCGCCACGTTCCCCGTTACCGTCAAAGATTTCAAAGACAGATATCTGAGAAAACCGTATGTTGTCAACTTAATGGATGAGCTTACTCTGAAAGGTATCACACAGTATTATGCTTTTGTAGAAGAAAGACAAAAGGTTCACTGTCTGAACACTCTTTTTTCAAAGGTTTGATCACGACCCAACCAAAACATTTTTCTTTCTTTCTTTTTTTTTTAAACGAAGTTTTACTAATTTGATGGCTTATGTGCAGTTGCAAATCAACCAATCTATTATTTTCTGCAACTCTGTGAACCGTGTAGAGCTATTAGCCAAGAAGATCACCGAGCTAGGTTATTCTTGCTTCTATATTCATGCTAAAATGTTGCAAGATCACCGTAATAGAGTGTTTCATGACTTCCGTAATGGTGCATGCAGAAATCTTGTTTGTACCGGTATACTCATATACTTTACTTCGCAACATAACTAAATATTATTGAAAACGTATTTTCAAAATCTAACGGTTAGTTTTGTTTTTGCCATAACAGATCTATTCACTAGGGGTATAGATATTCAAGCAGTCAATGTTGTTATCAACTTTGACTTTCCTAGGAATGCGGAGACATATTTGCACAGGGTAAGTTTTTCCCCCCGAAAAGAATGTACGTATTTGTAGAAATGTTTTGAAGTGAAGTATTTGTGCTGTGATTGCAGGTGGGTCGTTCCGGAAGGTTTGGACATCTGGGTTTGGCTGTGAATTTGATAACTTATGAAGATCGCTTCAACTTGTATGTGGTTCATATTTCTAAGTGACATGTCATTATATGCTTTCGACTTTACCAAAGTTAATGTCTTTGTGCTATCGTACAGGTATAGGATTGAGCAGGAGCTTGGAACCGAAATAAAACAAATTCCTCCTCATATCGATCAAGCTATATATTGTCGGTGATTTATGGCATATGCTTTGCAAGGGCCAATTATGGTAAGGGTTTCTAGTAATGTGCTACAAACACTTTTGTCCATTTATATTGTTAAATAATTATGTGTTAGGTTAAAGGGTGTGGGGGTCATGGTTGGGACATGATTCGCCACATGGGAACATGAATGGAAGGCTACACCACCCCCTTGCATGATCCACCATGGTTTGCATGGATTAAACCATGGTCCTCTCCATTTTTCAAGAAATCATTTCCTTTGTCTTTAGACAAAGATAAATTAAAATAAATAAGGGGATAGTGGTTTGGGTCATGACCAAACCCTTAGGGTATTGATTTTGGATGGTGGATTAGAGGTGGGTGACATGGCACTGACGTGGAGGGTCATGGTGGTCATGAGGGTCATGACCACACCCTATAGCCTTAGGATTATAGAGACAATGATACCATAATGATAATCTTTTAAGTCTTTGTTTCAAAAAGACCGAGGCGCCCTGAAGTGACGACGTTCAAAGAGCCAAGCTGAGAGGCGAGGCGCACATGCACTTATTTGTGATTCAACTTATATCGTAGTTAGTTCAATGTAGACACTAGAACTAAAACAAAAACAAGATAGCATGGTTATAGACACTAGAACTAAAACAAAAACAAGATAGCATGGTTATTAAAGGCACTAGGCGTACTCAAGGCGCATAGGCCTCGCCTGGGGCCTAGGTGTTGGGTTCGTAGGCTTTAGGGTAGCCGGCCCTAATTAGGGTTAGCCGGCCCTAGTTATTAGGCCCACTTAGTTAACTTGTTGACCAAGTAGGAAACCCTAATCTTGTTCTATAAATACCTATGATGTAATTGTAATCTGTATCATTCTGAAAACAGTTGTGAGCATCTAATAAAAGTAAAACCCTAGTTGCAACCCGTGGACGTAGGTCACCTTGACCGAACCACGTAAATTCTCGTGTTCTTTATTTTCTGCTAGTGTGTGTGTGTGTTTGTTCCGCTTCCGCTCGAGCCTACTCTGATCCGATACCCCTAACAAGTGGTATCAGAGCCAAAGGTTCAGTAAAATACACGGTTCACACGGTTATCGCAGGAGAAAGAGAGAGCTGGACGAGAGATCTTGATCTGCTGTTGCTGCCGTCGCCGCTGACTTGTTTACGGCCCGTACCTATTCTTTGGTTACGGCTCGTAAGGTCTAGGGTTTGCGTCGTAGGGTTTGCTGTTGCAGATCTGGTGATTTTGGGGTGTTTGGCGATTAGGGTTTCGGTTCTTGAACCCTGGTTATTCGCTGATTTTACGCTCGGGTTTGCAAGAGAAGTCGCTGGTTCGGGTACTTCGGGTTTTCTGGTTTATTGAAAGTTGCTCAGGTTTCGGGTGCTTGGTTTCTTGTGGTTTTTTTTTTTTCTGGTTTTCTCGTTTGCTATGGCTGAAGACGGGAAGTTCCGAATCGAGAAGTTCAACGGTACCGATTTTGCATGGTGGCGAATGCAAATAGAGGCGTTGCTTGGTGAATGCGATTTGGATATAGTACTGGAAGAAAAACCTGCTGGAATGGATAAAGCTGCCGAAGCAATTTGGAACTCAAAGGACAAAAAGGCAAGAGGTAAAATTACATTGGCTTTGACGAGGAGCGTTGCATTTAATATCATGAAAGAAACAACTGCTCGTGATATGTTAGAAGCTCTGTCAAATATGTATGAGAAGCCGTCTGCCGGTAATAGGGTGTTCTTGATGAGAGAACTGTTTAATATGAGGATGAACGAGGGCAGTTCAGTTGCTGATCACATTAACGAGGTCAATTCAATTTTGTCCAGGTTAGCAACTGTGGGCATGAAGTTGGATGATGACACTCAGGCTGTGGTTTTGTTATCTTCCTTACCTGATAGCTGGTCAGGATTTGTGACAACGGTCACTGAAACTGCTGGAACTGGAAATTTAAAGTTTGATCGGGTCCGGGATAGTGTTTTGGGTGAAGATGTTCGCCGGAGGAACACTAATGGAGGATCTACTTCTGGTGGTATGCTCAGTGTTAGCAGGGGAAGAGGTAAAAACAGAAGCAGTGGGAGTCGTGGGAAAAGCTTGTCTAAAGCTGGGAAGAATGTGAGGTGCTGGAACTGTGGTGAAAAGGGGCATGTCAAAAACGAGTGTCCTGATCCTAAGAAAGAGGGTGGTAGCCAGCATGTAAACAGTGTTGTGTCAGATGAATCTGACGGTGACGTACTGGTTTGCTGTGAAGAGTCTATAGATTCTTGGGCTATGGATTCTGGTTCTTCGTTTCACGCCATGCACAGCGGGGAGACGATGGTGAATCTGAAAAAAGGAGACTTTGGAAAGGTACGATTAGCTAACGGTCATGTTCTTAATGTTACGGGTATGGGAGATGTCAATCTGAAGACTCCACTGGGCACTACATGGAACTTAAAGAACGTCAGGGTAATTCCAGGTTTAACGAAGAAACTTATTTCTGTTAGTCAACTGGATAAACAGGGACTAGATGTTAAGTTTGGTGGTGGGAAGTGGAAGGTGATTGATGGAAATCTTGTTGTTGCCTGTGGGAGGAGACGAGGATCGTTGTATCTAGTTGAGATACCTGCTGAGGGAGTAGCCGTCCCTGTACAACATAAAGTCTGGTTCACTGAATCTAGTAAGCGGAAGAGGGTTCAATTTGCGAACTTGAATCCTGGTGCTTTGGGGATGTCAGTTGAATGTGGTCGGGGGTCTAAGTTTAAGCCAGTCAGGGGATTTGGTGATAGTGGGAGCACGGGTCGTGTTCCGGGTACAATCACAAAGAACCGTTGGGTTTTGAAGACGAAGGTTCCGACTGAAGAAAAAGGCTCTCCTGGAAATAGTTTGCAAAATGTGGAGAGTGGTATTAATTCTCGGTGTATCTCTGGAGCTGGTGGATCGTGCAAGCCGGTTGAGATAGAGAATGGGTCTGATAAGACTGTTGGGTTGGAGCTTGTGGGAGCTTCAACTGGTCTCTCAGTTACTTGATGAGAGGTGTGGTTGCAACTAGGTGGCTTGGATGTGACTGAAGTCTTAGCTTGTTCTTGGAACTGGAGGCTGGGAAGACTTGAACGTAAAGATTACTGAAGTTACTGGTGATGGGTTTCTTGGATGCACTTTGTGGACTATGCAAAGCCTCCGAGTGGGAGATTGTTGGGTTCGTAGGCTTTAGGGTAGCCGGCCCTAATTAGGGTTAGCCGGCCCTAGTTATTAGGCCCACTTAGTTAACTTGTTGACCAAGTAGGAAACCCTAATCTTGTTCTATAAATACCTATGATGTAATTGTAATCTGTATCATTCTGAAAACAGTTGTGAGCATCTAATAAAAGTAAAACCCTAGTTGCAACCCGTGGACGTAGGTCACCTTGACCGAACCACGTAAATTCTCGTGTTCTTTATTTTCTGCTAGTGTGTGTGTGTGTTTGTTCCGCTTCCGCTCGAGCCTACTCTGATCCGATACCCCTAACACTAGGCGCAAAGCGCAAAAAAAGCGAGGGCCTGATAAAAATAAAGCGCATAATGAAAAAAATTAAAAAATATATTATGTATTAGAAAAAGAATTTTATTCTTCAAATAAAATAAACAAAGTCTATTATGTAACACTTTATATCATCTAATTAGTACCAAAATATTAGTGTATTAGTGTAGAAAAATAGTTTTCCTTGATTAAAAGTATAAATTTGTCTAGAATCTTGTCGGAATTTAGCCGGAAACTCTCTGGAATCTAGGAATCTTGCCGGAATGTGCGCCTGAACCATCACCTGGAGAGTTAAAGCGCAATTTCCCCGACTTAAAGCGCAACTGCCTCGCCTTGCCTGAAAAATGGGCCTAGACGCAAGAGGCGATGGCTTTTAACAACTATGCAAGATAGCAAAACAAATGCACACACTTATATAGTTTTATATTACAAAACATGGCCTACCTTTCTTTTCTATGTTCAACCATACAAGCTCTATATGTATAACAATACTAAGAATGACCCACATTTCTTATCTCAATATGCAACCATAAAAATCATTATTAACATTTTTATATCAATGTGCAAGCTAAGTAGTTAATGCGGTAAAATATCGGATATCGGTCAAGGACTTTATCTAAGATATCGGTTATCGTGGTGTGATATCGGTAATTTTAATATTATGCTAAGTTTATATATATATAGCAATTTAACACTAACAATCCGGTATACTCTTCTACCATTAACAAATTAACCTTTTGCAACTTGCAAAACACTAACAACTGTAGCAAGTAGGAACTGACGAAGAGTTAAAACCATGGTTTTAAAAAACGTTTGAGGCGTGCGCCTCAAGACGCGCCTCGAGGCGAAACGGCCAAAAAACAAGCATGAGGCGCGCCTCATGGTGTTTTTAATGTATATGCGCCTCAGAGGGGCTGAGGCGCTTAAGGGGATTTTGATAGTTGTTTTTGATGTTTTTGACTTTTTGTGTCAATTTCAAGCATTTCATGTCTTTTTTAAGTGTGTTTTTGATGATTTTGATGAATCTGATGATGAAATTGGTTAGTATTATTATTTTTATAATACATATAATCAAGGTTTAAAAAAACGGAAACGAGTTTCGAGGCGTTTTCACTTCGCCTCACGAGGCGTAAGCCTCGAGGCGAACCGAGGCATAAGCCCGAGGCGGAATTAAAAAATAAATATAAATATTATATACCTTATAAAAATAGTAATACTAACTAAATTCATCATCAAAATAATAAAAAACACACATAAAAAAGACATAAATTGCTTGAAATTGACACAAAAACGCAAAAACATCAAAAACAAATATTTAAAACCCCTGAGGCGCACCTGAGGCGCAGCCTTTTTAGCGCCTCAGCCCCTCTGAGGCGCACAAACAGTAGAAACCCCCTGAGGCGCGCCTCAGAATCGTTTTTTGGCCGTTTCGCCTTGAGGCGCGCCTCGAGGCGCACGCCTCAACCGTTTTTTAAAACCATGCATATAATTTTTATATTTATTTATTAATACCGCCTCGGCCTTACGCCTCGTTTCGCCTCGAGGCTTACGCCTCGTGAGGCGAAGGGAAAACGCCTTGAAACTCGTTTCCGTTCTTTTAAACCTTGCTTAAAACACTAACATTTAACAATAAATACTAACAGTTAAGACTTAAAACACTAATAGCAGCAATAAGAAGAAAGATGAATGATAGAACTAGGAAGAAAGGTACTAATATTGGGAAAATCGGTCAATATCGCCGATATTACCGGTACCGATATTGTGCACTGATGTCTCGGCAGGGGACCGATAACCGATACATCATTGATATATCGGGATATTAAGTACATGGCGTACAAGTATAGAAATTCTATGCACTACCATAAAAAGCATGGCTTACCTTTTTCTCTATGTACATGCTAGCTTTATGTACAATTGTAAAAAGCATGGCCTGTCTCTTTATCTGTATGTATAACCATATACCTTTCCTAATTACATTGTAATCTCTTATACTTGTACTCTCTTTTTGTACCCGACTATTAGTTACGTTGTTCCATTTTCGCGTCTCCAACAATATACAAAAGAGAGAGGAAGGGAAAGGGGAGAATTGAACATAGAAGAAAGGATGAATGGAGGAAGAGAAAAAGGAACACAACTTTGCCGAAGTCTTGGTTTAAAAAAGCGCGAGGCGCTCCAAAGCGTTTTGGTTCCAAACGCATTAGTGAGGCGAGAAGCACGAGGCGAGAGCTTCACGTATGCGAGGCGCTCAAAATAAAAAAAAATATAAAAAATATTTGTACACATCAATATGACATTGTACTTGTTAATCAATAATAAACGTAAAAACATGATTATGAACACACTTAAACACAAACATAGTTAAAACATACATTGAAGTCGAAACACACTTAAACATAAACATAAAAAGATGTCTTTAATCAATAATCGATGCAAAAGAGTGAGGCGGCTGAACAGAGGAGGTCGCTACGTTCTTTTTTTAAGGTAAAGAACCTAAATCTGACGTGATTAAAAGCTGCTGGGCCGCTTATGAAATCCTATTGGAGCTGATTTAGAATATTGGGCCCAAATAAAACCCAAATCTAACCTGACTGGGCCTGAGGCGTCGCTTCACACACCTAGCGCTTCAGGTTTAAAGTGTCGCCTCGAAAAGCTTCATCCAATATAACGCTTCAGGGAAAAAAAGCGTTTTTCCTAGCGACTCGGGCGCTTCACGCTTCAAGCTCGCTTTTTTTAAACCAAGGCGGAAGTTGCACGCCAGTATACATGAACAAGAAGAGGAAGCCACAATGCTCAGAGGTGTGCTTCATTTTGGAGCACAAAAGAAGCTTTAAAATCCTGTATCACTCACTTCTTGCAACGTGCTTGTCATGCTGCGCCTTGCGCTGAGGCACTTTTATAGATCCTACTCTTAAGCATCTCAAGGTTTATCCTAAGCGTAATCACGATAAGGCAACCAAGCAAATGTTGCAAGGACAAGTATAGTTAGGATTGGATATGCATTCATATTTTAGGTAGTTTTCGACTTTCGTAGTTTAATTTAGAGTTTCTTCAGTTTGACAAGTTTTCAAAAATTAGATTATATGGAAAAGCATGATGACCAACACGGGCATATACTGGGACTTGAAAACAGGCTAATAAATGAGCTAACTTTGGGGAGTCGGCTTAATTCCTTGTAGCTCTCTTCATCGATAGTTTGATACCCTCGTGGGGGATGAGAATAGGTAACCTTGGGGATTAGAATGTATGATTTAGTAGAAGATTTAATCACAATGGTGAGGCGTGTTCATTGTCTAAACAAAAACAAATTGAGGGTTACTCATAGGCAAATCAAGATCATTCATGAGAGGGGCTAAATGCCTGCATTGTTACACGAGTGATCATAAGTAGGGGTGTTACACTGTTACATGAGTCGATGGTTACTAGATATAAATTTAATTTGACGGCTTACCACCAAATTCACATAAAGAAAGAAATTTTAAAAAATCGCCATTTTCAGTCATGAAATCATTTTAAATATTTAATTCAAACTAATGGTCTGAAAAGAATGGGCTCAAACTGCCAAACTGAACTGTTTTGAGACGGTTCAGTTGTCCGGCTGACCCAGTCAATACAGCATGTCTGGTTTGCTGTTTTACGAAACCGTTGTTAGCGATTCGGCCTAGAATTTCTGTCAAAACCGGCCGAAATAGACCATGAACAGCCCTACACTCACCTTTTGATTAAATGACCACAATGCTGTTAGTTTGTTACTTTGTCAACATCAATGAATGATACCCAATTACCCATAAATACATTATTGTTTCTTTAATAAAAGATCTAGCTATTTAACATAACAAAACTTCCAACCTGATGTACCGATTCCCATTAAATTAATATTTTGTTTGACCTATTAACTATTTTTGAGGTAAAATACAACACGAATTGGCCCATCCAGTCAAATTTGTTATCTCTGCAGTGTAGGTTTGCTACTGAGAGGAACCTTATCTAATAGTTCGACCAAAAGAATTTAACAGAAATAAGAACTAGAACCGGATCTCAGAGATGCCAGATTTTGAACAAAAGCGGTCTTAGAAATGAGTTGGTGCTGTTTTTAATTAAATGCCGTGCTTGATGTCCTTCGGTTCTATAAATGCTACTTTATATTTTTCTAGTGTTTTATGGTCGATCTGACAATTTATCTTTTCAGTGTTCTCTGCAGATGTAACACATTTCCGAATTTAAAACAACGTGAAGAAACCAGGAGTTGATTAGGCTGGAGAGATAGAATGATAACAGTGACCCAAGACAACTGTTAGGATCTTTAGTATTTTCATTACAGCTTTTCTTTTATTTTAGGATTTGTCATATGCTAGCTGTGTATACAACAGATTGGGGTGAATAGCATGTAGTTTTTTCTGCATTTCCTGAAAAAAAAAAAAAGAAAAAACCGAAAAAAAAAAGAAAAAAAAACAACACTAGAAAACTTAAAGACCTTTTCCTGAGCATTTTTCTTTTACATTTATGTTGGATATCAATTTAAAGCTTCCTTTTCTTTTTCCTGTTATGAGCTATCGTTTTTGCGTAGTGTTGATATCTACTATGAGTTTGCTATTTGGTCGTATGTATGTTTGGAAGTCAATTAGTCAATTAAACACGTTCATTTGGAAAGCAGCGAGAGATAGACTCCCTACCCTTGCAGGCCTTATTCGACACAATATTCTTTCAGAGCCCGGGATTTGTAAGATCTGTAGCAAAGGAATTGAAGATACCGATCACCTTTTTACAGCTTGTTCGGTGTTGATCGCAATTTGGCAGTTTGTTTCTAGATAGTGTAACATCCCGGATATCTTCACCTTTTTGTTTAAAGACTTGATCTCTATTCATTCGGCTGCAAAATGCGATTCGATAAAAAAAAGAAGTGTATTCAAGTCATCATCTTTACGGCGGCATGGTGCATTGGGAAGGCGACGAACGATCTTGTTTTCAAGTAAGGAGATTAGCATCCAAATGATTAAAGAATACATTGTAGCTGGGTTTCTATGGATTTAAAATAGATTGAATTATGGGGTGGTTTGGGATTGCTTATTTTAGTGATTTACTAGCTTATTGACTTTTTGAAAAGTTAAAAGGTGTTCGGCATGGAATTATTATGTGATGGGAAAAGTCAATAAGTCACTCCATTATAACTCATTAAGACCATCTGTATGCTAAAATCAAGTTTAATTCGCTTACAGGGACTAAACTTGACAAACTGCGAAAGTATGCCAATTTGAACTGTAACGAACATTCCGGAACATGACCATAAGTTAAACACACCTTAAATATCCTTCACCTAGCTTAGAAATAGGCTTTGAGGGGTTCGGTGTGCTAAAATAAACTTTTGGGTCATTCAGGGACTAAAAGTGTCAAAAAGTGCATAAGTTTGCATTTTCGCGCATAACTTACGTTCTGAATACATCCGGACATCCAAAAATTTATGTAAGCACTAAAACATTTTATTTTAGTGTTTGGCATAAGAAAAATCCATTCGTCACGTCATTTGGATCGTTTTTCGCGCTTATGTGCATTCCGTCGTAATTAACCGAACAACGTAATCGTACGGCCAAACGAACCGACATCTGAGATATTTTTGAGCACATTTTAAGTTCCCTATACTTTAACTTCATTTTAGAGCTTTGAAATGGGGTTAACGGGGCTTAAACGTGTCAAAAACGCATCGAAAACCAAGTTTTGAGGCTGCAGGGACTGAAACTGTAAATCTGCCAAACAAGGTCCTTACGGACCTCAACACTGATAATGTTGAGGTCCGTAAGCAGGGGTCAGATGCAGCAAAACGTTTTTTCTCAGCTGTTAACAGCCTTTAACCCCTCCAAAGGCCAAGGCCAAGTGTCAAACTCTTGTGGTGGAGCAATATGAGTTACCACAACATTCCGACAAGTGTACGGGTGAGATCATTCCCTCTTTTCCAAGAAACGATCCTAACGGTGAACCGTAAACTATAAATACCCACCTTATGTTCACTCATTCCTCACAAGAATCTGATCTAATGTGCTCTAAGTTGAAACCTTTGTTTCATACCTGAGCTATTTTGATCTAGATTAGCATTCGGGGACCCTTTGTAAGTGTTCCTTCGTTCTTTTATTGCTTTCGAGTCCAAAAGTCAAACTTTGTTTGACTTTCTGCATTGACCAGTTTATGGTCAATGCGAAGTTCGTTTGAACTTCGCAACGTGATTGTAATCACGATGGTTATAGTCCCTTGTGACTATGCCTACTGATTACCACGTTGTCTAGGGTCGTAAGGGTAAGCGATCTAATAAATCGCTTATACCTTCGAACCCGACCCATTTGGTCGATCATTAGGATCCGACCAAACACATTAGGTGACCATAGCATATAGGGAATAACCTTCCAAGGTTATACCTTATGGTTGGTTCGTTTAAGTAGTTATATGATAGGTAGTTTATATGCCTTAGGTAAATTACCAGAATACCCTTTTCAAGTATAATTGGTAATTAAGCATATGTAACCTAAACTTTTGTCACATAACTGATTATGTAACATGTTTAGGCACATAACACTTGTCATAGGGCTAGTTAGGCGGTCCGAACGCGTTTCACGCGAACGACGCGTTAAAGTAGCATAAGCTACCTAAACGGGTCGTAATGGGTTGTAAGCACTTATGTTAGGTTTCATTTAGTATGTAGGCTTTGTTAAACCATATTACACGAGTCTCCATACTCGTTTGGTTTACGAACCCTCATTCTATCCGATCCTCCGATTTAGGTCCGGTTTATTAACATAGTTACCTATACTAGGTGCCGTTTGATTCCGTGATCTCTAGCATTGCTTGGTGGTTATGTTAGGACTTCTGAGCAATCTCAAGTGAGTACATAGACCCCTCTTTTACTGTTTTCAAATTGTTTTGGGGTGAAACACATGTGCCTACTTGTTACTTTCATGCTTTCATGTTTTCACATCATATACTTACTATGTTCATTAGTACACTATTAGTACATTGTTTTACATTACATTTTATGCTATGTATGCCCATTGTGTGCGTACTTGGTACATCATTTTACATTACATTTTATGCTATGTATGCCCATTGTGTGCGTACTTAGTACATCATTTTACATTACATTTCATGCTATGTATGTCCATTGTGTGCATACTTAGTACATTGTTTTACATTACATTTTATGCTATGTATGCCCATTGTGTGCGTACTTAGTATATCATTTTACATTACATTTCATGCTATGTATGTCCATTGTGTGCATACTTAGTACATTGTTTTACATTACATTTTATGCTATGTATGCCCATTGTGTGCGTACTTAGTACATTGTTATACATTACACTTAATGCTATGTATGTTCTTTGTTGCATACTTAGTACATTTATTATTCATCACATGCTTACATTTTGGATACACTCTACATGATTTACATTAGACATAATAATTTTACTTTGGTAGTTTGGTTTGAGTAAGTGATTTAAGTAACGAGGCGTGTGTAATATGATACAAGCATGGTGGATACGCCGCTGGTACTTTCTATATATAAGTGTTTGTATGGTATTACATATTGTAGCGTTATTTGAATCATTTCAATTTGAGACATATAACATTTTATACAAATAACATACTTTTCACAAGACATTGTTTTACAAACAACTTATCTTCTACAAACTCATTTGTTTTACATGGTTATTCATTTAACCATACATTATTCTCTTATCTATACATATCATCTGAACTTATTGTTTTTCAAACGATTCACAAAACAAAACAATTTACAAGGTTCATGACTAAACCTTACTAAACATTTTCTTAAACTTATAAGTCATGAATCCTATTTTCACAAAACCTATGTATCTCACAGGCATTTTTATGCTGACGTACCTATTTTCACATGTGTTTTCAGGAGTTGATGCATAGGACTTATCGAGACATACTTAGGCGGACCTGTGCCTTAGTGACTTAAAACGAGACAAGAACTAGCTAATTTTTGTTATGTACTCTTTATTTCTTGTTTAAAGACAATGTAACTCGCTTGTTTGATGAATAAAACGAAACTTTAATTTTCCATGGTTGTGAAAGATTAATTCTGTTACAACACTCCCCGACGTTTCCGCCACGTTTCGTTGTCTCACGTGGTCGGGGTGTGACAGAAAAGATGGTATAAGAGCCAATGGTTATAGGGAATTAGGTTATTAGTAATACTTTGACCTAGTCTATAACTTTCCTAGGACCCTAACGCGAGTTTTCTTGCGTTTAGTCATAAAACGATACCTTCACCTATCCTTAGGTGATAACCACAATGAGAACATAAATTTCAAAACCGCTTTGAAAATTAATCATCTGTTCTTGGATGATTGATTACTAGGTTTTGAACCCCTATGAGTTTTCAAAATCTCGTCAAAGTTTTTGGTCCTAAATAATGTGAACACGTGCAAACTGGAAGAGTGAATGCCTGTACCCTGAGTTTTCTGTCTAAGGCTAGAGTGTTCGTACAAATCCACATAATCGGACCAGTCACTCTTACCTGGGAACCCTTGGGGTGAGTGTCCACTTATAGGCGAGCATGTCTTCGCGATACATTATGAGGATCTATTTGCTTTGATTCAGCCTTTGTGTGTCGTTTGTTTGCTTCGTGGTTCAAACAAATGACCATCACCCATAATTTTGGTCGGTAATTGTAACATCCTATTCTTACCCAATACCATTTCATTTGTTTTCTCTCTTGTTTCCCCTTTTAGAATGCCTCCACGACGCGAAAATCCGGTATCTATTGAAGATATGGCAGCTGTCATTACACAGCAAATAACTGCTGCAATCCCGAACATCGTTGCCCAATGTCACCAAGCTCTCAACAACAATAATGCCCTCTGCAACTTCAAGACGTTCAACTCGGCTAAGCCATCAAAGTTTTCTGGGTCTCAAGGAGCGACTGCACTTCTGCAATGGTTCGAGAGTTTAGAGAGCACCTTCAGACATGTTCAATGTCCAAATGAGCGAAAGGTAGATTTCGCATCTAGTGTCTTTGAGAAACGAGCTTTGACATGGTGGAACGGTGTGATGAGAGATAGGGGTGCCGAAGTGGCACTGGCTCAAACGTGGGAAGAACTTCGAGCACTGATGATGAAGGAATTCTGTCCTCGTCACGAGATCAGAGCCTTGGAAAGGGAATTCGACGATCTTAAGCAAGACAGCGGTGAACATCGAGCATACACTGATCGGTATGAGGAGCTGAGCCTGTTGTGTCCTACCATGGTTACGCCTTTGGATAAGGCGATCGAAAAATACATTGATGGTCTCCCTGACTCAGTTCAGGACATTGTTACTGGTAGTAACCCCACTACGGTTAGGCAGGCCATTGAGCTAGCTGCAACCTTGACTGAATCTCAGATCAGGAAACGTAAGCTTTTCCGAAAGGGTGACAAGAAACCGGTCGAGGAATCGAAACCAATCTAGGAATCAAAGACCATGGATGAACAGACTGGATCCCCTAAGAAGTCAAAGAAGAGAAAGGCTTCTCAGAACTTCGCCATGGTTACTCACAATGATCAAGCCGTCCCCAACCAACCTGCTCAACCCCCTGCTAGGAAACCATACAATGGAACTTCACCCTTGTGCAACCAATGTAACCTTCATCATCATGCTAGTGTGAAGTGCCGCGAATGCCAAATTTTGGACGTAAAGGTCATACGGCAAAAGTTTGCGTAGCAGCAGTTGCACCAAATCAAGCTGACAACAATCCTACTCAAGCTCGCTTTCCACCAGGTTCTTGCTACAATTGTGGTGAGATGGGTCATTTCCGAAGAAAT
This sequence comes from Helianthus tuberosus, assembly GCA_030545235.1. Lineage (NCBI taxonomy): Eukaryota > Viridiplantae > Streptophyta > Magnoliopsida > Asterales > Asteraceae > Helianthus > Helianthus tuberosus. The sequence goes on from CM060358.1 coordinate 60,692,654, forward strand.
TGCCCAAAGCTTGCTAATGCTAATCCAGCACAGGGATGAGCATCTGACCGACTAGAAGACAACACCCTTTATTACGTCTTATGTATTATTTTCTTTTTGTTGTCAAGGTCCATGAAACAGTTGTTATCATTGTTTATAAATAAATCTTTTATTTACATTGCAATGTATTTATGAGGTTGTATGTATAAAGAACATATCCCTTACAATACCGACAATCAAGGAATCATATTCCTTGAAAAGCAAACTACCACCCAATTTTTTTTCCATTTTATGATATCTTGCGTTTCCACGAAGTTCCTAAGTACTCGTTTCTTCTAAGGAAAACGAAGTACAAGGCGCAAGTTACAACACTGGACGAATACCCAAAGTACCACTATAAATCCTTAATAGGGTACCTAAGGGTATTTCCTTAAATCCTAAAAATGTTGTGATCCTTAATTCGAATATTACGTTTCTTTGAAAACAAAATCGAATTTTTGAGAGATCTTTCTATCTTTTCAGATAGATCCCAGAGGACATTGAAGTCCATCGACTGGTTTCCATATCCATTCTCAATCGATAACAAGTTAATAACAAATTAATAATCAAGTTAAACAACTATGTGATTATGTGCTTATGTGTTTCCTTTTATGTTTTTGGTGTAATCCAAGTTTTGTTATCCAAATCCTCGTAGAATCTTCCATATCTTTGTATAAGGAATTCATAGTAGGATATCCAAAGGTACTATATTAAATCCTCAATGGTCTTTTACGTAATAGTAAAGACCCTTGAATTATATTGTACTATTCCATAATTAGACCCCTTGAGTGGTCTAGTTAAACAGATTGATCCAAAAATCTGGTTAGGAATATCATGTGATGAGATAGCTGAAAGGACTCCTTGGTGGCCTAATTAAAAGGATCATTTGTCGATCTAATTAAAAGGACCTTATGGTAGTCTAGTCACACTCATCACAGGTTTAATTTTTCCTCCCCTTCACATTACAAACAAAATGTGCGGACTGTGCAAGGAATTTCGTAATTATGGATGTATACATAATTATGAAATTCAGTGCACAGAAACCACAACATGTTTGGTCGTGTGTCTAGAAATGACTCATTCCGTGCATTTTCATTTCTGAAGAAATTATGGAAAATGACCCATCCCGTTCATTTTTCGTTTCTGGAGAAATTATGGAAAATGACTCATCCCGTTCATTTTCGTTTCTGAAGAAATTGTGGAAAATGACTCATTCCGTTCATTTTCATTCCTGAAGAAATTGTAGAAAATGACTCATTCTGTTCATTTTCATTCCTGAAGAAATTGTAGAAAATTACTCATTCCGTTCATTTTCGTTTCTGAAGAAATTATGGAAAATGACTCATCCCGTTCATTTTCGTTTCTGAAGAAATTGTGGAAAATGACTCATTCCGTTCATTTTCATTCCTGAAGAAATTATGGAAAATGACTCATTCCGTTCATTTTCATTCCTGAAGAAATTGTGGAAAATGACTCATTCCGTTCATTTTCATTCCTGAAGAAATTGTAGAAAATGACTCATTCCGTTCATTTTCGTTTCTGAAGAAATAATGGAAAATGAATCATCCCGTTCATTTTCGTTTCTGAAGGAATTGTGGAAAATGACTCATTCCGTTCATTTTCATTCCTGAAGAAATTGTGGAAAATGACTCATTCCGTTCATTTTCATTCCTGAAGAAATTGTAGAAAATGACTCATTCCGTTCATTTTCATTCCTGAAGAAATCGTGGAAAATGACTCATTCCGTTCATTTTCATTCCTGAAGAAATCGTGGAAAATGACTCATTCCGTTCATTTTCGTTTCTGAAGAAATGGTGGAAAATGACTCATTCTGTTCATTTTCGTTTCTGAAGAATGTCCGTTAAGGAAATGTCAGGATTATGCCTTTTATATCTCTGGTGGTTACTTGACACAAAGTCACAGATAGACTCCTACGAATAAATTTCGGGACGAAATTTCCTAAAGTAGGGGAGACTGTGACACCTATGTCACTTCAACCATCCAACAAATTCCAAACCAATGAAATATTGTATTTCATACTTGGGATTTGTAAAAATATGTGTATCGTTTGCACATATTAACTCTTGTTCGATTTCAAGCTCTAAATCGCTTTCTAGAAGGTTTCAAGCTCTAAATCGCTTCCATGGTTGTGAAACATTAATTCTGTTACAACACTCCCCGACGTTTCCGTCACGTTTCGTTGTCTCACGTGGTCGAGGTGTGACACCACTATCCCCTTATTTATTTTAATTTATCTTTGTCTAAAGAAAAAGGAAATGATTACTTGAAAAATGGAAATGATGATCATGGTTGTCATGGTTTAATCCATGCAAACCATGGTGGATTAGGGAATCGGGTGGTATAGCCTTCCATTCATGTTTCTACGTGGCGAATCATGTCCTAACCATGACCCCCACATAGGGATGGCAAAAATACCCGAGCCCGATGGGTATACCCCGAAACCGGACACAAATGGGACGGGTATACCCGATACCCGACGGGTATTGGACCGGGTATGGGATTAGTTTTAAAAATTTTCGCGGATATGGGTCGGGTATGGTATTAGGTGATACCCGACCCGATTACCCGAAACCACATACCCGTTTACCCGAACTATATACCCGATCATATATCCGATTTTTTTAATTTATATTTTTATTTTGCATTAACACTTTTCTATTGTTGATTTATTTCGGTATGTTTATAATGTGAAAAAATAAATTTCCTTTTTTTTTTGGGTAAAGGGTTACCCCGGTGATTCTATTATAGACAACCGCCAAATAAGTACAAGTAGTGAGGATGAGTTCCCCACTAGTTCATATATAGGACAGGCCCCATATATGTAAGCAACAAAAAAACAAAAACAAACCATGATACCACCTCGACCTAGCCTACTACAATCATGATTATGACTAAACTAGTAGGCAAAACGAAAATAAATCAAACAACCACATCAACCGCCATCATCAAAAATGAAATTGCCACCAATCGGCAACCCCCTAGCATGAAACCGAAACGACCTATCCATTGGATGACGTTGTGGAAGAGGTGCTCGCCCCTGTACTGGAAGACGTAGGATGTGTACCCGATGTCATAAACTCTTGCATTTCATCATATACAACCTCTACGCCGTCATCATCAGACTCCTCATTTAGCTCACGCCCACCTTTAAAATCACCTTTAAAGGAACCCCCATTCCCCCCAACAAACCCAAGCGCACTAAACGAATTGTGTGTTTGAACCTTGGACGGAATAGTACCTCGTGCACTCACATAGGTAGAACTCACTGCCTTTTTCTTTTTATCCACAGGTCTATATTCAAGCTTGGGCTTCTGGTTGTTTACTTGAAATCCGCTCTTCTTTGATTTCTTCTTTGTCTTTACTTCCGTATAACCATCCCTATCTACTTTCGGACTATTAGTAGGAGGTCTCACTGTTGATCGAATGCATTTTGGGCACTCCTCAGAGTCATGCCCAAATACACAACAGTGGGCACATCTCGGGGGTTTCCATTCATATTCCACACTAATAGTTTCATTGATATACTTGTTCTCATCCAGCTCAGGAATAGCCATGGTTAGGACCTCTTTAAAATCATGATCAGCAGATATATCAATAAGGGCCCTAGCATAGCTGCTTCGTCCCCAAGCCTCGTTGCACATATCAATAGTATACGAATCCAACCGCAAAGGAGAACCAATTTTAGACGCCAACATGCTTAACCCATCATCAGAATACGCCACTAGGGGAACATCATGCAACTTGACCCAAACCGCAACTTTTTTAAACTCTTCTTTTTTAAGGGTATTTGTAGGAGACCACATGTTAAGAAACAATGGTTTGTTACGTATCATCCAAGGACCCCCTTCAAGGACAGCGTCCATTCCCTTTTTGTCTTCAAACTTGAAGAAAAAGAACCCATTTGAATTCATCATCGTTTTCAGAAGACCATGTTTCTTCCAATTTGTTCTCACAAAATATTCAACAACTGGATATGCAATTCTATCCCCCAGGAAATAACCATAAAGAGTGTTAGCTAACCTGTTGTTAACCTGGCGAACAGAATCAATCGGTAGCACTACATCCACACCATCCAATGAGGCATCTGATTTTAACATTCGAAAATTGACTTTCGGAACTTGCTTAGCTGCATCATTGGCCTTCCTAGCACTTTCATCCTCACTTTGATTCTGATTTGGATTACCAACCCACTTAGGACCTTTCTGCTCTACCTGTTTGTTTAGTACCTCAGCATACAAATGTTGTTGGACTCGAGCATTATCACCTTGTTCCTGCTTTCGCACACGAGCAGGACTGACATCATTTAGCGGGAGCACAAATGATACCTTTCGCTTATCAAAAACCACTGCATAATCCTCATCTGGTGAATCAGAACAGCCAAGAACGTGGTCAGTATCATTCAGTGGTAACATGAACCGAACCTTCTTATTACCCACTTCTGAAACCATAGGAATTTGTGACGTTTGTCTTGGCTCAAATGGTTTCCCATCAATACTTCGGATCTTTCTCGCAAAAGCGTTTGAAATATCCTCAGTTTGTTCATCCTTATCAACAGCCATATCAAAGGTTTGTGCACCCTAAGACACGATTGGATAAGAAGAAGTACAATCTGATCGCAGCAAGACCTAATGCGAAAAACCCTAATCTGCAAACCGATCCACGAAACCCTAATCTGAATTGAAAAAGATTCGGGACAAAGGAACCCTAATCCGTAAACAATCAGCGTCGCAGCCCCGAAATCAGAAAACAAAAGAAAAATAGAAACCCTAATAACAAGAACCCTAATCTGATTTCAATCGGTTAGATATGAAGGAGCGAAAACAGGATTCCTTACCAGAGAGAAATCAAGGCTCCCTAGATGCTAAACAATTTCGATCAAGACCAGGATTGGATTGAATGATGTAGGGTTTCACGAAATCAGCGAGTTCGCCCAGATCGCCCAGAGCACAGCCATTTGGATCTTATGGATGCATAATAATAAATTTCCTTTTAGTATATGCATTTGATAATAGTATTTATATTTTGTATGTTGTGAAGCATAAACATATAAATGTATAAGTATGATAAAGTTATTATTAATTTATGATAAAACTTATATGTATGTAATGTACATTTTTAATTTATAATAGTTGTATAAATAAAATTATACAATAATTATAATAGTAAAAAAATGTATTTAGAAATCCCAACGTATATCTTTTAACAAACTAATGGGTATACCCGGTACCCGCGGGTATACCCGATACCCAACGGGTAATTACCCGACAAATACCCGACGGGTATTGGGTCGGATATGTGACACAATTTTATAACCGGTATGGGTATGGGATTACCAATACCCGACCCGAACCCCACACCCTTTAGCCTTAATAGTAGATAAACGTGCATATTATTTATTGTTATTGTTATTATTGTTAACTGTGAGAAATTATATTAAACAACTTATTAATCAAACCAAAAATTTAAAATAGTATTAACCTAATTTAAAAAATAATAAAAAAAATCCATTTTTATTTAGAAAGATTTTTTTAACAATAGATAAACTCGTGTAATACACACGGTTTTTAAAGATATAACATTTTTTTTATTATTTGGTATATAAAATTGGATTTATTCAACCCGTACAATAAACGGAGTTTTTTTAAAATATATTTTTTTATTATTTAGTATATAAAATTACATTTCTTCCACCCGTGAATACATCGGGTTTTTTTAAAATATAATTTTTGTTATTGTTTGGTATTAAAATTATATTTATTCAACCTGCACAATAAACGAGGTTCTTAAAAATATAACTTTTTTATTATTTAATATATAAAATTTATATTTACTCAACACATGTAATAAATGAGGTTTTTAAAAATATATTATTTTTTATTAAGTAAACAAAATTACATTTAATCAACTCGTGTAATACACGGGGTTCTAACCTAGTACAGTTAGATGAATGAAAATGAACTAAGAAAGATCATCCTGTTTTTGGTTTGGATGGGTAATCAAAGTTGACCCGTGCACCATTTAAATAAACCATATAACTCGTGACAAAATCCGAAACCAAACTACTATGGATGGGGCCGGGTCTGGTTTTTGAAGCCGGCCTGGCTGTAGAACAAAATTATTTCATACTACTGGTCTATAAGGTGCAACGCTACTCCGATTTAACTGATTTCAAAACCATTTGTTGTAGAATATTCATACGAGATTCACCAAACAACAAGTGGGAGTTCCATGCAAACAAAGTTGAATGGGCCTAGTGACGGAACGATGAATTATTTTCTGGGGGTGAAGATAGAGGTGTACAAATCGGTTTTTTTTTCGAAAACCGGTTTCGGTTTTTTCACCCAAAATTAAAACCGGTTTTTTTTTTATAACCGGTTCCGGTTACTAACCGGTTTTTGAGGTCCAAAACAATAACCGGTATAACCGGTTGGGACCGGTTTTTAACCGGTTTTTTAATATCTGGTTTTTGAAGTCAAGAATAGTAACCGGTATAAAAACCGGCGGTTAAAAAAACCGGTTATAAAAAAAACCGGTTAAAAAAAAAACCGGTTTCGGTTCTAAAACCAGTTTTTTTGTACACCTCTAGGTGAAGATGAAGGGTTCAACCAAACTTTCAAAGGGTGCGATTGGGATTTTTGCCTATAAAATACAAAAAAAAAAAAAAAAAAAAAATAAGGGGCCTTGGGTCTGCCCCTGTACGGGCCAAAGGCATAACGTTGTGTATCCAATTTTATTAGGCGGGAAGGTATTACCATCATTTGGCTATTTAATGTTATTGACATCTTAATTGTTTTTATACAATAACTAGTAGATGCCCAGTCCGCGTTGTGGGGCGATGGCCGAATAATTTTCAACCAATTAAAAAAAGACCACTATAATTTTGCTAGGGAAAAAAAAACAAAAACGATGATAAGACCGTAATTTTGAGCTCAGGGCAAAACTGTAATTTTTCAGGACTAATGAGCCAGTGTTAGGCAACTCCTTGACACGAAAAAAAATAAAATCGAGTAAACCAATTAAAACAAAAAACCTTTATAGTTTTGGTAAAAAAAACTAAAACGATTGGAAAAACGTAATTTTTAACTGAGTGCCAAATCATAATTTTAATTCAAGGATAAATCGTAAACTAAATGGACCAACGGGCGAGTGCCAGGAAGTTGCCAGCACGACTGTGATTTTGCACTGGGGGCAAACTTGTAATGTCACCAGGAAATCAAACAAAAACGATGGGCAAAATGTTAATTTAAGTTGAGGGCAAAATCGTAACCTGGCTGTAAGAAAAAAAAAACTAATGGCGAAAGTATAAATTAATACGGGGCAAAATCGTAAATTTGAGCCGAGGGCAAAATTAGAATTTTTAGCCGGGAGCAAAAGCGTAAATTTATTTTTTAGCGTGGGCAAAAACATAACTTTGACCTGATGGCAAAATCGTAATTTTAAGGGGAAAAAACTAACGGCAAAACTGTAAATTGAAATGGGTCAAAATCATAATTTTTAACCGGGGGCAAAATCGAAATATTTAGCTGAGAGTAAAAGCGCAAATTTATTTTTAAGTGGGGGCGAAAACATAAATTTGAACTGATGGGAAAAGCGTAAATTTAAAGCAGGACAAAATCGTAATTTTGTTGGGCCAATAGGGGAGTGCCAGGCAGCTGCCTGGCACTGTTGAGCCTGCCGCCCTTTTTGAGCAATTGAAGAGGTCAACTATTACTTGCTGATGTCAACAACAGGGGCGGACCCAAGGTGGGCGGGTGTAACGCCCGTATTTGCGTCTAGTAGAAGTACCATCCAAAAGACGCTAGAAACACACTTTTAAAAGGTACAACTCTTTCGCAATTTAAAAGGTAAAAACGCTATGTCATTAATACATGATTTTAACAAAATTTGGGCATGACCCGTCCATAAGACGAGCATATCCCTGTTTTAACCATCAACAAAACAAACAAGTCTACAACCCGTTCAACTAGACACGACTAAGAACCATACATCAAGTGTAAAAAAAAGTATAACCACTAACAATGTTACACAAAAACAAGCATTTGACCCAAAACATTAATACGTAATAGCGGAAGCGCTTGATAACCATAAAGTGTGCATATGCTCGCTCCAAATTGCCAAGTCGCCTAAATTGAGGATTTGCCTACATTCAACATAATAAATAGGTTAGTATTTCGCCACAAATAATTCTAAATAATAAACCCCTTTCGTTTCATTTTCGGATTATCATCATTCGGTTACTTTGCTAACCGTTAAACGGTTCATTACATACTTACCTTAAATAGAGGCTAAGCATACTTTACTTATCATACCCGTTAGGAACGGATACTAGCATCATTGCATCGCTTTCATTTGATTTGTTCATAATGAACAATCATAGTCATTACACTCTTACATCATACCTCAATCCGAGAAAAAAACGGATCGAGTAGACTTTCGTCCATTACGTACATAGCTTCCCATACCCGGTTCTACTAAAAGTACCGGGTATGATGCATTAACTTTCGTATTATAATCATTCCTCAACATCCGCTTATGACGGATCTAACTTTACTTTCAACAATCGGATATCTCAACACTCACGGTTCCAACATAACAATTTAATACATTAGAGATTATTATACATATGACAACATAATAAAAACATAAAGTGTACATTAACGTACCTCGATCTTGTGAACCTTCCGATTTCCTAGTATTGGAACCTTCCTCCTTCACGCCTATAATCACACATTCATTCGTTTATTTAGTACATCAACATTTCATTCATTCATCTTTCAAATCATACAAATTATTCTTTTAAGCATTTCATCGAACACTTGGTGTTCATCATAATTACAAGCATTATTTACAAACATACAAGGCATGAATTTCCACTAGTTCATCATATAGTTCATTCCACAATCGATCCTCATTCATATCTTTATTTACCCTAGATAAATTTTCTATATTTCAAGCATTACAACATCACCATACTTCAAGGTTTCACATATCTATAATCACATTGATCATCCTTTTCATATCACAATTTCATAAAATGGGGTTTTACTAAAATCCTTCAAATAACCTAGAATCAAACATGATTCTTGTTCTAGAAGGTAACCCTAACTCATATTTCTCACATTTAGACACAACATTCGAGATTGGGTCGAGCCCCTCATTCTACAAATCATCAAATTCAGAAATTAAACTTACCATCTACAAATTAGGGTTAGATTTTCGCAAGGAGGGCTCATGCACTGGATTATCTTATGAATTTGGCTTTAATTCTTGATTTCTTGAAGCTAGGGTTTCACCCCCCTTTCCCTGCTCTCTTTCTCGAACGACCAGAACCCAGATATGGGCGTTTGGTTTTAATTTTTGTTTATTAACTAAAATATTTAGTTTATTACTTACACATTGAGCCCTCCCACTTAGAAAAAGTGTTCAACTTAGGCTTTCCCATAAACTAACTTATCATTTTTGTCATAATTCATTACTATGTTGAATTATTTGTTTATTTTCACCTAATATTAAACTAAACAAGTTTTGGGGTGTTACAAGTCTACCCCCCTTAAAGGAGGTTTCGTCCCCGAAACCTTTCTCATTCCAACTAGAACACTTCTACTCTTACTTTTTCATCTATTCATTCACAATGCTTAATATAACATAGATGCATTCGGGATCTTGGCCAGAGTTTCATTCTTGCATAACGTATTTGTACGCATTGTCCCTCCGTTCTTAAATCAAGTAAATTACTTTGATAATCACATATAAGTCAGAATCTGATCCAGAGCTATTATTAGTGTCGTTTTCACTTTATAATGCTAGTTCCTAGCATACCTCATCACTGGCAGTTCGTTCATTGAAATTTATTCCGAATGTATACTACTGGTCGTACAAGCTTATGCTTACGGCTTGTTTCTATCTTTCTAAATAAGCGTGACGTATTCATACATTTACTAATATAAATAAATCGATTTATTTCATTCTGCACACGAATCATGCACGATATGATTCATTATTGTAATCATGAGCAAACCCCATTATCCCATTACTAACGTTCTTCTAATTACTTTCTTGTTCATATGAGGGATGAGCATAACATTTTACGTATACTATAAACATTTAATGACTTAGTGGTACTAATACAAAGCTACCCACTTCCTAATTACTTTTTCATACTTAATATGAGTATAAAGCATCATTCTACGGTTACTACCGTCACTTGAACTAATTACAAGTTTGAGTTTAGCCTCAAGTTTAATCCTTCACACACTTTATTATTAGCTCCTTGCATAAACTACTTATGATAACAACTAGGTATGTTGTGTATGAGCACCATACGAGCGTTTAACCAATTCAGCTCAAACTTTCATTTAAGGCCTTTAGATCTCCCTCTTAATGACATTCATACCTTCTCACGCTGACCATTACAGGTCGATCATTGTATACCATACCATAATTATTCTACCATTCATTTTGTTCATACTTACAATTAAATCTACGGATTCTTAATCATTAATCAAGAATTAAACATTTTACTAAGCTCGCCTTCAATGCATAAGTCAGTTATCCGTGTGCCGGATCGATCCGCTTCTTTATATGTACCTCCCGTACCAGAATTGGTCTCATTCATTCATAAAATATGCTCCCACTCGTGAGCATCCTTCCACTAGCTTCATTACTATCATCTCACTAAGAATTCCATTATATTTATCTATAAATAAATAGTTAGCACATAACCTTTCATAATTGCGTCCTACATGGTATTTGTTCGCCTATTGTCTCTTTCACAATTTTCTTACGTACATGCTAAAACATATCATACATTCCATTTCTTACATACTATCCTTTCATTTTATTGGTTATTTCGTCAACTTTCGCAGTTTGACCTTTCAAGATCAGACTAACACCCCCTTACCTATTGTGGTTGCATCGAGGTACACGTTCGTACCTTATACTCGCATAATTGCAAGGACTTCATTTATTTCGTTTGACCTTTCAGAAGTCTAATTGTAAATACATTCTTACATATGGGTATCAGTTATCCTATTCTGACACATCATTCTCTAGTCGAGCCCTAAGCTCTTATTAAAAATATAATTTTTTTATACGTACCTGGCGCGGGTCAAAACCCTTGACTCGTCATTTATACTTTGCGATGGTTAATGCTTTCCAAACTGTGACAATGCATGCCCATACATTATGCTCACCTATAAGTAATAAACTTGACAAACCGAACATTAAATACCGGGTTCAAACGGCGATCGCCATTTGACCTGTATAACTTATTTGAGTTTGGTACTTACTTTTTATTCTCACTTGTTCAATCCGTCTTCACTTACGGATTCGAACTTTTAATTTATTACCTTTCATTCTTACCAGTTTGAATTCATTTATCAGATTCTAGCATTTTCATCTGTACCTTTCGTTCTTCTGTCGTATCATTTACCATGCCATTTCTTACGTAATACTTATAGCAATTGTAAGTAATTATTATTTACTGTCTTCTACAATTTGACATTTTAAAATTAATCACACTTAGTACTTATTGTATATACGTATTGTTGTACGCGTTGTACTTACTTTCAATTCGAACATATTTACAAAATGTCTTTAGCTAACATCCCAACTAATATTCTTTCCATACCTTTCATCAACATTGCCAAGTTCTCATTCCCGCCTTAGAACTTCTCAACTAAAATTTATGACCGATTTACCCTTATAATGAGGTCTTATCGGTTTAACATTATGCCAACAATTTCAACAAAACGTACCGTAACATTTCTAATTTATTTATACATTTCACTTTGATTTCGAATATGCAAACATGTATACACCTTCATGTAGATAAATTTGAAGTGATTGCAAAATCACTTACCTTTAGTGTTCACGTTCATGCTTGCCTCATTGCTTCCTCTTACCCCGTTTGCCATCCATACTTGAATCAACTGACGAGATTTCCATCCTTACATATTATTACATTCGTAACATTATTAGCTTATGTGAGTATACATACAACTATTCATTTTCTTTCTATTCATACGTTAATTGACTTTCGTTAGTCAAATTTCGTATAAACGAGACATTTATTAATAGTTATCTCATTTCAAATCCATACAACTAATCTATCATCAAGCATAACGCGTAAATCACTTAATACATAATACATTAACTCTTTACTTTAGCATTTGTGTCTAATGACCATTTCATGATATCCCTATACTGTTGACTTTTAGATAGTCAACTGTCTTGCTTACACACTTCAAACTTTTGAACATGTAATCATCTAAATATGATAGACCGTAATATTAATATTCTTCGTATTTCATACATACAATTTACGTAATCCTCCAAACAATACACATATATGCATTCACTTTCACGTACTTTCACATGCTAATGCTTCATGATTCTACATATAGTAAATATCATTCAAGTTAACTATATAACATAATTCCAGCGCATCCTTTACTAATAAGCTCGTATGATTCGCATTTAGCACATATTCTCCTCTTAATCGTAACAAGGCAAATCATTAAATACACATAAGCATCACACCATTCAAGTACAAGGTACAAGCCTCTAATGCATAATTCTGATCAAAGCATACATTCATCTGAATTTTCATACAAATTCCATCTAACTCGCATTCTTCAAATTATTTTCAGCACTAATCTCATCTTTTTTTTATATTCATTTATAAAAAAAATTCCGGCTCCTTCACATATCCAAGTACTTTAGTCTATATTTACTTCCTTCATTATTCATTATCATACGTTTCCAACTCCACTTTATACATTCGTCATTCATTTCATGCCATTCCATACGTTTACATTCGACTTTCATAAATTTTACTTTATCGCCAACGATCTACCTAACTTTACATAACTTATTATATCTTCTAATAACTTGACAAGAGCATAAAACGGGCATTTCTGAGAAGTATGGGAACTTAAATTATAGTTCACAAGCTTTCAACACAGTTCACATTTTCGTCCTTGATTACTATATTCGTAATCATGCATATCAATTTTTTTTTAACTTTTTAACTTTCTAAGTTCTCATCATTCATTTCATACCTTTGTACACATCACATTCATCTTTATAGATTTTATCCCAATACTATCATTCATTCCACCCATACATACTTATTTTGCCTCATAAAAGACTTAACGGGACCGTGAATCGGGCTTTCAGAAGGTACCGTTAGTTAAAATTAGGAAAAACAAAAATTTCATCGGACTGGTTTGCGCAAGCCGTCGGCGACGGCCTTGCCTCCCGTCGGCGACGGGCTTTAGAATATGGCGTCGGCCACTTTCGCTCGTCGGCAGGGAAATAGGGCGTCGGCAACATGGGGGGCGTCGGCGACGGCCAGAGGCCCGTCGGCGACGGCCTCCCGTTTGCTGATTTCGCTGCAGACTTGATTTAGTTGTTCCGACCATTTCCCGGGTCCGTTTTCAGCCACACGGTTCCAGGGACTTCTCGTTTTACCCGCCTTATTACTTCTTAGCATGCATAACTTTAAAACTTATACCGTAACACACCGTACGCACTTATATTAAACAAAAACTTAAATTTTTACCTCATTGGCGATCTTGGAGCGAGCACACTTTCGAATGAGCCGTCAGTTTGAGTTCAAGCATCACATTATATGCTCGAATCCCTCAAACCTCGGCTCTGATACCAACTTGTAACGCCCGTATTTGCGTCTAGTAGAAGTACCATCCAAAAGACGCTAGAAACACACTTTTAAAAGGTACAACTCTTTCGCAATCTAAAAGGTAAAAACGCTATGTCATTAATACATGATTTTAACAAAATTTGGGCATGACCAGTCCATAAGACGAGCATATCCCTGTTTTAACCATCAACAAAACAAACAAGTCTACAACCCGTTCAACTAGACACGACTAAGAACCATACATCAAGTGTAAAAAAAAGTATAACCACTAACAATGTTACACAAAAACGAGCATTTGACCCAAAACATTAATACGTAATAGCGGAAGCGCTTGATAACCATAAAGTGTGCATATGCTCGCTCCAAATTGCCAAGTCGCCTAAATTGAGGATTTGCCTACATTCAACATAATAAATAGGTTAGTATTTCGCCACAAACAATTCTAAATAATAAACCCCTTTCGTTTCATTTTCGGATTATCATCATTCTGTTACTTTGCTAACCGTTAAACGGTTCATTACATACTTACCTTAAATAGAGGCTAAGCATACTTTACTTATCATACCCGTTAGGAACGGATACTAGCATCATTGCATCGCTTTCATTTGATTTGTTCATAATGAACAATCATAGTCATTACACTCTTACATCATACCTCAATCCGAGAAAAAAACGGATCGAGTAGACTTTCGTCCATTACGTACATAGCTTCCCATACCCGGTTCTACTAAAAGTACCGGGTATGATGCATTAACTTTCGTATTATAATCATTCCTCAACATCCGCTTATGACGGATCTAACTTTACTTTCAACAATCGGATATCTCAATACTCACGGTTCCAACATAACAACTTAATACATTAGAGATTATTATACATATGACAACATAATAAAAACATAAAGTGTACATTAACGTACCTCGATCTTGTGAACCTTCCGATTTCCTAGTATTGGAACCTTCCTCCTTCACGCCTATAATCACACATTCATTCGTTTATTTAGTACATCAACATTTCATTCATTCATCTTTCAAATCATACAAATTATTCTTTTAAGCATTTCATCGAACACTTGGTGTTCATCATAATTACAAGCATTATTTACAAACATACAAGGCATGAATTTCCACTAGTTCATCATATAGTTCATTCCACAATCGATCCTCATTCATATCTTTATTTACCCTAGATAAATTTTCTATATTTCAAGCATTACAACATCACCATACTTCAAGGTTTCACATATCTATAATCACATTGATCATCCTTTTCATATCACAATTTCATAAAATGGGGTTTTACTAAAATCCTTCAAATAACCTAGAATCAAACATGATTCTTGTTCTAGAAGGTAACCCTAACTCATATTTCTCACATTTAGACACAACATTCGAGATTGGGTCGAGCCCCTCATTCTACAAATCATCAAATTCAGAAATTAAACTTACCACTTACAAATTAGGGTTAGATTTTCGCAAGGAGGGCTCATGCACTGGATTATCTTATGAATTTGGCTTTAATTCTTGATTTCTTGAAGCTAGGGTTTCACCCCCTTTCCCTGCTCTCTTTCTCGAACGACCAGAACCCAGATATGGGTGTTTGGTTTTAATTTTTGTTTATTAACTAAAATATTTAGTTTATTACTTACACATTGAGCCCTCCCACTTAGAAAAAGTGTTCAACTTAGGCTTTCCCATAAACTAACTTATCATTTTTGCCATAATTCATTACTATGTTGAATTATTCGTTTATTTTCACCTAATATTAAACTAAACAAGTTTTGGGGTGTTACAGCGGGCGCACCCCCGGGGAAAAAAATGTAACGCCCCAAAATCTAAATGTTAATATTTGTCATATGTTCTTATGTGACACGTCATGAAATAAATAAGAAGGCTATTTAACCTAGTTAAATGTATGGTCAAAAGTATTAAATGATGAGGGTAGTGTCAGCTATGTTTTAAAGGTAAACCTGAGGGGCTAAAGTGGAACAAATGAAAGTTAAGTTATTAAATAACTTAATCACACACAAACACACACATACGTGTGTTCGAGAAAGATCAGGAGGCTCCCATTGAGCCTCAAACCCTAACATCATCTTTATGCTCAAATCGGAAGGCAAGATGAAGCTTAAATCCATAACCGAGCATGGATTAATGATCACCAACACGAGAGGATCATAAGGTATGTTTTAAATCTAAGATTGGTGATCATGGGTGAAGTGGGTTATGTTCTAATCCGTGAGTTAATATGAAATTAATCATGTACAAGGGTTAGAATCCTCGTATAGAACATGGGTTATGTATGGTTTGCGTTAATTTGATGATTAGAGGTGAAACCCGTTAGTTATGGTGAAGATGATGACTAGAATCACCTCCTATGTTCAAGTCTTGTTGAAGGATTGATGTATTATGTGGGTATGATGAATTATTGTTAGATGAAGGTATAGGAATATAATGATGTTATGTTTAATGTTCGTTTGGAATGATATATGATGATTAGTAGAAGGATTTGATGAGTTATGTATGAGTTTAGAAGATTCATGCATGAATTAGTTGTACGTTATGCTTAAAAGGTGGTACGCACACCAAGCGTATGATAAGATGTATATAGTGTCGTCCGTATAGTCGATTATGATGTTACGGGTATATGATGATAAGTCGATAGTTAAGTATGGTTAATAGTTGACTTTCAAAAGTCAACTAAGTATAAGAAACATGATTTGACTCATTGTTGTAAAAGCAGGATTATAGGAAGTCGTTTGATACATGTTATGTTAATATGTGTTAATTTTGATTACCCGATGAATTACTTGGGTTGGAAAGGTTATGAAGTTGATTGTATGTTTTAAATGCTTGTTAGAAATGACTAAGGAAAGTTAAGTGTGAATTACGCGAGTGATATGATTGTTACATGTACAAATGAGTATGTTAATAAGAGCGTGATTTCGATGAAATGAAAGTATAGGAAATCACGTCGAGACGGGCTCAAGCATGAGGTGTTAACGGGTCAAGAAGAGACAAGAATCGGATGCGAGCACGGACGCATAAGGTAAGTGATTTCCGTAATCACTTCTTAGTTCAAGTAAGTAATAAAGTGTTGTAAGTAATTAAACATGATGTTTGAGGTCAAATATGTGTTAAAGTATTTCGTCGTAAATGATGAGATTAAAGTTGACCAAAATGCCCTTGATGGGTATTTTGGGGGTAAACGATCTTAAAAGTAGTTTAGAAACAAGTTATTCGATTAGTGTGATGTCTTGGACAAGTATGGAAGTGGGGATGGTGGTTTGGTTAGTCATAGACCAATTAATGCGTGAATACCCTTAACGGGTCAAAATAAGCATATGAACGATAATGTGTTAAGAGGATGCTAGACCTCCAAGAATTTAGTAATTTATGATAGACGTCACTGATATTGTTAGATTTACAAGAGGTTATGGTAAAATAACCAAGTTATGTTAATGAATGCATGAACGGGTCAAAGTTTGGTAAAAGGGTAATAAGCCGAAGAGTTAGAAGTCTGAAATTTTATTATGTTGGATGTTGGTTTTTAACTCCACTAGGTGGAGGATTAAATTACGGACGCGTAGGAAAAAGAATCGGGTAAAACGGATCAAAAACGAGAGAGTTATGCTCGTTTCCGTAAAACGGGATCGTGCTGGGAATATGCAGCAATTTGCTGCAGAGTTTCTGTGAAAACAGGGGCCTAGCGTGATGCCAAGGCCCTTGGCGTCACGCGAGCCTCCCCCCCTGGTGGGCGAAAGTTGCTCGTTTTCTCAGTTTTGTCTTGGGAATTCGTTTAAACGCAATTCAAGTTACGTTTGACTAATTTAACTTACGTTTTCATGAGCATAAATGTATGCATCTATGTAGATAGGCAAGTATGTATGTTTGAATGTATCTAAACACGTATTTAGAAGTGTAAGCATGTATGTGCAAACGTATGTAAGATTATAAGTGTGTGGGCAAGTACACGCGGATATATGAAGTCGTATTTGAGTAGGTAAGTATGAGTTGGGTATGTTGCAATAGGTGATTATAAATATACATGTAAGTAAGTATGTAGGCATATACGCATGTATGTTTTATAAATCTAAGTGTATGTATGTAGGTGTGTATGTAGGTAGTATGTATATGTACGCAAGTGAGTATATACGAATGTATGCACGTATGTAGGTTTGTGTGAAGGCATGTAATAAGTATGTATGTATGTATGAATGTATGTATGTATGTATGAATGTATGTATGTATGTATGTATGTATGTATGTGTGTATGAATGGATGTATTTAGGTATGCACGTACGTGGGTACGTACGTATGTATGTAGGTACGTATGTATGTAAGTTGTTACGTGTGATCGTAGGCATATGTATAAGTTTGTACGAAAGTATGTAAGCATGCATTCAATGAAATTGAGTACTAACGATAATAATAGCGTGCCTGGTGATGAAGTGTAACGCAGGAATACCAAAGAAGTCTCACGACGGATCGTATGATCAGAGGGAAAGCCGGGATGTAAAGAGTTATGGAATGAAAAGTAAACGTGAATAAATCTTATATGTTTATGATACGTACTAATGTTATGAATTTAATGTGGTGAGCGCAGGTAGTACAAGCCATGAGGATTATTAAGGAATAGAGATCGAAGATCGAGTCACTAGAGAGATTGTACGTGATCGTTGATGTACCAAAAGTAGTAAACATAAGATATGTTTTTAATTAGTAAAAAAGAGGATGACGGATTTATGAGAACGAGCTATGTTAAAGATAAATTTTAAATAAGTTGAGGTATTTATAAAGAAAGAAATTTTATGGTTAGTGTTTCCGCTGCGATTTTTGTCATGTACGATTTAGGGTCTTACAAGTTGGTATCAGAGCCCTGGTTTGAGGGAATCAAGTACGAGAAGGTAAGTACTTGAACTCAAACTTGTGTGCTCTTGAGATAAGAAATCCGTACAATCTAATACTCGATCAAGATCCAAAGGTAAAGGCTAATGTAAGTATGTACTTATGTATACGTATAAAGAAACTGACGGTTTTGTATGTTCAAGGTAAGCATAAGTGTTGGAAGAGGATGATCCGTGAATGCAGTCTAGGATGAATACTAAGGCAGGCAAAGAGGTAATAAGACAAGTAGGCAAATGAGCCCAGGTACGTAAATTTAATATGTGGGTGTAAGTAATGGTAAAATTCATTAAGGGAAGGAGAATTTTAAAATGAAAGACAATTATTGTATAGCAATGAAGTATTGGAAGTGATACACGCGCCGAAACCTAAGTCTACGGACATAAGGTGACAATTACATGAAGGCACGAAACTACTATGTGGATTGTGTACCTGGCCAGTACACGAGAAACGTATGACGTTCGTGAGATCATGATAATTGTTACAGGTATGTCCGGTAGAGTTAGGTAGCAGGCGGGCGGGCGTGTGGGTGAAATGGGAAGTAAGGCTCTCGGGAAATTGAGAGTACTATGAAAGTATGAAAAACCTGCCTGATAAGAATGAAGAATGTGGAATCCGTAATTAAGTACGGGTCAACAAGATATGAATGCAATGTTTGAATCCGCGAGACGGATTCAAGGATGAAAGGCATGAATGAAATGTTTGAATCCGTGAGACGGATTCAAGGATGAAAGGCATGAATGAAATGTTTGAATCCGTGAGACGGATTCAAGGATGAAAGGCATGCATGAAATGTTTGAATCCGTGAGACGGATTCAAGGATGAAAGGTATGGATGAAATGTTTGAATCCGTGAGACGGATTCAAGGATGAAAGGCATGGATGATATGTTTGAATCCGTGAGACGGATTCAAGAATGAAAGGCATGGATGATATGTTTGAATCCGTGAGACGGATTCAAGGATGAAAGGCATGAATGTAATGTTTGAATCCTTAGGGCGGATTCAATGAATGAAAAAACATGAATGATGCGTCTGAATCCGTGAGACGGATTCAAAAATATAAAAAGATGAAATTAATCCGCCTAAGAAGATGTCGACAGTTTGACCATGATTGAGTCGAACGTGTCATGGAAATAAGTATAAAGTAAAAAGTGATAGTATAATAGACGGAGTTTTGTATAAGTTACGTGTTAGATGTGGTAGTAATTGACTCTTAGAAGTCAGAATGATGACGGGCTGTGACCCGGACAATAACTTGAGTATGGGCGGAAATGGTAAGCTTAGTAAGAAATATTGAAACGATGTAATAAGGTCTTTGCAAGTAAGCATGAATGGAAGGAAGTACGAGCGTGTACTTCAGTGGGCAAAATAATTAATTGAATGAAAAGATTGCATGTAAGAAATAGAATGTGCGGTACGTTATAGCAGGTACGTAGGAAATGGTAGAAGAGTTATAGGTGGGTAATCACCTAGTGTAATGAATGTTTGAATGACATATGCTAACCGCCAATGTTGTCGATGATAATGTTAGAACTATTGATGTGATGAAACCAATCGTATTGGTGAAAGGACGTGCACGAGCGGAAGCTCATTACACGAAGGAATGAAACCTGGCCTGTACGGCTAGTACTCGAGGAGAAGATGATCGATCTGGGTTGCGGATCGTGGTTTGGGAAATGAAAAAGAGGTTAGTAAAATGTTTAACTCATGATTGGAGAGATATGAACTATTTATACACATGAATTAAGTAATGCATGAAGTGAAAGCAATAGTAATGTGAAATGAACGAAATGATTTAAGGATAATATAAAGGTATGCAAGGTATACGTAACTGTAGAAAATGTAGAATAAGGTTAACGTTAAAGTTAAGCATATATGAGTATGTATAGATTTCAAATTCAAGGTAAGGTCGTGTAGTCGACGAAAACGATATGAATGTGCAAATAAACAGAAAGAATGTTAATAATGAAATGTTGGAATTATTAAAGTAAACCAAAGGATATATTGCATATGATGAAGGAATATTTGAACGAGGAATAAACCACTAGCCATGACGGTTGTTAGGAAATTAGCGCTACTAGTGAAAGCGATACTAATAAGAACTCCGGAACGGGTTCTTGGAGTTATAAGATTCTCATTAGGATGGGTTAGTGGTCGTATGGATGGACTGGAAGAAAAGATAATGTGTGTTCGATGAAAGTGAGAAAGGTTTCGGGGACGAAACCTCGTTTAAGGGTGGTAGACTTGTAACGCCCCAAAATCTTAATGTTAATATTTGTCGTATGTTCTTATGTGACACGTCATGAAATAAATAACAAGGCTATTTAACTTAGTTAAATGTATGGTCAAAAGTATTAAATGATGAGGGTAGTGTCAGTTATGTTTTCAAGGTAAACCCGAGGGGCTAAAGTGGAACAAATGAAAGTTAAGTTATTAAATAACTTAATCACACACAAACACACACATACGTGTGTTCGAGAAAGATCAGGAGGCTCCCATGGAGCCTCAAACCCTAACATCATCTTTATGCTCAAATCGGAAGGCAAGATGAAGCTTAAATCCATAACCGAGCATGGATTAATGATCACCAACACGAGAGGATCATAAGGTATGTTTTAAATCTAAGATTGGTGATCATGGGTGAAGTGGGTTATGTTCTAATCCGTGAGTTAATATGAAATTAATCATGTACAAGGGTTAGAATCCTCGTATAGAACATGGGTTATGTATGGTTTGCGTTAATTTGATGATTAGAGGTGAAACCCGTTAGTTATGGTGAAGATGATGACTAGAATCACCTCCTATGTTCAAGTCTTGTTGAAGGATTGATGTATTATGTGGGTATGATGAATTATTGTTAGATGAAGGTATAGGAATATGATGATGTTATGTTTAATGTTCTTTTGGAATGATATATGATGATTAGTAGAAGGATTTGATGAGTTATGTATGAGTTTAGAAGATTCATGCATGAATTAGTTGTACGTTATGCTTAAAAGGTGGTACGCACACCAAGCGTATGATAAGATGTATATAGTGTCGTCCGTATAGTCGATTATGATGTTACGGGTATATGATGATAAGTCGATAGTTAAGTATGGGTAATAGTTGACTTTCAAAAATCAACTAAGTATAAGAAACATGATTTGACTCATTGTTGTAAAAACAGGATTATAGGAAGTCGTTTGATACGTGTTATGTTAATATGTGTTAATTTTGATTACCCGATGAATTACGTGGGTTGGAAAGGTTATGAAGTTGATTGTATGTTTTAAATGCTTGTTAGAAATGACTAAGGAAAGTTAAGTGTGAATTACGCGAGTGATATGATTGTTACATGTACAAATGAGTATGTTAATAAGAGCGTGATTTCGATGAAACGAAAGTATAGGAAATCACGTCGAGACGGGCTCAAGCATGAGGTGTTAACGGGTCAAGAAGAGACAAGAATCGGATGCGAGCACGGACGCATAAGGTAAGTGATTTCCGTAATCACTTCTTAGTTCAAGTAAGTAATAAAGTGTTGTAAGTAATTAAACATGATGTTTGAGGTCAAATATGTGTTAAAGTCTTTCGTCGTAAATGATGGGATTAAAGTTGACCAAAATGCCCTTGATGGGTATTTTGGGGGTAAACGATCTTAAAAGTAGTTTAGAAACAAGTTATTCGATTAGTGTGATGTCTTGGACAAGTATGGAAGTGGGGATGATGGTTTGGTTAGTCATAGACCAATTAATGCGCGAATACCCTTAACGGGTCAAAATAAGCATATGAACGATAATGTGTTAAGAGGATGCAAGACCTCCAAGAATTTAGTAATTTATGATAGACGTCACTGATATTGTTAGATTTATAAGAGGTTATTGTAAAATAACCAAGTTATGTTGATGAATGCATGAACGGGTCAACGTTTGGTAAAAGGGTAATAAGCCGAAGAGTTAGAAGTCTGAAATTTTATTATGTTGGATGTTGGTTTTTAACTCCACTAGGTGTAGGATTAAATTACGGACGCGTAGGAAAAAAAATCGGGTAAAACAGATAAAAAACGAGAGAGTTATGCTATTTTCCGTAAAACGGGATCGTGCTGGGAATATGCAGCAATTTGCTGCAGAGTTTCTGTGAAAACAGGGGCCTAGCGTGACGCCAAGGCCCTTGGCGTCACGCGAGCCCCCCCTGGTGGGCGAAAGTTGCTCGTTTGCTAAGTTTTGTCTTGGGAACTCGTTTAAACGCGTTTCAAGTTACGTTTGACTAATTTAACTTACGTTTTCATGAGCATAGATGTATGCATCTATGTAGATAGGCAAGTATGTATGTTTGAATGTATCTAAACACGTATTTAGAAGTGTAAGCGTGTATGTGCAAACGTATGTAAGATTATAAGTGTGTGGGCAAGTACACGCGGATATATGAAGACGTATATGAGTAGGTAAGTATGAGTTGGGTATGTTGCAATAGGTGATTATAAATATACATGTAAGTAAGTATGTAGGCATATACGCATGTATGTTTTGTAAATCTAAGTGTATGTATGTAGGTGTGTATGTAGGTAGTATGTATATGTACGCAAGTGAGTATGTACGAATGTATGCACGTATGTAGGTTTGTGTGAAGGCATGTAATAAGTATGTATGTATGAATGTATGTATGTATGTATGTGTGTATGAATGGATGTATTTAGGTATGCACGTACGTGGGTACGTACGTATGTATGTAGGTACGTATGTATGTAAGTTGTTACGTGTGATCGTAGGCATATGTATAAGTTTGTACGAAAGTATGTAAGCATGCATTCAATGAAATTGAGTACTAACGATAATAATAGCGTGCCTGGTGATGAAGTGTAACGCAGGAATACCAAAGAAGTCTCACGACGGATCGTATGATCAGAGGGAAAGCCGGGATGTAAAGAGTTAATGGAATGAAAAGTAAACGTGAATAAATCTTATATGTTTATGATACGTACTAATGTTATGAATTTAATGTGGTGAGCGCAGGTAGTACAAGCCATGAGGATTATTAAGGAATAGAGATCGAAGATCGGGTCACTAGAGAGATTGTACGGGATCGTTGATGTACCAAAAGTAGTAAACATAAGATATGTTTTTAATTAGTAAACAAGAGGATGACGGATTTATGAGAACGAGCTATGTTAAAGTTAAATTTTAAATAAGTTGAGGTATTTATAAAGAAAGAAATTTTATGGTTAGTGTTTCCGCTGCGATTTTTGTCATGTACGATTTAGGGTCTTAAAAAAAAATTAGTGCTAAGTTCCGTCGAAAATCCCGTCTGCACCCCTTGGAATTTTTCGTCCGCACCCCTTGGAATTTTTCGGCCGCACCCCTTAGGTAAAAAGTGTTATCAATTTATATTTTATTTTTTTAGTAAACTCTTATTTTTTAAAAAAAATACTACCTAAATTATATAACTTTTAATACCTAACTAACTAAACCCAAATACTCATACCTTTACCAATTTATAATTCCTAACTAGCTAGCCCACTAAGTCTTAGCCCATTAACCAAACCTAACAATATTTCAAACTATAATAAAATAATTAAAGCCCAAAACCATTAGAAATTCTCTCCCGCTCTCTCCCTTTCTTGCGTCCCTGCGCTGCCAACGAACAACATCACCCAGCTACAACAGTCCAGCAGCCGGCGACCATCGTAATCAGCCACCATACCACCGTCGTTCGACACCAAATCTAACCGGAATCCGAACACGGGTAAGTTTCTTTGTTATTTTGATGATTTTGGTTGATATTATAGGAGAAAAAAGGGTAATAAAGTTTTTAAATAGGTTTGAAATTTTGTGTGTGTTTGATGTTGTTTATGGTTGTTTAGATGATTTTTAGGGTGATTATGTTGCTTATATATTTTTAGGGTGATTACAACTTACGTTATGATTTCTAGGGCTTGAATAGCTGAAAATTAAAACTGAAACATTATGTTATGGAGCAATGAACTTTTGTTGTATAGAGAAAGAATTGCTTAACAAATTAGCTTTAGATGATGTTTTGAATATATTTCAAAAAATGAAAACCCGTAGGGGGTCGACGTTTTAATTATGCTTGTAACAAGGTTTGACATGTTTTTTATTATTATATAAATTTAGTTTGATGTTCGTTTGTTTTACATGACCCGACCCGACCCGATACGAACCGATTTTTTTACTTATATACCTAGGCCTAAAATTTTTAAAAATGTTTCGCACACCCATGAAAAAATTCCTGGGTCCGCCACTAATCAACAACTTCTCTTTGTAGTAGTTTAAATTTGGAACATAGGCAAATGAAGCTAATACCTTTCTGCCCAAAAAAATTGACACACAATATTATATGACTGACCCGTACATGTTATATACTTACACACCTATATGTGTATATAATAATAATAATAATAATAATAATAATAATAATAATAATAATAATAATAATAATAATAATAATAATAAGTGTTATTACTTAAGAATAAGTACAAAAAACCACTACGTTCATTAAACTCTATTCGCTAATGAATATAGTGTGTAATTATACCCGTCGATAAAAATACAATATATGTCTACATTTAATACATTCCTCATGTTAATTATAAAATGTCACGTCATATAAAATCTTCATCAAACGAATCTTAACAATATTTAATGGTTTTCCTTTCAAGTAGACAATATATGTGTGATATTTATTTAAAATTTAAACCTATAATAATTTTTTATTTTGTAATAAAATAGTTTTAGACTGTTTGGTAAGTAGCTTTTTATAATATAGAATTTATATGGTATATGCGATATTTTAAGTTAACGTAGTTGTCAGAAACACTAAGAATGTGTTCAAGTTAATCTTAAATATGATGTTTAAGGAACATTGGAATACTTAAACCATTCTAAACACGAACATTCGTACCTGAATGTGTTCAAGTTAATCTTAAATATGATGTTTGGATAACGCTTATCATAAGCTTTAACAAAACACGTCGACATTATTAACATATGTAAATTATTATTATATAATATCATTAGCTTACAAAAATGCTGAAGTGGCATTGTTATCTGATACCGCACACAAATTAAGTGGTCACGTTTTAGTGTTCATCAAATGAAAAGAATTTTAAACAATCTTTATTTATTTAAGGACTATTGTTTCTGACGTATATAAAACAATATTTCTTCTAAATAATACAATTCAGTTTTGATATGTTGAGTCTCTAACTTATCTGTAATATAATATAGAGTTAAATGTCATTTTAAGCCCTGTGGTTTGATCCATTTTGCCAGTTTAGTCCAAAGATTTCATTTTTCTTCTCTGGGTCTAAAATAGTTGAGCCTTTCACTTTTTCGTTTGCTACACCCCGATTGACCCGTTTAATTACCTACCATGAATGACAACTGTGTTAGTATGTTATTAAAAAAATGAAAAAAAAGAAAGAAAAAGAAAGAAAAAAAAAATCATTATTATGTTCGTATTATACAAGTGGGTCGAAAATAACCCAATGTGTTAGTATCATTGTGAATAAGTTATCATGGTTTGGTATCTTCATTTGTGTTGGCCATCTAAATATAAAAAAAAAGCCAAAAATATTCCCTTACCTTTACCTTTAACCCAAAACCCAAAAGTCCTTTTGATATGATATGTGTTACGTTACTTGATTCAGTGGAGGTATGATTGCCATACAAGCTTATGATTACAAAGTCGCATATTTGGTTTTGAGCGAGATATATACTAGCACATTACACGCTAGTCTTGATTGAGCCGAGAGGAGTGATCATTGTGAGGGGCATGTGGCATGTGTGTAGTATATTAAGCATGTTAGTTTTAGTTAGGCAAGTCTTAAGTGTTTTAAATGCGTATCACTTAACTGTCAGATTGTTAATCTCGATTGTGTCAGTCTATGGGATGGGTATGACTTGGGACCTTAAATTGCTAATTCGGTAAGGGATTTAATGGTGATTTGTTAATAAGGTGAGTAGTGTTTGTAATGGTTGCTTGAGGACAATCAATGATAAGTGTGGGGATGTGATGGAGAGTGTGAAACGTGAGCCTTAAGTGTATTAAGTTGTGTGATTTAATGCGTTTTATGAGATTATATCTTTTGAATATAGTAACTACGAGTGTTTGTGGCTTTTGTAGGTAAAATGCATAATTCGGTGATGTTAAGTATATGGAAGCGAGAGGAATGATCGAGGATGATTATTGAGAGAGATCGTAATATTCGGGATGTGTCCAGGTCCGAAATATAATTCGGAGATCCAAGAGATGTGATGCTACAAAGTTTAGGGGCCTTCGTTCACGGTCCCACTTACGGTTCAAGAACCGTAATTTACGATTTACATGTGCTGAATCAAAAAGTGAACAGAAGCTCCGAATCGTAGGTGACGTTTTATAACGTAGGTTACGGTTTATGACGGTTGAAACCAAAACAAACAGAGTCTCCTGTCCGTAACCAGCGACTCAAACCGTGACTTACGGAATTGTTTACGGACCATAAATGGATTTGGCATGCGATTCGTAATTCCGTATAAGTTTGACAAGGGCAGCATAGGAACAACTCACGTGATTGTTGGATTCTTTGGATTGGGCCGCACATGTTAACATTGGGAAACATCATTGGATTAATCATGAATATAATGACATCATACAAAAAGGAAAATAGGATCACTCACGTGGACTTGAGATTGGCGGCCACATATTATTTTTTGGAGTTCTAAAAATCCTTCGTACAACATTATCTAACACACGAATTTGGGGAGCATATTATCACACTTTTGGCTGCTCAATTGATTGGACATCATCATATTCATGATATTCACGTGCAAATATAGGAGGGCTCATTATTTTTAATAAATGAACATCATACATCATCATGGGGCTTGGACTTCTTGGACTCACATGAAAGGCTGCCAAAGAGAGACAATAATATCATCACATCTTGGATTATAGGAAAAGTTGGGCCGCACATGATTGGGCTTCTGGTGGACTTCTTTTGACGGTGAACATAAGCAGATTATAACACATCATCACATATCATCGAGGGGTAACAACTCTTGGCAGCCGCATACGGAGACAGAGAGGGGCACGAAGATCAATCTTACCACATGAGCGGCTAGTCGTTTTATGGTTTCCTCCGGATGGAGGGTTTTTGTAAGTTAGGTGAAACTATGTGTTTGATTCAATCGTTTTAATGTGGTGATCTAAGCATTCGATGCTTTTCACCATTGATTTGATTTATTGGTTGTAAACAGTTACATTTATTTAAACCTTAATTTCTAAGCATTCAGTTCCCGAGAGTTCTAGTAATTGGGATATATTTGACACGGGGTTAGGGTTTGTAAATTGTAATTGATAATCATTCGATAACCTCCCGTTATGTATTGACCGGAGTACTTAGTCGTTGGTTATCACAATTAATTAATCGAGTTTAATACCTTTGTTTATGTAGGTTACGATTAAACACATAGTGGAAACTAACTGCAAAACCTGAAATCTGGAGGAACAATCTTCTCTCCTATTGATTTAATTCTCAATTTTTATTCGTTAACCTAGACAATTCTCCTAAACAATCAAACCATCAATTGAATTTTACTTTTTAGCATTAGTTAATTAATACTTAGCATAATAACACTTTCCACAATCCTCCTCTGGTTCGATATCCGACTTACTCTAGCTACTAGTTTATTTTGGTTTTTGCATGTCACTAACGACAGACATCACAGTGCGAAGTGAACAAGTGTCGAACGGTAATACGATCGGATGGCAATCCGATCGGATGGTCATTCGATCGGATGTCAATCCGTTCGGATGGTCATCCGATCGGATGGCCATTCGGTCGGATTGACATTCGTTTGGGAAGGATATGTTTGTGTATGATGGCTTTGAAGTTTTAGTTGTAGCCTTTTAAAAACAGAGAAATATCTCTACCTTCCAGGTCGTCGATCGAACGGTCGTTCGATCGGATAGCGATCCGATTGGCGAGACATTTCTAGTGAGAACAAGTTCACAGCAGAATTGTCATTCGATCGGATGGTCTTCTGATTGGATGGCAATCCGTTAGAACTGATGATCTTTGAAAACTATGAAAAATGTTAAGTGTTGAAGTTCCAAATGTCAACCGATCGGATTGACGTTCGATAGGATGGCAATCCGATCGGACGGCAATCAGTTCGACATTCAGATGTTTGAAAACTTGAAAATTGTTTAAGTGTTGAATCTCAAGTGCAATCCGATCGGATTGTTGTTCACTCGGATGGCAATCTGATCGGATGACAATCCGTCCCAACGATATGATCTTTTGCAACTTAAAAGTTTGTTAAGTTTTGAAAGTTTTGCGGCTTGATCGAGACGGTATGACAACGTACTAAACAACGGAACCTCGTCAAGTCCCAAGTCATCCGATCGAACAAGAATCACCCAAATCCGACCAGTTAACTGTTCTTGACGGTTGTTCATGTTCATCCCGAAATTGGTTGTCTCGTTGATAGGATCCAGATCTCAACCGACACATCACTACAGAAGAGTAGAAGGCCTGAATGAGCTCTGATTCTATCGGTTTTTAGTGCATTGAGTGTAAAAGAGTTGAAAGAAAGTTGGAAAAGTACCTTTCAATCCTTTAATCTTTGAAAATGTTTAGATCTTTGCGAAAACATTGTTTAATCATGTGGAAATCCTTCAGATCTGAGTTATTCTTGGTGGAATGAGGTCAAAACTTGAAGTTCATAAGAACTCCATGATGACATCACCCTAGAACACCTCAAATCCGCTGATTTCACGGTTAAAAGTTAAGATTTAAAGGAGAAAATGATGAAGAAGTGTGTGTAGATCATAGAAGTACAAGATTTGAGTTGAAACTTACAAGAATCGCGAGAAATCGAAGGAAAAGTGAGCTTGAGCGCTGGTCGAACGAGAGAGAGAGAGAGAGAGAGAGAGAGAGAGAGCCGTCACATCACTTGTGATGTGACAGGGGGTATTTATAGGTTGCCAAAAAAGGAAAGTGTGCAAGGGTGTCAAATCGGATGTCACTCCGATTGGATGGCCATCCGATCGGATGGTCATTCGTTCGGATGACCATTCGATCGAATGGTCATTCGATCGAGTGGCTCCGGCGAGTTGGTTTTCGGCGTTTCGTTTCGCGTGTTGAGCGTTGCGACGCGTTTAAGCAAGTTTCGATTAAGCGATGCGATAGATTAATAATAACCACACAAATACTATATCTAACATACAATCATCCTAAATAACTTGCGTTTAGCGTTTGCGATTTGAATTCCGATGCGATAGAGTTGCGATTGCGTTTCGATTAATCACCACCAAACAATAAATAAGCATGCACAGGTAACACGTAAGTAGCACACAGACACGTAAAACAATATACAGAACCTATAATTAAGTTGCGAATGCGATTACGATGCGATTAGCGATAAAGCGATAAAACATGCGATAACCTCGATTATTAATAGATACTCCACATAATACAACTAAAGCAAATAAAATACAGGATCGATTACAAGTCAAGAAGTCAAATTAATAGTTAAGCAAGGAATGACAGATTGCAATTAGCAATCTTTTCTTCCTTTGACTTTAACTTTGACTTGTACGTTGACTTTCGTAACACGGGGTGTTACAGCCTCCCCTTCTTAAGGGAATTTCATCCCGAAATTAGGCCTTATCTGTAACAAACAACTGCGGGTACTTCACCTTCATGTCACTTTAGAGTTCCCAGGTAAACTCTGCGCCGCGTTTGCCTTCCCAGCGAACCTTCACAATGGGAATGCGTGAGCGCCTGAGCTTCTTGGTTTCTCGGTCCATGATCTCGACAGGCTTCTCCACGAAGTGTAATGTTTCGTCCACTTGTAGATCCTCAAGTGGAACTTGTAAATCCTGCTAGGCTAGGCATTTTCTGAGGTTCGATACATGGAAAGTCGGGTGGACGTTGCTAAGTTTCTCCGGTAGTTCGAGTCTGTAGGCCACTTTTCCAATCATTTCCAGAATCTTAAAGGGTCCAACATATCGAGGCGCGAGCTTTCCTTTCTTGCCGAATCTGATCACACCCTTCCAAGGTGATACCTTTAGGAGTACGTGATCGCCGACGTCAAATTCAAGGGGCTTGCGTCGTCTATCGGCATAACTTTTCTGACGACTTTGAGCTTTCAGCAGGTTGTCTCGAATTTGGAGGATTTTGTCAGTCGTTTCTTGCAGCAGTTTGGGACCGGTTATTTGCGCATCTCCTATCTCATGCCACACAATCGGCCACTGACATTTTCTTCCGTATAGTGCCTCAAATGGTGCCATTTTTATGCTAGAATGATAACTGTTATTGTACGAGAATTCGACCAAGAGTACGAATCGTTCTTTCCGTCTGAGCGTCGGTTTGGGGATGGAAAGCGGTACTTAGATTTAGCGTAGTACCGAGAGCGGATTGAAACGTTACCCAAAGACGCGAGGTAAACCGACCATCACGGTCAAAGATGATGTCACGAGGCGTCCTATGTCGACAAATGATCTCGTCGGTGTAGATTCGGGCTAATTTTTCTACCTTGAAGTCTTCTCATATTGGCAGGAAATCAGCAGATTTAGTCAAATGGTCAACGATAACCCAGATGCTATCGTGACCTGAAGTCGTACACGGAAGTTTCGTTATAAAGTCCATAGCTATACTCTCCCATTTCCACATCGGGATCTCGGGTTGGACGAGTAAGCCAGAGGGTCTTTGCTGTTCGGCCTTGACTTTCGAGGAAGTCAGGCACCTCGAAACGTAGATAGCGATATCCTTCTTCATTCCAGGCCACCATTACCGTTGACGAAGGTCGTGGTACATCTTGTCAGCGCCAGGATGAATGGAATATCGAGACTTGTGGGCTTCGTCAAGCAGAATTTGTCGTAAGTTAGTGCGTTTGGGAATCCAAATTCAGTCCAAATAGTGGAATATCCCATTCGATTTATTCACCAACTGCTCAACATTATGGTGAATGATTTCCTTCTTCAAGGTGCGTTCGGTAAAACAGGCATGCTGAGCGTCACGGATAAGAGTTTCGAGATGGTGTTGGGCGTGAACATTACGAACGCTATGCAAATAGCTTCGTCTGCTAAGGGCGTCGGCAACGACATTTGCTTTGCCAGGACGGTAACGAATCTCACAGTCGTAATCGTTGAGAAGTTCCACCCATCTGCGTTGGCGCATATTCAGTTCTTTTTGGCTGAGAATGTGTTGGAGGATCTTATGATCTGTGAAGGTCATACACTTGGTACCACAAAGGTAGTGTCGCCAAATTTTCAACGCAAAAACATCTGCGCCTAGCTCGAGGTCGTGGGTTGTATAATTCTTCTCATGGATCTTGAGCTGACGAGACGCGTAAGCGATAACCTTGTCCCGTTGCATGAGAACACAACCAAGACCAAGGTTCGAGGCATCACAATAGACAACGAAGTCATCGTTTCCGTCAGGTAAAGCGAGAATGGGAGCGTTGCAAAGCATGTGCTTGAGAGTTTGAAAGGCAGTATCTTGTTCAGTTCCCCACACAAAAGGCTTGTCTTTATGCGTCAAAGAAGTAAGCGGGACAATGATTTTCGAGAAGTCAGCGATGAATCGACGGTAATAGCCCGCCAATCCGAGGAACGAACGAACATCGGATGGTGATTTTGGAGTAACCAAACTCTTAACAGCTTCGATCTTCGCGGGGTCGACGTGAATACCTTGACTATTGACGATGTGACCGAGGAAATGAACCTCCTCTAGCCAAAATTCACACTTGGAGAACTTAGCATAGAGTCGATTCCCCTGAAGTAACTCGAGAACCAAACATAGATGCTGCGCGTGTTCGGTTTTCGACTTCGAATAGATAAGGATATCATCGATGAACACGATGACGAAGCGGTCAAGAAATGGTTTGCACACACGGTTCATCAAATCCATGAAAACCGCAGGTGCATTGGTTAAACCAAAGGGCATTACGACGAATTCATAATGACCGTATCGGGTTCGGAAAGCGGTTTTCGGTATATCTTCCTCCTAAATGCGTAACTGGTGATAGCCTGAGCGTAAATCGATCTTCGAGAAACATGTAGCACCTTGCAACTGATCAAACAAATCATCGATTCGAGGCAGGGGATAGCGATTCTTGATAGTCAGCTTATTCAACTCCCTATAGTCGATGCACATCCGGAACGACCCATCCTTCTTTTTGACGAAAAGGACTGGTGCGCCCCAAGGAGAGGTGCTAGGGAGAATGAAGCCTTTGTCAAGTAATTCCTGGAGTTGACTCGAGAGTTCGCGCATTTCGGACGGAGCAAGACGATAAGGAGATTTAGCAACAGGGTTGGCTCCAAGAATGAGGTCGATACAAAAATCAATATCACGACTCAGGGGTAAACCAGGTAGATCATCAGGAAAGACATTTGGAAAATTACGAACAACGGGAACATCTTTCACAACTGTGGTTCTTTTCTTTTCCTTCTCCGCTACTACAATGTGCGCCAAGAAAGCTTGGTATTTCTTGCTGAGATACTTGCTAGCCTGGACACACGACATGAGTTGGAGTTTCTTCGATGCGACTTCACCGTAAACACACAATTGATCACCATTAGCGAGCGAGAAACGAATCATCTTATCGAAGCAAACGACTTCAACATGATTTTCGCGAAGAAAATCCATGCCTACTATGACATCAAAACTACCAAGCTGCATAGGAATGAGATCGATAGGAAAGATGTGATTGTTGAGTTCGAGAGTACAATCACGAAGAACAAAATTGACAGCGACGGTTCTTCCAGTGGCAACTTCAACATCGAACGTCGAGGGGAGATGGGCGCGCTTACGATTAGGGAGCTTTTTGAATTCAAACGATACAAAACAGTTATCTGCTCCAGTATCAAATAAATACGAAGCATATATACCATTCACAAGGAACATACCATAGACCACATTGTTATCTGCTTGAGCCTGGCGTGTGTTGATGTTGAAGGCACGTCCGCGGGCTGCTGGCTGCGGCTGCTGCTGATGTTGCTGGGGCTGCTGCTGTTGTGGCTCTTGCTTCACCACTCGATTCGGGCACATGTTTGCGAAGTGGTTGGGATCACCACACGCAAAGCAAGCTCTAGCATGGATCACGGGGGCAGGAACCGCTTGTTGGCCTTGAGGAGCAGGAAGTAGAGCTTATTGAGCATGAGCTTGGCCTTGAGCTGGAGCTGGAGCTTGACGTGGACCAGTATGGCAGTTGGCGGTGAAGTGGCCGTACATGTTGCAGTGCACACAGTATCTGCAAGCGATCCCCATGGGATGATGATAAGTACAAGTAGGGCAAGCCGGGTGAGGACCAGTGTATGCACAGTTAGCCAGCAGTGCATTGGTGACCAGTGCCGCTACTTGGTGG
The DNA here is from genome assembly GCA_030545235.1 of Helianthus tuberosus. Lineage (NCBI taxonomy): Eukaryota > Viridiplantae > Streptophyta > Magnoliopsida > Asterales > Asteraceae > Helianthus > Helianthus tuberosus. Next base: position 60,726,614 of record CM060358.1, read on the forward strand.
TGTTGGGGCTGCGGTTGAGCTGGGAAAGCTTGAAGAGGAGCGGCAGCTGGGACAGCGCAATTTTTGCTACTGTTGTTGTTGTTGTTGTTGTTCTTTCTCTTGCGGCGGGAGGACTTCAAAGACTGCGGTGCGGCGGCGGTTTTAGCAGTGGGTGCAGTGGTAACTTGGTGGAGATTCTTGGAGGCTTTATCAAAGTAACCAGCCTTAACTCGCTTATCGTTGATCTCCGCAGCGAGTAAGAAGGTTTCCTCAATAGTTGTCGTCTTCGCAGCTTGAACGAAATCAACCACGCAATCTGGGAGAGCATGGATATACTTCTTGATGGTGATTTCGGGAGTAGTAACTTGACCTGGACAGATTATACTCAGCTACTTGAAGCGAGCAGTTAAACCAGCGTTGTCGCCATCCTTTTGTTTGATGTTCCAGAACTCATCCTCCAACTTTTGAAGCTCGTGGGGAGGGCAACACTCTTTCATCATGATGTCCTTCAACTCGTCCCACGTTAGCCCGTAAGCTGCATCATTTCCGCGCTTGTTTCTTTCGGCAGTCCACCAATCCAGAGCTCTGGACTGGAAAACGCCAGTGGCGTTAACAGTGCGGAGATTATCAGGACAGTTGCTCTGACGCAGGGTGACTTCAATAGAATCAAACCATTGGAACATGGCTGTAGGTCCATCTTCTCCGGTGAATTCTTTGGGACCACAGGCTTTGAACTGCTTGAAGCTAAAAGTAGACTTAGGAGCATCAGTCCTGGACTCTTCAGAAGACTTGCTAGCGTTCTCATTCAGCTCGCTAATAATTTGCGGGATAACTTTCGCCATCTGCTTAGCGACGAGAGCAGCAATGTGTTTGTCTTCATGATTGCGATGAGCGAAGCGGGAATGAAATGATCCAAATGACGACATTGTCTGCGATAGACATCGCCACAGGACTCAGACATAAATTTCGATCATCCCTAGTATAGACTCTCGCTCAGCTCTAAACTACTTCATATAAAGCTCAGGAACACGAATAGTCACATAAACACGTAAACACATAGGCACATTGTAACACCCCGTGTTTCGGAAGTCAAAGTCAAGATTGAAGTCAAAGGAAGAAAATATTTCTAATTGCGATATGTCTCTCCTTGCTCAATTCCTGTTTTGACTTCTTTGACTTGTAATTAGCCAGTTTTATTATCGCTTTAGTTGTATTATGTGGAGTATCTATTAATAATCGCATAGTAGCCGCTATTTATCGCATGTTTAATCGCTTTATCGCTATCGCAATTCGAAATTTCGCATTTTGGTTATTGTTATACGTGTGTGTGTGCCTTATGTGTTACTTGTGCGTGTTTATTTATGTTATGTTGTGGTGATCAATCGAAACGCAATCGAACTCAATCGCAAACGAATCGCAAACGCTAAACGAATATGAAATAAGGATGCTTGTATGTTGATATAGTAGTTGGGATTAAAAATAATTTGACTAGGAAATTCTCTCGCATCGCAACGCTCGCAATCGCAATCGAAATGGCAAAACTTGTCGCACCGAACACTCAAACCAAGCGACTGATCGATCAGGAGACCAACCGATCGACTAGCCGTTCGATCGAGCTGCCGCTCGATCGGCCAGCTGTTCGACCGGGCTGCCACCCGATCGGCCAGCCCCTTTCCTCTTTGGGAAACTCTATAAATACCCCCTGTCACCATCATACTTTCCACTTTTGGCAACTCTCCTCCGACCAACTCATCTTCCTCACTTTTCTTCAGATTTCTCGCGATTCTGGTAAGATCTCGTCCTAAATCTTGTACTTCCTTAATCTACACACACTCCTACACCTTTTTATCTTTTGAATCTTAACTTTTAACTGCGAAATCATCAAGATTCAAGGTGTTCTAGGATGACGTCATCATGTGTTCTTGAGAACTTCATGTTTTGGCCTCGATCCACCAAGAACAACTTAGATCTAACCGATTTCCACATAAATAAACAAAGATCTTTCATAGATCTAAACATATTCTCGATGAAAAGGATTGAAAGATGGTTTTCCAACTTTCTTTCAACTCTTTTACACTCAATGCATTCAAAACCGATAGAATCGGAGCTCGTGCCGACTTACTACTCATTCTTGTGGTTGTTTTGGTTCAAGATCCGGATTCTATCCATGAGACTACCGATTTCGGGTTAAACATGGAACACCGTCTCGAACAGTTAACTGGCCGGATCTGGGTGATTCCTGTCCGATCAGGGGTACCAAGTCTTGACAAGGTTTCTGTTGCTTAATACGTTATCAAAACGTCTCGATAAAACGACAAACAATCAAAACAACCAAGTGTAAGACGAACAGGTCGACCAGGACGGAGGGTCGTCCGAACGGACTGTTGTCCGATCGGGCAGCCATCCGAACGATCGGTCATCCGATCGACTTGCACCTTGGCCCCACAATTAATTTTTTCAAATCAACCCTCAAGAGTTTTGGGAACACCGAACGGATTGCAGTCCGATCGAGTTCCCACTCGATCGACCGACCATCCGACTATGTGATGTTTCGAAACTTCAACACTTAAACAATTTTCAACATGTTCAATGCACAAAGGATTCCACCCGATCGAACAACCGTCCGATCGAGTGACAACCTGCTGAGAACTTGTTCTCGCTGAAGTGCCCAACCTATCGGACTGTCGCCCGATCGAACGGTCATTCAATCGATCGACCTGAAAGGTAGAGATACTTCAATGTTTTCAAAATGCTACAACGAAAACTTCAAAAGTCAAGCCATCATACGCAAACACATCCTTCCCAAAGGAAGTAACAATCCACTCGAACGGTCATCCGACCGAACTACCGTCCGAACGGACTGTCACTCGAACGACCGACGGTCCGATCGAACTGCTGTCCTACCCACTTGCACTCTGTATCGTTTTACACGTCGCTTATCGTTATGCTATCAAACTGTTCAGGCTAACTCTACTCTCTAGCGCTCCCTTCAATCCATCAATCGCTGTGAGTATACTCGATCCCCTTTTGCTTTACGCACTTTTGGGTGTTACATACGTTACATATACTAAATCACATCAAACACACTACGCAATACTTTAAATCACTAACCAATTACCGCATGTTATACGTGACTTAATGAATGCTTGTTTGTTATGTTTACACATGGAATGCTGTCTACCTGCCTTAGCAATGATAGTACTATTAGTTTGGACTCAGCACCTGTTCACTCAGGGGTTGTTAAGGACAATTACCTACATGGCTCACAGTGGTGAGTGTTTATCGCGAACTGCCTTGGGCAGTCAACCCGCAGTCATTGGTATCGATAGGTTCATGTCGATAAGTAACATGCCTCATTTTACACTGTGTACGTGCTGGTTATGCGTAACGATTTCGAACTCTATATGCTATTATCAAACTTGTATGCTCACCTTTACACTATGTGTGTTGACTTTTACTTTAACGTATATGGCAGGTGCTTAGGATGCTTATTTGCTTACTTTGCTATGAAATCGAGGCTAGGAAAAACCTAGGTCAACAATAAACAATTGTCTGTAATAAAAATCTGAGTTGTCGGAACAGAGCAATTTGACTAGCTCTTTTCTATAATAACTGTATTATCATTTATGACAAGGTATGGGATGTGTTGCTTTAAATATTTGGTAAATATAGTTGTTATGGAAACTTCTGGACAATCTGTTTCGCTCAGTGCCATGCCCCGATGTTTCCGCCATCGGTTGAGGTGTGACACACATAATCACAGAAGCACATAGGCACATAAAGCATAGAAGCCACGGAAATCACACTATATTTTGCACGTATTCACCTACATATACTGCACGTATTCACCTATCATTCAGAGTCCGCGAGTTCGAGAATAGCGATTGCGATTAGCGAGTACACAGCGAGTAGCATAGCAAGTAGTATAGCATAAGCGAGTAACACAACATGCAATTTGTTAGCGTATTGAGATAGATGTGCAGTGCGAATTGTGTGTGTCGATCAAAGCGAAAAGCGAAGAGCGTATAAGTCACCAAAAATCAAAACACATAAACAGGTAAAACCACATAAAACACATAAAATTTCACATAAAAACAACAAATACCAGAGTCAGCGGCAGCGAATTCAAAATCAAAACACATAAAATCGAGGATAGATTGTCTCGGCTTGATAGACGTCGACTACCCAAAGCGATTCGACTATTCACAAGGACCCTGAGTACACACTTTGGCCTTCCAGGCTATGCTCTCGCCTCGATTTTGGGCGAACGACACGCATCCTTCCAGTTACAGCGTGACTCAAGTCATTGGAGTCCGTCGGGGCTTTGGTGAGAGTTTTGTAAAACCAAAATAAAGAGCAGAATGAGTCATCAAGGTCCGGGTTTCACCCCTAACATAGCGACTACATTCCTTTTTGTGTGATAGAATCACGTTATTGAGAGAGAAATTTGCGTTGAAGTACGAAAATTCCGTATGTAACACCCAAAAGTGCGTAAAGAAAAAAGGGTTCGAGTATACTCACATATAGCGTTTAAGTTAATAAACACTGTCTTGGATTGAAGGGAGCGCCGAGAGATTAGCTTGAACAGTTAACGATAGCATAAGCGAAGAACAACGAGATAAACGGTGCGAAGTGAACAAGTGTCGAACGGTAATCCGATCGGATGGTCATTCGATAGGATGTCAATCCGTTCGGATGGTCATCCGATCAGATGGCCATTCGGTCGGATTGACATTCGTTTGGGAAGGATGTGTTTGTGTATGATGGCTTTGAAGTTTTCGTTGTAGCATTTTAAAAACAGAGAAGTATCTCTACCTTCCAGGTCGTCGATCAAACGGTCGTTCGATCGGATAGCGATCCGATTGGCAAGACATTTCTAGTGAGAACAAGTTCACCGCAGGATTGTCATTCGTGCGGATGGCAATCCGTCAGAACTGATGTTCTCTGAAAACTATGAAAAATGTTAAGTGTTGAAGTTCCAAATGTCAACCGATCGGATTGACGTTCGATCGGATGACAATCCGATCGGACGGCAATTCGTTCGACATTCAGATGTTTGAAAACTTGAAAATTGTTTAAGTGTTGAATCTCAAGTGCAATCTGATCAGATTGTTGTTCGATCGGATGGCAATCCGATCGGACGGCAATCCGTCCCAACGATCTGATCTTTTGCAACTTAAAAGTTTGTTAAGTTTTGCGGCTTGATCGAGACCGTATGACAACGTACTAAACAACGGAACCTTGTCAAGTCCCAAGTCGTTCGATCGAACAGGAATCACCCAAATCCGACCAGTTAACTGTTCTTGACGGTTGTTCATGTTCATCTCAAAATCAGTTGTCTCGTTGATAGGATCCAGATCTCAACCGACACATCACTAGAGAAGAGTAGAAGGCCTGAATGAGCTCCGATTCTATCGGTTTTAAGTGCATTGAGTGTAAAAGAGTTGAAAGAAAGTTGGAAAAGTATCTTTCAATCCTTTAATCTTTGAAAATGTTTAGATCTATGCGAAAACATTGTTTAATCATCTTGAAATCCTTCAGATCTGAGTTTTCTTGGTTGAATGAGGTCAAAACTTGAGGTTCATAAGAACTCCATGATGACATCACCCTAGAACACCTCAAATACGCTGATTTCACGGTTAAAAGTTAAGATTCAAAGGAGAAAATGATGAAGAAGTGTGTGTAGATCATAGAAGTACAAGATTTGAGTTGAAACTTACAAGAATCGCGAGAAATCATAGGAAAACTGAGCTTGAGCGCTGGTCGAACAAGAGAGAGAGAGCTGTCACATCACTTGTGATGTGACAGGGGGTATTTATAGGTTGCTAGAAAAGGAAAGTGTGCAAGGGTGTCGGATCAGATGTCACACCGATCGGATGGCCATCGAATGACAGGGGGTATTTATAGGTTGCCAGAAAAGAAAGTTTGCAAGGGTGTCGGATCGGATGTCACTCCGATCGGATGGCCATCGAATGACCATTCGATCAAGTGGCTCCGGCGAGTTGGTTTTCAGCATTTCGTTTCGTTTCGCGTGTTGAGCGTTGCGATGCGTTTAAGCGAGTTTCGATTAAGCGATGCGATAGATTAATAATAACCACACAAATACTATATCTAACATACAATCATCCTAAATAACTTGCATTTAGCGTTTGCGATTTGAATTGCGATGCGATAGAGTTGCGATTGCGTTTCGATTAATCACCACCAAACAATAAATAAACATGCACAGGTAACACGTAAGTTGCACACACACGTAAAACAATATACAGAACCTATCAATTAAGTTGCGAATGCGATTGCGATGCGATTAGCGATAAAGCGATAAAACATGCGATAACCTCGACTAAACCTCGATTATTAATAGATACTCCACATAATACAACTAAAGCAAATAACATACATGATTCGATTACAAGTCAAGAAATCAAATTAATAGTTAAGCAAGGAATGACAGATCGCAATTAGTAATATTTTCTTCCTTTGACTTTGACTTGTACGTTGACTTTCGTAACACGGGGTGTTACATATGGTATGTGGTGGAAATGGTGAGGGTGGTGATCGTCTAATATGGTCGTGGTGGTCGCCGACATGTAACGTTTCGTATTTTTTCATTCTTTTTCATTTATCGTGTCATTCGTATTTTCATTTTAATCCTTTGTAATTCGGGACTTGATCTTAATGGAAATTATATTTTATATCATTTTTGCATAATTAATCTTTCATGATGCGTAAACAATCTCAAATACGCATTTTATCCAAAATCGAGCCATACATCGAGCTTATATTTTCTTCGGAATGTTAATCATACGTGTTTTATTATTAAACATGCTTGCATACACCTTAAAACTCTAAAAACATGCTTAACATTGTGTTTATATCATAAAATAACCAACAAAACAAATCAAAGGGCTAAAAACTGATTTTTTTTGGTAATTTTGACGGTCCATGCGGACCGTATGGACCTCCTTGCGGTTCGCATGGAGCGTCGCTGCAACAGAAAAATGCGAAATTGTTTGATTTTTGATATTTTCCTCCTAACTCTGAACCATCTTCATTAAACACCCAACCACTTACCCCCATTATAAATACAACATTTCCACACCTCTGAAACACTTTTACACTCCAAACATACTCTTTAATCTCCAAGAAATCCTACTTTGGGTAGAAAGTTCTAAGTTCAAAACTATGAGTTTTGAGCTTTGTTCTTGCACTTTTCTTCTTGTTTTTTTTTCTTCCCTACACTTGGATAACCTCTAGGAGTATTACCACGTGTTTACAAAGGTAAATAAAGATCGTAAACCACCATTTTTGAGGTCCAATTTAGGATTTTTGTTAAACTTTATGTACTTGTTTTCCTTTACTTGTTTTTGGAACATCTCCAAGCCACCAACAAACTTCCATGTTGCATGAATTGGATGAGGTTAATGTCCAGAAACATGAGGTCATATACCTCCACTTCTTATCCTTGGAAGTCACTAAGTAACCTACAAAACAATAAAGTGAGCGAAACTACACCAAGTCTCCAATCACGCAATGTTGGAAGAACTCTTCTAGGATGTACCTCATTTGGTTACTTAGCATATTAAATAGTTTATTTTATGTAACTCTTACTTATATTCATGACCATCTGAATCATCAACTATGTTGGTGATTTTGTACAATGGTGAATTCTTGAGATTAAAGGATTTATCCTATTTCTAATGCTTGACAATGCTTAACTATATACATATCAATATATATGCATAATACTTAATCTAAAATCCAAACCACGATATCAACCAATCTATGGTTGAATGTGATATGGTAAGGTGGAGAATATCTTGATCTTAGATTTCCTTATTTTGGGCTTCTAATGATAGTTTAACACTCATGAAAAACAAAAACTAATAATTGTGTCCAAATAAGCGTCTAAGCAAAATATGTTTTATGTATTTCCATACTCGTAGATTCCAATTATTTTCCAATCTCCAAGGCCTTATACTTATAAACCTTTGTTTACCTTTTAGGGTAACTTTGGTGATTCCATCATTCAAACCGTTCACTCGCATTTCTTCGCAAGCCGTGAGTTCATAATTTACCCTTTTACGCTTTAAACACTATTTGGGTTGCAACATGTGTCCATACTAAATACAAATACACACACATACAAACAAACTTATGCAAACACTCAATCCTTAAACATGCTTATTTGTTATGCTAATTTGTTATACATGCTAGAACATTCTTATCCTTTGCTATATATCATTAACCTTGCAATCCTCCCTTAACATATATAACGCTATAGGAGTAGCACACGCCCGTTTTGTAGGTCATTGTTAAGTTATTCTTTATGGTCTTATTACTTCGATGATAAGGTTACGCTAGTGCTAAACGTTGGATTGATATTTAGTCTTTTCATACTAGTATGATACATAATTTAGTAAACTATAAACGTGTGGATTTGAGTTTTATTCATACTTATGCTATGTAAACAAACTAGTATGCTCACCGTGTTGACGGATATTTTATACATGTTGCAGGAAATATTTGATGATGATATCACGAGAAAAGATTAGGGTGGATTTAGATACTCACCTAGTTTAAATTATGCATTTTGATATTTTTAGTTCGGAATTTCAATTGTTGTACTTATCTCTTTGAAGAATGTAATGCTTGTTTTGACAAAATGAATTAAATTTTAATCTATTATCTCAAATTTAATGTTAGGTTGTCTTTGAGCAATCGATACGTCTTGTCTCGATGTTTCCGCCAACGATTAGGGTGTGACACGACAAAAGCAGGCATTTTTGTCTTTTCACAACAACTAAACCGAATAAGCAGATAGGGTTAGTAGGGGTGAGTCTAATTGAAACATAAACGAAACCACTGGTACTATTTTGACAATTTTTAATTTTAATGGATTGTAATAGTTATTTTCAACAAACCATAGGGAGGAAAAAGATAATTATCTCTATACAAAGATTAGGTTGGAATAATTTTTTTTAAGTAAACGAATGGATTGTAATAGTTATTTTCACAATATACGTGTGTTATATGCAACCCTCATATGTATGTAGTGTACAAAGATATATGTGTGTATGTATATGATTTCAGATTTCTTTAAAATAAAGTGACCTAATTTATAACATTTATGTCACTTTAAATCAATATTAATATATGTTATTAATTTAATATCATAAAAAAGCTACACACATGAAGTGAATAAAAAATTGCTTGCATGCCGTGGCAATTTCATAAATATTATAAAAAGAGTAATTACGTATGTATTAGATTAATGATAATTACGCTACAGTTTACCAGTGGCTTAATTTTATTAGTCTAGTACAATTTTGTTGTAGATAAATTATTAATACACTACGACAAATTGAAGTAGACTAATAAAATTATGCAACATTTTACAAGTAACGTAATTTTATCACCTTAGCGAGGCGAGACCTAGGTTATGAGAAGGGGTGGCGGCCGCCCCCTTGAAAAAAAAATTATATGTAATTTTTAAGAAAATATCGATCACCCCTTTTGAAAATTTGTAATCACCCCCTAAAGATGTGAAACAAAAGAAAATGAAAAAGGAAAAGCAGTGTTCACCGTTTTTTTTTAGTTCTATAGGTATCGGTGGGAGCTCTATTTCTGAAGATGAAGAAGAAGAAAGGGAAAAAATGCCAAAAAGGTGATGGCTTTTGTATTATTGTGGTTTTTAACATAGACGCACTCATATAATTTATTTAGGTTTAAACCCTTTTTGTCAGTAAAAGGGTCAGCAAAATTAAACCTAAATAAATCTAGTATGAACTATCAAGTATCTGTATTTTATTATCCATATTTTAATTTAATTTAAATTCTGTATGAGTTCTGCTTTTATTTTGTTAGATTTTTACTATTTTATTATATCTGGCTAAATTTATTTATTATTAGTTACTTGATTAAATTTAACTATTTACATAAATATTTGTTACAACCTTATTGTGATTATCACAAATAAATATATTCTAAAAGTTATATTGGTAAAAACATTCTAACCAAACATTGGTGTTTCATACAACCATTAGATATTAGTGACACTTCAAAAAAGTTCAGTAAAAAGGAGATTGTTATTTTGTAGCACCCCAAAAACGAGTTTGGTAAATTAGAACCCGGTTAAAATAAAAGAATGGGTAAAGTACCGTTAGTAGTAAAAAGTGAACCCATAAACAAAATGGCTAGGAACATATTAGCCTAGTGGTGTCATGTACATAAGTAACAAGATCTTAGTCCCTTATATAATTAAAACGAAACTTGAGGGACCAAAACCGTTATGATGGAAACATGAGTTTTATTAATGAAAGTTTAATACACACACAAACACACATTTTCGTGTGTTCTAGAAACGAGCAGAGCTCCATAGGAGCCAAAACCCTAATCATGGAAAATCATCAAATTGAAAGGCTAGATAATGCTTAAATTCATAACCGAGCATGGATTAATGATCACCTTCACAAAGGGATCATAAGGTATGTCTTAAAATCTAGATTGGTGATTATGCACGAAGTGGGTTATGTTGGAAATCGTGAAATTGTATGAAATTGAGTATGAGTATGTGTTAAAAACACCATATAGGTCTTGGATTATGAACGATTTGGAGTAATTTGATGTTTGGAGGTGAAACCCACTTCTAGTGGTGAAGATGGCGACATGGGTGTGTCACCCATGTCCAATCCTTGTTCAAATCTTGTTGTGCTATGTTGCTTGTAATGCGTTCTTGTTAGGTAGATTGAAGGTAATATGAATTTGTTGATGTTTTTGTGTTAATTGATGAATGAAAGCATGAAGTAAGAAATAAAGCATGAAACACTTGTACATTATGCATAAATTGTGGTATGCACACCAAGTGTTTGATGAAATGCCTAGGTGAGATTAATAGATGAAATGGTATGCAAGTAATGGATGAAATCGTATAATATGGGGATATGATGTATTTGATGATAAATAAACATGAGAAATCTATTTTTAGATGGAATTCATGTAGGATTTGGTTGGCCATGTTATTTGGTAAAAGTATGCATTAGAATATTGTACTCTATGTTGGAGTGGTATGATGTTTACTACATGTTTGAATAATTGCTTAATCAAAATTGATAAGTAAAAATACTCTAAATGTGAAGCATATGGGATCATTAGAACAGGATGAAGTTAGAATGATGTTGGGTTGTTAAGCATAGGTCATGGTGTTAGTTGTAGAATTATGTTACTGGAATGAATGGAATTGAATATGTTTGGTGTGTGCATATAATTATATGATCATGTGGTTGTATGCTTATTGCATCGTGAGTATGAAATGTATATAGTGTCATTAGTATAGTCTACTATAATGACATGGATGTATGAGGCTAAGTCGAAAGTTCATATGATAAATCGTTGACTTTCTGAAAGTCAACTGTGCATAAGTAGCAATGTTAGACTTTTCTCATAACTGTAATGTTATAGAAAGTCATATGATGCGTGTTATATCCATATGTGTTATATGTGATGACGTGATGAATTACATGAGTTTGAAAAGATTGGCTTGCGGAAGTATACCTTATGCTTGTTAGAATTGACTAATGAAAGTCAAATGTGAAACATGAATTGATATGATCGTTAATTTGTACAATCATGTATGCTAACAAGAATGTGAATGCGATGACATGAAAGTATAGGGAACATGTCAAGATGGATGGAAGCATGGAAGGCTAACAGGTCAAAAGGAGGCGAGGAAACGGATGAGAATACGGACACTTAAGGTAAGTGATTTCCGGAATCACTTCTTATTTATAAATGAAGTATGGTATGTTGTATATAGGGAACCATGTAAGAATTTACGGGTAAGGGTAAGTACCAAGGTAAGTTCATATGAACTTCGTCTATCCTTAATGTAAATTAAGATGATAGTCTCATCGTGTTAATGGAATGCTCATTATGTTGCTGAATGTTCATCGTGTTAATGGAATGTTCATTATGTTGCAGAATGTTCATCGTGTTAATAGAATGTTCATTATGTTGCTGAATGTTCATCGTGTTAATAGAATGTTCATTTTGTTGCTGAGTGTTCATCGTGTTAATGGAATGTTCATTATGTTGCTGAATGTTCATCGTGTTAATAGAATGTTCATTATGTTGCTGAATGTTCATCGTGTTAATGGAATGTTCATTATCTTGCTGAATGTTCATCGTGTTAATGGAATGTTCATTATGTTGCTGAATGTTCATCGTGTTAATGGAATGTTCATTATGTTGCTGAATGTTCGTCGTGTTAATAGAATGTTCATTATGTTGCTAAATGTTCATCGTGTTAATGGAATGTTCATTATGTTGCTGAATGTTCATCGTGCTAATGGAATGTTCATCATGTTAATGGAATGTTCATCATGTTTGTTGGAAGTTAGTCGGTTATGTTTGTTTGTAATTGCATTGATTTGTGTTGATATGATTGTAGATAAGACTCAACTTACAAATAAGTGAATGTGACTTGTGTGTATGTATGTAGATATGGAACTGTAGCGTGTGTAAGTAGTGTGAACTTGTATGTACGTACATATGAATGGGATACGTATGAATGTACTTAAATATATGAAAGTGTATACACGTGTTGTAATCTAATGATTGTAGATCACTGGTATACGTATATGTGAAAATGTGGGTTTTCAATATGTTTGAGATTACGTACTCCTAACCATGTTACTATTGAGAATGAAATAAGTGGAGTGCAGGTATGGGAATGCCGGACTCTCGAGGAATTGATGTCGGACTCGAGTAAATAAAATTGAGAGGATGTTTCAATGGAATACCTTACGTAGTTAGAATGTGATATAGCCTTTTAAGTATATGTATTAAATTATATATGATGTTACCATGTACTAACGTGTTGGTTATATATGGTAACCGCAGGTTAGTCAGATATTCATGATGGACAAGTGAACAAGGTTCGAGTTGAAGATCATGGATTGTACGGGAAAGTGGTCATGTTATTTGTAATTGTTTGTTAAAAGGGTTGACCTAAACGGTATTCAAGTATGATAGAGTAGTTAAAAGAAAGAAATTTTACGGTTCATTTTCCGCTGCGTCGTTTTGGGTCAAATCATGATTAGGTTCTTACAAGTTGGTATCAGAGCCATGGTTTGAGGGAAATCAAGTATGAGGAGGTAAATACTTGAACTCAAACCCTTGTCTCTTTTGACAAGGAACCCGTACAATTCGAGACTCGATCAAGATCTAAGGGTAGAAGCAAAGATAAGTATGTGCTTAAGTATGTATTTGAAGAAAAATAACAGTATGTTATGTGTAAGGTAAGCATAATTGCTTGGAGAAGAAGATCCGTGAATGCGGTCTAGGACCGGCACCAAGGCATGTAATAAGACGAATTGACCCCAGGTACGTAAAGTTAACATGTGGGTGCATGTAATGGTAAAATCTATCAACTGAAGGAAAATTTTAAATGAAATATAATAATAGGATGGTAATGAAGTTTTGAAAATGTTACACGTGCCGAAACCTAATTCTTCGGATATAAGGTGACGATTACACGAAGACACGAAACTAGTATGTGGATTGTGTACCTGGCCAGTACACAAGAAACATATGACGTTCGTGAGACCGTGATAATTGTTACATGTATGTCCGTTAGAAGTAGGTAGTAGATGGATGTGAGGGTGAAGGGAAATGTAAGACTTTCAGGGATTTGAAAGTACCAAATACACATGAGAAGTATGAATGAAAGATATGAATGATATGTTAGAATCCGAGAGACGAATTCGAAACATGAAAGGAATGAAAGATATGAATGATATGCTAGAATCCTCGAGATGGATTCGAAACATAGAAGGGGATGAATGATAGAATGAAAAGTTTGAAATTCGTAAATATGTACGAATCAAATAAGTAAGAATGAATGACAAGAATGAAAGGTTCAAAATTGCAAGTAATTACAGATCAAACGAGTAAATATTCTTTAAAAGCGGATATTTTCCAAGTTATGTTTTGAATACATATATATGAATATAATTATGCTCATGAATTGTATACAAGAATGGTTGAAAGAATAAATGAGTCATATGGTGATCGCCATTTGGACTCGGTATCTAATGTTTTGATCTGTTAATTTTCATACGCATAGGTGAGCTTGATGAATGGGCAGGCAATGTCACTAATTGGAAAGAGAGGACCGTCGTAAGGTATGAATAACAAATCAACGAATTTCGCTTACATTAGGTATGTAAAAATAGGGTTATACTTTTAATAGGAGTTTATCACTCGACTAGTGGTAGATGTGTCAGAATGGGATAATTGATACGCATATGTAAGAATGAATTTACAAATTAGACTTCCGAAAGTCAAACGAAATAAAATGATAAGTAATAAAACAAATAATAAAAGAATGGATAGAGTAGTCTGGTCCATTAAGTAAGTAAGTATAAAACATTGAAAACAGTTGATGTGGCAAGAAGCTTTAGTTGTAAGAAATAAAACTTAGATAAATTACAAGCATGAAATATGTTAATACTCGACTCTAGAGAGTCAAAATGAATGACGGGATACGACCCGAACCATAACTTAAGTATGGACGGGAGGGTAAGTTTTGCAAGAAACACTGAAAGGATGTATTAAAGTCCTTGTATGTAAGTGTAAATGGAAAGAAGTACAATCGTGTACTTCAATACATCTACGATAAGTAAGAAATGTTAGTTTGACCTCGAAGAGTCAAACTGCAAAGGTTGATGAAATAAGTAACCAGAATAAAAAGAATTGCATGTAAGGGATGAAATGTGGGATGTGTTATAGCATGTATGTAGGAAGATGTAAAAGGATTATAGGTGAGTAATCACCTAGTATAATGAATGTTTGAATGAAAGGCGCTAACCGCCGATTTTGTAGATGTTAATGGTAGAATTCTTAATGTGATGAAACCAATCGAATTGGTGAAAGAATATGCACGAGTGGAAGCCCATTACAAGGATGAATGAAAGCTGGCCTGGTACGGTTAGTACTCGTGAAGGAGCGGATCGATCTGGTTTACGGATCGCTGAAGTATGAAAAGAAATCGAGGTAAGTAAAATGTTTTAACTCATGCCGGATAGATATGAATTAGTAAATTGAAAATGACCTACGAGATGAATGATGGAATAGGTATGGTATGGTATGGAATGTTTGACTTTTAATAGTTGACGTAAGAAGAAAACTAGGTCATTAAGAACTAAATCTTAAAAGTTTTGAGTGAAAATTTTGGCTATTGGTTAAACTCTCGTCTAATGAACTTGCTTGACACGCTTGCTTATACAAATTAAGTAATGCATGAAATGGGAGGAATAGTAATGTAGAATGAATGAGGTGAGTTGAAGGTAACGTAAGGGTATGTATGGTACAAATAACTATAGGAAATGTAAAATGATGTTAACTTTGGTGTTAAGCACGTATGTGTGACCATGAAATAGTAACTTCGTTGCGAAAACAAAACAATAATTAAATGTTATGTAATAAATGTAAAGAATGTAATCTTAAAGGATGAGATGAAGGTATTAGATATGTTATAAACGGATCATATGAATGTAAGTATTATTACAAGTTTGAATAAGTATGTATATTGACCTGTTACTAACGGGTCAAGGAAATGAGAATGTTATGTGGAAGCATGGTATAGACAGTATAGACTTGTTAGAGCGAAGTCAATTGTATGAATAATATATGAATTGAGATCGGATGGTTACTTATAATTATGATGCAACTGTTAAAGTTAAACATAGAGGGGTATGTACAAATTACGAAGGAAAGATAATTAGTGTCAAATGGAAATGAGAAAGGTTTCGGGGACGAAACCTCGTTTAAGGGGGGTAGACTTGTAACACCCCAAAAACGGGTCTGGTAAATTAGAACCCGGTTAATATAAAGGAATGGGTAAAGTACCGTTAGTAGTAAAAAGTGAACCCATAAACAAAATGACTAGGAACAAATTAGCCTAGTGGTGTCTTGTACATAAGTAACAAGATTATGAGTTTTAGTCCCTTATATAATTAAAACGAATCTTGAGGGACCAAAACCGTTATGATGGAAACATGAGTTTTATTAATGAAAGTTTAACACACACAAAAACACATTTTCGCGTGTTCTAGAAACGAGCAGAGCTCCATAGGAGCCAAAACCCTAATCATGGAAAATCATCAAATTGAAAGGCTAGATGAAGCTTAAATTCATAACCGAGCATGGATTAATGATCACCTTCACAAAGGGATCATAAGGTATGTCTTAAAATCTAGATTGGTGATTATGCACGAAGTGGGTTATGTTGGGAATCGTGAAATTGTATGAAATTGAGTATGAGTATGTGTTAAAAACACCATATAGGTCTTGGATTATGAATGATTTGGAGTAATTTGATGTTTGGAGGTGAAACCCACTTCTAGTGGTGAAGATGGCGACATGGGTGTGTCACCCATGTCCAATCCTTGTTCAAATCTTGTTGTGCTATGTTGCTTGTAATGCGTTCTTGTTAGGTAGATTGAATGTGATATGAATTTGTTGATGTTTTTGTGTTAATTGATGAATGAAAGCATGAAGTAAGAAATAAAGCATGAAACACTTGTACATTATGCATAAATTGTGGTATGCACACCAAGTGTTTGATGAAATGCCTAGGTGAGATTAATAGATGAAATGGTATGCAAGTAATGGATGAAATCATATAATATGGGGATATGATGTATTTGATGATAAATAAACACGAGAAATCTATTTTTAGATGGAATTCATGTAGGATTTGGTTGGCCATGTTATTTGGTAAAAGTATGCATTAGAATATTATAATCTATGTTGGAGTGGTATGATGTTTACTACATGTATGAATAATTGCTTAATCAAATTTGATAAGTAAAAATACTCTAAATGTGAAGCATATGAGTTCATTAGAACAGGATGAAGTTAGAATGATGTTGGGTTGTTAAGCATAGGTCATGGTGTTAGTTGTAGAATTATGTTACTAGAATGAATGGAATTGAATATGTTTGGTGTGTGCATATAATTAGATGATCATGTGGTTGTATGCTTATTGCATCGTGAGTATGAAATGTATATAGTGTCATTAGTATAGTCTACTATAATGACATGGATGTATGTGGTTAAGTCGAAAGTTCATATGATAAATCGTTGACTTTCTGAAAGTCAACTGTGCATAAGTAGCAATGTTAGACTTTTGTCACAACTGTAATGTTATAGAAAGTCATATGATGCGTGTTATATCCATATGTGTTATATGTGACGAAGTGATGAATTATATGAGTTTGAAAAGATTGACTTGTGGAAATATGCCTTATGTTTGTTTGAATTGACTAATGAAAGTCAAATGTGAAACATGAATTTAATATGATCGTTAATTTGTACAATCATGTATGCTAACAAGAATGTGAATGCGATGACATAAAAGTATAGGGATCATGTCAAGATGGATGGAAGCATGGAAGGCTAACGTGTCAAAAGGAGGCGAGGAAACGGATGCGGATACGGACACTTAAGGTAAGTGATTTCCGGAATCACTTCTTATTTATAAATGAAGTCTGGTATGTTGTATATAGGGAACCATGTAAGAATTTACGGGTAAGGGTAAGTACCAAGGTAAGTTCATATGAACTTCGTCTATCCTTAATGTAAATTAAGATGATAGTCTCATCGTGTTAATGGAATGTTCATTATGTTGCTGAATGTTCATCGTGTTAATGGAATGTTCATTATGTTGCTGAATCTTCATCGTGTTAATGGAATGTTCATTATGTTGCTGAATGTTCATCGTGTTAATAGAATGTTCATTATGTTGCTGAATGTTCATCGTGTTAATGGAATGTTCATTATGTTGCTGAATGTTCATCGTATTAATAGAATGTTCATTATGTTGCTGAATGTTCATCGTGTTAATGGAATGTTCATTATGTTGCTGAATGTTCATCGTGTTAATAGAATGTTCATTATGTTGCTGAATGTTCATCGTGTTAATGGAATGTTCATTATGTTGTTGAATGTTCATCGTGTTAATAGAATGTTCATTATGTTGCTGAATGTTCATCGTGTTAATAGAATGTTCATTATGTTGCTGAATGTTCATCGTGTTAATAGAATGTTCATTATGTTGCTGAATGTTCATCGTGTTAATAGAATGTTCATTATGTTGCTGAATGTTCATCGTGTTAATAGAATGTTCATTATGTTGCTGAGTGTTCATCGTGTTAATGGAATGTTCATTATGTTGCTGAATGTTCATCATGTTAATGGAATGTTCATTATGTTGCTGAATGTTCATCGTGCTAATGGAATGTTCATCATGTTAATGGAATGTTCATCATGTTTGTTGGAAGTTAGTCGGTTATGTTTGTTTGTAATTACATTGATTTGTGTTGATATGATTGTAGATAAGACTCAACTTACAAATAAGTGAATGTGACTTTTATGTATGTATGTATGTAGATATGGAACTGTAGCGTGTGTAAGTAGTGTGAACTTGTATGTACGTACATATGAATGGGATACGTATGAATGTACTTAGATATATGAAAGTGTATACACGTATTGTAATCTAATGATTGTAGATCACTGGTATACGTATATGTGAAAATGTGGGTTTTCAATATGTTTGAGATTACGTACTCCTAACCATGTTACTATTGAGAATGAAATAAGTGGAGTGCAGGTATGGGAATGCCGAACTCTCGAGGAATTGATGTCGGACTCGAGTAAATAAAATTGAGAGGATGTTTCAATGGAATACCTTACGTAGTTAGAATGTGATATAGCCTTTTAAGTATATGTATTAAATTATATATGATGTTACCATGTACTAACGTGTTGGTTATATATGGTAACCGCAGGTTAGTCAGATATTCATGATGGACAAGTGAACAAGGTTCGAGTTGAAGATCATGGATTGTACAGGAAAGTGGTCATGTTATTTGTAATTATTTGTTAACATAGTTACATTAAATAAATGATGAATGATGTATTTATAGGGCTGTAAACGAACCAAACGTTCGGCGAACAGTTCGTGAACCGTTCGGCGGGGAGTTCGTTTGTGTTCGTTCGTTTATTAAACAAACGAACACGAACAAGAAATTTCGTTCGTTTAGTTAAATAAACAAACATGAACAGAGGTCGTGTTCGTTCGTTTATGTTCGTGAACATTCGGTAACATATTCGCTTGTGTTTGATAGTTCATTAACATTTTTAGCTTTTATATTTATTTAAATATATCAAAATTCTGACAAATTAAATATTTAATAAGTGTCAGTGTATTATATATTTTGTTCATCAACGATTGTTTGTGTTCGTTTATTTCCATTTGTGTTCATGAACATTAATTTGTGCTCATTTGTGTTCGCCAACATTCGTTTCCTAAAATTAACACACAAACACAAACGAACACGAAAAAGTTCATTTCCTTAACAAACGAACACAAACATAAAATCTCGTTCGATAAGTGTTCGTGAACGGTTCGCGAACACACATATTTTTTAACAAATGAATATGAACACGGTATCGTTCGTGTTCGTTCGGTTCGTTTACAGCCCTATGTATTTATGTTAAAAGGGTTGACCTAAACGGTATTCAAGTATGATAGAGTAGTTAAAAGAAAGAAATTTTACGATTCATTTTCCGCTGCGTCTTTTTGGGTCAAATCATGATTAGGTTCTTACATATTTCCTATGAATAAACCAATAAATTATAATTTGTTTAGCATTCGAGAAATGAAAGGATTGAAAGTAAGGTAAAAATACATAAAGAAACGTTTATACAGGTACTAAAATTGGGGATGAACATGGTACCTCTTTGGTACCAAAAGTACATGTACAAAAAAAGGAGAAAAATTGGTACCGGTACCAAATATACCGGTACGTTACGGTATCGAAAAACGAGAAAATGAGTACCGGTACCGAATATACCCGATACAGTACGGTACTTGTACCAAATGCTTATCCCTAACTAAAATGAGGTTGTTTTACAAAACTTTCAAGATACACAGCCTTAGTAGTTTTGATTACAAACTATGTATTAAATTCCATCATATAGTTATTGTATTATCGAGTAGTTAATGTCGATTAGAAACATTGAGTATTTGAATACTTACGAGTTATGAGGGGGTAGGGGTGGTCATCACTCATCACTCACAACACCCAATCAAGTTTCGCCATGTCATCAACCATTTTTCTATCACTCACAACCTTTTTTAGTGGCAATGGTCATCACTCACAACACCCAACAATAAACCCTCACACCCCCTCACATTCAATTATCACCAAATAATCCATAACGCGTGAATTTTATCACGGTTACCATCCATCACGCGTCAAATTTTGTAGGTGGCGGTGGTCTTGTACATTCTCCACGCGTGGAACTTGCTCCGTCACGGAACAAAACGGAACCACCCCCAGTCCCCTGAGTTATAAGTTAAGATTGAGCCCAATCATTAATGTGTTTATGTGAAATCCATGTTAAATTCTTAAATTTAAAGTGAATATGTGATAATAATATATTCAGATATGTTATTGAGTTATTGACTTAAATGAGAATCATGGCAAGAATTTCTTTTTCCGTTTCGACCCGAACCGAAAAATAGTATTATATAACAATAGACAGAAGACCCTTGGCAATCCCCCCCCCCCCCCCCCAAATGAAAAAATTTCCTGTGTCCACCATTGTACTTTAGTACAATTCTTTTGTAGAGTAATTATTTGCTGAATAAAGTAATTACCGAAAATGTCACCACGTCTTCGTTTTCTTTACTTCCTACCCTTTGCATGTTACGTATTATTTGTATCGGATCCCACCATATATGTATTTATGTGTTAATGTATGTATATATATCACTTTTTTAAATGAATGTTAATTGCATAATGATTCATAATCTCACTAAATGATGATTTAGCATTCCAAGTTGTGGCTAAACTACTCGTTGGATGCACATAGTTTCCCATTTGCCCCAATACAGAAGTTAGAATATTGTTTTCTATGCTATAATTGTTTGTTTTATTTGGTTAATCTAGATCACTTTTGAAGCTAAAATAATATATACTATGGCTTTTAGCTGGCCTAAACTTAATTATTGGTCTATTTTTTATTTAGTAAATTAATTAAAAGTATTGACATTTTGATCCTAGATGTGTAAGTTGCTAACCATGAAGTAGGGGCGTTTTTGTCCTTTTGCTCATATTTCTTACATATGATGCTTCACGAGTATGTTTTTTAGTGGAATAACATGGTGCCACATTGTGTGAATCGTTGATTATTTCTCACAATACCGATCACGGATACAAAACTGAAGATACGGGTCATGATATAGGTCTTTCAACTTGAGTATTTAAAAAAAAACATGCAATTGAGCTATTTGTGAAAAAAACACCCTAATAATTAATGGCATCTGATCTGGCATTTGCTTTAGTTACATTAGAGTACCCACATCAATGGCCATCGGGTATATGACGGACAAATGAAACCAGACCTGGCCCGATGTGGAGCTTGTCTGCTTGTGTGGTTCGGAAGGGAAGTCCGGATTCCGGGACTTGGTTTCGGATGAAGAGGGGGGCCCTCCCTTTAATAATTTTTTTTTTTTTTTTTTTGGGGGGGGGGGGGGGGGGTGTATGGTGGTTTGTTGATGTGAAAAACATGGGTATTTTTTTTATTAAGTTTGGAATCTGATGTGACGTTGAGATGGAGGTTTCTGGGGGGTTATTAATGTGGACGCACTGAAAATCACTTATGATCATAGATTGAAAGCTTTTAACGAGTGTTGGTGATGGTAGCGTTATTGACTATTTTATATGATTGAGATTTATATAAGATGAAACATATGTCGGCTACACTTAACACAAATTAGTAGTGTGGAATGGATGCTTGTATAACTAAGTCTATGTGTGATAAGCATTATAGGGGTATGAAGGAGCTTGATAATGCCATCAACACCGCTCCCATGTGTATTATAGAGACATTAAGAGGGAGAGACATTTTTAGTATAATGCCCAATGGAAAGAAAACAAAACGGAAAATAATGATTGAAAGGGTCAATAAGAAGCGCTAATCATTACACATTTTTTAAAGAGATGTTATGATGCTGATGTGATGAAAAATGCTTATTAGGAGATATTAACCATTCCGGATGGTCTAATATAGATATCAGACACAATGAATGTGAAGGCTCAAAAGATTCAATCATTAAAGTTCAGTGATACCAACTCAACTTTGGTCTTTACCCTAAGCCAACCTTGATAAAGTTTACCTTCCTTATTGATTTAATTAATATTTTTACAAAGTCAACATTATACTCGGTAATGTGTCAGTTTGTGTAAGTCAAGCCTGAGTGTTGGTCAACGTCAAGCATTTGAACAAGCACAACTTTTGGAATGGTAGTGTTGATCTTCCAAAGCAAACCTTACAAGCGCCTACGATGATGATCGTCCACTAAAGACATGTATTACTCTAGGTAAATCCTGTATTGGTCGTTGACAGGAGAGACGTTGGGTTTATAAGGAGTGATCCACCTCAAATATCACCAACACATTTTGGACGCATTGGTTGTGGATCCCATTAGAACATTACAGTTAAGCATGCTAGCTGGGAGTAGTATCAGGAAAGGGGGGCTCCTGGGAAGACTCTACTCGGTTTTACACTCGTCAGGTGGAGAAGTCCGGATGAGAGGTGCGTAGAAGTTAGAACCAGACAACAATCGGAGAAGGTGGTGGACCCATTTTCAAGACAAAAAATGCAATTAGATATTTATATTATATATATGTATGTATTATAAACGACCCAAAAGAAAAACCTATTTACCTACTAAATTCTGAACTGGCCAGGTCTGCTGAAGACCCAAAATTTAAACCCACTAAAAGTGATTATTCACTAGGATGTAGGCCTAGGGCGCTTAAAAACCAACAAAAACATCTACATTTCAGGTTTTTTGGGTGACGATTAGTTAATCGACGAACGGCATCATCAATTCATCACATCAACGTTCGACAACAATCTTGCATTCTTGCTTACAACGGTCGACGTTTCAGGTTCGATACCAGCCTACAATGAATTTCAATGTAAAATTCGACCTAGGGTTAAGCCTTATGGGTTTGCATTCTTGAATCACAGTCACTGATCAGGTATGGAATTGCAAATTCGTACATAAAATTTAGATTTTTGATGCATTGCTTGATGAATAATGGTTTCTTCCATCTTTTATTGTGTGCTTTTAATGTTTAAAAGGTTGAAAGTTAAAACTTTGATATTTAGATTTAGAATTAGATGTTTAAACTTTAAGTATGGTTTGGTTGTGTATTGATTTTGATTAAAACTTTGTTGTTTCGACTTTTAGAAGATGAAACTTATATGTTTAAAACTTTGAATTCTTTTGTCTAGAAATTATGACTCACAGTCCCTGTCGCAGCCCCGACCCCACCCCGGGAGCGGGCGCCGCGAACACGAGCCAGTGGTATCGGTGTTTATTAATTTGGCAGCATAATTTAAAATATCAGGATCCTAGTTAGGAAATAAATTCAGAGTTTGCAAAACACCAAACTTTTGTATTAAACAAATGGGATAAAAACCCATATTTCATTTATAAAATCTTTATAGGAATAAACCAGTTGTTGAAAATATAAATTTTTTATTTAGGTAACTTTATAACCACTTTCTTTAAGCCTTTATTGCTCCATAGCTGGCTTCTAATAGCTTTCACATCAAGTTACCTGAAACGCGTTTTAAAAATATTTTATCAGCAAGAAATACTGGCGAGTACATTCCATTTTGTAAAAACATAATGTTATACTTTTACAGCATCAAGAGTTTTTACATTTGTTTATATCTACCAATATCTCAAACAATATTGCTACTGGGGCACCATTTCCCCCGTGCTTGTGGTCATGCTAATATTGGCTAACTCTTTGTCCAATATTAACGAGTGTCAAGTAATGTATACAAAACCCCACATACCAATAGTAATTGTAGAATACAAAAACTTAATCACTGTAATTATAACATTGATAAACATTTAGGGTTTTGTAAAACATTTTAAATAAAATGTATCACAAAAGGTGATAAAAAGAAGAATGACTCACATTGTAAACTTATGTTTTTCTACAGGCTTTCTGGTGATATTTTCTGATTAATTTCTTGAGTGCCTATTAAAAATATACAATGCATGCGCGTTAGTATAATAACCTAATTTCAACTTATCAATACATCCGAGACAGAACCCCAACGTACTTAGTCAGGCAGAGCCTTGACATGCGTTGTTGGGTTCAAGACCAATCGGACAGGGTATCGAATTAGTGATCGGGGGTTAAAATACTTACAACATGGCAGAGCTTCATGATTTAGGGGGTATTTTAGCTATAATTTTCATGTGATATTATAGAGAGAAAAGAAAGAATGTGAGCGAGGATGAAAGGCAGCTGAACTGCTCTATTTATACAAATTCTGGGGGTCTCTCGCGCCCCGCGACCCGTGCAAGGGGGTCCTTTCGCGCCTCGCGAGGGCACCCTAGCTACGGCTAGGGTTGCCTGATCATCGAGTAGGCCCAACACATGACACGACACGTGTCAACATGGGTGCCCGACAAGCAATGGGTCGTCACGCCCTGCGACCGACCACCACAAACCCTGTCGCGGCCCGCGACAGGTACTAAATTTTGATTTTTCATTTCTTAATTATTAGAATAAATTACTACGGGTCCGGTTTTGTGCTTACGAAGCGTTTTTAGGGCATTTTCGAGGGTTGTTATATCCTCCCCACCTTGTTCTAAATCTCGTCCTCGAGATTCACTGAAATAGGTGTGGATATTTCCTTTGCATTTCAGATTCTAACTCCCATGTGTATTCTGATCCTCTCTTTGAATTCCATTTTACTTTGACCAGAACTAATCTCTTGTGTTTGAGATTTTGATATTTCTATCTTCAATTTGAATGCGCTTTTCTACAAACTTAAGTTTTTCATTTACCTCTATGTCTTGAAGAGGTATTACCAATGTTTCATATGCTAAGCATTTCTTTAAGTTACATACATGAAATACATCATGTACTCCGGCCATCTCTTCTGGTAACTGTAGCTGATAAGCTACTGGCCCTATTCGTTTGATAATCTCAAAAGGTCCAACATACCTTGGGCTTAGCTTTCCTCTTTTACCAAACCTAACAACTCCTTTCCATGGTGAAACTTTTAATAGTACATTGTCTCCAACTTGAAATTCTAGTGGTTTGCTTCTGTTATCTGCATAACTCTTTTGACGATCTCGTGCTGTCTTCAGTCTTTCCTTAACTTGAATAATTTTGTCAGTTGTTTCTTGCACAATCTCAGGACCTGACAGTTGCTTTTCTCCAATCTCTGCCCAACATACTGCTGTTTGGCATTTTCGTCCATAGAGGGCTTTAAACTGGGCAACATTGATGCTGGTATGATAGCTATTGTTGTAAGAAAAATTCTATTAAACGTAAGTGGCCATCCTAATTTCCTCCAAAATCAATCACACAAGCTCTAAGCATATCTTCCATAGTCTGAATTGTCCTTTCACTTTATCCGTCCGTTTGAGGATGATAGGCTGTACTTAGATTTAATCTGGTTCCCATTGTTTTTTGGAAACTTGTCCAAAAATGAGAAGTAAAACGATTGTCTCTGTCAAACACAATAGATAAAGGAACCCCATGTAATGAAACTATTTCATTTACATACAGCTTGGCTAACTGTTCCATACTGAAAGTTTCTTTCATTGGTAAGAAATAGGCAGATTTAGTTAATCTGTCTACAATCACCTAGATTGTATCATTACCTTTTCGTGTCTTGGGTAATTTGGTAAAAAAATCAATTGTTATCAATTCTCATTTCCAAATTGGCATTTCTAATTGCTGCAATAATCCTGAAGGTTTCTGAGGTTCAGCTTTGACCTGTGAGCAGGTTAAACATTTAGCAACATAATTTGCTATATCCTTTTTCATTCATATCCACCAGAAATTGTTTCTTAAGTCTTGATACATCTTATCACTTCAAGGATGTATCGTATATTTAGACTTATGAGCTTCTTCTAGAATTTGATTGCGTAGATTTCCTTGGATAGGTATCCAGATCCTTTTCTTATGGAATCTCCCAATTCCATCTGTTCCTTTTTATAATTCCTTAATCATTCCTTTCAATCCTTCAGCATCATCCGTGATTGCTGTTTCCTGTATCCTTTTCACTTGATCATTTAAATCTACCTGCAGGTTTAGTCTGAGAGCACGTACTCTTTTTGGCTTCTCATGGTATTTTCTACTTAAAGCATCAGCTACTACATTAGC
This sequence comes from Helianthus tuberosus, assembly GCA_030545235.1. Lineage (NCBI taxonomy): Eukaryota > Viridiplantae > Streptophyta > Magnoliopsida > Asterales > Asteraceae > Helianthus > Helianthus tuberosus. The sequence goes on from CM060358.1 coordinate 60,752,881, forward strand.
TTTTCCTGCATGATACTGAATATCACAGTCGTAATCACTAAGGATTTCCAGCCAACGTCTTTGCCTCATATTTAATTCCTTTTGCCCGAAAACATATCTTAAACTCTTATGATCTGTGAAGACAACAAACTTACTACCGTAAAGATAGTGTCTCCAAATCTTAAGGGCAAAAATTATTGCTCCTAACTCTAGATTATGAGTTATATAATTCCCTTCATGCTTCTTAAGTTTTCTAGAGGCATAAGCAATTACCTTTTATCGTTGTATCAACACACATCCAAATCCTAATTTAGATGCATCGCAATAGACTATAAAATCTTCAGATCCTTCTGGCAGAGGGAGTATTGGTGCGTTGGTTAATCTTTGCTTCAAAATTTTGAATGCTTCCTCTTGTTTTGGTCTCCATTCAAACTTAACTGACTTGCAAGTTAGTTTGGTTAATGGAATGGCTATTCTAGAGAAATCTTGAAAAAAACGTCTATAATATCCTGCCAATCCAAGAAAACTTCTTACTTCTGTTGGTGATTCAGGGACTTTCCATTTGGTAATAGCTTCAATCTTTGTGGGATCCACATGAATTCCTTCATGATTAACTAAGTGTCCAAGAAATTGCACTTCTTGCAACCAGAATTCACATTTTGAGAATTTAGCATAAAGCTTTTCTTTTCTCAATAATGTTAGAAGTATATGCAAATGCTCTGCATGTTCTTCCTCACTCTTAGAGTAAATTAGAATATCATCTATAAAGACAATTATTAATTTATCCAGGTATGGTTTACATATCCTGTTCATCATGTCCACAAATGCGGCTGGGGCATTGGTTAAACCAAATGGCATGACTGTAAATTCATAATGACCGTACCTCGTTCGTAAAGCAATTTTAGGAATGTCCTCTTCCTGTACTTTTAGTTGATGATATCCTGAGCGTAAGTCGATCTTAGAAAAGAATCGGGCTCCTTGAAGTTGATTGAATATGTCATCGATTCTCGGAAGTGGGTACCGATTTTTAATCGTAACCTTATTCAATTCTCGCTAACCAATGCACATCCGCATTGATCCGTCTTTCTTTTTGACAAATAACACTGGTGCTCCCCATGGTGATGAACTAGGTTTTATGAAACCTTTTTCAAGTAGTTCGTCTAACTGATTCTTCAATTCCTGCATCTCCGTTAGTGCTAGTCGATAGGGTGCTTTGGCAATCGGTGCCGTTCTTGGTATTAGGTGAATTCTAAATTCAACCTCTCGATCTGGCGGTAATCCAGGTAACTCTTCTGGAAAGAAATATGAGAATTTAGATACTACGGGAATATCTTTTAATTGTTTTCCTTTAGTGTTAATGATTACAGAAATCATATACACCATTCCTCCTTTCCGTGCGTAACTTACAACTTTCATCACAGAGATGAATTTTGTTGACCTTGTCGTCGTATCTCCCTTAATTGTGATCCTTTCACCAGTTGGCGCACCTACTTCTACAGACTTTTGATCACATAAAATACGTGCATGATTGGCTACCAACCAATCCATTCCCAACACGACATCGAATCCGGCTAGATCCATTGGTAAGAGATTAACAATAAAGTTATGACTTAATATTTCTATCTTTACTTCCTAAAGGATTTTGCTTATTTTGACAGAACTTCCATTTTCCGTCTCCACCGGACAGTCTTGGTGGAGTTTAGTTAATGGTTGATCGAGAAGTTTGCAGAAATAAGTATTTATAAAACTTTGGTTTGCACTGGAGTCAAATAATACTTTAGCATAAACATCATTAACTAAAGACGTACTGGCAATCACATCCGGGGTCATCTTAGCTTCTTCAGCTGTCAGAACGAATGCTTTGGCATTATCCTTGGGTCCTTCTGCTGCCTTTGCTTTGTTGGTTGCCGTTAGAGCTAGTTTCGAACAGTTAGGTTTGATATGGCCAGTTTCTCCGCAGGTGTAGCATATTTTAATGTTAGTTTTAGTTCTACATTCTTCTTCCTTATATCCTGGTTTCTTGCAGAAGTTACGGCACCTTGCGCATTTTCCTGAATGCTTTTTTGTTACAGGACTTGCAGTATGGGGAAGAAGATGAACCTGTTCCTTTCCCACGATAAGGTAATCTTTTGAGCTAGATTCTTCTTCAGGTTTTCCTCCTGTGTACGTACCAATCCATCTGTCAGAGCGTTGGCCAGTTCCACTGCTTCCTCTATTGTTGGTGGTCTAGCTGCCTTGACTATATCTCTGATTTCACTGATTAATCCCCAGATATATTGGGAGATTAATACTGGTTCTGGTGAGGCTAGTGTTGGTACTATCCTAGCATATTCGAAGAATATGGTAGTATATTCCCTGCAATCTACCCCAATCATTCTATGGTTAAGGAACTTATTGGCAATGTGTTCCTTTTCATGAGGAGGACACAATTTTCTTTTAACTATTTCCTTAAAGTTGATCCATTCTATATCGAAACCCTGTCACTTCCTCTTGATTGTAGAATGGTATTCCACCACTCTAATGTCACACCCTGACTTTTGCGGAAGCGTATGATGTGTGACTTGTTCAATATCATTGCATTCAATCATAATAAACAACTATATGATCAAAACGATCTTTATCCATTCATTAAGTTTAAAATATTACAAACGCCAGTCATTTAAGTTTCAAACAACACGACCTTTGACTAAGTTACAAACCAACAAAAGTGGATGACATCTAACTTGGAATTTACTTCTAGAAACAACACCCGCGCCCAAGATCCTACTTGTTACCTGAAATACATGTAATTTTGAAAAACATCAACAAAAGTTGAGTGAGTTCATGTGTTTTGTATGAGTACTGATGAGCTTGTAAACATTTGAGAGACTCCTTTGAAAACAGGTATGAAAAGCATCTATGAACAGATCAAATTAATGTTTTGCAAAGACATTAATGTATGTGAAGACATAGGGATCACTCAATATGAGTAGGCTTATACCCTCATCGATTTCCTCGACTGTGTTGAATTTCCCTTCGACTGAGTCAAATTCACCTTGACTGTGTCAAATTACCCTTGACCATTGTCGAATTACCTCGACTGGGACACCAAAGCACTCAAGTGGTCACATAAGGATCATGAGTGGGGCTCGGCCATGCCCGTTAGATCTAACCTTCGTCCATATTTATTATGAGAGTTAATGACATTTCAATTTCAATCTATGCTCACATGATCTATAATTCATTTCATAGCCAAATCATACCATTTAAACATATGCAACATGTATTCAACCCCCGCGAGTTATAAATCCGAAAACAGTTAAGAGAAAAGGGGGACATGAACTCACGGTTTTGCGTTCTTCAATCCGACGTAACTCAAGCTGCTACTAGTGTGCACGACTACCTACAATGTACTACGGTCTATTAGACGAGCGGGTCGTGCCTTGACTTAGTATTAATTAGTGTCTTTGAGTTACGTTTCTTTGTGTCCTTAATATTATTCCAAGTTAAATAATTATTTGTTAAAATAATAAATATTTTAACTTAAATTATATTTATGAATTTTGGAATATTAGTTATAATAATACATTTTAACTTGTCAAGTTTATGTACTTGTACTTGTATAACTCCACAAGGATGGGTGTATTTGTATTCGTATTCTTATCATTCTATATTTTTGCCAAGTATCGATGGCGTATTCCGGTGTGTAATTATACGTACGAGAATACGTATTTTTATTGTGTTTATTAAGTATCTCATACTTAATTTTTGTATTAACATTTCCGGAATAATATTTATAATAAAAATACATCAGTATATATTTCCAAAATATTTTTTTAAGAAATATTACATAGAAAAATTATTTAGAATTTTTTCCTTGGCAAAAATATTTATACTTTTCATATAAGTCTCAAGAATAATATATTTTCAAGTCTAACTTAGAAAAAATATATATAAATCTATTTTTCACCCAAAAGTAATATGTCCAAAGTTTATTTAAGTAAATATATATTTTCTCCCAAAAATGATACACCTTCTAATAATTCCAAGAAAAAATATATATTTTTACTTACCAAAAATAATATATTTTCTCCTTGTCAAAAATATGATCTATTTTGTAATACTCACGAAAATCATATTTTTGTTCTCTTGGTTTCCAAAATACCGTTAAAAAAATATACTTATGACTTTAATTCCGGAATATTTATGTAAGTTATATTCCTTGTTCGGTTTTACCAATGTTTTGGGTTTAATTTATGTATTTATTTATTGGAATTTTGGTAGTATTTTGGATTGTAATTTCTTGGTATTTTGGTGAGTTATATTATTTCAAGCCCTAAAATAATATAACTAATACACATAATATACAAATAATCACACACATGGTGACATCTAAATATATATTTCCTAAATACATATTTAGTCACTTTTATTTACAAAAACCAACCTCCAATATTTATAATCTTGAGAAAAAAATTATGGCAAACTTTATATAAAATTTCATGGTTTAAAATATACTTGTAATTATATGTTTAAAAAATAATTTTCTAAGTGTTATATTTTTAGAAAAAATTTGCCATAGTTTTCCCTAAAAATGGAGGTTTCCATGCTTTCAAAGCATATCATTTTCTTTTATAAATCATCATCAATCATCAACAAATCATTCAAGACTTACCATATGCTTTAAATATGCAATTTACACTTTGACATGAACTTGAAATTTTGTAAAAAGTTGTAGTAACTTAGTATGTTATTTAGTAGGTTAAGTTACCCTCTAAAACATGGTTATTTGTTTAATAATCACATTCTTGCAAAATCTAGTCCTTTACAACTTACAAGATGATTTTTCCAAAAACAATTCTTTTGTATTTCTCTTGTTAATAAAATGTTTATATACTTGATTTATCACTAAATATATGTGTAGTTTCTTTAAAAATCATGATCTTGTAAATCTTGTAAATAACTTTGTTCTCTTGAAAATATTATCTTTGAAATCCTTTATTTTCAAGACTTATAACATGTATCACAAATCATCATACACTAAAACAAGTTTATTTTCAAGTTCATGTTTAACATAAAGGATGATCATTATGATTTTCTCAAGAATCATCCTCATACTTGCTAGATCATGTGTTTAATCACAATCTAGCAAGCTTCTTATGATGATCAACATCATAAACACAAGAAATCAACAATCAATTATATTACATACACTTAAACATCTTTGATTTTCATGATTTAGAGCTTTATGTTCATGTTTATGCTTATGTTTCTTCATGATCTTTATATTTAACAACTTGTATCATCTTTTAACCAACTTAATAAGATGTAAAATAAGATGAAGATGATCTTACTACTAGCTCAAGGCTAGGGAAGAACAACTAAGAAGATGAAGAAGAAACGTGGTGGTTAAAAGCTCCTCAAGGTGGTCCTTACACTTCCGAAGCTTGAATCCTTCTTAAGTAGCCTTGTTACACCTTAGATCACACTTGGATAGTCTTGAAATGGATTAGAAATGAAGGTGCATGTATGGATGGTGGTGGCCGTGAGCTTAGAGGAAGGGAGAGGAGATTTGGGTGTTGTTTGAAGTATGAAAATGAGAAAGGTTTTAGTCTTGTAGTCCTTATAAACTTCCATCCAACAATTAAATAAGGCATAATGTGCTTGGAATATTCTCAACAAATCTTATAAAATATACCAAAGAAATCCTATGTGGGACCCATGTCCCCTAACCGGCCATCAAAAGGGGGGGGGGGTAAAGTGTAACATTTAATGGTAAGTTAAGTGTTATAGTTAGATTTCAAGTATACTAGTTAGGGTTATATGTGTTATATGTTTATAAGATGTGTTATGATGTTTAGTGACCATAACTAGCTTTGTGACACTAAAACAATGCTTCTAGTAAGAATTTGATGTTTCGGGTAGTGTCCGGTTGTTCGTTTCGAAACTGTTCGTTAAAGTGCTAAATTGCGCAGTTTAGTGTTCTTTATGTTGTGTTTTGTGACAGTTTTGATTCGCGACACTTAGGAAAGTATTCTGGACCATTAAATCACATTTCTGCATTATATTTAGATGTTAAAAAGCTGAATTTTTGTTGAATTTATTTATTTTCTGCAGAATTTTGCAGTTTTAGTGTGTTTCTGGCACTTTCCGGAACCTATGTCATCACTAGGAAGTCATTTTTGTAATCCCTACTTTCCTACACACTATCCTAGTGTATCACTTGGTTCTCGGGCTCATTCTGTGTCTTAATATCACGTCTGTCTAAGTACTGAACCCCCGTCAGTACTTCTAGTTCGTCTGATAACTGTGCTAACTTTGTTCTGTGCATTAATAGAACTATATTGTGTTGCATATAGTAATGATAAAAGTCTTGCAACAAGAAATGCCATTGTATGTATATAACAGAAGTCAGAATTTCATTCGTCTTGTAAACTATGTCATGCACAGTTATTAAAGCACAGATTACTGTTTAATTATTCTACGGAATGCATGGAAATGTGCCAGTTGTCACATCTAATGCTGCATCCTTGAAAAGATTAGAAGCATACATAATCGTATCTTCATATGTACACTTACTTATTTTTAAGACCACTTCAGTCTTTTCTATCCAACGTAAAACTGAAATGGCTCCTTCTTTACCTGAGAATTCTATTGGTTTACAGGACAAGAATTCTTTGTAAGAACAACCTTGTGAAATGGTTCTCTTTCTTTTTGGAATGGGAGCTTTGATGAGAAGTCCGTGGTCTCCATTCACACTGTGAATTGGTTCATCGTGAGTACGTTTACTACCGATTATGGTATTATTTTCTGCCATTTTATTAAGATTGTCGATAATAAATGGCATGGCATCTATGTTTCATTGAGCTACTATGTGTTCTATAGCACTCTTATCCACTTGGTTTCCATTATCATTATTATTCTAGAATTCCTGATTTACTTCGTTTGACATCTGAATTGTAAACATTATCAGGTATTAATATCACAGAATAAAATAAACAAACAAACATTCACGCACATCGAACCAAAAGTGTCGAGCATTACGACATTTACTCTTTTCATATATATGCATCTATTACAAACTATGGCTGAAATTTAAACATTAGTAATTATGCATCAATATATATATATATATATGTTTATAAATATTTTTTTATCAAAATAAAGAAAATACTCATATATATATATATATAGTATATTAGGCGTTGATTTTCTAATATTGCATCTCCCTCTCGTCGTATTTCCAGGTGAGACTCTCTCCTATTTGGCGTATCCTGTTTCCTTCCTGAATCAACTCTTCACCATAGTGGCGAAGTTCTTCCACATTCTCATGGCTCATGGGTGACATTGGAGCTGGTAGAGGTTCAGGGTACATTGGTTCGGGTTCTCCGTAGGGATGTGGGTTACTCATCATTAAATCCTGAAATGCCCAGTCGTTGGTCCACCATTGTTCTAAAGGGTTCGGTGCTGGAATCCTGGGTATTTCGTTTGGGTTAAAGGCTGGGATTGGTAAATGGTTTTCTTGGTTTTGCTCTGGGTACATAGGCATGGGTGCTATTGGTTGTTCTGGGTAGAGAGGTAGTAATTGTGGTTCTGGAGCTGCTACACGGTTAAGATCAAGAATATTTTCTACAGTTTGAAACATGTCTAGATTTGCTAGTCTCCTATCCAGTTCCTCCCACAGAGGTAAAGTTACTGGGATTTGAGCATTTCCCTCAGCTATTCTTTTTGTGGCTTGTGTTTGAATGTTTCTCATTCTTTTTCTCCTCTCATTTTTCTTTCTACTAAACCATCCTCTTTTCTTAGGAGGAAATACTTCCTCGGATTTGGCTCTAAAAACAAAGGTATCCTCAGAATTTGTTGTGTATCCAGATGCTGAATTTGAGGGTCCTTCATCCATTGGAGAGTGGGACAAGCGACGATAAGCATCGGAGGTATTCTGATCACTCATACTGTAAACTCAAAATTTGTCAATATACATAAAATCATAATATACATATTTACACAGAATAACACATAAGTTATGGATATTTCCTAACACAATTGGTTAAAACTTAGGTATTTAATAGAACACCTAAATGGCTTAAACCAGCGGCTCTGATACCACCTTCTGTCGTAGCCCCCGACCCCACCCCGGGAGCGGGCGTCACGAACACGAGCCGGTGGTATCGGTGTTTATTAATTTGGCAGCGGATTTTAAAACATCAGGATCGAAGTTAGGAAATAAATTCAAAGTTTGCAAAACACCAAACTTTTGTATTAAACAAATGGGATAAAAACACATATTTCATTTATAATATCTTTATAGGGATAAACCCTAGTTGTTGAAAATATAAACTTTTTATTTAGGTAACTTTATAGCCACTTTCTTTAAGCCTTCAGTGCTCCATACCTGGCTTCTAATAGCTTTCACATCAAGTTACCCGAAAACGCGTTTTAAAAATATTTCATCAGCAAGAAATACTGGCGAGTACATTCCATTTTGTAAAAACATAATGTTATACTTTTACAACATCAAGAGTTTTTTACATTTGTTTATATCTACCAATTTCTCAAACACTATTGCTACTAGGGCACCATTTCCCCCGTGCTTGTGGTCATGCTAATATTGGCTAACTCTTTGTCCAATATTAACGAGTGTCAAGTAATGTATACAAAACCCCACATACTGATAGTAATTGTAGAATACAAAAACTTAATCACTGTAATTATAACATTGATAAACATTTAGGTTTTTCTAAAGCATTTTAAATAAAATGTATCACAAAAGGTGATAAAAAGAAGAATGACTCACATTGTAAAGTTATGTTTTTCTATAGGCTTTCTGGTGATATTTTCTGATTAATTTCTTGAGTGCCTATTAAAAATATACAATGCACGCGCGTTAGTATAATAACCCAATTTCAACTTATGAATACATCCGAGACAGAACCCCAACGTACTTAGTCAGGCAGAGCCTTGACATGCGTTGCTGGGTTCAAGATCAATCGGATAGGATATCGAATTAGTGATCAGCGGTTAAAATACTTACAACGGGGCAGAGCTTCGTGATTTATGGGGTATTTTAGCTATAATTTTAGTGTGATATTATAGAGAGAAAAGAAACAATGTGAGCGAGGATGAAAGGCAGCTGAACTGCTGTCTCTCGCGCTCCATGACCCTTTCCAAGGGGGTGCTTTTGAGCCCCGCGAGGGCACCCTAGCTACGGCTAGGGTTGCCTGATCATCGAGTAGGCCCAACACGTGACACGACACGTGTCAACATGGGTGTCCGACAAGCAATTGGTCGTCGCGCCCCGCGACCGACCACCACAACCCCTGTCGCGGCCCGCGACAGGTGTTAAATTTTGATTTTTCATTTTTTAATTATTAAAATAAAGCACTACGGGTCCGGTTTTGTGCTTACGAAACGATTTTAGGGCGTTTTCGAGGGTTGTTATAGTCCCAAATACAAATATCTATTCTGTAGTAAAAAACGTAAAAGAAGAAACTAGAGGAAGAAAAATCAAAGGCTTGCAAAGGGCATATGGTTAGCCCTTTTGATGCTTTAAAGAGGAAGCTAAAGAAGAATCGGTAGTTGATGCTAATGAACTTTATTTGAAGTTGAAGTTGATTGAAACATTTTTTTTTGAACGACAAATTTGGATCACTGACGGACTACTGGAGTATCATCGTGCCACCAGCAGAACCACCCGATCATACCCATCTCCATTAGGCAATAATGCATATACACCAATTCAAGAGGAAACCCAATAAATCTGAGAAAACCCACTTTGTGGGAATTGAACCCATGACCTAATGGTCATAAGCCTTATCCCACCCCCAAGAAACATTCTTACCGAGGGACGTTGTTAGCCCTTTTGATGCTTTAAACAATTTCACGCGGCTTGGTCATTTCCTAATGCTATAAATGTATATCAAGTGCTTTTGACAATTCTGGTAACGATGCATTAACAGAAAGAAACTTTTCAAAATTGGAGTTGTTAAAGTCTTATCTGCGATCGACAATGTCCCAAGAAAGACTTAATGGGTCGGCGATGATATCTATTGAAAACGAAATGTTAGAAGGTATGGAATATAAACACTTGATCGAGAGTTTTGCTTCCAAAAATTCTAGGAGAGTCTCACGGTTTGCTTAAGTAAGTTAGCTCGCTCATTTTGCTACCCTACTATTGTTTATATTATTTTATAACAATATCGTCGTATTGTGGTTTTCAGATATATAATTGATAAGTTTATATTATAGGGAGGGGACCTAATTTTTTTTTTGTCTCACACAAGATGTAAAAGTTTTTTTTTTTTTATCATTTTCGGGGACAGTATCATTCTCGAGGACGAATCCGAAGTAAGAAATAACCCTACATTCGTCAAAACCGTATAAAAATATAAAAATATTCAGGATCAGTTTCCATCATTTCCTGTTTGAGATCTACCAACATCCACTGAAGACAGCAAATGGTTCCAACAAAACCGTTGTAGTGGACTGCCAGATTATTCCCACTATTTCTTTTTTATGTTTTTCCCATTCCTTGTTCTGGTTATATAACCATCTTTTTTTGTATTGTAAAGACATCAGACAATAATATAACAAACCATTTCAACTCCCTCTTGTCTTCTCTAATTATCATGTTTAACATGGTATCAGAGCGTGGCTTATGATCCATAAACCCAAATCAGCTCATCATTTACAATGGCAGGAGAAGACAACAACTTAGCTATTCAGATAGCCAATCTCCTGAAAAATGGAGTTCCAATCCAAACCCAGAACCCAAAACCCAATCCATCCGACAATCTCAAAATTAACTTAAACCTCACAAGCCAAAACTACCCGCTATGGGCTCGTATGATACGAGTCGCCATAGGGGGGAAATCGAAAGCCTTACTAAATCACCTTATACAGAGCCCACCCGAACCGGTGAACGATCAATGGGAACAAGATGATTTAATCGTCTTTTCTTGGTTGATCCAAAATATTGAACCAAACCTCGCCAGTAACCTTACAGAGTTTCCAACTTCAAAAACCTTATGGGATGCCCTCTCTGTAACGTACAGCAGTGGAAAAGACAAACTACAGACTTTCGATCTCCACGTTAAAGCAAATGAATTTAAACAAAACGGTTTACCGTTAGAAGAGTTCTGGATGGCGATGCAGGGTATCTGGGGACAGATTGAAAGACAAGATCCAAACCCAATGATTTGTTCAGCCGACATCACCACATATAACAAAATCAGGTCAGAAACCAAACTGTTTCAATTTCTTAATGCACTTGACAGGAAATATGATTCCCTAAAGAGGGAAATGCTCCGGTGGAACCCTCTACCGTCAGCCGAAGCTGCCTATGCGGCTGTCCGAAAAGAAGCTGCACATCAAAACATCTTCGGAAACTTATCACATGGCAACAACGGGACGGCTGAATCAAATCCCACCGAAGACCCAATCGGGTTAGGTCTCGCAACAAGGGGTCACCGGTCAGAACAGTTCCGTTCATCATCCCGGGTTGATAAGAGCCACCTGAAATGTGAGCACTGTGGTATGACTAAACATACCAAGGAACAGTGCTTCAAAGTCGTTGGGTATCCAGACTGGTGGACTGATGGGCATAAAAAGGGAAGAAGTGGTAAGGCAGCGGCCGCCGTGGGCAGTCCGGAGACCACCAGCAGCGGCGGCGGTAGTGACAACCAGTTGAATACCACGGGCCCACATCAAAACAGCGGTGGTAACCACCGTACCGGAGGGAGATGTTGTCTTGTTAGAACATCAAACATCGACCACAACAGTGAACCGATATCAATCGATATCCGGAATCAACAACAGGTGCCAGCGATTGATGATCATCAGAGATCGATAGCAGCGATCAGGGGGAAATATCAACCTTCGACATCAGAAATCAACAACAGTGAGTCGATATCAGTGACTGATGGTCATCAGAGAACAAGGGGGTATTGTGCGGCCGTGAACGAGGAAGAAGGGGAAAAGACACAAGGTATAGGGTTTGAAGTTTCATCTTCAAACCCTCACTCTTACATATCTTGCATATCTAACCCCAAAACTTTAAACAAAGTTCAGTTAAATCCTCGTTTTTTTAATTCCCAAATACTTGAGCTGGTAAATAAAACACAAGTATTGGAAAGAAAGGATAATGCCATCCACAAATCTAAATTAGAGTCAAAAATGCCTTGGAATATCGGGAAAGTTAATATGGCAACGAAAAATAACCAAGAAAAAAATTCATGGATATTTGATTGTGGTGCCACTGATACTATGACCTATGAAAAGTCCGATTTGTGCTCAATATCAAAACCGAAAAAAAATGAAATCCACACGGCGAACGGTGAAGTTCTTCGTGTAAAAGGGGGGGGGGGGCAATCCAAATATCGGAGAATATGAAACTATCAAATTGTCTCTACGTTCCATCACTGTCTCACAAATTACTATCAATTAGCCACGTCACAAAAGAGCTAAACTGTGTTGTTCTAATGCACCCCACGTTTTGTATTTTACAGGACATCAGGACGGGGAAGATCATTGGGCGTGGTACTGAAAGACAAGGGCTATACTATGTGGATGAAGTGACTCGACAAGGCAAGGCAATACTAGCACATGGGTCAACAGATAGAGAAGCCTGGTTATGGCATCGAAGATTGGGTCACTCATCTAATGGTTACTTGCATCGTTTATTTCCAAAATTATTTCCAATAAATAACGTCTTGAACTGTGAAACATGTTTTCTTGCTAAAAGCCATCGACACACTTTCAAATCAAACAATACCAAGGTGGATTCTCCTTTTTTATTGATTCATTCGGATGTGTGGGGACCAGCAAAGGTTATGGGGGGAAAAAATTTTCGATACTTTGTAACATTTATTGATGATTGCACCCGCATGACTTGGATTTATCTATTAAAAAATAAATCTGAAGTTTTTTCAAAATTCACCTGGTTCCATACGATGATAAAAACCCAATTCACGAGTAATATCCGAATTCTTCGATCCGACAATGGGGGGGAATTTGTTAACAACCAAATGAAACAATTCTGCCAAGAAAAGGGAATACTTCATCAGACATCCTGTGCCCATACGCCCGAACAAAACGGGGTGTCTGAACGAAAAAATCGTTTTCTTTTAGAAATCACTCGGGCACTCATGATTGAATCCCAAGTTCCTAAATCATTCTGGCCCGAAGCTCTTGTCACCGCAAACTACCTTATGAATCGTCTTCCCACAAAAGCTCTTGACTTCAATACCCCTCTCCAAACCCTTTCACAGTTCCACAAACCTCCATCCAACCTCACCCTTAAACCACGAATTTTTGGATGTTCTGTCTTTGTTCACCTACCAAAAACAGATCATTCCAAACTGGACGCTTGTTCCGAGAAATGTGTGTTTGTTGGTTATGGAGTCAATCAACACGGTTATCGATGCTACAACCCCAAAACGTGACATATGTATACTACAATGAACTGTAACTTCCTTGAAACCGAATACTTTTACACTATCCAACACAATGGTCAGGGGGAAAAAGCAACTAATGACACATTGAGTTGGATACAGTGGATGTCACCCTCGGAAGAAAAAGTTAACCAGGAAGTTCAATACGTGTCACATTCCAATAGCCCTGAAGTTAGTACCACGAACAATGATCTCACCAACCTGGCGTCCGAGGTAAGTAATTCTGGAACTCAAGAATACTGTATTTCAACTGATTTGTTTACTAATCATGAAGAACTTGAGTCTGGTCAAACCCTTGAGTCAGAACAGGAAGCACCACAAACTGAAAGATATATCCTTCCCCCAAGATCCAATAGAGGAGTTCCTCCAAAGAGGTACTCCCCGGAAAAGGATACTCGAAGCTCTCGATATCCAGTGGCAAATGTGGCAGCTGGAAATTTATCTCCAGAAGCCAAAGCATTTGTCACATCTTTATGTTCTGAAGAAATTCCAACCACAGTAGAACAAGCCCTTGAATCGGAAGAATGGAAAGAAGCTATTGAAGTAGAAATGAAAGCTCTAAATAACAATGATACATGGGAAAGGTGTACTCTTCCTCCTGGAAAAAAACCAGTAGGATGTCGATGGGTCTTCACCATAAAATACAAGCCAGATGGAACTATTGAAAGATACAAAGCTCGACTAGTGGCTAAAGGGTACACTCAAATCTACGGAATTGATTATTCTGAAACATTTTCACCGGTGGCCAAAATCGATACAATAAGGGTTCTATTCTCAATAGCTGCAAACAACGGATGGCCTCTTCTTCAATTTGACGTAAAAAACGCCTTCTTGCATGGAGAGCTCAAGGAAGAAGTCTATATGGAGATCCCTCCAGGACTCCATAAAGATCCCAATACCAGAGAAGTGTGTCGTTTGAAGAAATCCTTATACGGTTTAAAGCAATCCCCTCGAGCATGGTTTGGAAGATTTACTATAGCTATGAGGAGCTATGGCTTCAGGCAGAGCAATTCAGACCACACTCTGTTTCTGAAGCGAAGAAATGGACTTGTAACCTGTCTAATTATCTATGTTGATGATATGATAATCACAGGTGATGATGAAGAAGAGATGACAAAGTTAAAAAGAAATCTGTTTAAAGAATTTGAGATGAAGGATCTAGGGAAACTCAAGTATTTCCTTGGAATTGAAGTTATGAGGTCAAAGCAAGGGATTTTCATACATCAAAAGAAATATGTCCTTGATTTGTTGGCAGAAACAGGGATGATCGACTGCAAACCAGCAAATACTCCGATGATGGTAAATCAGAAACTTTGTATGGAGGAAGAAGATAAGCTAGCTGACAAGGGAGAATATCAGCGGTTAGTAGGAAAGCTAATCTACCTTGCACATACTAGACCCGATATTGCATATGCGGTTGGAGTGGTAAGTCAATTTATGCATCAACCTCAAGTTACCCATATGGAAGCTGTATGGAGAATTATCAGATATCTCAAAGGGACACCTGGTCATGGAGTCCTCTTCAAGACAAATGGGCATCTTGAAACTCACATATATACCGATGCAGACTGGGCTGGAGACAAAAGTAATAGAAGATCAACATCCGGTTACTTCACTCTAGTCGGCGGAAATCTAGTCACATGGAGAAGCAAAAAACAGAAGGTGGTAGCCCTATCTAGCGCTGAGGCAGAGTTTCGAGGTATAGCACGTGGCCTAGCAGAAATTCTATGGGTACGGAAGCTCTTAACAGAGATAGGGTACTCTCCAAACCAATCAAGTAAAGTGTTGTGTGATAACAAAGCAGCAATTCAAATATCCGAAAATCCAGTTCAACATGATCGTACAAAACACGTTGAAGTGGATCGACATTTCATTAAAGAAAAGCTCGAGGCAGGAATAATTGAACTGCCTTTCGTCAACTCAGAAAACCAACTCGCAGATATCCTAACAAAGGCGGTCAGTGAAAGAATCTTCAATCATTGTCTTAGCAAGTTGAGTATCGGAAATCCCACTACTCAACTTGAGGGGGAATGTTGAAATATAAAAATATTCAGGATCAGTTTCCATCATTTCCTGTTTGAGATCTACCAACATCCACTGAAGACAGCAAATGGTTCCAACAAAACCGTTGTAGTGGACTGCCAGATTATTCCCACTATTTCTTTTTTATGTTTTTCCCATTCCTTGTTCTGGTTATATAACCATCTTTTTTTGTATTGTAAAGACATCAGACAATAATATAACAAACCATTTCAACTCCCTCTTGTCTTCTCTAATTATCATGTTTAACAAGAAGGTATGGAATATAAACACTTGATCGAGAGTTTTGCTTCCAAAAATTCTAGGAGAGTCTCACGGTTTGCTTAAGTAAGTTAGCTCGCTCATTTTGCTACCCTACTATTGTTTATATTATTTTATAACAATATCGTCGTATTGTGGTTTTCAGATATATAATTGATAAGTTTATATTATAGGGAGGGGACCTAATTTTTTTTTTGTCTCACACAAGATGTAAAAGTTTTTTTTTTTATCATTTTCGGGGACAGTATCATTCTCGAGGACGAATCCGAAGTAAGAAATAACCCTACATTCGTCACAGTCAAGAGTTTTTGACATTGCCGACATTGAAGTTTGCAAATTGTCCTTTTTAATTTGATTGCTCTCCTTAAAGTCAATAAAGGAATCCGTACACTTAGCACCAAATTCATCTTTTTGTAATGGACACATATAAAGGAACCCTTGTTTCCCATGCCTCTTTTAATAACATTGTGGGAGCATCCATCACTCAGTCTCAACACTAGGTAACCATTGTTCATCCACATTGTAGAAAACCACAAATCATAAACCATGTGAAAACCAATATTTTAAAAAAAAATCGGATTTATTATTTAACCGGCTGTTTTTTTATTGATATGATCAGTTTAAAAAAAAAATCAGTGACAGATTATGACGGCTAATCTAACATTGCAAGTAAGACGTATTTTCCAACAGGTTACCGACTTGTATTTTCATTGGGTTACACACATTTTTCTAGTAGTTTTTGCAAAGTTGACGAAACATGAAAACCGAAATAAACAATAAATAGAGCCTAAAGTATTAATAAATCAGTAATTTAAATAATAATAATAGAAGAATAAAAAAAATTCAAATTTGGGTCCAACCATCAACTTGGTTTTTTGTTCAACCGTTGGAGCCAAACTAATCGACACAAATAAAGACGGTTCAAAAGTACCCTATCAGAATAGCTGTATAAACGGTTACATGTCTATCATCATGTCCGGTTACAAGAACACTAATGAACATGAAAAAAAAAAAACAAGAAAGAAAAGGTAAGTTAGAGGTGTAAAAGTAAATATTTTAGGTATTTAAAAAAATTGTATAGAACTATAAGTAATTATTAAAGTGATATAACTTAAATTTTGTTTAATAAATAGCGATTTCATTCATACTTACCAACTTACATCAAGACAAAAGTAGACGGACAACAAGTTGCGCCGCCAATATGATAATTAAAAGATAATAGTAGAATAAAAACCCGTTCTCTATTAGTAATGGCCAATGTGATACTCATATCTAGTTGATCATTAATAATAGAAAAATACGACTATTGATGATCTTGAAATTCTATGGGACATGAGGTGATTGCGATGGTATCTATTGCTTATGACGTTGGTCTGTCTTTAACTGTAGTAGGTAGGGTTCTCCAATTTGAATACTCTCTACTTTCCGTTTTTGTGTTTAAATTATTACAATTATTCCTTAAGTTAAATTTTTGTGTTTAAATTATTACAATTATTCCTTAAGTTAAAAGTTGTATTCATTAATTTATCATCATAAGGAATAAAATACCAGTACGTTAATATAATAAGTTTCTAACATAACCGTACAAATGGTACGATATAAAAAAATGTCAAAAATTGTTTGATTATGCATGTTACAATAACATGTTTAACCTTTATAATTCATTATGTCATGTTCGGGTTATACTAAAATCACACAAATTGACCTAATTAAAAGTTAAAATTAGAAAATTTTTTTATAGTTTATATGTGTATGCATCTACATGATCAATCAGTTTACAACTCAGTTATAATATAATTAGAACCTATTATATAACTTGTTAACCTATTTGATCTTATAGATAAATGCCTTACATGGACCCTTTTAAGTATTTATAATATGATTACAACCTATATCCTATAGATAGATGCGTTACATGAACCCTTTTAGGTTAAGCGATTTTAAGTGCGAATTTTATGAATAAACATGTGTTGTGTTTTTGTTTATTTATATACTATCAATTAGCAACATAAACATGTGTCGTGTTCAGAGCCGTCCCCAAGAACTCTCAAAAAAATTTAGGCATCGAATGACAAAAAAATTTGGGCCCAAAATTGTGGTTGGGGAAATGAATTAAAAAAAAAAAAAACGCTTGGTGGTGGAGTCAAGACTTGAATTTGAGAGTTTTACATTAATATGAGATGGTTTTTCCACTACACCACCAACACTTTTTTTGCATAATGAGTAGATACATATATTAAATATATAATTAAGTATATATATAAAAACTTATAGAAACCTTTCGGGCCCTTTAAAAATTTGGGCCTCGAGTGACGTCACGGGTTGGCCGACCCAATAGCCAGCCCTGGTCTTGTTTTTATTTACTTATATACTATCAATTAGCAACATGTGGGTGCGTTCTTTGTATGTGTACTATGCTTATTTGTTTGTTTATGCAATTGTGGGTTGTATAGTATTTAAGTGTTGTTTTTTTTGAGTAGCTTCAATTCAAAACCACATTTTCTTTCACATCCATCATTTTCTCTCTACTTCCTCCTACCACAACCACCCTATTGGTGCATTTTGTGTGTTTGTTACTATCCGAATAGGCTAGGTAGAGAGTGTGTTGAATATTGTATAGTTAAGATGTATGAATAGTAGAATAGGAGCGCACGACATGAACCAACACAGGAGTCATACGCACGTAGAACTCGTACGCACATATGAGTCATACGCTCGTAGTGATGCGTTGGGAATTTCTATATATAGCAGTGTCATGCGCTTTGTGTCACATGCTTGACATTTTAGGAATTGGATCACTTGATCACTCATGGAGCTTAAACGATGTATACTCTTTCGGTAGCTAATAAAAATATGTTGTTGACTAAACGTTATGCTGCCGAAATTGTGTTAGATGTCCAAACTTCCGTCTAAACAACGTCCGTGAAGTTTAAAGATCCTAACACTAGGAACCTGTAGTGGTATAAGAGCTATGATACCGATTAAATTGATCTAATTGTTGATTGAATCACCTACGCTCGTAATTAAAGTGTTTTAGACGTTAAAAAACAAGGTGCCGACATGTTAATGTCAAAATTGGAGGTCAATTGATGGTTACAATGTCAAATTGAAGATAGGATTGTGTTTAGAACTGATTTTCGCACCTGTCAATGGTGGTTTTATCATCTAATTATCAGAAATGAATATTTTAGATCAAAAAATTCATAACAACGTGTTTGAGCGCATGAGTGGTACGCACGTAGGACCATGAAACGCATGAGTGGTGAGTGGTACGTATGCATGAGTGTTACGCGTTCACCAGTGATACGCTAAAAAGGACATGGAAATTCCGAAATAAAGAACCAAGTAAATTTGTTTTTATGATCGTATTGAGTAGACGGGTGTATAGGAAAAATATGGTGATAGTAATTTTTTTCCAAAAATTTTAGCGTCAAATACGGTTTGTTCGGGACACGGTGGAGTTTTCAGAGAGAGAGAGAGAGAGAGAGAGAGGGAGAGAGAAGAGTTGAGGATAATGAAACCACAGTGTGTTAATGATAGTAGCGTAGTCACTGAGATCAAACCGAATGAAGTGACTATTATGGACCAAAACAACGAAGTCAAATATTCCGCAAGTTAAGAGTGAGACAGTATAGGTCAGAATTTGCCAAAAATGAAGGGGAATAAAAATTTCATGTCAAATATTGAAATTTTGAATTTTTTTGGAAATACAAACAGAGAATATGATATGATAGATGAGATGCAACAGTTTTTGGGTGGTTGTGACTCAAATTGTTTGGTAATGCATAATATCTCGTATTTTTTCAGTTTGGAAACAAATTGAAATCTCAGTCTTCATGAAAGCTGGTTTGCAGAGTATTAAGGGGTTCTTTACTGTATGTTAGTTTTCAGAGGAGCTTTCAATAATCTCTAGAGATCATTGGTAAAAAAAATGTGAGGGGCTTGATCATGGCGGCTCTAACTGGAAAAGACTACATATTTAATATTTCAGCAGGTGAGTTAATTTTTTGAACTAAGCATCAGGAAATAATGATGTTTGAATATTACGTTGCTTACCACTATTCATGGAGAAGACTGCATAATTGAGTTTTTGAAAACGTTTATCTATATACTTTAAAGATCACAATGTAGTACCAGATGATTTTTGATCCAGTGAAGATTTGCTGATTGTGGAGATTACCGTTTCAACTGATCAATCATTGATGTTGATGGAGCATAACGTTGATTTTGAAATATGAGATTTCAGTTTTTCGTGAGTATTGGCATATTTTAAGTTGATCATAGAGGTATTCGAAGTTTCTATCAAATTCCAGTTGGGATTTTGAAAATTAGTGGATCGAGCAAGGAGTGCATTAAAACCAAACTCGGATGTGGTTAATGTCGAAATGAAGAAGCTGCATTATTTTCTTTCAAGTTTTTCAATTTTCATGAAGATTGCAATTTAGCAAATCAGAGGATTGTGTCAGGAACCGTGTAGATGCAAACCCGGAGCATCAATCAAGGGGGAATTTGTTGACACGTAGTCTACGACATCAACAAATGGTTGATTGAAGTTGTAGCATATTCAACACGACTTTCATATTTGAAGTTCAAGTTTAGACAACAACAGACAAGGGGGAATATGTTGGTGCATTTTGTGTGTCCTTACTGCGAAACATGCTAAATAGAGTGTGTGTGGAATGTTGTATAGTTAAGATGTGTGAGTAGTTGAATATGAGCACATGACATAAACCAACGCAAGAGTCCTATGCATATAGAACTCGTACGCATGTACGAGTTGTATGCTTGTAGTGATGAACTAGGGAATGCATATAGATAGTAGTGTCATGCGCTTTGTGTCACCAGTTTGGCATTTTAGGTGTCACACCCCGACCCGCAGCGGATTAGGTGACCGAGGCATAATGATTGTTCATAGCTTATGACAACTAATTAAAAGTTAAATATTATTAATATTTAAATTAAACAAATGTCACAATACCAAATAACAATTCAAATAATTGAACAAATTAAAACATGGCATAAAGTAAATCCGGTTTATTTTCTAAGGCATCATCCCTATGTGTTATCATGAACTCTTTAAACCTGTTTACCTTTATCATGTGTAAAAATAGGTTTTGGGTCAACATAAGTTGGTGAGTAAATCTAATGTTTGAATTAAACATTTTTTTGTTTATTTATTTAAGAGTGGTAACATGCGACTCAGTGGTAATTAAATGATAAAACTGAATAATACCAATAACTGGATAACCACAACCAAACAACCAACATGATGGTAAGATAATATGAAACTAAAGTAAATCTGATAAATGCGATAAATATGATAATGCGGTAAATGTGAGACTTAAGCTCACTGACGAGGGAATCTAAATGTTGCGGCGATACTAGGCTACAACCCATGGCCGTGGGGAACCTAGTCAGACAATGGACCCATGTGAATAATGATTAGCGATACTAGTTAGTGTTGATGATTAGCGATACAAACCGTAAACAAAACTACAATGACACATACCCCCAAAAACATTTAAGTTGTAAAAAGAAGAATTATGAAAGATCTACTCATGGGTGGCGTTTTCATTCCTTAATTAATCGCACGAACAAGAGAAATCCAAAATGACAAAATTATCCTAAAGACAATAAATACAAAAAAAAAAACTAAACAATCAACAAAAATATAGTAAACTTTAAATCCTATGATTTGGATTTTTTTTAATGAAAAGTATATTTATTAAGAGAAAAATGCCCGGATAGTCCCTGTGGTTTACCATTTTTTCAGCTATAGTCCCTATCTTTCTAAAACTACTTGAATAGTCCCTGTGGTTTTCCGTTTTGTTCTCGGATAGTCCCTGACTCTAACTTCAGTTAGTTTTCTCTGTTAAGTGGCTGTTAAGAGGGTGTGAAATGACCAAAATACCCTTTCCTTAAAAGGCCAAACCACAGGGACTATCCGGGCATTTTTCTCTAAAAATTCAAAAAAATAAAAAAAAAATCTAAAAAATTCTAAAAAATCATAAAAATTCTAAAAAAATCATAAAAAAATCAAAAAATAAAAGAAACTCTAAAAAATCAAAAAAAATTCTAAAAACATAAAAATCCTAAAAAAATCAAAAAAACTCTAAAAAATCATAAAAATCCTAAAAAATCAAAAAATTTCTAAAAAATCCAAAAAATTCTAAAAAATAAAAAAAACTCTAAAAAATAAAAAAAATTCAAAAAAAGCAAACGTTTCGACGCGAACCGTTTCGACGCGAACCGTTTCGAACCGTACCACCACCACCGCCACCACCACCACCACCGCACCACCACCACCGCCACCACCACCGCCACCACCACCACCACAGCACCGCCGCCACCACCACCACCACCACCACCACCACAGCACCGCCACCACCACCACCACCGCACCGCCACCACCACCATCACCACCACCACCGCACCGCCATCACCACCACCACCACAGCACCGCCGCCACCACCACCACAGCACCGCCACCAGCACCGCCACCACCGCACCGCCACCACCACCACCACCGTTTTCGAAACGGTCCGGGTCGAAAACGGTCCGAGTCGAAACGGTACGCGTCGAAACGGTACGGGTCGAAACGGTACGGGTCGAAACGGTACGCGTCGAAAACGGTCCGGGTCGAAACGGTACGCGTTGAAACGGTACGGTTCGAAACGGTACGCGTCGAAAAGGTACGGTTCGAAACGGTACGGGTCGAAACGGTACGCGTCGAAAACGGTCCTGGTCGAAACGGTACTCGTCGAAACGGTACGCGTCGAAACGGTACGGGTGGTGGTGGTGGTGGTGGCGGTGCTGTGGTGGTGGTGGTGGCGGTGGCGGTGCGGTGGTGGTGGTGGTGGTGGTGGCGGTGGCGGTGCTGTGGTGGTGGTGGTGGTGGCGGCGGCGGTGCGGTGGTGGTGGTGGTAGTACGGTTCGAAACGGTTCGCGTCGAAACGGTACTCGTCGAAACGGTACGCGTCGAAACGGTACGGGTGGCGGTGCTGTGGTGGTGGTGGTGGCGGTGCGGTGGTGGTGGTGGTGGTGGTGGCGGTGGCGGTGCTGTGGTGGTGGTGGTGGTGGCGGCGGTGTGGTGGTGGTGGTGGTGGCGGTGGTGGTGGTGGTGGTGGTGGTACGGTTCGAAACGGTTCGCGTCGAAACGGTTCGCGTCGAAACTTTTGCTTTTTTTGAATTTTTTTTATTTTTTAGGATTTTTATGTTTTTTTGAATTTTTTTGATTTTTTAGAGTTTTTTTGATTATTTTGAATTTTTTATGATTTTTTATGATTTTTTTAGAATTTTTATGATTTTTTTAGAATTTTTATGATTTTTTAGAATTTTTTAGATTTTTTAGATTTTTTTTTTATTTTTTTGAATTTTTAGAGAAAAATGCCCGGATAGTCCCTGTGGTTTGGCCTTTTAAGGAAAGGGTATTTTGGTCATTTCACACCCTCTTAACAGCCACTTAACAGAGAAAACTAACTGAAGTTAGAGCCAGGGACTATCCGAGAACAAAACGGAAAACCACAGGGACTATTCAAGTAGTTTTAGAAAGATAGGGACTATAGCTGAAAAAATGGTAAACCACAGGGACTATCCGGGCATTTTTCTCATTTATTAATTATTTAGTTTTTATTATTCGCAAGGTACGTCTTGTGTGACGACTATATACCTTTGCGAAAATATAAAATTACTAAGTGAAAATTAAAAGACAATTAAAGTGTGGAATTTATAAAATATTTTGGTAAATTATACGATTGTAGAAAATCAGTTGTTTAATGTATTTCTTATATATATATATATATATAATTTTCTGATTAAAATAGTGAATTTACTTATTATTTGATTTATAAGAAATAAAAGGTTTAGTTCTATAAAAATAAAACTGATAGTGTGATACATTATAAATCTCATTTACAATATTTAACAGGTTTATAAAATGCCGATTACAAAAAAACTAATTAGGATTAAATAAAACAATTAATATGAAAAAAATATAAAAATAACAAAAAGGCAGGGGAGACTGGGATCGAACCAGCGCCCCTACGGTATTTTCGTGACTTAACCAAACTACCAACCCACTGGACCAGTGTGCCTTTTTGTGTTTCATATGATCCTGTGATCTTTTAATGTGAACTCGGAAGCATATCCTCTTACCAATCAAACCCCTTTCATATGATCCTGTGATCTTTTACTTGAAATTTATATAGGGCTTTTGATCTACTATAAAAACCGAATATAAGGATGCTTAGAGAACTTACGGCAAGCGGGGTTTTGGTGGGTTTCGACAAGCTCCGACGAGGGTGTACTCCAACAAATGTTGCAGACGAGATTTAGAGTGTTTCGAGTGGGTTGTTTGGAGGTAAACGATTAGAGGGGGTTTAAGTTATTATTAATAACGAATTTGACATACTAACAAGTCTAGATCGCAATTTGATCGGGTTTTAAATTTTTGTCGTATCAGAAGATTTGGGTTCATAATACAACGATATTCGATGATTATAAGGTGCAATATGGTTCAGTTAGTTTAATGCCTGGGTTCATTTTTTATGTACATTGAAACAAGATCTCGCAAATTGTGTGAATATCAAAGGAGATCTGGATGTTCATCGCTGCTCCTTGGGTGGCAAGTAAAATTTAAAAGAAAGAACGAGTTTTAGGTTAAAAGGAAAAAGGGTGAGGAGATGTCAACAAACTAGGCAGTGGTTTACAAAATTAAATAGCAATAAATAAATAAATAAAATATAATTCCGTCTTTATTTATTACGCGGAAAAATCTGGTTTATAAAATGAGTCTGGTTTTTATAGGATTTGGATCACTTGATCACTCATGGTGCTTAAACGATGTATACTCTTTCGGCAGCTAATAAAAATATGTTGTTACTAAACATTATGCTGCCAAAATTATGCTAGATGTCCAAACTTCTGTCAAAACACCGTGCGTAAAGTTTAAAAATCCTAGCATTAGGAATCTGCATGGTAGGTGCCACGACCTCCATTTTCCCGGTTGTTCTCTTTTCTAGTATGCATTCGATTGGTTTGTTGCGTACTTTTTAGCTTGGTTACTTTAATCAAATAAATTAATGGCTTTGTGTTGTGTTTTGGTTTCTGATGTTTGGGTTTTTTGGTATGGTGGTCTCTCCGACCGGCTTTATTATTTTATTTTGGCTTTGTTTTTTAGATGTTTTTTTTTTCCAGTTGGGTGTTTTGATGTAGATGTATGTGGGTTTGTGTTGTCTTTGTTATTCCAGTTTGGTTTTTTGATGTAGATGTATGGGTGTCTTTTTAGTCGATTTGTTTTCCTGCGAGGCCTAATTGGTTGGTTTACTGTTTGTTTTTATGCATTTGAGGCCTGTTTCAGTTTGATTCACTTGCTTTATGAGTCGAGCTTGATGGAGATTGCAGCTGGGTGCTTATTTCAAACTCGATTTCGATGAAGATAATACATGATTGCTCATCTGAGATTTTTTAGGGCAACAAGTATTTTGTATGTCTTAAAGACATTTTGTGATTAATGCATGTTCATTATGTCTCGATGAAGATGTTTGGATTGTCATCTGACAGCGTGGCTTTGATGGTACTTCAGTTTTGGCTTGCCATTGTTTTGTTGCAGCCGACTGAAGGTTCTAAGCTTTGGTTGTTTCGTTTTGTCATTTCGGTTATGGTTGTGAGAACATTCGTTGTAATACCATTTAGCTATATTTTGCGGCTATAGAATGGTGTTGACATGTATGTCCATATTCGGATTGTTTGTGTACTTTTGTATACTATCAATTAGCAACATGTGGGTGCCTTCTTTGTATGTACACTATGCTTATTTGTTTGTTTATGCAATTGTGGGTTGTATGTTTGGCTAATCTGGTTATAACTTGATTTAGCATTTGAGTGTTGTTTTTTGGTGAGTAGCGTCATTTTGAAGCTGCAGGTTGTCTCATTGGCTAAATGTGGGTGCATGATTTGTTTTGGTTCTACTTTGGGCTTACTATGATGTGTTTGTCATGTGACCATATTGTTGGTTACTAAGGTTTCGATGAAGGTGACTTTGTATTCATCCGAGAACGGGCGTATTGTTTGGGTTTCTTGGCTGTGGTGGTACACGTCATATAATCATATGGCATGCCAGTTTTTATTGTAACTGTGTCGCGTCTGAGCCTTAATATGTTTACATGTTGCTAATTGATAGTTATAAATGCATGGTTTTGAAGTTGGTAATTATCCTATTGTCGCTTTACGTATAAACAAGCCATGATGTCAAAAATCTTCGCTTAGTAAACTGTGATGACTTTTTATAAGCAATTGGTAAAGCTAAGATTTCTGAGCCTAACTAAGACACATTACAAACATGTTGAACACATTAGTGTGTATGTCAAATTGTTATTACATTTTTATATTCGTTTTTTTAAAGTTTATATTAACTTTGTTTTTTTGTTGGAGGTGACAGTTTGGTGACATCAAAGAAACGTAACGTTCAAAAATGATGTGTACGAGCCTTCTTTTCCTAATACAAAATTAATTTGACTTATTATTTTGTTTCTTTGTTTTAAAGAATTGGATGCAATTCTAACACATACATTAATTTATTAAAATTAGTTTGCCTTATTTTGTTTCTTTGTTTTAAAGAATTGAATGCAAATTCTAACTTATACATTAATTTATAGGTTAAAAATGACTAACCCGAACGAAGAGGCACATGTTTTTGAACAACTTAAGCACATTTTCGAACAAGTAACTGAGTCAGACCGTATGATAAACGATAAACTCGCTGAGCTAACCGAGCGCATGTCAAAGATACACGAGAAACAAACTGAGCTACAAGATGATATAAACATGCATCATGCGCGTTATGCTTAATCGGCAAATGTTAATTAAAGTTAATATGTTTAGTTGTATTACTTTTATGTAATAATTGATTGTAAATTTTGTAAAAAATCATATTAACAATCAATGATATAATATGATGTTTTCGCTTACGTGTACAAACTTTATTTATTTAACAAATTAACATCGTCGGTCACAAACCCTGCCGCAACATGGCACGGGTAACATCTAGTTAAATTTTAATTTGTTAAATGCTAACACCACCTTTGGTTAAATGAAGACTAAAAGATGATGTCTTGAGGTTCTAGATTGGTTAATTATTGGAAAGTCTGAAAACAGACTATATAATTCATTATTTTTTTGGTCTGAAAACAGACTATATAATTCATTATTTTCTTAACGGTAAAAGTTGACACTTTCGTTATTATAAGTAATTAATACATTGTTCAACCATCTTAATAAAAAAAAGATTGTGGAAATAGGGTGGAGATACAATAGGAAGTTTATTTGGCTAAGAAGGCTAGGAAGTGATTTTTACCAGCCATTTAGTTAATCAAGGGCTAAGATTAAATGATGGAAATTGAAGGAAAAAAAAGAGGCGCGTGAGTTTGTTTAGGGGCATTCTAGTCAATCCAAGACAATAGTTTCTCTCTCCTCCAATTTCCCCCCCCCCTATTTTTTAAACGTTAATAACTCTTTCATACGACTTTATTATTTTTTTTTATAAAAATTGCACAAAAAAAACGAGCGTTTTTTTATCTTTAAAACGAGTATACTATTGCTATATTTTAAAAAAAAATATTAAAAAATCAGTTGCGTAAAACGCAATAGAAAAACCCCCAGTTACGTAAAACGCAATGAAAAAAAAACCTAAAAAATGACATTTTTCTAAAACGCAATGCACAAAAAACACAAAGAAATTTCTTATTTGTAAAACGCAATGGCCAGAAAACACAAAGAAATATCTTTTTTCTAAAACGCAATAGCCTAAAAACTCAAAAGAAAATGTACTTTCTAAAACGCAATGGACTAAAAAGACATAAAAATGTGTTTTACCTAAAACGCAATGCACAAAAAACACAAACAAATGTCTTATTTCTAAAACGCAATGGCCAGAAAACACTTAAAATGTCTGTTTTCTAAAACGCAATGGACTGAAAACACATAAAAATTGTTTTACCTAAAACGCAATGCACCAAAAACACAAAGAAATGTCTTATTTGTAAAACGCAATTGGCAGAAAACACTTAAAAATGACTCATTCTAAAACGCAATTGACTAAAAAACAAAAGAAAGTGTTCTCTGTAAAACGCAATGGACTGAAAACACCTAAAAAAGTGTTTTACCTAAAACGCAATGCACAAAAAACACTTCAAAGAATGTGTTTTTCTAAAACGCAATGGCCAGAAAACACATAAAAATGTTTTAGTTTTAAAACGCAATTGCCTAAAAACACCAAAGAAAGTGTTCTCTCTAAAATGTATTGAACCATGACAATAGTTTTGTCTGTGCTGTGAATTGTCTGTGCTGTGAACTGTCTGAACCAATGCAGTTTACGAATGCAGTTTCCAGAGGCAATTTACAGAAAATTAAGTTTTCTGATGCATTTTTATTACAGCAATTTAATCGAAATTATTTTTTCCGAGCTAACCCCAGCCAGGGGCTCTGCCCCTTGGACCCCGCCAGGGGCGCCCCTGGGACCCGCTACCAGGGGCGCTGCCCCCGGACCCCCGCCAAAATCATAAAACGCAATGACTAAATCAAAAACCCATATCGTAAAAATGAAATTAAAGAATTTCTTACATGGATCGAAGTGATTTCTTCAACAACTGACGAATTTTGAATTATTGAAACACTTATCAGCGCTCGAATCGAACGGATCGAGTGATTATCTTCAAAATCACCCGAAAAAACAAGATTTTGTATGAAATTAAACTGGGTTTTCTTCAAAAAAGCTAAAGAACACGTTGATCGGGTGTTTGAATCATTGAATGGTGATGAAAATCGCACTATAATGTAGTGATTATTGAGATTGAAAGTGAAGAAATGGTTGAAGATGGTGGGTTTTGAAAATAGTGGGTTTTGAAAATAGTGGGTTTTGAAGTTACTGGGTTTTGAAAAGGAAGAAGAAAGGGTTGGATTGACTAAAATACACTTTTTCTTTATTTTAAATGTTGCCACATGTCCTAATCCTATTGCTTTCTACACTTTCTAGCCAAAATAAACTTCTTATCTGATTCTTTCCCGAAATATTTCTTAACTAATTGTCAAGAATTACGACTTCATTTTCAAACATTATTAATTAGTTAATTAACTTACGAAGCAAATTCTTTCACCACATATCTCATGAGTTCAACAAATCAATTGTATTTAATATGAAATAAAACAAATATATATTACAACTCGGACAAAATTTGTTGATGGTGTACATCTTCCTATACATATGATCAAACCTGGTTTTAACTTGTATATTTCCTTCAAATTTGATTAGTTATCAACCCATAGGCCATGACTATTGCCATTATTAATGATTGATCAACATGGGGTTGTACTGTTAATGTAAATACATCATTTCCAAAGTTAATCCCTGTGGTTGTTTGCTTTTGTTTGATCTCTGCAACAAGTGCACCTTCTTGATCTGCATCTACAATCTTGAATCCTAATTTGCCATAATTTCTAACAATCTTGTATGTACACATATCATCACATAAACTCACACAAATACTTCGATTTTTTCTTACACGAAACCATAGTTTTTTTGAACTAGAAGCATCCCATTTATATCCGTCCCAACACCCAAATAATCGTAATTTCTGCAACCACAAAATAACAACAAAACAAATAAACGTACCCAGTTAGATCTCACTCACTCAGAGGATAACAATAGTAAGTATCATTTTATAACTTGAAAATTAACAAACGGTATATTGAGTGAATTTGTACCTTTTGTAGCAAGGAAAATAGAACTTTTCCTCTAATATCCATAAGATAAACTTCTTGGCCACATTTATTGTCGTAATTATCAACCCTGTAAATGATTTCGCCTTTTGAGTTATATACGGTGCATCCACGCGTGTTGAATACTAGTGATTTCATCCATATTGTGAAAGATTCAGGTTTTGAAGCTGAGTAAGAAGAAGGATGAGAAGGACAAGGTGTTTGAGGAAAAACCCTATACATATTGGAAGAGTAAATGAGGCAAGTCTTGTTAAAAGATGTATATATAGACATACTTTTTGCATGTAGGTCAGCTTCTGGGAAGATCAAGTGTGTCCAAGTGACAGTGACCCCTGTCTAGAACCCTACAAATTATAAAATAAATGCTAGAGTTGATTATTTTAATTAAAGAACACACTAATTATAGTCTTAAAAGTATACTTAACAATAACAATAGATATAAAATCTTATTACCATAATATAAATTACCATAATATAAATTAGCAACATAAAGTTGCTTTATGTTGTTGTACATTATGTATTGGGGGTCTTTCAAAAAATAATTGATTTTTTCATTTTCAACACAAATGTTTTTATCTTTTAAATTTAACCACTTTAATTTTTTAACTTTTTTTTAAACAGTGTATGGATAGGATGTCGCTAATCGGGTTAGCAGTTAGTATCACCAAGTTAGTATTAAAATTCCTCAGTGTCGGGATTTGAACCCAAGACCTCCAAGAGAAGCAAAGTTTCTCACCTCCCCTTGACCACTAGCACAAGAGATCATTGGTATAATACGTTATGATTATAAGGTATAAATTTGATTTACTTTATATTTTGATCTAATCGCAATGCTTATATAGGTTACATTAAGTTCGATTGGATAGGTCGAAACGCGCGTTTTCATACGGTTAACGCATCACGTAACGTTTGTACTAATCCATTCGATGTTTGGACTGTGGCCGCGACGCAACGCGCGCGGATGTTTTTGCTAGTTTTATATAATTGTTACTAATAGTTAGAATATAACAACCGTATCGGTTAATTAACAAAATTAACTAACTGAGCATATGGTTGGGGTGTAAATGGTATTTAGATGTAAATAGTTATTTAAAAAAATAGAAAAGGACAATAATTAATGTTGGATATATAGAAATTAAACCCGATATGGAAATAAATATATATATTTTGAAACTCGTCTTCAAAATACACACGATTTTATTTTATTATCTTACCAATTCTCTTTTCCTAAAACACTACACAAGTAAAACTTCAATAATATATATTGTATAATTGTAGTCAGGGGCGGACCCACATAGAGCGGTCGAGGTCCCCAAACCCTAATATTTTTAAAAAAATTAGTAGATCCGGTATATTAAATTTTATTTGGATCTCATAAATATAATTAGGTGGGCACCATAAAAAGAAAAGAAAAGCTAGTATATATAGTTGTAAACCCTTCTCTTTACCAACAATAGGTCATGGGTTCAATCCTTATATAGCCCCTTTTTTATGTTTTTTTTAAAATCTAATTCAAGCCTTGCTCAGACTTGACCCGAACGAGAACTGGCCCGAAAATTTTAAGGTTTTGTTATGAAAATTTTGAACACCGAAAAAAATGGACTCTATCGAAAAAAAATTCTGAGTCCGCCACTGACTGTAGTTATAGTTAGTAAATATAAAATGTCACTACATGTGAACTGTGGTATATAGAGCACATTGTTGTGTGTGTCACCAATCGATAATGGTGTGATACATTTCTTTTTAAGAAAAGTATATACTTGAAAAATAATTTATCTTTTAGTTAAACAACAAAGGACTAGTTGTATCTCGAGTTAACAAGATTTTTCTGTTTTGTCATGTCTAAAAGATTCGTTTAGATGTTGGAGTTAAAAAGATTAGATTATTCATAATTTAAATATTGTAATTTTTACCAGACAAGTATAACAATACCAACAAGTATCGATCTCTTGTAAAAATAAAGTGGATGATATATACTGCACGTCTCTTCACATTTATCCACTAATATGATTACTTAAATTAGTAGCAAATTTACTTTGTAGTTATCTATTTTTAGTAATCTTATTATAATTCTAATTAGAACACGTTACTAATCATACCTTAAAAATAACTAATGTTTAAGTCATAACAATTAGTAGGCTTCTTAAACACAAGGTTATAGCTTTGGCCATTTTTACTACATTTTTTAATACCGTAAGTCAAAATCCGACAATTATACGGCTGGTTTTCACATCAACCACTACATTGTATTATTATTAATTTATAGACTAATTAATACAATGACGAAATAAGCAAACTATTTATATTTATATTTCGCATGTTTTAAAATATGTTTTGTTTGTTTCTACTTGTAGCGACCTTAGAACTTTATTGAACTAACAAATTGTACGCGCAAAGTCGCAAGTTGTGCATGTTTAAGGCTTAAAAGCATATGAGTAGCGATTTTGCTTAAAACAAATTCAATTTCATCTTAATTTGTTATTTTCATAGCTTTCCTTTCTCTAGTCAGTTGCCTTCGTTTGTTGCCACCACAATATGCTACCACTATCACTACAAGAAATGAGTACCTTTAGCGGGGACGGAAATAGCGGCGACAAGAGCATTAGCGGCGACCTAGACACGCGTCGCCGCTAAAGGTTCTTTGTCGCCGCTAAAGGCTCGATCCGTGTGCTTCTTCAAGATTTCTTGCTGACCATTGATTAAAAACTGATCTAATGGCTACCATCACCTCTTGCTCAAAGAAACACACACCCATCTCTTATCCTCACACACCCATCTCAAACACCCATTTCAACCTTCATGTTCACCAAACTCCATCATTTATCACCAAGCAACAACCACCACCTTCTTCCGCTGTCATGTTCACCTCACACACCCATCTCCACCGTCATCCGCCACCATCAACCTCCGCTGTCATCCCTCACCAACAACCACTGTCATCCACCACCATCAAACTACTGAGCATTTGAAGCTGCATCCGCCAACCGCCACCATCGACCTCCGCCGTCATCCGCCACCATCAACCTCTGTCGTCATCCGTCACTGTCAACCACCGTCATCCGTCACCATCAAGCTGCTGACCATTTGTAGAATTATGTAGTGTTTGTTTATAGCTCTATTCACTTATTTTGTATTTTTAAAAACCATTTAATGTAAATGGATCTTAATAAGAAATTAATCGTTTTTTTTGTTATTGTGTTTAAGTTTCATTTTCGAGTATAAACAAACAGTGATGATTTTTATGTTTGAAATCTGGAAATCCGTCTCCGGCGAACTTTCCAGCAATACTCCGGCAGAGGCATTAGCGGCGACGTATGCATTCGCGACGACATTTTGTTCAATAGCGGCCAACCTATATCGACGACAATGTAGCGGCGACATGTCGCCTCTAAAAACCAATAGCGGCAACAGAAAGGGCTATTAGAGGCGACACCTGTCGCCGCTAAAGGTACCTGTTTTTTGTAGTGTATGTACAACCACCATTTGCCACCACCGCTACTCTCAGTTGTGAACATCTCCTTCACCTCCATCTCCACCATCATGTTTTTGATAGGGTCATCCCTGAGAATTCATGGGTATGTGCAACTAGAAAAACTGCCCTCTTAAAAAACTTTAATGAATTTAGTTGTGTCAAGACCTTGATATTCCTTTACCAGCCTACCATCAATTGATAATCACAATTTGATTCACCATAATATTGGGTCTAAACTAATGTAATTACCTAGTAACATTATATTTGCATCAAAATTTGATTCACCACAATATTTGGCATAACATAAGTCACAATTTGATTCACTACAATATCGGGCCTAAACAAATTCATTTATAGGTTGTTTATTTTAGAAACATTATATATAAAGTGAACAGAAAAAATTGAAAAATTTACCCCTCCCCACACCTGGTGTGGCATCCATTGTAGCCATATCCTTGAGCCTTATAACCTAACCAAGAAGTCAAAAAGGACCCTATTATATCATACTAGTAATATTAATATTTGTCATTATATTATATATACACACTATTAATGAGGAAACTTTATGAACAGTAATTGTGGTGTTGTTGCCCTCAGCTTGGTTGAACGTGTTCGTGGTTGCCTCTGGTTGGTTTGTGTGGGCGTTGCTCTCCATGTGTCGGTTTCCCTCGGTTTCCTTTGGGTTTTTGTTTATGCGGCGGTTTCCCCCACTACGATTTGTCGTTAGGCTGTGATGAGTTCATATGTCTAAGGTTAAATTGGGCGGTGAAGTTGCCTTGGCGTGGCAGGGTTGGTGGATGGTCGGTTTTTATCTGCAACCCCACTGCAGCTACGATGTATTCTTCTTGTTGAAATTATGAGCCTGATGTTCTACAACTATGGCTTTTGTTTGACGTTTTTCATGAATATTGAATTGCTTGTGGGGTGGATTTTTACTACTTGCACTTAAATTTGCAGGGGTGGGATTCTCGTAGTTGATGGCAAAGGTAGACGAGGAGACCCTCAAGAAGACCGACACCCTCGAATATTTTCCGACACCCTAATATATTCTAAAATATCCCAATATGTCCCAAAATACACCCATATGTGAAAACCAAGACCGAAATACAATATATTATTTAAAATAAATAAAAAACAAGAAAATTAAGTTGAGGCGGGCCGCGACACCCCTTATCGTTAGTTTACGCGGGCGGTTTAAAGGTTAAACCTGATTTCTTTAAATTTTAAGTTCAGGCGGGCCGCGTAAGCCACCCGTTAAGTTCACGCGGGCCGCGTGAGATCAGATAGATGGCGTAGCCCGGTGATGACACGTGTCATCATCGTGGCGAGTCTAGACGCTGACCAGGATCAGCTACGCTTTGATCGGAGATTGACGCGGGCCGCGTAAGACCCTGTCTTGTTTTACGCGGGCCGCGATAGAACCAAACTCAACAACTATATAAGCAGGCCATCGGTGTCACACCCCCAAAATCCACATGCGGAGTATCACCGCTTGGAGGCGTGATTGACCAGGATCAAGCCACCAATCATATCAAACATAATAAGTATTAAATGTAATTTAAGCCAAACGATATGAAAGGTGTTCAAAACAAAACATATCAGGTGTCTAGCGGAAACATAAATGTAAACCCAACGTAAGTAACAAGTTCATATGTTTAAATGTTTTATCATAAGATCCACAATCCGTGTCCACAACGACCGCGCCTCCCGTGCAAGCTCGAAGAGTACCTATGGTCCTGCAAGGCATGTAACAGAGAGTCAACAACTAGTTGAGCGAGTTCACAGTTGGTTATTCAGTTATAGTGTTCGTATTGTAATTCGTAAGCTCATTTAGTAATCATGTAATGTATGTAATGGTATCGCGGCCCTCCAGGCATGTTTACGAAGTTTAGTGGGGGTTTCCCATGTTTTCTAGACTAGGTATATTTGTATCGCGGCCCACCCGACATGTTTGCGAAGATTAAAGTATAGTTCGCGGCCATTCTAGGCATGTTTGCGAAGATTGTTCTATTACCGCGGCCAATCCCGGCGTGTTTGCGAAGAGAGAGTAAATGTATCACTAGTCTAGCAGTATCTACTAATAACCTTCCCCTCCCGAGGAATAATTCCATTAATCATGTAAGTATAAGAAACATTCAACCCATTCCCAACCCCGGGAATCCCATGCCTTGGTAAGAGTGTGAACTCACCTTGGTTTGCTCGGTATGCTAAGTATGTGCTCAAAGTTTATCAATCAAATCCTAAAGTACGTACGTATACATAATCAGTTTATAATCACGAAGTTCATGCATGCACATACCATCGTATAAAATAACACATAAACAATTACCAAGTAGCACATAGCACGTACGTTGAATCATACAAGTCATACGTATCACTTATCCTAAGTTAGTTGCCTCAGTTAAGTCTTAACAGAAATAGACTAAGTTACTGTACTGATTACACATTCGGCGAAACACATTCCGTTTCGTCGTGATAACCTAGGCGAAACACTCTTGATTCGTCAAGTTTGTTTTGTCATGATCAGTCTCGGCGAAACACATTGTGTTTCGCCATCAAAAGTGTTTCGTCAATGCCCTTGTTACGTCGACCAGTTATCATCAACAACAGCCGTTTCATCACCCAATGATCATACAAGACAAACCGAAATCACATGCTCATCATCATTATTATTATAATTTCCCACATCAATGGCCAACAATGTTAAATATGGACATGTTGTGATTGGACCAAATATGTAATCATGAGAATTATCAAATCACTAACAAACATCATCATTAAATAAATAAATCATGGCTGACAAGTCCATGTTGAAGGAATTCCATTGGACCGAGATATCATGAAATCAAACCAACCCTAAACAACTCTAACAGTTTTGACGGTTACCACCCACCATCGTTCAACCCACAATTAATAACATCACATGATTTTTCTCAATTATCAATGCCATAAAAGTTTTCATCCGAGTAATCATATAAACAGAATTATCATTCAGTCAAGATAGATCATACAAGTCATCAGATCGATCATGCAAATGTTTAAACACTAACCGCGATGAACAGCAAGAATGATTCGA
This sequence comes from Helianthus tuberosus, assembly GCA_030545235.1. Lineage (NCBI taxonomy): Eukaryota > Viridiplantae > Streptophyta > Magnoliopsida > Asterales > Asteraceae > Helianthus > Helianthus tuberosus. Next base: position 60,788,909 of record CM060358.1, read on the forward strand.
TCGATTAAAGATGGCTCCAAGGGTACACAATCGCCGTCAATGGGGAGAGAGTTCTAGGGTTTCTGTTTCGGTGATGGGTTTAACGAATGAAGCTGTTCTGTGAGATATAATTCATGTAATAGAGCTGGGCCCTTTAACTGGGCTTCACGAATCACTGGGCCGGTGAAACACACCGTTTCGTCGGGTGTGTTTATGGCGAAACACTTCTGTTTCGTCGTATGGATTATGGCGAAACACATTTGTGTTTCGTCGAGTTGCTCAAGTCTTAAACGGTTTACCAGTTTACAAATTCACATCCCAAAACACTTTATATAAATCACATAGCATATCAAACAATCATCTGAATTATAGTGTACAGTTACCAAGTAAACAAGTCAAACAAGAAATCAACCAAACAGTCAACGTGCAATAAATGCGAAAGTGAAAGTCGGAAACTCGAGTTGTCACATTATCCCCAACTTGAAAGAAATTTCGTCCCGAAATTTAGCATGCGGTTACTGAGGAAGCTAGTGGTGTGACGTTGTTTACCTGTATCGTATCGCGGCTCCCCGAGCAGGTTTGCGAAGATTACTGGTTTTCCTGGGGTGTCACATCATCCCCCCGTTGATTTGGAATTTTGTCCCGAAATTCTGTAGTAGCTTCGGCCTCAGTAGTGGTTGCTTGGTTTCCGAATAACTGGGGATATTTGAGTTTCATCTGATCTTCGCGTTCCCAGTTGAACTCTGGGCCACGGCGGGAGTTCCAATGAACTCGTACAAGAGGTATTCTAGTGTTCTTGAGGACCTTAACATCCTGGTCCGTGATTTCAATAGGTTCCTCGACGAATCGTAACTGTTCATCAATAGTGAGCTCTTTCAGAGGAACTATGTGGGTCTCATCTGACAGACACTTCTTCAGATTCGACACGTGAAAGACGTTGTGAACTGCACTGAGTTCAGCTGGTAAGTTCAATCTGTAGGCCACCATGCCTATCTTCTCAATGATTTCGAATGGTCCGACGTATCGTGGATTAAGTTTGCCGCGTTTTCCAAAACGAACCACACCCTTCCAGGGTTAAACTTTGAGTAGTGCTCGATCCCCAACCTGGAATTCGAGTAGTTTCCTGTCTTTATCGGCGTATGCTTTCTGACGGTCACGAGCTGCCGCCATGCGTTGTCGTATTTGAGCAATCTTTTCAGTAGTATCAACTACCATTTCTGGACCTGTGATCTGACTGTCACCCACCTCTGCCCAACAAAGAGGTGACCGGCATTTACGCCCGTACAATGCCTCAAATGGAGCAGCTTTAATGCTAGTGTGGTAGCTGTTGTTGTACGAAAATTCCACAAGTGGCAGATGTTTTTCCCAACCATTGCCAAAGTCGATTACGCACGCCCGAAGCATGTCTTCTAGAGTTTGAATAGTGCGCTCAGACTGCCCATCCGTCTGAGGATGGTAAGCTGTGCTCATGTCTAAACGAGAGCCAAAAGATTTGTGCATTGCTTGCCACAGTTCTGAAGTGAAACGTGCGTCACGATCAGAGATAATAGAGGTTGGCACTCCGTGCCTCGAAACCACTTCTTTTAAGTAACTGTCTGCTAAGGTAGAGAACTTGTTTGTTTCTTTGATAGCCAAGAAATGAGCAGACTTTGTGAGTCGATCCACGATCACCCAAATAGTATCATTTCCGCGCTGAGATCTAGGTAAGCCAGTAACAAAATCCATGGAAATTTGTTCCCATTTCCATTGTGGTATCTCAGGTTGTTGGAGTGGACCTGAAGGTTTCTGGTATTCGGCTTTGACTCTCGCACAAGTCAGGCACTTGCTAACGTATGTTGCTATGTGGGCCTTCATGCTAGGCCACCAGTATGTAGTTTTGATATCGTGGTACATTTTATCCGAACCTGGATGTACCGAGTAGCGAGACTTATGAGCTTCATCCATTACAAGCTCGCGTAAGTTACCATAGAGTGGGACCCAAATGCGTCCTGTTACGTAATAAGCACCAGCTTCCTTCTGTTCTAAGCGTTGTCTTGAGCCACGTAGGGCTTCAGCCCTGACGTTGTCTGGTTTCAATGCTTCTACCTGAGCATCTCGTATCTGAGAAGGAAGGCTAGACTGGATAGTAAGTTGCAATGCTCGTCCACGCCTAGGCGTAGTATCCTTCCGACTGAGAGCGTCGGCCACCACATTGGCCTTGCCCGGATGGTACTTTATGGCACACTCGTAATCGTTCAGTAGTTCGACCCATCTACGTTGTCTCATGTTCAGTTCTTTCTGCTTGAAAATATGTTCGAGACTCCTGTGATCAGTGTATATAGTGTACTTGGTACCGTACAGGTAATGTCGCCATATCTTGAGTGCAAAAACAACCGCTCCCAGTTCTAAATCGTGTGTTGTGTAATTCCGTTCGTGAATCTTAAGTTGGCGCGAAGCATAAGCAATGACTTTATCCCGTTGCATCAACACACATCCAAGACCTTGGATCGATGCATCGCAGTAGACTACAAAATCGTCCGTGCCTTCAGGAAATGAGAGGATAGGTGCGCTACAGAGTCTATCCTTTAAGTGCTGAAACGCTGTTTCCTGTGCATTACCCCAACGATAAGCAACACCCTTCTGCGTCAGTAGTGTAAGCGGCTGAGCAATCTTCGAGAAGTCTTTGATGAACCGTCTGTAATAACCCGCCAAACCCAAGAATTGGCGTATTTCTGTTGGTGTACGAGGTGCAGGCCAGTTCTTGATCGAATCTACCTTGGATGGATCAACATGAATCCTATCCTTGTTTACCACGTGGCCTAGAAAGTGGACTTCACGAAGCCAGAAGTCGCATTTTGAAAACTTTGCGTATAGTTGTTCCGTTTGTAGGAGTTCCAAAATAAGTCGTAAATGATGCTCGTGCTCCTCCTGACTCTTCGAGTAGATCAGAATGTCTTCGATGAAAACAATGACGAACTTGTCGAGATAAGGTTTGCACACCCTGTTCATAAGATCCATGAAAACCGCAGGCGCGTTCGTCAACCCGAAAGGCATGACCAGAAACTCGTAGTGGCCGTAGCGTGTTCTGAACGCTGTTTTGGAGACGTCCTCATCCCGGACTCTCAGTTGATGATACCCCGACCTTAGATCAATCTTCGAGTAATAGCTCGACCCTTGCAACTGGTCGAATAAGTCGTCGATGCGTGGAAGAGGATAGCGATTCTTCACCGTCACCTTGTTCAATTCGCGGTAGTCTATACACATGCGGAAGGTACCGTCCTTCTTCTTTACAAATAATACCGGAGCTCCCCAAGGCGAAGAGCTAGGACGTATGAAACCCTTTTCCAAGAGTTCTTGTAGTTGCTTAGATAGTTCTTCCAGTTCCGTTGGAGCTAAGCGATAAGGTGCTCGAGCTATAGGTGCTGCTCCTGGAGCTAGCTCGATCTGAAATTCGACCTGACGATGAGGCGGTAACCCAGGCAACTCTTCAGGAAACACTTGAGGAAAATCGCGTACTACTGGAATATCCTCAATCTTTTTCTCTTTCTTCGATGTATCAGTAACGAGTGCTAAAACAGCTGCGTGGCCCTTTCGTAAGCACTTCTGAGCCTTCAAGAAGGATATGATGCCACTCACGACACCACTCTTGTCGCCTTGAACTTCGAGAGGTTCTTTGCCAGAACGGGGAATACGAATGATCTTCTCCTTGCATAGGATCTCTGCTTGTTGTTGGGATAACCAATCCATCCCAATGACGATGTCGAAACTACCCAGAGTTATAGGAATGAGGTCGATAGCGAAAGTCTGACCAGCGAGGATAAGATTACAACCTTGAACTATGTGTGTGGCCTCTAAACTTTTACCGTTAGGTAACTCTACGACATGTTTGGTGTTCAAAAGTGTTGGTGCGCGTTTAAGCATTTGGCTAACTTTCAGAGACATATAACTGGTATCCGCACCCGAATCAAATAATACAGTAACATAAAAGTCGTCGAGAAGAAACTTACCCATAATCACATTAGGATCGTTCCTTGCATCAGCCTGACCAATCACAAATGCACGACCCCTAGCACCATTGTTGTTGTTTCCCCCATTGTTGTTCCCATTGCCCTGATTATTGTTGTTGTTATTCTGGTTCTGGTTTAACTGAGGGCAATCCCGCTTAAAGTGGCCTTCAGCCCCGCACTGAAAGCATCCCCTATTTCCTTGATGTTGTTGTTGCGGCTGGTTTCGTGGAGCTGGTGGCTGTTGTTGCTGGTTCTGATTCGCAGGCCTTGAGCTCCTGCAGTCTTTAGCTTCATGACCTACCCTTAGACATCTCTGACAGCGGCCCTTACGACACTGACCACTGTGGTGTCTGTTGCACCTGTTACACAGTGGATGATTTCCCCGATATCCACTCTGCCCCTGACCACCAGAAAATTGCTGACTCGGGCCCTTGTAATCATTAGTCTTGCGTTGCTGAGCTTGAGACTGAACGGTAGCTGAACCCTTGCTGGAATCCCCCTCCCATTTCCGCTTGTTGTCACTGGGAGTAGCGAGAGTAGCTGAAATAGTAGCGGTAGTAGTAGTACTGATGCGTTTAGGCAACTTGTTCTGCTCCACCGCCTGATCCGTGAGACGGTGAGCCAACTGGACAACCTGCTGGTAGGTGGCAAGGTTTGCTAAAGTCACATGACTTTGGATCTCTGGCACTAGACCACTGAGATAAAGTTCGATACGCTTAACTGGAGGGTCCACCATAGTAGGACACAGTAATGCAAGCTCATTTGATCTCTTTGTAAACGCCTCAATCTCTGACCCCGTCATCTTGAGGTTGAAGAACTCGACCTCCAGTTTATGAATGTCGTCACGACTGCAGTACTCCTCCTTGATCATTTCCTTAAAGTTGTTCCATGGGGTGGCGTTAGCAGCAACCAACCCCAGTATTTGGACCTGAGCTTTCCACCATGTGAGGGCTAAACCCTCGAGAGTACCAATAGCATACTTCACCCTGCGTGCCTCAGGGCATTCACACATTTCGAACACAGACTCTAGCTTCTCGAACCAGTGGAGAAGACCTACGGCTCCATCAGTGCCGCTGAAAGTAGTTGGACGACAGTCCATGAAAGTTTTGAAAGTGCAAACAGGTGGTTGACCTGTTGTGTAAGAATCAGAGTAAGGTTAAACACAAGAGTTGGTTTAGGAATGTAGGATCTAAGGATCCTAGTGTGAGTTGTAACTGCAGGGTATACCTCCTGCTTGTGCGGCTGCAACTGCCGCAGCAACTTGTTCGTTAATGAGAGCCGTCAACTGGGCTTGTGTCATGTTGATACGTCCAGACATGATCTTCATAGCAAAGGCAACATGAGTGAGATAGGTTCGCGAATAGTGCAATGACAGAAGAGAGTGAGCACACAAGTATTCTCAAGCAATAACATATAGTAGGTTCTGTAATCTAAGCATACCACGAGCAAAGTTCTATGTAATTCTAGCAAGTAGGTAAAGTAACATAAATAGTAGTACCTATGATGTTGAGCCTTGCACGTGGAGCGAAGCGTCGTTGTGGATCGTTGAGCACTGTACTGGTTATAGTCTGGTTTTAACAAAATCGTTTTCCCCTTATTAAAACCGAGTTCTCTATAACCAATGGCTCTGATACCAATCTGTCACACCCCCAAAATCCACACGCGGAGTATCACCGCTTGGAGGCGTGACTGACCAGGATCAAGCCACCAATCATATAAAACATAATAAGTATTAAATGTAATTTAAGCCAAACGATATGAAAGGTGTTCAAAACAAAACATATCAGGTGTCTAGCGGAAACATAAATGTAAACCCAACGTAAGTAACAAGTTCATATGTTTAAATGTTTTATCATAAGATCCACAATCCGTGTCCACAACGACCGCGCCTCCCGTGCAAGCTCGAAGAGTACCTATGGTCCTGCAAGGCATGTAACAGAGAGTCAACAACTAGTTGAGCGAGTTCACAGTTGGTTATTCAGTTATAGTGTTCGTATTGTAATTCGTAAGCTCATTTAGTAATCATGTAATGTATGTAATGGTATCGCGGCCCTCCAGGCATGTTTGCGAAGTTTAGTGGGGGTTTCCCATGTTTTCTAGACTAGGTATATTTGTATCGCGGCCCACCCGGCATGTTTACGAAGATTAAAGTATAGTTCGCGGCCATTCTAGGCATGTTTGCGAAGATTGTTCTATTACCGCGGCCAATCCCGGCGTGTTTGCGAAGAGAGAGTAAATGTATCACTAGTCTAGCAGTATCTACTAATAACCTTCCCCTCCTGAGGAATAATTCCATTAATCATGTAAGTATAAGAAACATTCAACCCATTCCCAACCCCGGGAATCCCATGCCTTGGTAAGAGTGTGAACTCACCTTGGTTTGCTCGGTATGCTAAGTATGTGCTCAAAGTTTATCAATCAAATCCTAAAGTACGTACGTATACATAATCAGTTTATAATCACGAAGTTCATGCATGCACATACCATCGTATAAAATAACACATAAACAATTACCAAGTAGCACATAGCACGTACGCTGAATCATACAAGTCATACGTATCACTTATCCTAAGTTAGTTGCCTCAGTTAAGTCTTAACAGAAATAGACTAAGTTACTGTACTGATTACACATTCGGCGAAACACATTCCGTTTCGTCGTGATAACCTAGGCGAAACACTCTTGATTCGTCAAGTTTGTTTTGTCATGATCAGTCTCGGCGAAACACATTGTGTTTCGCCATCAAAAGTGTTTCGTCAATGCCCTTGTTACGTCGACCAGTTATCATCAACAACAGCCGTTTCATCACCCAATGATCATACAAGACAAACCGAAATCACATGCTCATCATCATTATTATTATAATTTCCCACATCAATGGCCAACAATGTTAAATATGGACATGTTGTGATTGGACCAAATATGTAATCATGAGAATTATCAAATCACTAACAAACATCATCATTAAATAAATAAATCATGGCTGACAAGTCCATGTTGAAGGAATTCCATTGGACCGGGATATCATGAAATTAAACCAACCCTAAACAACTCTAACAGTTTTGACGGTTACCACCCACCATCGTTCAACCCAAAATTAATAACATCACATGATTTTTCTCAATTATCAATGCCATAAAAGTTTTCATCCGAGTAATCATATAAACAGAATTATCATTCAGTCAAGATAGATCATACAAGTCATCAGATCGATCATGCAAATGTTTAAACACTAACCGCGATGAACAACAAGAATGATTCGATGGATTAAAGATGGCTCCGAGGGTACACAATCGCCGTCAATGGGGAGAGAGTTCTAGGGTTTCTGTTTCGGTGATGGGTTTAACGAATGAAGCTGTTCTGTGAGATATAATTCACGTAATAGAGCTGGGCCCTTTAACTGGGCTTCGCGAATCACTGGGCCGGTGAAACACACCGTTTCGTCGGGTGTGTTTATGGCGAAACACTTCTGTTTCGTCATATGGATTATGGCGAAACACATTTGTGTTTCGTCGAGTTGCTCAAGTCTTAAACGGTTTACCAGTTTACAAATTCACAACCCAAAACACTTTATATAAATCACATAGCATATCAAACAATCATCTGAATTATAGTGTACAGTTACCAAGTAAACAAGTCAAACAAGAAATCAACCAAACAGTCAACGTGCAATAAATGCGAAAGTGAAAGTCGGAAACTCGAGTTGTCACAATCGGATTCCATTCGAATTCGTTCAAAGTTTCTTTCTCAATTTCTGATATTAGGCAATATAATCGGGTATAATACTCCCCTAAATATCGAAGTTCTGCTCCGTTGTAAGTATTATAACCCCTGGATACGTATTAGATACGCTGCCCGATTGATCTAAGGGTTCCGTAACGGTTGTCGTGGTTCTACCCGACGTAGTCGTTGGAACGCCGTCTCGGGGAGGGTATTACTAATATTAAAATGGGTTATCATACTAACGCGTGTGCATTTGTGTAAATTATAGATTATCACCAGGAAACCCTTACGGAAAATCTAAGACAGCAATGTGAGTTGATCCACTTTTTGTAAACCTTTTTGTGAACTGTTTATACAAAACCTTATATATTTTTCCATGCGAATAGCAGTTATTGGATATTTGTAAGAATACAATTATCATGAGTATGTTGGGGTTTTGTATACAAAATTTGTTACCACCTGGTCAAGGAGTAACATTTCCACAAGTCGGGTTTGACAGTACCATGAATGTTAATTGTTATATCTTGGAAACAAATATAATTGCGGGATCGCCCTCAATACTGTACACTGTGAAATGGTTTTTATTTAAACTTGATTAAACTGGGATTCACTCACCAGTATTTCCCACTGACAAATGTTTTAAAACGTGTTTCAGGTAACAAAATGTGAAAGCCAAATAGAAGCCAGCTGGACAGCACTGAAGGCTTGGAAAAGTGGCAATAAAGTTACCTAAAATAAAATAGATGTTTTTATTAAATAAAATACGATGTATTCCTATGAAAACGTGTGTACTATGAACTTGGGTTTTATCCCATTTGTTTAATATTATGAAAATGTGGTATTTTACTCTGATCAAATATTTCCTAACTACGGTCCTGATGAAAATTTCCGCTGCCAAATTAGACAATACGAGATACCACCGACATTGGCTCGCGGCCGCCCGTTCCCTGGGATGTGGGATCGGGGGTGGCGACAGGAGGTGGTATCAGAGCTATGCCACTGATTCAGCCACAGAAGTGTTCCGCTGGCATCAAAATTCAATCTGTTTGGAAACAAATTACGGGAATATGTGCATAAATGTATTTAATTGTTATGTGTTATTTGACTATCTGTTAGTTTACAGTATGAGCGACCAAGGACCATCTGACGCGTATCGTCAATTGTCTGGTTCGCCTAGAAGCGAAGGCACCTCCTCTTTTCAGCCTGCCCTCTCAGGGTACTCTGCTGATACGGAAGAAGGAATCTTTGTGTTTAAGGATCAGTCCGAGGAGCCATTTCCTCAGAAAAAGAGGGGATGGTTCAGTCGTGGGGCACACGAGCGTAGAAAACGTATGAAAAAGTTACAGGAACAGAGAGTGCTAGCAGTAACTAAAAGAGAAACCAATGCCTATGCCTAGGATATGATAAATAGGGGTATAGCCAACATTCACATCCTAGCCACCACTGCAGCTGACCCTAATCTGGAGCGAATAATAGCACCCCAACCACAGCCACCAATCCCTGACCAACTAATGGAGATAGAAAACCCTGAAAACCAAGTAGAGATGCATGATTTCAATCCGGAGGAAATACCTAGGGTACCAGCACCAAACCCCCTAGACCCAAATTACGATCCCTGGTGGGATGAAGTTAGGGACTATGTGCAACGTTACCCGATACATGAAGACACGCCCATGCAGAACTTAGGAGCCTACCCAGGTATGGACCCTTTAGATCCCAATTACCACAACGAATACATTAGGGAAATTTTAGAAGATCCTTACCGATTTCAGGCACCTACACCCCCATATCAGGAACCCGCACCCCAGATTCCGAACCCAGTCCTAGAACCTGCACCCCCAATGAGTGCATAAAACGTACAAGAACTTAGGACATTTGGTGAGGAAATTCTAGAGAGTAACGAAAGGATGAGACAAGTGGGAGAGCGTCTCGTATGGAAATAAGATGAGCGCAATCTGGATTTTTGGATGAATCCATATCCATGAATGTGATGGTAGAAACGGTAATAGTAATAATAATAACATAAAAATAATATAATATGTGTGTACGGATGCCTACTATTATTTATTTCAGTCGGTATTGTAATTTTTATTTCAGTACTGGTGTGTAATAGATAATATATGAATAGAGTAAGTCGCAATGATCGACGTTTTTGGCTAAATTGCGTGACATGTGATTGACTATATTAAATATTATTTTGTGATATTAATATGGGGTAACTGTTTAAAATTCAGATGGCCGATGAAGGAAATCAAGGAAATCTGAATAACGATAACCAGAGTAACATTAACGTGGTTAATGAGAATCCGAGCATCAATAACAATGGAAACCAAATGGATAATAGTGCCGTCTAACACATAGTAGCACAATGAATTATAGATGCAATGCCATTTATCATCCAAACTGTTAAGGATGCTGATAATAAGAGTAAACATAGCAGTAAGCGACCAACTGAACCAGAAAACAGCGTAAACAATGGACCCATACTTCAAGCGCCCATTCCTAAAAGAAGAAGAACCATGCCTTATGGTTGTTCTTACAAAGAATTCTGGTCCTGCAAACCAATAGAAATCTCGGGCAATGAAGGACCCATTGCAGCTTTATGCTGGATAGAAAAGATTGAGGCTGTTTTAAAAATAAGCAAGTGTGCTGAAGAAGATAAGATAATGTTTGCTTCTAATCTGTTTAAGAACTCAGCCTTAGAATGATGGAACACTATCCTCCAGTCAAGAGGAAGTGATAGGGTATATAACATGGAATGGGAGGAATTTAAGAACATGGTAGAAAGGAAATTCTACCCTCCCAATGAAAAGGAACAGATAGCTAATAAGTTTCTGAACCTTAGAATAACCGGGGTAGATAGTAAGGGGTATACTACTACATTCTTTGAATATGCTAGAATAGTACCAACCCTTGCATCACCTGAACCAGTATTAATCTCCTGTTACATCTGGGGATTAATTGGAGATATTAGACATGTAGTCAAGGCAGCTAGACCCCAAACTATAGAAGAAGCTGTAGAACTAGCTAATACCTTGACAGATGGGCTAATCTGTACTAGAGAAGAAGACCAGAGGAGAAACCTAGCCTAAAGACTTACCCAAGAATTCCGTTCTGGAAATTACAATCGTAGGAATATGGGTTCTACATCTGCATCTTTCTGCAAGGTCTGCAAGAAAAAAACATTCGGGAAAATGCTTTACTCTTTGCAATTTCTGCAAGATGCCAGGACACAAGGAAGAAGATTGTAGGAGGAAATCCAGTAATGGACTATGCTTCAATTGTGGAGAAAAAGGTCATATCAAGCCGAATTGTCCGAAATTGGCTCCAGCTGCGAACAACAAGAACACTAAAAATGCTAGAGCATTTGTTCTGACTGCAGATGAAGCCAAGATGATTCCAGATGTGATAGCCGGTAGGTTTTTAGTTATTGATGTATTTGCTAAAGTATTATTTGACTCTGGTTCAAACCAAAGTTTTATTAATACTTCGTTTTGCAAACTTCTAAATCAGTCATTAACTAAACTACCACAAGAATGTCTAGTAGAGACAGCTAATGGAGAAAATGTTAGGATTTCTGAAATCTTGCAGGGAGCAAGAATAGAATTTTTAAATCACAAGTTTATGGCAAATCTTTATCCTATGAATCTAGCAGGATTTGATGTTGTATTAGGAATGGATTGGTTAATAGCCAATAAAGCCAGTATTTTATGTGATTAAAAGTCAATTCAAGTAAACTCACCAAAGGGTGAAAAGATCACAATTAAAGGAGATAAGCCCTCTAGATCCACGAAATTCATCTATGTGATGAAAACTGCAAGTTATATAAGAAAAGGATCTATAGTGTTGTAAGGCTATATAATGGTGTAGGTTTACGCCTATCTTTATCAAACACAAATATAGGCTATTGGGCTTAGCCTTGTAGTGGGTTAGATAGTAATGGAATAAGCCATGTGGGCTAATTAGGGATTTGGGCTTATTTAGTTAATTATATTATGCATGTGGGCATGGCCCAGTCTGTAACTAGGTCACCCTATGTAACTATAAATAGGGTGAACCTAGTTCATTATTAGGTTAGACAATTTTGAGAGGTTCCTTAGTATTTTCGATTTTATTGTTGGTGTACCAGACGGTTCTCTAGAAATTGTGTGCACTTTGGTTAATTCAATCGATTGATTGTTCTTGTTCTTCTACACTTTTCTCAGTATTCCACGCTTTGATTAGTGTTTGATATCGGATTGTGTAGTTTTGGGACTTACAATTGGTATCAGAGCCTAAGTAGTCTTTTGTAGGCTCGGTTCGTTGGATATCATTCGAAGAACACGAAGAATTTTTTTGAAGATCTTGAAGAACACGAAGAACGTTGTTGAAGATCAAGAAAATTTTGAATATTCTGCATTTTAATTCATTTGGGAAAAGGAGAGAGGGTGTTTGCAAGTTTCTAGGAATTTTGGTGGAAAGAATTGATTGAGTTTCCTTGATTTTCGGGATTTGATTGGCTGCCTCTTTATTGTGTGAGTTGTTAAATTAAAATTTCATCTTCACGTGGGCTCCTTGTGCGACTACAATTCTTGTGCGACCACAAAAGTGTGACCTGCTGCATATTCAATTTGTGCGACTGCACCATTAAAAAATTGTGACATCATCAGATATCATTTTTGCTCGTGAAACAAGAAATCATATTGTGCGATTGGAACTTCTTGTGCGATCGGAACTTCTTGTGCGATCAGAATCATCCTCCTTGTGCGATACATATCTACTGTTCAACATCTTTATCTTGTGCGATCAAATCATTCTTGTGCGACCGGATTATATTGTGCGATTCAATCAAACTTGTACGATCCAATCATCTTCATCTTCTCCGCAGTTTAGCAGTCATCATCAACAAACAAACAACAGTCATTCATCATCATATTCGTCGTCACTCAACTTCGATCACCTCCAATCTCCGCCGTACCGACTCCGAACCCGCACACCGTTTCAAGTTCGAGGTTGTGTTTACACTGTCATCGAGCATCACCATAACCATCACTTCCGCAACCACCACCGTAACCACTACCATAACTCTGGTCATCTTCTTCGTCTCCGGTGTTCCACTCGTCACAACAACGACATCGTCATCATCATTGTTCATCACCACCTCTAACAACCACCGTGCTTCATAAACACCACCACCGTCTTCCAACTTCACCATCATATCTGCAACATCGCCGATCTTCGACTGCCATACATCGCTGATCACGTAAACCTCCGTTAACCTGCCACCACCACCGCCCAAGCATCACCGTTTTTCACCATCTCGTATCAACTCTTATCACTGTCTGATTTTATAAGTTTGGCGGCTGAACATTTTCAAAAGATATTAGGGTTTGGTGTGGGGTGCTTGAAACGAAGAAGACAACGAAAGTTGTTAACAATTTTTTAGGTTTTGTTTATTATAATAATTATAATATTAATTAGTTTTTTTTAATATAAAGTATTAAAGGTTTATTAATTATTCTACTTAAAAAAGGGGTTTGTCATTTTTTTTGTTTAATAAGTTTGATAGGTTTGAAGGCGCGGTACAGAAAGTTGATTTGTGTGTGTGGCAACGGGTCTGAGTTAGTAAGTACACGGGTTCTCGCTTTGGGCTTGTGTTGTGGAAACAGTTAAAGGCGCACATTTTTGGGGAATCACACTTTCGGGGGATCACATATTTGGGGGATCACATCTTTGGGGAATCACATTTTCAGGGGATCAAATCTTAAAAATGTCTTCTAAGAGAGAGGTGCTTGAGCATGAACTCCAAGGATTCAGATACTCATATGGTGAATCTATAGAAGCACTTACAGGCCGGTTTGCTGAACTGCTCTCTGAAATGGAGAAGGCAGAGATAGTGGTGTCTAATCACACGAGCAACAGAAAGCTTCTGGATGCTATAAAAAGGATTCCAGATCAGGCAAACTTTAATTGGTTTAGAAATGTTAATCAGATAATTGTGACAACCGACTGCTACTGTTACAAAATGAAGCCGGATGAGCTGATCTCACTCATCAAATCATATGACAATGCTGACAAGCAGTCTACTCAAGGCAACACATCTGATGCAGTTTGCTCACCGACTCCTACTCCTACTGCTCCATTGCCTGCTGCAGTTTGCTCATCTACTTCTGCCGATTCATCACAAAATTCAGAATCAGGTTGCTGTTCAGGTATTCAAATTCACGACTTCACTCCCATTTCTACTGAGGTATGTGTAGACGATATCTGCTGTACTCCTAAATGTAGGAAAAAGGTTAAAGGGTTCAAAGAGCAGGCAGACTCGCTTGTTATGCAACTTCAATATACCAGGTCTAGTAGTTATGAAATTAAAAAGAAACTGGGTGGGTATAAGGATATGGTGGAGGCGCAAAAGCGTGATATCCGAAAGTTGCATAACGATCTGAGTGAAGCAAATTGTAGATATCTCCACTTCAAAGAGTTGTCTGAAAAATTAACTGTTGAACTTAATGATTTAAAATCAACTTTTGAAAACACAGAGTTCAATTTTAAAAAAGTTTGATGTATCAAGTGAGAAGGTTGAAAAAAATGATTAATCAACAGTTAAAATATAGTAAAAAGGAAGTCAGGAATAAGGGATTGGGATTTGTATGCATACCTCAACCATACAATCACAATTACACCTCTATTCCTATGACTGAGGAGGAGATAGCCGACTTGCCTGAAATGGAATATGGGAAGCCCGGGGATAGGAAGGCTGAGCCTGTTAAGCCAAAGAAAGTTAAAATCACAAGGCCAGATAAAACTGAAATTATTCTAGAAAAACAGGCGTTTGATAAAACTTTCGTGAAACCTGCTGAAGTTTCAAACCACACTGAGACTTTAAATTTTGAGAAAAATGCTGATGTTGATAAGCATTTTCAAGTGTTAGACAATATTGAATCAACAATTTCTCAAAAACCATCTGAATTGCAAAATAAAAGGGAAGAGTCTCAAATTAAATCGACCAATCTTCAGTTTGCTATGTTGAATGAGTTTTTTGAATGGTGTCGCAAACAAACTGATTCAACTGCTCCATCTGATTCGTCATGTGACTCCACAGAGACAGCTAACTGTGAAAAGTCAGAGTTAGTTGATTCTGCCGAGTCTAGTCACGAATCACCTGAAGAAGTTGAATCAGAACATATAAAAGTAGAATCAGAATCCACTTCAAAAGCTTCCGTTGAATCTAGTGGTGAGTCAACAACAGAAGCCTCTGCTCAGCCATTAAATACTCATGGTTCTGAAACTACTGAACAAACAGTGTCACTTGAAACTGAAAGCGCTACTACAACATCGCGTGACACTTTTTGTGAACAAGTGAACGTTACTGATGCTTTTACTTCATGTGCAGATAAGGTAATAATTGAGGATTGGGTTGAGGAAGATGATGTTGTTTGTCAAAAAGCTGACGATGTTTGTTCTAAAACATCAAATTTGTCTGCTGATGCTCCTCTTTATGTGAGAAAGAGTATTTCTAAGCCAACTTTGAGAGGCCCGTCCACTAAATATGTGCCTCCAAAGTCAACAGTTAAAAATGAAAATGCTAAATCTAGTAAATGTACTAAATGTTGTAAACAGGGACATATGAAGAAGGGCAGAAAGGTTGAACAAGCTGCAAACAAATCATCCAACAAATCGTATAACTCATACTCAGCATCGGTTGGATGGAATGGATCGGGATATGCTCCTTATATAAAGAAGAAAACCTGCTTCAACTGTGGCATACCCGGCCACATTGCAAGGAATTGCACACATCGTCCCTATGTGCCATACTATACACAACATCAGAGGGTTACACCAAGGGACAAATCTTATTCTAAGCCGATGAAGGTTGAAAAGCCAAAGGCAATGATGAATAAGGGTCCCAAGGTTAAACCATCTGATGGGGACTGAAATGCTGCCAAAGCTAAAAGAAAACAAACTTTGAAACCTAAACAAGTTTTGAAAAATAAAAAGGTTGAAAAGCAAATAGTTTTGCCCAAGGCCCCTAAGAAATTAGAGAAGCCTAAGCAAGTTTGGAAGGCAAAACAAAATGTAGCAACATCACCAGTCCTTAAAACAAAAGGGAACATGTGCTTTCGAGAAGTGTCTTATATTGATGCTTCAGGAATACCCAGGACCACGATGGCCTGGGTACCAATGTCTTACTAATCTCCTTACTTTTCAGGGACAACCAAGGAGGAGCTGTTGACAATCCTTGGATGTTGATAACGGTTGTTCCAGAGACATTACGGGTAACATTTCACTGTTGCAAAATGTATATTTCTTTACAGTTGATATGTTTCGTTTGAAGGAGATAAGAGAAGTAAGACAAGATCAGCAAAAAGGTACAAATTTGAATTTATGTTCTAATTTTGTTATTTATTAATCTAATGATGGAACGGTTAAACAAAAAAATATTTTCATTTTCTTTTGTGTTTCTCTTTGTACATACGTTTTCGTAGTTTAGGTAAATTTGCGCGTAAGATTTACGCACAAATTTAGGGGGATATCTAAACATATCCATCTGTAAATAGAGAAAATGAGAAAAATACAAAAAAATAAAATAAAAAAAAAACAAGAAAAATCAAAAATATTTTGTTGCATATATGGGAAATGAAATAATTTCACTATGTGGATTAAGGCTGACTCATGTAAGACCAATATTGAAACGGTCTGACTCTAGAGTGATATGTTGGTAGGCTTTATCCTGATGGCTGGATTCTTTGACTGGTACTGTGCAGAACACTAATATTATTCTATGATCTCAGGAAAGAACGTCACTTGGAATTAGGACATGGCTATTTGAATGCGCGTGTGACGTCCCGATACACACAATTTCGTTCTAGTTCTGAAATCTTTTCTGACCAATTCGTGTATCTCCTCTGTTTTGCATGAGCAAAGACCTGGAGGTGCTAGGCAACATCAGCTTCTGTTTTGCGTGAGCAAAGACCTAGCTGTACGTTGTCGCGCTATAGATCAATTAGACCCGAAAGAGGCCCTCTAGTGCCCAAAAGAAACCCGAAAAAAACCTATATCAAACTGAGAAAAATCATTTGATCTGTATATTATATCCATCTCTGCAAATGATCTATTCTGTTCTCTTCTCAATCCAGTCCCAGTCAAGGTTTCAGAATTCTAGAACGGGCTTGTGAAATATGTGGTAGGGAAACTGCATGTATGATAGTGTGTTCTGATTTAAAATTCCAGGAATTGATTGTGATTGATTTGAGTGTTCATATTAATTGAATTGAAAACATGATAAATCAGTTACAGACCGTTATACGAAAAAGGCCTAAGGAGATAAGTTTAAGGGGACAAACATACTGGCAATCGCTCGGATCACCCAAAGTAAATTAGTGTTGATAAGTGTAGTCTAGCCTGAAACACTGTGATTTGATCTCATTGCAATTGTAATTGTATATTAGTTTCTTTGTTTATTTGTGTTTTGGTTTATATTGTTAGTTTCTTTAAAAAAACAAAAATCCAAAAATAGAGTGTTTATTTGTTTGATTAAAAAAAAAAATTAACCGTTCTTGAAGATTTGATTGATCATCATAAATTGAATGAAATTTGAATTGTGAAATCCGGGTACAAATACTTGGATGTACCAAGTGTTTATTTGGTACTTTCCTCTGTTGCACAGAAATGTTTGCTTATGAATTTCTGAGCCTGTACAGAATTTAAAATTCAAATCAAGAAACAGGGGTTGTTGAAGTTTGAGTTGCTGTTGGCTGCTGATAAAGCATGAAGCATCACAACAACAAGATGTGCCTGAGTCAGAAGAATTAGATACGAGTCATCATCTGACAAGGATAGTACATTTAAAGAAGTACCTGTGAACCTGCTTGAAATAGAAGACATTGACAAAGAAAAGAGTTGCTGAGAATCCTCCGCTTGCATTCTTTTCAACAAGTTTTTCAAGCAAAGCTGATCGTGTTTAAGAAGAACAAAGAGCCCAAGTTTGAAGATTAAAAGATGAAGTATCTTCCCACAGAGACATGATATTGACAACAGTTTGATAAAGACAGCATAAACCTAGGGGGATATTGTAAGGCCATATAATGGTGTAGGTTTACGCCTATCTTTATCAAACACAAATATAGGCTATTGGGCTTAGCCTTGTTGTGGGTTAGATAGTAATGGAATAAGCCATGTGGGCTAATTAGGGATTTGGGCTTATTTAGTTAATTATATTGTGCATGTGGGCCTGGCCCAGTCTGTAACTAGGTCACCCTATGTAACTATAAATAGGGTGAACCTTGTTCATTATTAGGTTAGACAATTTTGAGAGGTTCCTTAGTATTTTCGATTTTATTGTTGGTGTACCAGACTGTTCTCTAGAAACCGTGTGCACTTTGGTTAATTCAATCGATTGATTGTTCTTGTTCTTCTACACTTTTCTCAGTATTCCGCGCTTTGATTAGTGTTTGATATCCGATTGTGTAGTTTTGGGACTTACAAGTGTATTTGATTTCTATAATCACTAACACTAAAGGAAAGGAACTAAAAGACATTCCAGTAGTGTCTCAGTTTTCAGATGTATTTCCAGAAGAATTACCAGGACTACCGCCAGATAGAGAAGTTGAATTCAGAATTCACCTGCTACCAGGAACAACACCAATTGCCAAAGCACCTTACCGTTTGGCACCCGCCGAAATGCAGGAACTGAAGAAACAATTAGACGAATCATTGGAGAAAGGATTCATACAGCCAAGCTCGTCACCATGGGGAGCGCCGATACTGTTCGCTAAAAAGAAAGACGGATCAATGCGTATGTGCATTGACTACCGTGAATTGAACAAGGTCACGATTAAGAATCGATACCCATTACCAAGGATCGATGATCTGTTCGATCAACTGCAAGGAGCTCGATTTTTCTCTAAAATCGATTTAAGATCAGGATATCATCAATTAAAGGTACAAGAAGAGGACATTCCTAAAACCGCATTCAGAACAAGGTATGGTCATTATGAATTTACTGTCATGCCATTTGGTTTAACCAATGCCCCAGCTGCATTTATGGACATGATGAACCGAATATGTAAGCCATATTTGGATATTCATAGTTGTCTTCATAGATGATATTCTAATTTACTCTAAAAGTAAGGAAGACCATGCAAAGCATTTGCACGCACTTTTAAGTCTATTAAGAAAGGAAAAGCTTTATGCTAAATTTTCAAAGTGCGAGTTTTGGTTAGAACATGTACAGTTTCTTGGACATTT
Source organism: Helianthus tuberosus (assembly GCA_030545235.1). Taxonomy (NCBI): domain Eukaryota; kingdom Viridiplantae; phylum Streptophyta; class Magnoliopsida; order Asterales; family Asteraceae; genus Helianthus; species Helianthus tuberosus. Next base: position 60,807,821 of record CM060358.1, read on the forward strand.
GGTAAACCATGAAGGAATTCATGTGGATCCAACAAAAATCAAGGCAATTACTAAATGGAAAACCCCTGAGTCACTAACAGAGGTTAGAAGTTTCTTAGGATTGGCCGGTTATTATAGAAGATTTATTCGAGATTTTTCTAGAATAGCCATTCCTTTAACTAAGTTAACCTGTAAATCCATTAAGATTAAATGGGGACCAAAACAGGAAGAAGCTTTTAGAATTCTTAAGCATAGATTAACCCATACACCCATATTAGCATTACCAGAAGGAACTGAAGATTTTGTAATCTATTGTGACGCTTCTAAATTAGGTTATGGATGTGTGTTGATGCAACGCCAAAAGGTTATAGCTTATGCATCTAGACAACTTAAGAATCATGAAGAGAATTATTCAACCCATGATCTAGAATTAGGAGCTATAATTTTTTGCCCTCAAGATTTGGAGACATTATCTGTATGGTAGTAAGTTTACCATATTTACAGATTATAAAAGTTTAAGGTATGTTTTCGGGAAAAAAAAGTTGAATATGAGGCAAAAACGCTGGATGGAGATGCTTAGTGATTATGATTGTGATATCCAGTATCATGAAGGAAAAGCAAATGTAGTGGCAGATGCTTTAAGCCGAAAGTATCACTAAAAGCCAAAAAGGGTACGTTCTCTTAAATTAAATCTGCAAGTAGATTTAAATGATCAGATAAGAGAAGCACAAGAATTATTAATCAAGGATGATACTGAAAAACTAAAAGGTATGATTAAGGAATTAGAACAAGGAACAGATGGAATTTGGAGATTCCATGAAAAGAGAATATGGATACCGAAATTAGGAAACCTACGCCATCGTATATTAGAAGAAGCCCATAAGTCTAAGTATACAATGCATCCAGGAAGTGATAAAATGTACCAGGATTTAAGAAAGAATTTCTGGTGGATATGAATGAAAAAGGACATAGCAGCCTATGTTTCTAAATGTTTAACTTGTTCTCAAGTTAAAGCTAAACATAAAAAACTCTCAGAACTATTGAAACAGTTAGAAATGCCAGTATGGAAATGGGAATTGATAACAATGGATTTTGTTACCAAATTACCCAAAACAAAGAAAGGAAATGTTACAATTCGGGTGATTGTAGATAGGCTAACCAAGTCAGCTCATTTCCTACCAATGAAGGAAACTTTCAGTATGGAACCGTTAGCTAAATTATATGTAAATGAAATTGTTTCTTTACATGGAATACCTTTATCAATTGTTTCTGATAGAGATAGTCATTTTACCTCTCATTTTTGGTCAAGTTTCCAAAAGGCAATGGGAACCAAGTTGAATTTAAGCACAACTTATCATCCTCAAACGGACGGACAAAGCGAAAGAACAATTCAGACGATGGAGGACATGCTTAGAGCTTGTGTAATTGATTTCGGAGGTAATTGGGATGATCACTTACCTTTAATAGAATTTTCATATAATAATAGTTATCACACAAGTATCAATGTTGCACCATTCGAAGCACTTTATGAATGAAAGTGCCGAACCCCAGTCTGTTGGACAGAAATTGGGGAAAAGCAACTATCTGGACCTGAGATAGTGCAAGAAACCACCGACAAGATTATTCAAGTCAAGGAACGACTGAAAGCAGCACGTGACCGATAGAAGAGCTATGGTGATAACCGACGCAAACCCTTAGAATTCCAAGTAGGAGATAAAGTATTGTTAAAGGTCTCTCCTTGGAAAGGAATGGTAAGATTCATCAAGCGGGGAAAGCTAAGTCCCAAGTATATTGGACCTTTTGAGATTATTAGAAGAATAGGACCTGTAGCCTATCAGCTACAACTGCCAGAGGAAATGGCAGGAATACATGATATATTTCATGTATCTAATCTCAAGAAATGCTTAGCCGATGAATCACTGGTAGTACCTCTTAAGGATATAGAGGTAAATGAACAACTCAAATTTGTAGAGAGGCCTCTACAAATTGAAGACAGGAAAGTCAAAAATCTCAAGCACAAAAGACTAGTTTTGGTCAAAGTGAAGTGGGACTCCAAAAGAGGACCTGAGTACACATGAGAGCTTGAATCTGAAATGCAAAGGAAATATCCACACTTGTTCCAGTAGATCTCGAGGACGAGCTCTAAAACAAGGTGGGGAGGATGTAACAACCCTCAAGAAAACCGACACCCTCGAAT